>OY728162.1:408636947-409886947 GCA_963277665.1 Viscum album
TTGTTTTTTGATATTTTTAGATGTTACATGAATATTTTAGTTTCAAATTTAATAATCAATAATTATACCATTTCTATTTAATAACAATGAAAAAATACCAAGAAATATCTCAAGGATGAAATACTCAAAAAAACAAGGTGACATTATCCCAAGCCAGTCCCATATAGCTCTTAGATCCAACTCCAGATTCCATGACCATGGTATATAAGTGTATCACTAGATATATATGAAACCATCACTTTAGATGTATCCTAATAGATAAACTCTAAAAATGAACTATTGTTTTCAAGTAGGGGGTCAGTATAAAATCAATTGGATTTCCCCTAATGACATCCAAACTCATTTCACATGGACACAAATCTATTATCAATTTTTTTATGAAATAGTTTAAAGAAAATAGTTAAATAATTTTATAAAAAAACAATAATTATTTATAAAGGAAACAATAATGAAATTATTTAAACCATTTCTCAAAATTTGGCAGACCAATTTTCATACTTCAACATACACACATTCTTGATATGTGACTGTTCCAAACTCATAAGCAGTCTCTCATCGATCCACCATGTCATCACACGGTGACTAATATCCAAGTTCTCCATTGGAAAATACTACTTCATTAGGGCCATGCCCACAAATGAACTCATTCCCACCATGTATTCCAAATTCCATGACAAATTATTTCACAATAAACCATTATTTCATGGAAACTTCTGATCAATGACTTGTCTTGCATCATAAAAAATCCATAATTTCAAAACAATAATTTTTAAATTAAAAAAAAGGTATTTTCAAAAAACCATCCAATTATTCCCAATTTGAAAATAAAAAATAAAAAAATTCTTCCATGAATAACACCAAGTTTTCAAAATGAAATTAATAAAATGTAATACTAAAACTAAGTCTTACAGATCTATAATGTTAAAGGTGAGATAGAATCCACCAACCTATCAATTAATGGGAAAAAATGAATGATACAATGATATTATAGATCGAGTCTTGGATATAATTTCCATTAATAGATCCAATCTTATATCCTAAATATTCCAATAATATAACATATATATATCATAAAAAACTATATATATAGTTTTTGAAGAAAGTATAGGAGTGTATATTTGACGAACAATGAAGCTAAATGACTTAACATTGAATACAGATCTCCAACAGTCTTTGATTTACAAAAATATGACATTGGGTAAAAGAGAATTCTCAGAGGATCCTTGTAAGGATGGTCAGTTCGAAACCCTAGGATGAATTTGGATTAATGATTCTTCTTTGCATTAATTATGATTAAAACAAAACATTTTACACTGATAATTATATATCGATTGGTTAATTTGAACAGTTAATCAAACTATGTTCCAACTATGCACATGATACTATAAAATCCATTTATCTACATGGTTTGGGCCATACATTTTGAAAAAAAAATCACTAACTATTATGTGCTACTATATCATGCCCAACTCACACAGTTGTAAAAACCATGCAGAAACCGTGTTTTCCTCACTATTTACCTTTGCACGGTTTCTCCTAGGAGATCACATGGATTGGAAATACTGTGAAACAACTGTGAACCTTCTAAATGACCACCATATATATTGTACACTATTTTATAGATATGGTTCACGGTTTTTACTAACTGTACACAAACCATGAACCTATGGTTACTCCTTCAAAACCATCCAAAACCTTCTTGAACCTCTTAAAACATAACTAAATAATTATACAACACCAAAATACATACAATAAGGGTATGTAACCTGAATATGGGGGGTGTCACATTCTCCACACCATTGTTCTTTATATCTATAGAATGTAAAAACCTTGAGGTATTCAAAAATATATAAGATCATTTCTCTAAAATTTCCTTTTCACACTCCCATGATTCTTCTAGAATCTAACCAAGATTCCATAATACCATCACTAAAATGATGCTTTTCATGGGAAATATATTATCATTATTATCCTCAATCCATAATGGCATATGAACCAATGTAGTATTTGGTTCTAGATCATAATAATCCCATTGAATGACATTGTTAGGGTTGGGTTGGTATGTTTTCAACTGAGATATGTGAAACACATTATGCACATAACATAACTTTTGCGGTAAAGAAACCCAATAATATATATCACCCACATTTTAATATATCTCTAATGTTATAATGTACCATGTAGACAACATACCTTGTATTAAAAAACAATGATGACCTAGACTCGGAGTGATTCTCAAGAAAATGTGATTAGGTATCTCAAAATATAACAGTCATCAATGATGATCTGCATATGATTTATGGAAACTCTAATATGTCATTATATTTTTTAGGAACATATGAATCATGTATATTTCATTTTCCAAAAGTCTAGTACTAATAAGCCTTGTCTCAATTGTTTCCACCCAATCTGGGGAATAATGGAATGTATGATTATATAAATCATTGAATGGAGCTGTATATATTGAGGTATGATAACCTTTATTGTATGGGAACTCAAATAATAGTATTTTATGGTCTCATGAGCCTTAAAAATCTATCAAACAATCCAAAATAATGTATTCCAGTGCTTGGATCATATTTTTGGATTATCTATCCATTTGAGGATGATAATATATGATCGTTATCAATTATGTTATAAGGGTTTATTTCATTGATTTCGAAAACCAAGAGGTAATCCTAGGGTGTTGATCATACACAATTGAAACTATGACATTGTGAATCATTATAATTTCATGAATAAAGGGGTCAGAAAAATTATATGCCATATTAATTTCAGAAATATGGATGAAGTGAGATAACTTTTTGAGATGATCCACAATCACTCATCTAACACTCTGTTTCCTAAATTTTTTTAAGAACTATCACAAAATAAATCGAAATATGTTCCCATTTCTAGATGGGGATCGATATAGAGTGAAACCTAAATGATATTCACTGGTGTTTTTCCATTACCTATTAACAGGTTATGCAACTCAAGTCATACTCTTCCACTATCCTATTCAGTTAATCCCACCAAAACTATGCGTTCATCATTCTACAAAACACCTAAATACCATGATGAATATACAATATCAAATGATGTTAGGTATAAAGTATTATTTCATGATAGGTTTGTGGAATCACAATCTAATCTCTAAACCTTAGCTCTGATATACCATCTATCTTTCACCCCTCAATCATTTTTCCACCATGGATTTTTGACCTTGAGATTAATAATTCATGATCAAATGTCTTAGCATCTCTAACCTACTGAACCAAATAAGGAATAACAGAAAATGGGATGAAAAATGTAGCATTACCTTTATCCATAAAATCTATATGTATATCAAAAATAATTTCCATAATATTCTATTGATCTAAATAATATTTTGAGAACTAATGATTTGACTTCCTACTCATGGAATCTGCTACATAATTACCTTTCCTCAATGTGTGAAACAAGTCTATGTCAAAAATTTGAAGATATTATATCAATTTTCATTTCATTATGTTAAAATATCATTGTGATAAAATGTGTTTCAAACTATTATGATCTATAAAATCAATATATATCTCACTTAAAAGATAGTGAATCCAATACTTTAAGGCAAGAACTACATCATCCAGTTATAAGTCATTTTTTGGTAGTTTTTCTAATGTGACCATGACATTGATGATCCATAAGAAACAATATGATATTATTTCTTGATAACATAAACGAAAAAATATCCAATGTCATCACAATAGACCGTATAGACAATTTAAGACTCTGGAAACATGAGGATCGATATTGATGTTTGGTACACCTTATGTTCTCGAAACAATTTATATCATTCATAGTTAAATTTTAAAGGGACTCCTTTCTTTGAAAATGTTGTCATTGGTGAGGTAATATGTAAAAAATCCATTATAATAAATCTATTGTATCCCAAAAATCTAATTAAAATATGCATCTCTAATAAATTTTTTAGTGGTTTCCAAAAGATAAAAACTTCATTCTTTTTAAGAGAAATCAAAACTCATTTTTTAGAAATGACATGAACATGGAAACATACCTCTTGTATCCAAAAATAAATTTTTTATAACATAGAATAAATGTTATTTTCTTGAATGATTCCCAACATTATAGTGAAGTATTTCTCATGATCCTATTTTGTCCTACAATACACATGAATATTATCAATTAATACCACCACAAAGGAATCGAGATACCATTAAAAGATATGATTCATCAATTCTATTATTATGGCGGGTTAATTCAAATGGCCAAATGGAATATCCACATAGTCATAGTGTCTATATTTTTCTCTTGAAGGATATCTTTGGAATATCCTCCTTCAAAACATGATGTTTTTTAATACCAAGAGTATAATTCAATTTTATGGAACCATTGGGATCCCGTCATTTAAAAAAACAGATATTCAGTTCATAGAATGGCATAATGATTAATTATCATATCTTGCTAAATAATATGATAATACACACAAATTATAAGTGTTTTATACACCTTCTTTACAAAATAAATTAATGTTATATAAGGGTATGTGCTTCATTGAATGTGACCTTAACTTTCCAAATCTTCCAACACGACATTAAATTTTCTCTATTCAATTAATGACATCTTATAGGATATGAACTCATATAAAACAAGGCTTGTATAGGGGTATAATTAGATACAATTGTACTTTAAACAATCAAAGGACCCGATTAATAATCCACGATCACTTTCTCAGCACATAATAATTTCATACATAGTGCCCCTTTTTAATTCCTCCCCTATTGATATTTCTTTTTTAGGAGTCATGGTGTTCTTGGAATCACCTTGACTCAATATTTTCTTGGGGGAGAATTGTTTTGATGATTCCTACCTATTAAAGTGAATAATATTTGAAAAAAATGATATGAATTTTCATTTCCGTACATTGAAGCGTTATGAAAATAATGGTGGAGATATCTCATTAGGTAACAATTGTGACATGTTGTTAGTGCTTCCATACAATTTCATTTGATATGGTCAAAAGAACCACATTGAAATCATCAATTCTTAATTTTTAGTAAAGGAATATTGTTGAGAGATGCCATGGTTTGATTCTGATATAAAACTATACTTTTGAAGTAGGTTTCAATCTTCTTCTAAATAACAACATTAATTTCCCCACCTATTCCAATGGGGATAAACAGTCTCCATCCAGCCATATTTCAGGAGATATCCCTTGATGTTAGAATATCTGTATTGACCATATCTGTATTGTATGTAATAAAAATGTTATACATATTATAATAAATTTTCAATAATAAGATCGAATAAAAAATGTGTTCTTTTAGGGAAAAACATGCAGGTACTTATATTGAAAATTGAACAAAGTTCATATACATTGATGCATACTATTTAATGGATATATTTTATTGTTTTAGGTAGAATAAATCTTTTGTTCCATTGGTTTGAAAGGTCAGTGTAAATAATTTCTTGTCGAAAAAATCTTTAAAATTATATCATGCAATTGTTTAGTCAACATTAGCCTGAAAGATTATATCCACCCATTTTATGGCCAGATCCTCGAATATATATATATTGTCAACATGAATTTTCGTTCATTTGAAGATCCAAGAAAATAAAAAGATTTTATTCATCTTATTCATCCATACTTATGATATTTTAGTCTCAAAATACTCTAAAAATATGGGTCAATTATTCATTTTAAACTAAACTGAATTGTACACTTATCGAGGATTGTCAATCTAATTACCTCAATATATGGCTTGAAAATACTAGATGATGCTTCAGACCAATTATATGTTTATCTATATCTCATGTGAAACCACATTTTCCTCTACTTATTTTGATTTATGTCAAAAATATGTACCTTATTCAATTCTCTATAACAAGAAAAAAAACATCACCCAGTTAATCACTTAAAATAAAAGGATTACAAGTTCAAAATTAACATATAATCAAATACCACAACAATTCATTTCAAAAGCAATCCATTTGGAATCTTTTTAATATTTTTCCATAAATAATCCAATATATATTGAATAATGTGTTTCTAGTTGTAAGTCACATTACTAATGCATGATATGGTACACTCATTGGCTAAACATGTGATGATGAGTTGAAAACACAACTAGAAGTGTCGTAAAAGGCATTTTTACCCATAAAAACCTATCAAATTTATGTTCTTCATAAAATTGTTTTGAGTATATTTTATTCTATACATTTAGTTTTTTGATGACCCTATCTCAATCTTCTAACCTACCTTCATAACCAAACAAAACTGATACAATTTGAACTCTCCAACCCCATATCATTGGCCTAAAAAGCGTTGGAGGTGTTATTGGCCTAAGGTAACATCCCAAGACACCTAATATTGGCAAAAAATTCGAAGGGATTTCAAAAAAAAATTTGGGGACACTTTTCCCTTTAACATATAAGATAGTTGGCGTTATCAAAAACAATATCCAAATCTACTATATTTTCCATGACTAAATAATATAACCAATGACATATTCAAAAGTAAACAAAAAAAATCATAATAAAATTGGAAACAATTTCATAACCAAAATGATCTATTAGATAAAAAACGAAAAAATGTTTCATCAACCTAATTCATCTGCACACTAGATCCATGATCCAATTATATATTCCATGCCTACTGTATCAAAGAGATTCACTATAAAAATATGAATCCTTCCCTTTACATGAACCTTGGTATAGGACATTTACAAATGCACCAAATTACCCATTAAGGGTGTGAGTATAAACATAATAGGACTTCCCCAATGACTTCCCAACTCACAAAACTATGAAAAAACCAGTTAGAAAATGTTTATGAAATATTTAAAGAAAATAGTTAAAATAGTTTATAACAAACCATAAAAAGTTCCATGAGGAAAAATAAATAATGTCTTTAAACAATCTCAAATAATTTTACATAAAAAATTCCCATAATTATACACAGACACATGCATCCCAAGTGATTGTTTCATGAAAATGAGTATCCTCTCAATGATCCACCAATTCATCACAAGGTGACCAATATCCAAGATCCCCAATGGCATACAACCCTTCCTCGGTGTCACATCCCCAAATGATCTCATGACTACCACATATCCCACATTCCTTTCTAATATATTTCACAATAAGACATTATTTTTTATAAACATTTCATTAAACACTTTTCTTTCATAAAAATCCAATAATTTTAAAATAATCATTTTAAATTTATAATAAAGAGGTTTTTTAAAAATAATCCAGTTTTTCCAATTTTAGAAGGATAAAGAAATATGTGATTAATTTAAAAATAACACTAAATTTACACAATTTAATCTATACAACATATTAAAAAATAATCCATAAATTTCTAGGATTATAGAGGTGATAGAGAATCCCCAAACCTGTCAACTCAAGGAGAAAACAAAAAATATTACTAAGATCTTATAGATCCGGCCATGGATCTCATTTTATTTAATAGATTAAATCATATCACATCAATATTAACGTAATATAATATAGATATATCGATAAAATACTATATATATGGTTTTAGGAAAGAGGAGAAGAGTATAAATTATAAGTGGAATGAATAATAATTAATTAGTGAATCTAGATAACTAATTCACTTCGATTTACCAAGAGATGATTTTTAATGTAAGGTAATTTCTAAAGGTGATTTCAGAATAAGGGGGTTTAAAATACCATGTATATTAATAGATTAATGTTTCTTATTTTCCTTAATTCATATTAAAAACATAATTTTATGGGTTCCAGTTATAAATCACATGGTTAGGTTTCATGGTTTCACAAACCATGCACCAACCATGCATGTCCTACTAGAAAATCCACGTAGAAGGTAGGTTTGGGATGCACTGTTTGGAAAACAAATTGGTGATATTATCTCTAGACCATGCCATCAATGGTTAAAAAAACCATTTACCAGACATTTTTCACCCTTGATTTTCTTTTCTAGGTTTCCTCTGGGCACTCACATGGTATGGAAAAATCATGTGTGAATCATGCACCTACCGAGTAACCCCCATAACATGTTTTATGATTTACTGGAGGTAGTGAATGGTTTATAATAACCCTAATATCAATTTTACCCTCTATAAATACTTATTAATCTAGAAAAAAATCTCCTTATATCTACCAAAAACATTTACCAATAATTATATAAAATAATACATAAAATAAGTGTAAGGTGCCTAAAAATCTAGGTGTTCCACTCCACCCCTTATAAATACCACCCTACTCCAGCAATTTAACTTTAAATTCAAAACACATTTCCATGTGAAACATTACTAACACACCTCCCCACTATATTTAGACACATACTAGATATTATTATATTAATAAATGATAATCACAGATAACATAATGTGTTGTGTAAAAGAGTTATATCATTGTGATTTAGTAAATTTTCTATTTATTTCAATTACATATATATATATATTATTGAATCCTTATCATTTTTCAAATCATTATAAAAATAAAATTGATCAGATAATTTTGAATATAATTCTACTATAATTTTAATTATACCATTATATGATTCATATAATCCATTTGAATAGTTTTTAGAGAATTAATTCCATGTTGGATGGTTTTAACTGCATATAATGACAATGTTCTAAAAAACTATTAACTCCATCAAGGCTGGTTATAAAAAAACATATTATGGTAATATATAAACTTAATAATCAAAATATAATATTATTTATGTTTTTAATGAATAAATAACCATATAGTTGAATACAAAATTATGCTTCTAATAGTCGGTTAAACCACAGTAAAGAACCATCCATTAATTGATAATACTTATACTCAATAAACCTTGATTATGGTAGAATATTAACATATATTTAGAACTATATAAACTTTTTAAATTTTTAATAATCTATAATTACGCACTTCTATTGGTATATAAACCGTTTACAATAACTTCTATCATTATTTATAAGATTACGGGACATTGGAACCATGACATAAACATCCTCGTTATAGTGAATAAGAATATAATGTCTAGATAAAATGATCATAAATGAAAAAAATATATATATTCAAAAATTAAAAATATATATTCTTTAATCAATAATATCTTAAATTTAATTTTATAATTCAGGATGATAGATGCATATATCAAGAATGTCTGAATATTTTGTAAAAGAACACTGAATACACCATATTTCCATTAAAGTTATGATTTATCTATATTTACCAATTAATCTACCTCTTTTCATCACATTTACATTTTATTAATTATATATATATCTTCCTTACATATATACCTTGTTCATTTTTCCTTTCCATAATGTGTATATAAATTTGTTTCAAGGTCCCATCTCACTCTTTTAATTAAATATGACCCGATTAAAGGGAACTTTTATATTCTATATTAAATTTCATTTATCACTATTAAAGAAGTTTTTATCATTTATTATTTTTATGAATAATATCTCTATGATAAAAAATTAATTCGTTTCATTAATTTTTTTTAGTTAAAATAAAAATTTATTTCCTTATGTAAATGGTTTATACTCATTTCCTAAAACATTATTTTAGAGAATCGTTTATAAACAAAATTTTCCACTCCATTATTATGACTATTCCACCACATGAACAAAATATTCCTGAAATATGATTCCTTATTCAATTATTAATTTCTATAAAGTTTTAATCTTTTATTTATTATAAAATATATATGATATACTATTTGGTTATTCTTTTAGATAAGATTATGTAACCCATTTCATTCTCATTGTTTTTATCACTCATATGATTCACGATTCTCCTACTACGGCAGTGTGGGTAAGTCTTCCTAACCTCACATTACCATTTCAGAATCCTTCGGTGATTCGTATGATAGGAAACCTAGTTTGAAGATTCATGTGTTCTGATAGTCGCACAGAGGCCGTGTGCCACCCGGTGAATCCACGAATTTGTATTTAAGTGGATGCAACTCGGTTGCCCTATGATTTTGTATTGATTACTATTGGAGAAGACTAAAGGGGGAATCAGTGGGTGATTTATGAAAACTAGATCAATTTTTTCCCATCTTGCAAGTGTTTGGGTCATTCTTTGGATGCTTGACACAGGAGTGTCAATGTCCCGTCGATGGATGTTAACCAGAAGGGGAAACAGGTTGTGGAAAAGAAAGGGGTGGCTACACCAAGTGGGAGTCCGAAAGTCTCTATACAAGATGGTCTGACCATAGAGGCTTTGGGGTCCAAAACTAGGGACGTTCATCAGGAGAGTGACCTACAGAAGGATTCTCATGAGGCCCGCAGTAGTTGGAATTCATATTCGGTGGGAATGGAGGATGGAACTTGTAATGGAATTAAGGAGAGACTAGTTTCGAGTTCTACAGAACATGTTGACAATGGTCGGGGGCCATGTTGTTCTGGTGGGAAGGGGGTTTTCAATCCTTCAAGTCCTCGTCGGGTGTCTTCTGAGGAAGTCCTGGCTCCTGAAGCTTCCGGTGTTAAGGTGATATAGGATAATCCTTCGTTGTTTGAGGTTTTTCAAAGGCTAAAGATGGACTTGGGAGTACCTGTTGCTTTAATGGTCGGTCGAAGTTCAATGACGGGTGAGAGAGGTAGAGTGGTCAGTGCTGCGGAGGGTTTCACCACTTGTGCTAAGGATTCTAAAGGCCTTGATCCACTAGCCAAAACATTTTTAGCTCTTAGTAACAGGTTATAAGGGATTTTTGAAGATTTGTTGGATGTGGGTATGGAGGAGGCTATTATGATAGGAGGTTATGTTAGTCTGGAGATCTCAATTGAACAACAGGTTGAATGTAGGGTGCACGATCCAGCTTCTGGTGGTGAAGAGGCCAGGGAGGAGCAACATGTCGAAGGTCTGGGTCAGGAAGCAGATGTCATGAATGTGGATAAAAATTCTAATGGGTCAAGGCGCGACCCTTCAGTGGAGAGCAGGGAACAGAGGCCGGGAGACAATGTCAAATCACCTTTGGAAAATGCTACTACTGAAGATCGGTGTCTTCCTTTAATGGAGTGTAATACTCCATTCCAGAATCTGGGAAACAGCTCAGAGTTTGCTGCTGCTGCTTTAAGGGCGCGAGATGGAATCAGAATGGAGGATTCAGGGGGAGGGAAAGAGAATATGAGTGGTCTAGTTGGTCGATCATTTAGTGATGTTGTTAAAAGTGGGAATTAGATGATTGCTACAGCTGATGGACCTTTTTCTGCTACTCCAAGAAGAAGACCAAGGAAGGACTACTCATTTCTTTCGAGGCTGATGCGGACTATATCTTCATCAAAGTGGAATAATGAAGTGACTTTGGCTCTTAAAAAGGGTAGAAAGACCAAGAAAGTACCCCCAGATCAATCTGTTCTTGAACAACTTTGCATTCGGGTTCAAAGTCGAAGTTTTTGGAGGCATCCGGAATGGGAATCAGCTACCAGTGAAGAGGACTCCTGCTTGGGATGTGGAGATGAATCTGGTTATTATGATGTGTAAGTCTATATTGTTTTATGCTATCTGACATGTCTATGGCTGTAATTTTGGGTATTGGGAACCCATAAACCAGCTTCTAGAAATGGGAAAAAATGAATTGCATGCATTACTTTGTGTTTGAATTATCATATATGTGTAATGTGGTTTTGCGTTTAATTTCACACTTTTTGTGGATGCTAATGATGGTTATACCATTTAATTTTATGTATTAATATACTTGTTGTTATTGAATCCTATATTCACTGGGTAAATCAATAGAAAAGTTATTTGCTGGTGAATACTTGTACATTGTTATTCTTTGTCTGAAATTCTCTGGTATCATTCCATAATTTCATATAGGAAATAGATTTAATTATTTATCTATTATTTCTTTCTAAAATAATGATGCTATATCCCATAAATTTTCCATTGGTACTTAAAAATTTCACTCGCTTTTGGAATGTAAATGGTTCACTATAAGTCTTATGGAAAACCATTTTAGGTCGGTTAGGTTATTAGAATTTTGTCATTACAAATGACATTAATCTATGGGTTATTATAATTTTTAAATGGAAAAATTAAATAGACCATAAAATAAGGAAAAAAGTGTGATAATAAGGAAAATAATATTATTTGGTGTATTTATTACTCAAAGATGGAGATCCCATTTAGATAGATTTATCAAATATTATTGAGAACCCCAAATAGAGATAATCATGTTCCAAAACTTATGTTCTTTTTGTTTTTAAAGGGACATTGTGATTTAGAAAATATGATAATTTTCAATTATTTTAAAATTCATTTAAAAGGTTGTAAATGTGATGAGAATAGTAAATAATGAAATACATTGATGGTATGGTTAACACCACTGAATTAATCAACCACTATTTTTTAATATATTGTGAGTACACGGATATGAATTGTGTTGGTTTATTTATATTTTATTTATGAAAGATGATAATTTCCATAATATATCAAGTTATAAATGACATATTCATTATACTTCATGTTATATAAATTTTCAATAATGTGATAATGTCCCAATTTTTTTTGACCAATTCGAAATAAATAAGTTCAAAAAAAATAATGTGGGAGATCATTAAGATTATGTGGATATAAATGATGAGTTCTTTAAATATTTGTATGTATTAGGTGACCAGATAAAAGAAAATATAATATATATATATATGTATTTTTAATGTAAATTTATCTTTATATATATAAACCATTTAATTAAATGGTTAAGAGAGTGATTAACTTAATGGAGAAGACAAATATGTTTTTTTGGAGGAATAAAACATTTTAAACAAGTTATAGAAGGTGTTCTGAAGATGATAAATAAAAAAAATAACTAATCTATGAGGGTAAGAAGAAGTATAAGAAATTTTACAATATATACCTAAAATTTGAAATGTTTTTATAACAATTGATTGAGGTTGTGAAATATTTAATTTTCTAATAAAAATATTCATAAAAATTAGATATAACTAATTAAGGATGAACAAGAATTAAAAAATATCATTTGATATTTAATTATTTATATGTGATATTAATTATAAAAATCAACAGTTTGTATGAACATGAGTATGTGCTCATAAATTTATGGTGAAGAATATTTGATGATTTTATAATGGTAGAGATACCCTAATTAAGTTATGTAATGGTTTGATCGGGGTAATAATGTTTCTCAAAAATCTAATTAAAAATTCAATTCAATTCATAATAGTGATCTAAAGATTTTAATGGCCATATAATATTTAATAGGATATTACAAAATAGTATTGATAAATTTCTAAATGATATATATGATTTAATTTCCAAAAATGGATTTTTTTATGTTTTTGTGGAAATTCACCAAATCAATCAATTTGTGTGTATATGATTATTTCATAATTTTTTATGTATTGAATTGTCCAATAATAGTATGAAATCATTATTGAATCAAAGGATGAGATGTCTTCTAACATTTATGATTATTTAAAAAATTTAAATAAATATTAATTACTATTATATCCATAAAACAAAAAAATGTAGATGAAATGAAAAATAAATAAAAGAACAAATGAATGTTTCTTGTCATTGGTTCGTCAAATAAAGAATATAAAAAATAATAGGGGGATTTAACTAAATTAAAAAGATAAAATGTAAATACAATCTATGAATCATGGTTTTGATGATTTTAATTAATAGAAACTATGATTTTTGAGCAATTATTTAATGATATGGACTTAAAGAATACAATATAGTTGAATAAATGGATGAGAAATTTTTTTAATTTTTCATCAATAAATATCTACAGAACCTTTGCTATTTTATGTATAATTTTTTTTGATATCCACGTTATTCTATAAATAGAAAAATATGGGGCCTTATAAAATTTAGAGATATGAATTTGAAATCATTCTAAGAAAACTGTATTTTTATTATTATTTTAATCTTGTTAATAAGATAAAAATTATGTAATTTGGGATAAAATAAATAACATCGTGATTACTAGATACTCAAATTGGGTAGTGCACCATAAAAAACTTCTATTTCTCTGTGTTTCATTTCATTCTTAATTCACTAGTAAATGTGTGAAATTTCATTTTTTTATAAAAAAGATAGAAAATTAGTTTCAAAATGATTAATGAACATTTCTTGGACCCCCTTTAGTGATCCTATATCCATATAAGTGTTATTTATTTAATCTAAAAGTAACGGTGTAAATTTATTTTCAATAATATATTGAATATATAATTCATTCAACTATAACATTTATCTTTTATATAACTTATATTTTCTATTATGTTATGATTCCTTAGACCCACAATCCAAGAATATGGTTTGAATATATGAATTGTTTTCATACCAGATTTGAAATGAGTCCCAAAAAATAAAATGTAACCATCAATATTTATAATCTCACAAAAACATATTGAGTTACTTATATGTGACATACCCTTTAGTATGATTTTTTATAGAGTTATACTAAAATTGTAACTTAAATAGACAATATTTTCTTACTCAAATAATAATGTTGTTCATTATATAAGAAAAAAATTAATCTATAATATGTTTTCAACATATCCAACAAAATTCACCACCCAAGCTATGATTCTTGATAAATGGTGCGTAATAATTTTCTTCTTAACCTTGGAAAATGGAAATAAAATAAGGATGAGGTAAAATTATCCTTAATGGAGAATCTCTATCAGAAGATATCAAGGAATTAACATGGAATGGAAAATATGGTTGGGGAAAAATTATAATCCAAAAATTATATATAATTGATCACATTATCTTAAAAAAATCCATGCTTAAGAATATAAATAAACACATGGACAACAATAACTGAATTCAGAGTGATGGTAGACATAATATCAGTCATACTTTATCATCAAGGCATTATCCATGATATAATTATTAACGAAAAGGTCATAACCAACACATAATAATTTCATTGTCTTGGAATACACCAAATATATATGCTTTTTTATCTCATGATACCAACTAATGCATTAGGGGGTTGTGTAATACCCGAACCCACCCCTCCCATCACTACTTCCATAGAATTTTAATATTAAATATATGAATATAAATAAACTAAATCATATAAGTTATATATTATTAAATAAAATTAGGTATTTAGTAAAAACCTATGTAATTTAAATATATTTCTAGTAAATAAATAATCCATTTTGAGAAAGAAGTTGTATGGTAAAATAATATATAATCATATTTCTTGAGTAATCAATAAACATTTGTATTTGAATATTATATAAGTAGATTTTCAGTATTTATGTAATAAATAAATTTAAAACATCTATTTGAACACCCTTCATTCAAAGTATGGAAATATATAGTGTTTATAGAGTAAAGGTGTCGAAAAAAAAATTATACATATAACATAGTAGGATTTTGAAATATTAATCCAATGATGGATTTATAATAGTTTATTCCCAAAAATAGATAATTTAATGAGAAAAAATAAAAGGTAATACCAGATAGAAGTAAATATAAAAAAGGGGAAACATTTGTTAAATATTAACCACATATCAATGAAGTAAAATTGAGATACAAAACCCCTTAAAATAATGGTAACTTAAGAATAAAAATCACATAAAATGGATACAGTGAAATTAAAACATAATGAAATGAAAGGATTTAATTATACATGAAGTGAATTGGTAATTTAATACACCATATATAATAAAATTCATTCTGTAATATTAAACATGTCAAAAGCAATGGAAAATAGAACAAATAACCCTTAAAACATTGGAAACTTTTGAATCCAAACCCCATGATGGATATGATTTTACATGAATTATTAATAGTGTGAATAATAAAAGGATTATGATTAAAAATATTAAAGGTTTAGTAGACACACCATACAAAATTAAAGAGGGCGTATAATAAGAAATATGTTTTGGGGGTGAAATTTCAGATATGAAACCCTAACCATAATTCTTAACTTCCAATTAAGCATTTGTGTTTCCCTGGGATAATTGGTTGCCCGACGATTGATTACATGGGATTGAGTTTTGTGAAATTGTTAAAGTTAGTATCATTATACTATAATGGTTTCCAATGGGTTCATATATGGATCAAAAAACCAAATGGTTCCATATCCATAAGGGACCTACATTCCAAATATAGGTACTCATTGGAATGTTTAGACAAAAAATGCATAAGAACTCGCATTAGTTTAGAGGATTAGGGGTCAGACACTTCACACACTTTTGGGTGGAATTGTTTCTTACTCTGAGACTCTCTTATATATTTAGGATATGTTCATTAATACTTTATTAATTCCCATGTGTGATGTGGGTCACCATAATATCATCAATCAATTATTTGAATGCATGGATTTTAGAATACTATATATGTATCAACAGTTCTTCATCAATGGAGATATATGTTTCTATCTAAGTATGTCCATAAATGGTATCCTCTTATGTATATATTATATATTCTTAGGTTTTTATTATGATTATGATAGTTTTCTAGCAATAAAATGTTTTTCTTTAATGTGTGTCACCATCTAGCGAGACAAGAGTTGTTTTGATATCAAGATTGGACCCATGAAAGGGTTTCCTACATATCATTGTAAACTGAATGTCAACCCATGTAATTCGGTAGTGCATAATTTGGCACATCATAACTTTTAAGATCATGTGATAAGGACCTAACTATAATGTTTAACATCATGTGGCATGGAAGTCCAAGAAGAAGATGACCAGTGAAAGCTTGCTATGGGACTTATTCTGGGGTATCTTAGGTAACCTAGAAGGGATAAGGATTTTCATATTGAATTAGACCCCACTGGTAATGTTTCCCAGTGGGAATATTTTTGATTTGTTTCATTGGGTTCAAAAATTTTGGAGGCTTCATACTTATCTTGTTACGACAAAAATAAAACACCATGTATTTCAGTTGGTTTCCTCATAGGGGATTATATCCAATTGAGAGGATTAGTTGGGGATCATTTCATAAAAGTATTCCTATATGAATTACTTTGAGGCCATGATAATTGGATTAACTCATAAAGATTTAGTGGTTTTGTTCAGGGATTACATATGAGGAGAATTCCCTAATTGATTGATTTTTGGCGGGGGTTTACTCTTGAAAAAGGATTCAATAGTGAAAGGGTGCTATAATTGGGGAATACTCTTGAGGAGTATTCCCATTGTGCTTGATCCATAATATTCAATCCTACATATCATGATTGTAGCAAGAATCAGAGTTCTTGGAGTTCAATAGTTGGGGATTATGAATAAATTATTCCCTTTATAGGTTCAATTAGGGCTTAATCCTAATAAGGATACCCATTGATTGTATTGATTTAGGGCATACTCTTATGAAGGATTTTGATAATTTTGTTGGGGCATACACTTGAAATGAGGCCCCATGATTAGTATAACTGAGGATTTATCCTGAGGAGGATTCACATTGATTGGTTCGATTTTGGGATACTAGTGTGTAAGAAGCTCACTGGTTTGGGATCATGTGAATTTCATGATCACTGTGAACCTCTAAGTTCATGTGATTCATGCTTGGTGTAAGAAACAAGAGGAAATGGAATATTAGAGAAACCACAAAATACACATTAACTTGATATTGGATAAATTTTCACTAGGACTCTCACCTATGGGGGATCTCTATAGAATGAATATATAATGATTCAAAAGAAGGCTCTACCAAAACAAGCATTTGGGTGTATAGGGGAACTGGTAATGGTTATCCTCTAAGCCCACAAGTCATGGTTAGTGATGCCTGAATGTGAAAAAAAAGTGGAAGACACATAAAACAACACACTTCTCCTCCTCCACATGTGAAAGAGGTAGAGGGTATGGGAGAGAGATGAGAGGACTGTGGTTCCCATCCCTTATTTTACCTAGTATCCATGGGGGTGAGGAGGATCCATAGTGAAACCTCCTACAAGAAAGGCTAGAGTCTTACTCAAAGAGGGATGCCCTAAAATTAATCATGTTTTGAGGGGGAGGATATCCTTCCACGTTGAATGGAAAATAAAGGGTAATCCTTACACTCCATATCAAGAAAAAGAGTATATGGGTCTAATAGAAAACAAGGGTATGATATGGTACTATCTGTTGTGTCTGAGAACAAGAACTCCCTCACACTATCCCTCAGGTAGGGGTTCTTCTGACCGAGGAAAAAAAACCTCATGCACCCTATGGAACCTAACTGGATGGTAGGACATGTGCAGGAAGCCTCTTACTGGAGGAATGAAAATAAAAATTGGAGACGTTTTGGTGTGCTTTTCACCATGGTATTGCATGTATGGAGGCTTTGGTGGATGCTTTGATTTAGTACCTCTCAGAAAAAAACCAGAGTAGTGGAGGACTTTCCACGGGTGGCTTTGATGAGGTGAGATCAGATTATCTTACTGGGTAGAAGCTAGGGAGATCCTAGGGATGTTTTTATTAGTAGGTCTGGGTGTGCCAAGGGAGGCATGCTTAGGTACCCAAGGTGAGGTGATGATACCTTGGGAGACTGTCAACCTGGGAAACTAAACATGGTAGATACCTTTCTCATTCTATTAAGGGTCTCCCAAGATGTTATCATAAGTGTCTTGCACTGGTCCCTGGTTATGGAAGGGGACCTTGTACTAGTTTTCAACCAAAATAGGGGAGGGCGTTCCTCACATAGGTGTTGTTTTATATTAATCTATTGGGGAATTAATTTTTCACCATCCCTATTTTAATTCCCTCTTCTTTGAGTTTTTAAGGAGAACCTAAAAGGTATTGGAGGAATTTGGTGAAGGAATAAGGAATTCAAAGCATCTTGATGCCTTTAAAAAATTTCGTTCATTCAAATGAAGATATTATGGTCCTTTTTATAGGAAAATATGGGATCTTTCATGATGGGTCTATCTCGCTCATTGTTTCTTCTTTGAAACATGACATTGGATTGTCATACAGTCTGATGCGCATGTACCCTAATCATCGGTTCTACTATGGGGTACCTAAGAGAATTTCCATCGGAGGATTTTTTGAACCTTGACCTTCTTAATTTCCCTTTATCTCTTCTTACTAAGGTGATTTCCTTGTTCACCTTTTCATCCATGTGAAAAAATGGAGTTTGAACAAAATTCCCCCATCAGTATTAAATCTGATCAAAAGAAGAGGGTTTGATCTTGAGGTAAAGGGATTAATACGGGAATTGAACAAGGAGGTAGTCTGAATAGGTCTACTACACAAGTAGTCAACTTTGGTCTTTTGAATAGGCAAGGTACATACATGGGTTCTGAATGGGGGATTCCACATCGATAAATAGGCCCTTAGGTTCAACGGTTGGCTCTCACGACTCAATATTTCATGTCTCATCATGCTAGTGTCCAACTAAGACCCTATGATGAAGCTATTTTACTGAAAGATTCATCCTCATACACAAGGTAAGTATCTGTATGCATTATTTGTACACCTAGGTGACTAACTGTCATATATAACATGATAGATGGACCTTCATAAGGAACTTTCATGAGGCACATGAATAAAATCATTCCTCTACCAAATTTTCTTTATTTATTAAATTTATTTGAATTTATAACTATCTAATCCCACAGACTTGATGCATCTCTATAGGTTCCATGGTTTCTCAAGTGTATCGACCTTAACTTTCAATATTATTTTGTTTCTTGAAAATTCATGTTTTATTGTTATACATTAATTAAAACTATATAAGTATAAATTGAAATGTAATTATCTGTTTTCGACCACTATACGATCATTGGTCAAATATGACCATAGATAAATATGTCCATTGAAATTAATAATAATTTTACCATTATAATTATTATTTATAAATCGAAATTACAATGGAAAACTTAATTCAGAAAGAAGAGTCGATGGACTATTCTAGTATAAATGTTCCATAGAAAGCCCATTGTTATAGCTCCAGAATGAGGTAAAATCACTGGGCATCACTATGGACCATTCCCAATATAATCTTAAACATGTTAACCTTGAACATAATTTCATACGGGATAATTTCAAGTTGGCACAAATCACAACTCGGGTGATATTATTAGAGCCTCCACAAAAGTATATCAACATCACCCACCTTACCCTTAGGTCATATGTCATTGTTATAAGGGTTTATATAACATTGTAATAGTTACTTATTGTGTAATCCATATTTATAAATAAAATTCTTATTCCTTCAAATTCATTTTGAGAATAGTATTTCTTAAAAATATGATCAATTTAACAAATTGATTGATCGGGTAAAAAGGAAATTCTCAAAGGTATATAAATTATTATATTAAACTACAGTTTTATTAATAATTTTGTTATAATTAAATATTCATTTTAAATTATAATTATTTTTATATCTATTCCCTATTGTTTTTAACTCTATAAATGATTACGTAATAAGTTTGATAATAATAATATTTTTATACGATAAAAGTGATATTTTATTTCTATTTTTAATTAATGAATTTATTTTAATGAATTAATAAATTTTTGGAATGAATAATATTTCTATAAAATATTTTTATTAAATAATTATTTTTTAGTATAAAATATGTTATAATTTTTATGAAGTGAAATATAATTTTTATTAATGTTTAAAAACTATTTTTTTTTCAAAACTCCACAATTTTATGTAAAAGATTGTTTTTATTTTAAACGTAAAATTTCACATATTTAAAAAATTATTTCGATAAAATGAATATAATTTTTGGAATCATTATGTCTAATTTATTCAATGGTGATTTTTTCATAATTTTCTAATATAGTCAAATTTTTTAGTAAAAATTAATTACCGAATAAATATATAGGGTGTTTATGGAGTCATAATTACCCAATAGTGGTGTAATAAAATACTATAGTAGTTTTCTTCGAAAAAATATTTTTTTCCCTTTAAAATAATTAAATTTTAAGTTTATTTTATATATTTTATTAATCCTTAGTGAATCCTTCAAGATATATAAAATATTTTATAATTTTAAAACTATTTCTTTTATAGTATAACCCACCTCCACATAAGAAATGGAAATATTTAAATGTATTTGGACCTTATAATTATAAAATAAGTTTTAACTCTCCCATTTGTTAGAAACTATGGAAAAAACCAAGGGATTGATTTTGGTTTTGAATATTCTATTTTGTAGTGTCCCAAACCAAAATAATAAAGAAATTTACATCATTTCATATATAAATCCTCATAATCTCCCATTTGTCTTCACTCAATCACTTTTAAGATCAACCACCCTCTGAACCATACTCCATTGAGTCCTCCCATGGTGCCCCCATGCTTCCAAAAAACTTCTCCCAAGCCTATGGAGTCACATATCCAAGTAAGGGATCCTCACTTTCCTATCCTCCTTTCAATTTAAAGCCTCTTATTTGAAAGTAGTTCTTGTAATTTCAAATGGTTATAAATTCATTCATTTATAATAATTCCATTACTTTAAATTTCATGTTATTTTTATTAGGTATCATTTATTCCCCGCTAATTTAGAATCTTACATAATCTTTTACTATGCCGAAATTCAGTAAGGGGTCTTTCACTTTCCTCTTTTATCAAGCACTCCTTTTGTGATATTCTTTTTCATTTCAATTTTCATATGTTGGCTTATGTTAATACATACCCAATAACATTCCATTTGATTTATAAATAATTATATATTCCATTGACTCTGAATAATCAATTCATGAGCCTTTATATGCACTTGTTACCATGCCAAGATTCCGTAAGGGATTTCTCTCTCCTCGTTCCCATTAAAGAACTTATTTTGTATTCTGCATCTTAAATTTATTTTCATATTTTGGGATATTATATTCCATTACCCCTTACATTCCATTTAATATATAAATTATGAGAGACCCCTTTCTCTCTCATTTACCCATTTTATAAATTTCTATGTGACGTCATCATTCTACCAAACATTCACCGTGATTTTCCATGCCAAAATCATCGTGTAGTGAAAACCACAAACATTCCTCTATCAAGGGTATTAACCTTTATTCACATATAATTTTTTATTGAGGAAGTACATATATTTATTCCATGTTCCTTTATTTTGGAATAAATTATGTTGTTGAATGGATGCATGTTATATGATCTATATTGAACACTTAAGCATGAGATTGAAATGATTATAAAGGGTGTGCCCTAATAGCGCTCCAATTCATTGGTTAATTTTTAGTACCATGATTAGTCATGTTGGGACAAGGATTTACTAGATTCTATTAGGGTAATTTTTTTCGACCTTGTTGGGATAGGTATTTATCTGATTCCATTTTATTTATGATGTAGTGTTTTATATTGTTGTCAAATTTCCATGTTAAGAACATCATGTTATATCATGCCTTTATGTTCATGTTTGTTTTGTGCTCTATTGATAAACCTATTTACTAATATATATTTTATTTCTCATGTTATTCCATGTTTATTATTTTACTAGGATTTATATCTCACCCTTTTCTTATATATGTCCTCAAGCAGTCCCATGCAAATAATAAATTTGAAGAAATGTTGTTGGAATTTAAAATAAGTTTAAAATAAGGATGTGTATTTCATATTTTATGTTTTTATATAATGATTCAAATCCCCAAATACACTAGAACTCTCAATATTCTTAGTTTTATTATGTTCATATTTATGTAATAAATTATGTTTCAATGTAAAATAAATAGCTTGGTTTTTATAGATTATATCAGAGGATAGGTTTAGTTATTTTATGGATTAGTGTTAGAAGACTATAGTGAATGCATTAGGTATGTGACTAAATATAAAAAATAATACCTAAACTTTTTAGAGTATAGAGTAACTATTTTGTCATGAAAATACATCCCTCTCTCTATACGAACAAGTAGAGGTGACTTTGGCATAGAAGTATCAGACAGTAAAAGCAGAAAACACCGCATTGAGATAGACTTGAATGAGAACTGGGGAATGAAAAGGGTCCTTTCTGCACTCTTGGTTCGACACTCCTAGGGGATATTATTTGGTAAATTCATAATATAAGTACACACCATTATTAATGGAACCAAAAAAATCACATAAGAATATATGTTAATAAATAGAGCAGGGATATCCTTGATTGAAACATAGGGTATCCCAAGTTAGGATATATTATTCAAGTTTATCATTATATGTCGAATGTTTTATTTTTAACAATCTTATTAACTATGTATTAAAACCCCATAATTTTATTTTCTTTTTCATTGTTCAAATATGGTAGGAGGAAGATCATGAAAAACTCATCTCTCTCTTCCTAAAGAAATACATGGAAATATTATGATGAACTCATGTATGGATGACTTTGAAACATTTTCAAATATCTAAATTACATGAAAAAAATTATTCGGCATCAAATACCTCTATCATTGTATGATTCTTTCAAGGATCATGTATCCTCTATTGGATAATCATATACTGTCAACGTTATTACCATGCTATGTGTGGGATATACAATTAGTTCCTTTTCAAATTCATCTATTAAATTAAAATTTATGGAGGACTAACAGGTTTTCTAGATGCATCAAAAGATAGAGACCTCCAAGTATCCAATTTGTATCAAATTATAGATTTTTTTCTTTGTGGAAAAATCCAAAAATGATATACCTAAACCCAAATTTGGAATATATCAAGATAAATTAGATTGAAATTTTTTTATAAAAATCGCGTTCAAAAAGATATTTCAAAATTATATATAAATAATACTTTTTAATGAATTATTTCTGACTCTGTCAATATAATCCAAGACAATTGAGATATTTTTGGGTAAATGAAGTAGTTGATTTTTGAAAAAATCATGAGGTGCCATTGTGATGCATCAAACCTTTCTACATAATGGAAACTCTAATAGGAAAGACTGAAGACATAGTTAAAGAGATAAAGGTGAAGTTTCAACACAAGTTTTCACATTAATATGCAAAACAAATTTTTTTGGAAGAACCATTTTAAGGGGTAAGAATGTAACGACCCAAACTTTTTTATAATATTTTGTTTCTTAGAAATTTATGTTTTACAATGTAACATTAATTAATACTATATAAGTATAAATTGAAATGTCACAATTAGTTTTCAACCATTATATGAACATTGGTAAATTATGACTGAAGATAAATATGAAAATTGGAATCAATAATAATTTTAACATTATAATTATTTTTATTAGTAGAAATTATGGTTGAAAAATAAATTCAGAAAGAAGAGTAGGTGGCCCATACCAGTTGAATTGTTCCATTACAAGCCCATTTTTCTGAGCTTGAGAAGGAGGTAGCGCCATTGGGATTTGCTCTGGACCAATCCCAAGATATGATTCAATATGTTATTCTTGAACGAAATATTATACAGGAGAATTTCAATTTGGAATAAATCACCACTTGGTTGGTGTTATCATTTCCACCCCATGAGTCTATCACCATCAAAAAATTTACCCTTAGATCACATGTGGGTGTTTTAAGGGGAAATATAACAAGGTATTAGATACATATTGTGTAATCCCTTTTTATAAATAAAATTCATATTCCATCAATTCAATTCTAATAATAGTCTTTATTAAAAATATGATGAATTTGATTAATTGATTTTTCAGGTAAAAATGGTACTTTAAAGAAATATATAAATTATAATATTAAACTAAGTTTTTATTAATAATTTTATAATAATTAAATATTATTTTTTATTTATAATTAGGATTATATCTATTCATTTTTATTTTTACTCTATAAATGGTTATTTAATTAGTTTGATAAGAACTTTTTTTATACGGCAAAACCTCAATTGTATTTTTAATTTCAATTAATGGTTTTTTTTATAAAATAATTAATTTTTTGAATGTATAATATTTTAATAAAATATTATTATTAAAAAAAATTATTAAATATAAATTATCATATTATTTTTATGAAGACAAATGTAGTTTTTATTTAGGTTTGAAAACTATTTTTTCCAAAGCCCGTCAATTTTCAATAAATGATGATTTTTATTTGAAAATTTAAAATTAAAATATTTAGAAAATTATTTAGAAAAATGAATATTATTTTTGGAATTAGGATTTCAAAATTATCCAATGGTGAATTTTTCCTAATTTTTTTAGACAGTCGAATGTTTGGGTAAAATTTAATTATCGTATAAATATATATTGTGTTTTATGACATCATAATGACCCAATAGTGATGTAATAAGATACTATAAAAAGAATCTTCAGAAAATAAACGTTTTCATATATAATAATTTAATTTATGTTTATATGATTTTCTTATAAATCCATAGTAAATCTTCTGAGACACATAAAATATTTAATGATTCCAATATAATTTCCTTGAAAGTATAACTCACCTCCACATAATAAAGGGAAATATTTTAATATATTCAGCCCTTAGACTTATAAAATAATTTATACCACTCCCCTATTCTATAAACCATGGGAAAAAATAATCAGAATATTTCTAGTTTTGAATATTTTATTATGTAGTGCCAAAATCCAAATTAATAATGAAATCCCCCTCCCTTCCTATATAAACCCACCCATGATCACATTTCTCTACACTCACGATTATTTCAAATCTACCACCCTCTCCATTCTACTACTTATAGTCCTCCCAAGGCTCCCCAAATCTCCCACAAAGCCTCTCCCAAGCCTTTGTTGTAACACATCATTGTAAGGGATCCCCACTTTCCTCTCTGCCATTCATATTAAAGAATTTTATTTTAAAGTAGTTCTTGTACTTTCAAGTGGATATAGTTTAATTCATTTATAATAATTAAATTACATTCCATTTGATATTTTTTTGGTGCGTGATAATTTATTATTCCATGTTTAGACTCTCACTTAAACTATTACTATGCCAAAATTCCGTAAGGGATCTTTCACTTTCCTCTGTTATTAAGCACTCCTTCTATGATATTCCATTTAATTTCAATTTTCATATATTGGTATATGTTCATAAATAATACTATTATTGTCCATTTTATTTATATATAATTATATATTCCTTCAACTCTCATTAATTCATTCATTATTCCTTATTTACACATGTTACCATATTGTTATTCTGTAAGGGATTTCTCTATTGTCATTCCCCTTAAAGAACATATTTTATATTAAGAATCTTAAATTCCATTTCACATGTTAGGATATTATGTTCCAATATAACATTAATATCCATTTCATGTATAAATTATTAGAGGCCCCTTTCGCTCTCATCAACCCATTTTATTAACTTCTATATAATGTCATTATGCTACCAAAATTTCACCACAAATTTCCATGCCAAAATCATCGGGCGGTGATTATCATACCCATTACTCTATCAAGAATATTAACTTTTAGGCACATATACTTTTTGATTGAGTACTTAAATGTATTTACTCTAAATTATTTGATCATGGAATAAATGATGATATTGAATGAATCCATGTTATATGATCTATGTGGCACACTTAAGCATGATATTGAAATGATTATACAGGGTGCACTATGATAGTGATCCAATGCACAGTGTAATGTTTAGTTTCATGATACATCATGTTGGGATAGGGTTTTACCTAGTTCCTTTATAGGAATTTTTTCCACCTTGTTGGGAAAGGGGTTTACCTGATTCCTTTTTTTCTATGATGAACTGTTTTAAGTTATTTCCACATTTCCATGTTAAGAATATCATTCTATATCAAGCCTTCATGTTCATGTTTATTTTGTGCTCAATTGATATTCCTATTAAATGACATGTATTATCTTTCATAGGTTATGAACGGTTTATTCCCTTACTAGGATTTAAATCTTAGCATTTTCTTATTTATGTCCTCAGGTTATCCCATGTAATGCTAAGTATGAAGGAATATTCTTGTCATGTAAAAGAAGTTTTCAATAAAGATGTGTATTTTATGTATTAAGTTGTAATGAAATGTTCATAATACCCAATTAAACTAGAATTATTTATCTTTTTATTTGTATTAATTGCATGTTTATGTAATAAATCATGTTTAAATTTGATATAAAAGGAAGGGTTGTTATATCAAGAGACCAGAGTTTCTAATGAACAAGATAATAATCACCTATTGGAAATGGAAAAAGATTAAGGCGATGATAACAATAATTCTTGTGATACCACTCTACTTGATCTGGTGGGACATTTGAAAAAAATCACTTTGAATTTCCTAACTATATTTATTTACTGCTCTATGGACACAATCCTCTAAAGAGGTCCTCATACCAACTTCTTAGAATTATACTACACTCTATTGGTTTCAATATTATAGAAAATTCACTACTTATAATGTTTCATGAATGGGTGCATATATTAATATTGGGACATCATCCATATATTGTTTCATAAACCATAAAAAAATGTGATCTAGATCTGATGTCACTCACACCTTAATTGATGATGCACTATTATCCATCTGTCTTATGTGATTTTTGAATAAATCATTTAAAGGGTTAGATTAAAGACTCATATTTCTATTTTAGATTTGGTATTAAGACCAAGTGGATGTGGGCATACTAGTTGTTCCAAAAAGATTAATTTTCAAGAAGGATTTATAGTACATCCTAATTGATGATCCGTATGTGTAAGGAAATCCTATCTATATAAGAATGCTAAATTTATTCCTGAGTTGTTAAGAAGAAGCAGTACACATACAAGATATTTGAAATTTTTTTCATAGAGATGTGAGTATTATCTTGTGGGACGTCCATATGATCTTTGTGGCTCCGATTTATAGAGACATTTATGACGACTTCATCTATTTGATGCTGATGATGGGTGAAATTGAAAGGATTCAAACTATGGAACATGAGCTAATGAACATAGCATATGGTATTAAGAAGGAAGGCCCTCTCTTTAATTATGATATCCATCCCAAATTGTGGTTGAGTACCTTACTATAGCTATAGGGGGAAGGCCTCACTTGAGAATGTCCAAAAGGGTGTCCTAATATAGAGAAGTGGAGTTCTATTAGTACATTCTGTCTGACATTGGACTAGGATGAGTATGAAAAATGGGGATACAAGACCAAATACAAAGTTATCATGAAGACACATCTCTTGGTATTTTTATCCATTTGGATAAGCGTTTACCTGCTTTCTATGTTTGATTTGAATGGTGGCATAAATTTAGGGACATTTATCATGGTAGACAAGATATTTGGGAAGAATTTTTTGGGGTTGAAAATCCTCATCCTAGAAAAAATTTATAAAAACCTTATGCGTATTCATGTAAAGAATATCTCGTTTTTAATTTATGGACCATTACAAGTATTATGGGGATGGGTTGAATCCCACTTTAGAGCATATGATGTGTTGACTGGGGTAGATATTCCTAATTTAAATTTTCTACTCCATGTTAAATTCATTTCTTATATTTCATTATTATTCCTAAAGTCAAGATAGATTCTATTGAGGCAGATCAGGTTCAAGGAGTTACATATTTTATCATATGTGGAACCACCAAAAAGTGGATTCACTAAGGATGGGAAGTCTAGAAATGATCTACGATCTTGTATAATGGCCTTTAGGGAATTATTTTTAGTGAATCATATCGATGGTGATGTTATATATGATGCCAATGATCTATGAAATTTATCCCACCAATTCATGTTCTTCCCATAAATATTTATGTCTCTTTCGGTGCATGTCTGATTAGAAAAAAATATGATGGTAGCCGAATAGTTGTGGATACTTAATGCAATGAAGTTGACTCAAGTGGTAAATAGTCTTCCACTAGAGGATATAGCCATTGGATTAACATTCAAGTATTCTGTGTCATGGATTTCATCATACCATGAAGGAGTGTTGGCTAAAGATATTCCTCGAATCAAAGCTGGGAAAGCATCCAAGCATGGGAAATATGGTAAAATGGATTCTTCTCTTACAGAGGTTGTTTCTTCACAACCATAGGGTACTTAATCCCTTTTAGAAGGTACTGATGAGGAGTTATTTTGTTTCTCTAAATGACCTCAGGCATTGTTCAGTCTACTGGCTAAAATAAATATAGAGACATGAACTAAAATTTATCCAAGATGTGAGAGTTATCACCACCCATAAAATAATAAAGATCTATTTTCTTTTCATTTATCTATGATAGAGAGGGTCGAGAATCCCATGAAATCTTGAGATATGGAATATTCTTCAAGTTAGGATAGGATGACCTTAGAATTAGTACAACCAGAAGCTGTCTAATTTTTATATGACATTTCCTCTGATTGAAAAATTATATGGTCACATATTCAAGATGGGATATAGATTCCAAGGAAATGAGATACTTGATCCCTTCATGATATCGACTTCAATGATAATATTTCTAAGGTGAGAATTTATATATGGATACTAGAGATGTTCATTTCTGTAACTAAAAAAGGGATCCCAACCATGAGATTGGTGGAGGATATATGATAAGAGGAAATTTTAAAGGGTTTGAAAACTCATCTTCTGAGGAATGGATTGATTATACCATTCTGAGGATGTAATTTCTCCTTTTCTCATATCCTCTTTGTTTCATCATTTCTATTATCCAGGACAAAGAACTGTTTCTAAGGGGATTTAATTTTTATTTCCGGTAAACCATGATGTAATAAAATGATGTTTTATCAATGAAATATGACCCAAATGGTACCCCACATGGAATTTATGTGTAATTTCCCAAACATGGAGAGTTATTCCTAGGATAGTGAAAAATAGTGGCTGAGATTGAGGGGGGAACATTATGTTCCCCCTATAATACCTATCGTTTAAGTGTTTAATAATATATATTCTCCATTGAAAAAGAAATAATCCCAGAGGATTAAATAATTGGATAATACCTCATTAGTAGTGTTAAGTTATCATGGTGCTATTAATCCTTAATTTAACAAGAAAAAATCTATAACCCTTTTTTGATTGAAAACTATCCTTCCATATCCACTATCAAGGGAGTTACAAATGATTCTAATGGGATAGAAAATGGAACTCTAGACTAATAACGAATTCTTACTAGTGATTCATCCCCCTCAATAGAATAAGTGTCAAGTGTTGAGGATACATCATCTACTATTTTCACTACTCTTGTTGATATAGAGAGGGAGGAGGAAACAAGTAATGTCAAAGTTACATCATAATTTGTTTCATATAGTTTTTCAAATCTTATAAAAACGATATTTCGGGTTCATCTCATGCACCAGGGGGCCCTATGATGACTGATTCTAACCCTGCATCTATCACCGGGGAATTTTTATTACGGTCTGAAGTCATCAAAAGTGATTAATGTACTGGGTTTTAAGACAAATATTCTGAGCATCTCCATTGGTGACATTACCACAGGTCCTAGGATGTCAATATATTTTATAGGAAACCTTGTAATTACCTTTCATGAAATGTATGAACCAATAAATATTTGTACCAGTTTTCTAGAATTTGAGAAACCTAAATGGGAATATAATGGACGTGAGTCTTCTTTCTACACGAATTTTTTTTTCTGCTTCCCTAATCATGATTTGTTGAAATGAAAAAACTACATCCATAGATAATGGAACAATGGTGATTCATAAACAATACATCGAATTCCATCCCATTCCAACTATTGGGGGGCCGGCTCAGGTGGACCTTGAAATTTTTAGTCCTTTTAAGCCTCATTTGGTGAACCCCAAGGAGACCCGGGAGGGTTTTTCTCATTAATAGGTTCTAGTTCAAACTAAAAAACATGGGGATTTAATGGGATAAATATTCCCTGAATGTTAATACATTATTGGTTGTTTGTCACCGACTTCATTAATCATCCTCTATTAAATATATTTGTTACCCTTTGAGGATAACGATGAATATTTCCAACAATCATGTGTTGTCAACATCCATGGTTGGGTCAGAGGGTAAAGAAACTATTCTAGTACAGTAATTATAGGAACAATAAACCATTACTGGATAAGAGGTGATGGGGTAGGGTGATTCAATAAGTGCACTGATCTTGGAGTACATTTCTCCCTCTGAAAACAGCTCTGAGTCAGATTTGGAGTTTAAGAATGCTCTTCGAATCACATGTCATGGGTCTTGGTAGGATATATGGAAAATAATCTTTATGATTCTTTATGAAGACCTAACTTCACGAATCCATTGTATTTTTTTGTATGTCGAGATATGATGGATTTGGTAACCTCATGATTCATGTTACAGTAAAGGAACAAATTCACAAAAGAGAGTGATAACATGAGATTTATCAGGACCTCATAAAGGTGAATTGAATAATAAAAATTGATTGTTTCTTGGTTAAATTATCACAAGCAGAGGCCAAGAATAAAAAGAATTTGGTGGAATGTAAAAAACATATTAAATAGAAAACCATTCATGTGACCTACTTTCAGCATTAATTGGATGCAACTAAGGGGGAGCATGTAAAACTCCACCATTTAGTAAAAGGGTTCTTGTCTGAGTAGTCTTTTTCCATTATAGTAGTAAAGGATGCACTTCATTAAGCCAGAGAGACTAAATTTGTTTAGTTTACTGGGCTTTATTAAAATTTTTTGGGAATCACAATAACATTAAACTAATGAAAAATTATATTGATGGTCTCTTGTAAATTTTGACGGGAGAATACATCTTGTGTATACTCTTCCAGTTTTATTTTTTATAAATGAAATGAATTTTTCTTCTAATAATATATATCTTCGTCCATATTTTCTTTATGTGATCATAATATGACATTAAATATCATTTCTATAGAAACATGTTTTCACATTAGCCAGTTGTAACCATAATGATGAGATATCTCTTGAAACATTGTGTATTTTCTGTTATTTCCCAAAAATTTTGGCAAAGGTCTATTATAGAGGTGGATTATTAGGTGAAATTTGTAATTTTATTAGAAAAACATTTTTTGGGTTTTCATTTTAACATGTTTTGTTCTTTTCTTATAGGAAATTTAATGTTTTTTCTTGTTGTAGTAATGAAACTGGTCTATATGGTCAAACATCATACCCATTGATTCTGATATTAATAGGGCTTATGGATCAAGAATATTCTGATATTCATTAGATATTTTTTCTGGAGTCTTGAGCCATGATTCTGTGGTTCTCGAATCTAAAACATGATATTAGGAAATATAGTATTTCTCTATATAGAAAGACATTATCAATGGTTGAGATACCCATTTGGTGCGATATTTTATGGAACTAGGGTAGGTTACTTCATTTTTGAATATTGTAATCTTTTGGCCAACATGGAATTGAATTTTTGGGTGACTTATACAAAGCCAACTGGGATTTGTAACAGTAAATTCAGAAAAATTAGTTCTTAGAAATTATAAAATTCTATCACTGAGGTCCAAAGTTTAATATTCGAATTCACCAAGACTAGGATGAGTGGTTTTACACAATGGATTTTATGAGAATGAATGGAATATCTGTATTGTTACTAGCCATGAATGGAAAACTTCCCATACATGAATATGGATCGAGTGAAGTAATGTATATTTAATTGTATGGTCGATATCAAGGAGAAATATACCTCTCTAGTAAGGGTTGAAATATCATTCTATTTGATAACATGCGACTAGGATATTTCCCTTGTAGTTTAAAATAAAAAGGAAATGATGTTCCTGTGTAGATTAACACATTGTGACTAGGTTGTTATGCTCCACATTTTTAAAGTCATATAGTACGAACATTATGATATGAGGATTAAATTTATATTTTGAGGACATTAGGGGGATATAATTTAAGCTCATTAGCTTTGATAGATAGGTTTATGATTCTGTAATTCTTTTTAATTTTTGTATAAATGTTCCATCATATTCAGGTGTTAGAATATAATGTTAATAGCTATGATTTGTGGATTCCGGGACCTAATGAGTGGTATGGGAAAAATATTTATGGAATTATGGGAGGCCTCTTCTGGGGAAAAAGTTACTAATGGTTGAAAAAAACATTTTATGATCTGTTTTCTGAACATTTGACTGGGGTGTATAACAACATAGAAAATAGTCTCATATTTTAGCGGAAAAGACCTAAAATGTTTGAGCATTTTATGCAAATCCAACTGGGGCATGTCACATCAATGTCGGGAAAAGAAGCCCTCACAAAATCTAAGATTCAATCTATAATATTTTATGGATGTTTGTGAATATTCATATTTACCTAGGCATGGAGTTTTCTTTTTGGGATGAAAGTACCTGATTTCAGAAGGTGAATTTCAATATAATATTTCTCATGAAATGGATGGAAATGATTTCTACACTGGTCAAACCCATGTGTGGGAAATATGGTGCATGTAGTTTTAGGCCGCAAAATTAGGACAATATAATTACAGAAATTATAGTGACATGTGGCCTTTTCAACCAAGGTCATTTCAGCATACATTTGATATAAATGAAAAAATATTAAACCATTTTCTTAGCAGTTCCTAGATCAAGAGAAAGTGTATGGGACTTATATGTGAGGGATGAACACAAACTATTATGAATACTGGGTCCCAACATAATCACGCCAAACATACAATGACATAAGCATCTTGTCTAAAGGGAAAAGTTACCACTATTTGATAAACCCATTTTTGGGCCATTTTATAACAAAAGTCCATATTATTACAAGATAGTCGAATAGAGTCATCCTTTTGTTAAAATTCCCATTTGTGTAAAATAATTTAAAATTAAACTAGTGTGTGATACAACATAGTTAGAAAAATTAGTTCATAGGTATTATAGATTATATCACCAGAATATGAAGAAAGTTTAAGAAGATTTGAAACTATTCAAGAATAGGAGTATGTGGTGTATAAGGGTTAGGTATGAGCACAAAGGAAGTGTTTGGACTTATATCATCCATGAATTTGGAGTCCCTTGCATAGATCTAACACATATATAGAATATTTAAAACGCTATTTCCATGAATAACCCCTTGATGAGGCGGGCCTGAATTAAAACATCCTTCATAGATATTTGTTTGTATTTAGAATAAGGGAAATTGTTTTACCACATGGATGGGACTATGACTTAAGTCCTAGGAATCACTATATATATATATGGGATGAAAATCAATCCAAACATAGTTCATTTATTACCATGTAGTTTAACATCATGTGTCAAAGATATTAGACATGCAGTTTAATTTCATTTGGTAAGGATGAGTCGATCTTGGTGTGAAAAGAGAGGATGGGATAAGGCACGAGACGTGAGGTTCACTACATATCTTATCTGGGTAAAATTCAAGCAACATGTAGTTTTCAAATAAATTCCCCATACTTATTGAATTCATTTGTTGAGGATGTTGGGATGTGGGGTTTCAATATGGGTTCATGCATAGGGTAAGAACCCATATTGTTTCCTCTTATATAAATCTAACTTGTACATGGGAGAGTTGATCCATTTCACTTGTTTTTCTATGGATGGGTCCATGATTATTGATCATAACCTCACTTCATATCTCATTGGAATGAAAATCAAAAAACACGTAGATCATAAGAAAATCATGATGTTTATTTTCATTTACCATGGAAATTTGGCGTACCTTTTATGTTCTTACATATTGGACCATGGAAACCTTGATGTGAGTAGATATTCCATACTTGTGTAGGGAACCCTTTTACCTAAAATCCTAAGCCCACGTGAGCTATACTCTATGAGAGAAACAAGGAGTTACAAAAGTTCCTTATACTACAAAAAGAAAATACAAAGGAAGGATAGTGGTATTTATATTGTTTTGGTGGATGATATAGGAGATTTGATGGAGGAGTTTCTACTTATCTCATTGGAATGAGAATCACACAACACATAGTTCATAAAATGTCATACCATTTAACATCATGTGGTAAGGAGAAAGATAGAGTGATGTGAATGGACATAAATGTTGTATTTGTTATCTAGGAAGGAAATATTTGTGTCACAACATATTTATAGAAATGAGAACCAAGAAACACTTAGTTCTTAGAAGTTTTCCTATGAAGTTCTAATCTATATAGAGGGAGTGGGGGGGTTTTATCATGGTTGGACCCGAGATTGGGGTTTGGGGTGTCACTATATATCTTTTTAGAATAACAATCAAGCCACACATAGTTGTTAAAAATTGTTTCCCCAATCAATCAAGCATTGATGCGGTGAAAGGGGAATTAAAAGTTTCTATAATAATGGTCTGGCCCTAGACACGAGGTCCATGTGTCACTATTTATCTCATTATAATGAGAATCAATCCATATGTTTTGTAAAAGTTCCTTATGTAGAGTTGGTTTGTAAACAGGGAAAAAGTGAATTTTTTTAACTATGGTGATAGAAGGACCCAATATTTGAGAACCATGTGTCGCTATGTGTCACATTGGAGGGATAATCAATCCATGGGAAGTTCTTAAAGAATTTTTTAGATTAATGACAAGTGGTAAGGGCATTTACTATGTAGTTTAGTGTATTGTAGAAAAGATGTGGGACACCTATCATGAAAAAAAATTTATAGTTATACTTGTGGATAGAACCTAGGTGATACAACGTATCATGTTGGGGAGAGAATCAAACCACACATAGTTCTGTAAGAGATTCCCTATACCAGTTTGGTTCATACAAATTAAAAAGGGGATATGTTTTTTTAACGTAGCTAGGCCCATGATTGGAGATTTAGGTTTCACTCTATCTCCCATCAAAATGAGAATCAATCCACTCATAGATCTTGAACAAATCATGCAGTTTACTGCCATGTGATGAGGATGTTGGCCATACTATTTACCGTCTTGTTGTATGGACATGATAATAATGGGGTTGATACATATAAATAGTGATCAACTTCCACTATATAGTGTAAATGATGTGAGTGGGGATTATGCAAAGGATCTTCCTATCTTTTTTTTCCCAAGTATGGACAAGAGATCATTTCCAAAAGATAAGGGTTAGAGGGATGTGACTCTGATTTACACGTAAGATGGAGACCCTTATTTTAGGGACCATGCGGGATATCTCAACTAATCCTAATTTGGGGGTTTCTCAATGTTGATTGAGAGGGGAGTTGACGATGAAGTTTAATGTCATACAATTTTTATGAGTAGAGCCTTGATGTTTTGAGGTATATGAATAGAACATTATGTCATGCAGTTAATCGTTGTCTGATGAGAATGATGATACCATATAGTTTAACATCATTCATCAAGAACAATACATCATTCCTTTTAAGTACGTGTTACAGAGACCAACTACGAAGTTTAGATTCTTGTAGCTCGTACATGTATGGTGCTATGTAGTTTAAAATTATGTATCTAGGATTGATATTATGGTATTATACAAAATATTTCTATAGGAACCTTTCATTGTTTGGGGTCATAATGAGCTCAACATCTTATGAGATCATGGAATATGCTTCATTGTAATGGGCCTTATGTATGGACTAAGGTAACAACCACTTTGGTTCATGTTTTCAAGGATTCTTTCAAGATATCATTGGATTTCTAGGGACCAATACCATCTCTCAAAAGAGGAATGAGTGGAGGAAGACATTCTTGTAAAATCTCACACTATCCGATTTTGAATGACATAGAAGTGTTGCCAGGATTGACATATTTTTTAATCCAATTTCTCTAATTCCCTGAAAAATTTCATAGACTACTCATTTGTAGTCAGTTGGTCACAGATGAAAATATTGAGCGATGGTAATTGAACTTCAATGGGAAGGACTGATTTTGTTTTATATACTATTTATAAGGGGGTTGCCAATATAGTATTATGGGTTGTAGTTCGATATTCTTATAATCCATGGTAGAGATTATCAGGTAAATAATTTTTATCTTTATCCACCATTATCTATACTATGTTTGAAAAATCCTTGTTAAAAGACTCTATCTATCTATTAGCCACTTCATGATACTTGGATGAATGGTTGGAATTGATATTGTACACATCCTAGATCTTTTCCACCTCAGAAAAATATAAGATAGTTCCATTTTTCATTAGTGTCATGAGAGGGAAATTGAATTTTGAAATGATTTTATCTTTGATGAAGTAGAAAATGTTTTTTTACCCAACTTATTTGAGGGTTATATACATAACTCACTTGAGAAAAAATCCATCATTTCATCATTTATAGAGTACTTTTTAGTAATGTGGGCCATCATAAAGAGTATTGTTAACTACTCGCCATCTGATTTTCCCTTTCCCAAATATATCCAGTGGGAGAACTTTGTCCTTAAGGTAGTCCATAATTGGTATCATCCGCTAAGTTGTAGAGGAATCTGGATCAAGTATTGGATTGATTGTATTAATTACTTCTATTCTGATACAAAAAAATGTAAGTCCATTCTATAGTGGGAGATACTGATGATTGATTCATCTTGGATTTGATCTTATTGATTAGTAACTACATTTTTCAATGAATCTCTTGTATGTTCTTGAATCGCAGTACGTGAGTCAGTGTTGCTTCTGAGGGTATTTTTTTTTCATAAACCCTCAAAATAGTCAAGTATGGGGGATTATCTCTTATTTAATAATTGTTTAACCCTCATTGATATGCTTGATTAGAAACACTGGATCATATTTTACCAACAAATAGTCCACTTTTATTTGAAGAATTAGTTCTAGGCCAGAAATAATGTTTTGATACTCTACCTCATTATTGGTATGAAATTCTGATAGTAAAAATGAGTATATTAAGAATTCTTGTAGTGGGTAAATGAATAGAATCCCTAAGACAACTTTTCTGAGCTTTCATTCATCCATTCACTTCATTTTTTGGATCATGGAAGTGGCATCAAAATACATTTCCCATGTTTGGGGGCCACCTTGAATAGAGAATATCTCTTTATCTAGATGTTTAGTGTTTGAAGATTTTATTTTTAAATTACGGGGGATTTTTATGGAAATCTACCAAGGAAAATTCATTTAATTATTTCTAAATAACTAACTGTATATCAAACTACTGTTTAATAAATTTACACCGTGACAAACTTCTTATAAATATAGGTAGGTTGGGGAAAAATTTTAGAAGGTTATTTCGAGAGTCCAATAAGTTCTCATGGTTTTCAAGTAGTTCCTTAGTTTCTGTGTAACACCCCAGGTCAATAAAGAATATGACATTCTCATATTTTTTCCATATTTGTGAATAAAATATTAATATGACTTTAAAGGGGATGCTATGCTCGATGGCGTACCCAACACGCAACAACGAGTTTCTTGGGAATCTTACGTTGCACTCTAATAAAATAATTTTAAATGGTAGTTAACATGTAGCCATTGTGTTGGCGGGAATGGATAGAAATAACTAAGATATGATTATATATGTTTTTATATGTTTTTACATTTATCCAATAAAGGATAGAGGCTTAAAATACGGAAAGAATTCAATTTTAGGCGTATATGCCCTAGTTTTCACTAAAGGTTCACTTATCACCTTTTGATGTTGAACCATAATTAAATATAGTTTTGTTCACTCTTAAACATTATTTTGGACCAAATAAAACCCTTACTAAGAATCGGGACATCAAATTTTACTTTGTGTAATTTTTTTTGGTATCTTTCCGATAAGGTTCTTTTTTTTAATGAATAGTGTAAAATGTTGTATTTTAGTTCAAAACCACTTTTTAGTCTAATTTATTTATATGATTAGATAATATTTTGAATTGTTTTTAAAGTGAAATTTGAAAATATTTTTACCATTAAATCCAATAGTGGTCGTTGGAATTAATTTCACTTTGAAATCAGACTTAAACTAGTGTCAATCTTTTGATACTTATTGTTTTATGAAAACACGCTATTTGCGCTGACAACGGGAATTAATTATTAAATTAATTAATGTGACTAATATGTTTTGAATTTTGTAAAATGGACTTCATTTTTGAATTCGGAATATCAATTATAGCTTAGGGTGAATTTTTGGGATTTTTCTGAAAAACTTCAATTTTTGATGAATAGTGAAACCACTAAGTGGTAATCAAGCAAACTGATTTTTCAGTTAAATGAAATTTTACCACTAATGTGTATTGAATTTTGAAAATCCGACATACATGGTTGTCATTAAGAAGTAAAATGTGGTTCAATGAGATTATAATAATTTTTTGGTGAATAGTAACTCATTAAGTTCTTAATCGCGATTAGTGGTAATTAGGGTAGTTTAAGGTATAAATAATGCTTTAATAATATAAAATGACCTAGACACATGTCCCAACATTATTGTTTGTGTCATGGCCGACCAAGACAAGCCATGGGTCAACTTGGGTACCCCATGGATCCACTTTGGTTGGGAAATGACATAAATAACATTTTATTTAATGTAAAAGAAAAATTGACACAAACATGATATGTTTTACTAAAACAATTTTTAAGTGGGGTTACACAAGTCCAAATTTTGATTATAAATAGTCATTGGAAAGCTAAAACGATTTCCTACATCATAGTATTTCTTTTATAATTTTTAGACATTAAATAAATTAAATTATTTATGACATAATAATGATTTAACGATGACATCATTATTTGACGATTTAAATAAAATGGAAAGATAATGTAAAATCTATGAACTAAACATGTCCAAAACTTATTTGATGAGTGTATTTCGAAGCCTTATCACCTTATCCACGACCTATATCAATGTGGGACCTTTTAAAACCGAAATACATTTTCAAATAAAGTAATATTTCTTACTTTCCAAAAGTGCCCCTCCTCTCCTCTTATAAAAGGCCCCCACCTCTACCTCTTTTCACACACTCATCAAGCCTTTGGCTCGGCCAACCCCTGCCCATTTACTCTCTACACATCCCTCTCCTCATCCTAGAGGATTCCCTTTGGGAAGAATCCTTTCAAAGGAAGCCTTTAGGCTCAAATCAAAAGGAGTTACACTTTTAAAGGTAATTCTTTCTCTCATGTTCATTTGTTTTATTTTGCTTCTCCAACCCCCTAAACTCTTTTTATTTATTTCTTTTGTAACAACACCAGTATCTTCAATATACTAGGATGTTGTTATAAGATTTATTCTAGCTAAACTCTCACAAAACTACATCAAATGGTTAAAGAACATACGGTTTCCGTGGATGGCGAAATTCTGCCTCCCGAAACGATGATTGTTCAATACTCATTTAACACCTTCAAAGGTGGCCATTATGATGTCACTATTTTTATATATGATATATAATATGTTTATGTTTTACTTATGCTTCTGTATTTTTCATTTGTGTCTTACCTTTATGGCTTCCATTATGGGTATACGCGATATCTTCATTTTAGGAAGTGCGGACTACCGCCTCCTCAAAGTGATTTGATTCGTTAAAAACCATATGTGGGATGTATAAAGGATGGAACTATGATATTATATATGATATTATACTTTAATTATAATATACCTTTATATAATTATGATTCCATTCTATAAACAATGAAATAGAAATGGAAGTAGCGTTCATGCGTACGTACGGCTTACCGTCTCCATGAACGGTGCATTTCATTTCTTACCTCTAAATGATTATGTAATGTTATAAATGCATGCATGTACTGGATATATATGACATATATGATATCTACATCATGAATACAATTCTGTTTATAATAAACATTTGGCCACACGAACAACATGTAATTGTAAGAAGTCCACTTTCGACTTAAGAACCAAATATCGGCAAAACAAATATTATTAACTTAAATGATTACATTATGTTTATGACATGGTAATAAGTGGTATAAAAGGAATAATGAACTTGAAAAAGGTTCTTAAGGAATTAGAAATTAACTCAAGTTTATTATTCAGGAGATTAAAGAACGATCAAGTCAAGTCGGACCCGAGGTAAGGGATCCTACAACTCTCTTTCTTTATAAGTACACTCTTTTATGTCATTTCTTTTAAGCTCATCTTTCTTATGATTGGGATGTTCTTTTATATTACTCCTACTGTAATTTTTATGTTCATGTGATGAGAGACCCTATTCTCTCTCATCAATCCATTTTGGAAGTTTTGAGTGGCGCCGTTAGGCTGCCGAACTTTTGTAAGGGATTTTTCATCTCACTTTCATTCCCATGAGATTTATGCTACATTTGCCACAAATTCCATTGAGTGGTGTATGTACTGCCCTTTATTATACTCTTTGTGTAATATACTTTCGTTTATGAGTATTTACATCAATGACCTATTGTCTTTCTTTCATGGGGTGTATGTTTTGAAAGATACCCAAGTCGGTAAGGGAACCTTTCACCCTCCTCTTTTTTTTAAAAGACTTCTTTTGTTGGGTCTTTTAATTTACATATTGTTATGTTGGGATATGTTATCATATATCCTTATTGATGTAAATTTTATGTCCAAGTGATGAGATACACTTTTTATCTCTCATCAACTCATTTTGATGTGATGTCGTTAGGCTGTCAAGGGAACTTTTTAACCCAATTTCGATTTCTTTGGGTTCAACATGTAGTCATTGAATATGTCATCCATTGAATATATGTGAATGTCCTTTTATTGTTTTACACTTAATATCCACTTATATTGAGTGTATTTATATTTTTCACACATATTTTTGAGATTGATTTGTCCTTAATTTAAGGATACCTTCTTTATAAGGGATTTCGTCACATTTGACATTTCTATTGAGGGTTCATTGTTGTTATGCACCAATTCACTCTTATATGGTGTATATACTGTCCTTTGGAGTATTATATCATGAATCCATTTATTCTCATGATATTATAAAGTTCTGACTAAATGTTATTCCTCAATTATTGTATTCAAGTGTCTATAATTTTGGTAAAACCCCTTTAACCAAAATATCGTTTTAAATGTTTTAATTATTTGTTCTTATTAATATCCATGTTTTCAAAATGGTTTTAAGGATTTATTTATATGGATATTAATGGTTTAAAATTTTAAGCTTCAAGGTGGTATGGGACACTTTGATTCAAAAATCTTTTTATTAAATGTTTTAAATGGTTTTGGAAATGGTTTCTTTTTGGATTCATTATTTCAAAATACTAAAATGTTATATTGTGATTGAAATGTGGAAATGTTTTGTTTCCTTTATGCATGTTTTATGTGATACGTTTATGTTATGGTTCTTGGGAATTGTTATGAAAACGGGTGGTTCCGTGATAAACTAAGGGCGGGTGAGCCCGATATAGCTCTCCAATGCATTGGGTAACGCGAAGGAGTGAAACGTTAAGGTTTCTCCGAAGAGATTTAGGGAATATACTGTGATGGGTATTCCAAACGTAACCAAGAGGGTTACTCCCTACGTAAGAATGTTATGAATGCCTCAAGTTACCTTTATGTCTTATGTTTTCTATGATTTATTCATGATTTGATATGCCTATGTTTTATGGGTAAAGTATGAACTCATTCTTATGTATATGTGTACCCATGTTTCCTTTCCATATTTTTCTATCCCTTACTGAGCTTTTTGTGCTCATCCCAAGTTTTTGAAATGTTTTTCACAGGTCAAGGGAAAGGTACATGATGTGATGATAGTGTCAAGGATGTGTCAAGAAAGAATCCGTGTTATATTTTAAATATGTTTCCGTTGATGGGAAGAATGAATACTGTCTTTTATGTAACCACTTTGTTTAAATGTGGAATGTAATGCAAGTTTCATGATCTAATTCTCTAAAACTCTAAACCTGAAAAGATCCTCAATGTGTAATCTTGTAATAACTCAAGATTAAGTAAGGTTTAAGGCTGGGGCCTTATAGTTGGTATCAAAGGTCGGTTTAGATAACTTTAGAGGTTAGGGTATTCTTTAAGCATAAGTGACATTACCATAATGGTTAGGATTTCAGAAAGAGTCCTAGTTTTAGATAAAGTGAATGAGTAAGTGTATCTTAGTGTTTACCTTCCTCATTAGTACATGATGGTTTTGTTGATATACTCACACTGACCTTTTTGGTTTTAGTAAATGGCTGGATCTAGCAGGCACCAAAGTAACAGTGGATGTGAAGGAAACTGTGACAGCTTTTTGAGCAAGCAACTGAATGATATGGGAGATGCAATGAGAACTCTTCTGATTATCCTCAACCAACTATCTGGAGTCATGATTGACCACCTAAACCTTGGAGTTTTCTCTAAGGCATCATATATGCAAGAAACAAATCCCTACGGAAGTACAGGAAATAATCATAAAGGTATGTGTGTTCAAAAACCTATGTGTCAAAGATGTGGAAAGAAACACCTAGGAAAATGTTTCAAAGGGACAGAAATATGCTATAGATGTGGAAATGAAGGTCATAAATCAAGAACCTGTCATGGAAAAAGGAAGCATCCAGTTGACTCGAGGAAAGGGAAAGAAGTTCTTTCTGAGGGATCAATTGAATGTTTTAAATGTGGTGTGCATGGTCATTATGCAAACACATGTCCTATGACGAAGTTTCGTGAATGGGGTCACCAAGAGCATACCAATATTCGTTTACCAATACCTAATGCCATTCCGATTGAGGATGAAGAAACTGACAATGAACAATCAAAGGTATGTACTATTTCATGACTATTGTTTTCTTATTTTGGAATCTTAGGATATGATTCATGATTTTGTTTGTAGGAAAGAGGTATTTCGGAATAAGTTGGAAAGGAATGGATAATGGATCATGAAGAATGTTGAATGAGTAAGATGTCAACATATAAGGGCTTCAAGAGTTAGGGTGAAATTCTTAAGAGTATTAAGTCTCTTTTGATGATGGGGTTACATTAGAAGACTTTTTATATTATATGTAACCCTGATGTTTAATATAGGCAAATTTTATTCAAGTAATAGTTATCTTTTCTTTTGTGGACATAGTTATAAAGAACCATTTGGGTTTATATGATCCTTACTTTTGAGGTAATTATGGGTTACCATATGTTATGATTGAAGTGAAAGGCATGAGATAAAATTGAGGTTAAATTATGTTATGGTTATTTTTGATGATTTTATCCCTTTTTGGGTAATGATTTGAGAATTATATAGTTTTGAAAAAAGGACAACACGCAGACCGTGTGACTACCCGTCGCATCGGACAAAGCTGCGGGAATCGAACCCACAACCAAAGTGCGACTGTTATTTATCGCCTACCACTGGACTACGTGAAGTCCCTGGTTAGTTTGACTGATTCTTTTCAGTTATATGATTTTATGAATTAAGAGTAAGTTGATTTTGGGTTATTTATGAAAATGATTAACCTATCATGGAGGATATGTGATTAGGATAATTACTTTTCAATGTGAGACTTTAGGAGCAACTGATGTTGTTTGGAGATAAATGTTACGATTTAACTTGGAAGACTATGTGACTAAATCCTTCAAATATTTGGGTTTCAATCTTATATTGGTTTACTTTAAAGAATTTTATGGACAAATTGTTTATCGGATGGTCCTCTTTGAACTTTGGGTTTTGTTGGACAAATTTTGGAGATTAAGAATAGATTTTCTTTTTATAAGGGGTTATCCTTTTCAAAATTATCTGATCTTGTACTAGCCTTTTTGGTTTTGGATTTGGTTAAAGTCTAAAGACATGGGAAGTATATAGTTCTATTTTGTGGATTAGGTGATTCTCTAGATGTTGATTATAGTACTCTTAATGTGAACAAGTCTTCCTAAATACTCATCTTTTGGAGAAAATATGAGTTTGTGTAAGGAATCTAATAAAGGTTGAAAGTCAATATGATAAGTGATTATGTTTCCTTATGAATAAATTCCTCAATAAAAAGTAACGTAAAACAAAAATGTTGTCTATTAAATTTTCCTACTGGGGAATCGAATACCGTTTAACCCATCACAAGTTTGTGATTTTCTCGTGGTTAACTTTCTCCTAAACATGTTTTCTGTCACTTTCCATCAGAACATGACCCTTTGTTTTTTCCTCCATTTCCATATTTTCATACTTGGAATCCTAGTATGGGTTAACTCGGGTGACCTATGTACTTATCTTTCTTTATTTTAAAGTGTTTGTTTTACCGACTTTTGTTCCGATGTGGGACTTTCAAGGATGTTTCCAAGAGCAATTTTAAAATTGCGAGGACGCAATTCCCAAAAGGGGGGAAGGATGTAACACCCCAGGTAAATAAAGAATATGACATTCTCATATTTTTTCCATATTTGTGAATAAAATATTAATATGACTTTAAAGGGGATGCTATGCTCGATGGCGTACCCAACACGCAACAACGAGTTTCTTGGGAATCTTACGTTGCACTCTAATAAAATAATTTTAAATGGTAGTTAACATGTAGCCATTGTATTGGCGGGAATGGATAGAAATAACTAAGATATGATTATATATGTTTTTATATGTTTTTACATTTATCCAATAAAGGATAGAGGCTTAAAATACGGAAAGAATTCAATTTTAGGCGTATATGCCCTAGTTTTCACTAAAGGTTCACTTATCACCTTTTGATGTTGAACCATAATTAAATATAGTTTTGTTCACTCTTAAACATTATTTTGGACCAAATAAAACCCTTACTAAGAATCGGGACATCAAATTTTACTTTGTGTAATTTTTTTTGGTATCTTTCCGATAAGGTTCTTTTTTTTAATGAATAGTGTAAAATGTTGTATTTTAGTTCAAAACCACTTTTTAGTCTAATTTATTTATATGATTAGATAATATTTTGAATTGTTTTTAAAGTGAAATTTGAAAATATTTTTACCATTAAATCCAATAGTGGTCGTTGGAATTAATTTCACTTTGAAATCAGACTTAAACTAGTGTCAATCTTTTGATACTTATTGTTTTATGAAAACACGCTATTTGCGCTGACAACGGGAATTAATTATTAAATTAATTAATGTGACTAATATGTTTTGAATTTTGTAAAATGGACTTCATTTTTGAATTCGGAATATCAATTATAGCTTAGGGTGAATTTTTGGGATTTTTCTGAAAAACTTCAATTTTTGATGAATAGTGAAACCACTAAGTGGTAATCAAGCAAACTGATTTTTCAGTTAAATGAAATTTTACCACTAATGTGTATTGAATTTTGAAAATCCGACATACATGGTTGTCATTAAGAAGTAAAATGTGGTTGAATGAGATTATAATAATTTTTTGGTGAATAGTAACTCATTAAGTTCTTAATCGCGATTAGTGGTAATTAGGGTAGTTTAAGGTATAAATAATACTTTAATAATATAAAATGACCTAGACACATGTCCCAACATTATTGGTTGTGTCATGGCCGACCAAGACAAGCCATGGGTCAACTTGGGGACCCCATGGATCCACTTTGGTTGGGAAATGACATAAATAACATTTTATTTAATGTAAAAGAAAAATTGACACAAACATGATATGTTTTACTAAAACAATTTTTAAGTGGGGTTACACAAGTCCAAATTTTGATTATAAATAGTCATTGGAAAGCTAAAAAGATTTCCTACATCATAGTATTTCTTTTATAATTTTTAGACATTAAATAAATTAAATTATTTATGACATAATAATGATTTAACGATGACATCATTATTTGACGATTTAAATAAAATGGAAAGATAATGTAAAATCTATGAACTACACATGGCCAAAACTTATTTGATGAGTGGATTTCGAAGCCTTAGCACCTTATCCACGACCTATATCAATGTGGGACCTTTTAAAACCGAAATACATTTTCAAATAAAGTAATATTTCTTACTTTCCAAAAGTGCCCCTCCTCTCCTCTTATAAAAGGCCCCCACCTCTACCTCTTTTCACACACTCATCAAGCCTTTGGCTCGGCCAACCCCTGCCCATTTACTCTCTACACATCCCTCTCCTCATCCTAGAGGATTCCCTTTGGGAAGAATCCTTTCAAAGTAAGCCTTTAGGCTCAAATCAAAAGGAGTTACACTTTTAAAGGTAATTCTTTCTCTCATGTTCATTTGTTTTATTTTGCTTCTCCAACCCCCTAAACTCTTTTTATTTATTTCTTTTGTAACAACACCAGTATCTTCAATATACTAGGATGTTGTTATAAGATTTATTCTAGCTAAACTCTCACAAAACTACATCAAATGGTTAAAGAACATACGGTTTCCGTGGATGGCGAAATTCTGCCTCCCGAAACGATGATTGTTCAATACTCATTTAACACCTTCAAAGGTGGCCATTATGATGTCACTATTTTTATATATGATATATAATATGTTTATGTTTTACTTATTCTTCTGTATTTTTCATTTGTGTCTTACCTTTATGGCTTCCATTATGGGTATACGCGATATCTTCATTTTAGGAAGTGCGGACTACCGCCTCCTCAAAGTGATTTGATTCGTTAAAAACCATATGTGGGATGTATAAAGGATGGAACTATGATATTATATATGATATTATACTTTAATTATAATATACCTTTATATAATTATGATTCCATTCTATAAACAATGAAATAGAAATGGAAGTAGCGTTCATGCGTACGTACGGCTTACCGTCTCCATGAACGGTGCATTTCATTTCTTACCTCTAAATGATTATGTAATGTTATAAATGCATGCATGTACTGGATATATATGACATATATGATATCTACATCATGAATACAATTCTGTTTATAATAAACATTTGGCCACACGAACAACATGTAATTGTAAGAAGTCCACTTTCGACATAAGAACCAAATATCGGCAAAACAAATATTATTAACTTAAATGATTACATTATGTTTATGACATGGTAATAAGTGGTATAAAAGGAATAATGAACTTGAAAAAGGTTCTTAAGGAATTAGAAATTAACTCAAGTTTATTATTCAGGAGATTAAAGAACGATCAAGTCAAGTCGGACCCGAGGTAAGGGATCCTACAACTCTCTTTCTTTATAAGTACACTCTTTTATGTCATTTCTTTTAAGCTCATCTTTCTTATGATTGGGATGTTCTTTTATATTACTCCTACTGTAATTTTTATGTTCATGTGATGAGAGACCCTATTCTCTCTCATCAATCCATTTTGGAAGTTTTGAGTGGCGCCGTTAGGCTGCCGAACTTTTGTAAGGGATTTTTCATCTCACTTTCATTCCCATGAGATTTATGCTACATTTGCCACAAATTCCATTGAGTGGTGTATGTACTGCCCTTTATTCTACTCTTTTTGTAATATACTTTCGTTTATGAGTATTTACATCAATGACCTATTGTCTTTCTTTCATGGGGTGTATGTTTTGAAAGATACCCAAGTCGGTAAGGGAACCTTTCACCCTCCTCTTTTTTTTAAAAGACTTCTTTTGTTGGGTCTTTTAATTTACATATTGTTATGTTGGGATATGTTATCATATATCCTTATTGATGTAAATTTTATGTCCAAGTGATGAGATACACTTTTTATCTCTCATCAACTCATTTTGATGTGATGCCGTTAGGCTGTCAAGGGAACTTTTTAACCCAATTTCGATTTCTTTGGGTTCAACATGTAGTCATTGAATATGTCATCCATTGAATATATGTGAATGTCCTTTTATTGTTTTACACTTAATATCCACTTATATTGAGTGTATTTATATTTTTCACACATATTTTTGAGATTGATTTGTCCTTAATTTAAGGATACCTTCTTTATAAGGGATTTCGTCACATTTGACATTTCTATTGAGGGTTCATTGTTGTTATGCACCAATTCACTCTTATATGGTGTATATACTGTCCTTTGGAGTATTATATCATGAATCCATTTATTCTCATGATATTATAAAGTTCTGACTAAATGTTATTCCTCAATTATTGTATTCAAGTGTCTATAATTTTGGTAAAACCCCTTTAACCAAAATATCGTTTTAAATGTTTTAATTATTTGTTCTTATTAATATCCATGTTTTCAAAATGGTTTTAAGGATTTATTTATATGGATATTAATGGTTTAAAATTTTAAGCTTCAAGGTGGTATGGGACACTTTGATTCAAAAATCTTTTTATTAAATGTTTTAAATGGTTTTGGAAATGGTTTCTTTTTGGATTCATTATTTCAAAATACTAAAATGTTATATTGTGATTGAAATGTGGAAATGTTTTGTTTCCTTTATGCATGTTTTATGTGATACGTTTATGTTATGGTTCTTGGGAATTGTTATGAAAACGGGTGGTTCCGTGATAAACTAAGGGCGGGTGAGCCCGATATAGCTCTCCAATGCATTGGGTAACGCGAAGGAGTGAAACGTTAAGGTTTCTCCGAAGAGATTTAGGGAATATACTGTGATGGGTATTCCAAACGTAACCAAGAGGGTTACTCCCTACGTAAGAATGTTATGAATGCCTCAAGTTACCTTTATGTCTTATGTTTTCTATGATTTATTCATGATTTGATATGCCTATGTTTTATGGGTAAAGTATGAACTCATTCTTATGTATATGTGTACCCATGTTTCCTTTCCATATTTTTCTATCCCTTACTGAGCTTTTTGTGCTCATCCCAAGTTTTTGAAATGTTTTTCACAGGTCAAGGGAAAGGTACATGATGTGATGATAGTGTCAAGGATGTGTCAAGAAAGAATCCGTGTTATATTTTAAATATGTTTCCGTTGATGGGAAGAATGAATACTGTCTTTTATGTAACCACTTTGTTTAAATGTGGAATGTAATGCAAGTTTCATGATCTAATTCTCTAAAACTCTAAACCTGAAAAGATCCTCAATGTGTAATCTTGTAATAACTCAAGATTAAGTAAGGTTTAAGGCTGGGGCCTTATATTCTGAATAATGAACATTAATTCCAGGCATCACTTATCAATATATGAAAAATGATTCTCTAATCCCATCATTGTTAAAGTGAGATAATAATTGTTTTTTTCTTTTCCAAAATCATTATTTTTTCTGATAATGGACCCATGTTCTCACTTTAAGGACATCACATATAAGATGAGGACCTTCCCTCAATAGGTGGAAATTACACTGGTGGTATCAAGAGGTTATTCTTGATGTTATCAAAAACATCTTGGAATTCACTATTCCAATGATATGTTAACCATTTCATCATTATTTTGGTGAAGGGAACACACTTACATGAAAGGTTCTCTATGATGTATCGAAAGTTGGCCAAGAATCCTGAAATTCCACTCCACTATTTAAGGTTTCAAAGTGGTGACATGATAAGGATAACTTTTTTTCTCATGGTTGACATGTATTTCATGAATTCATATAATAAATATGAGAAAATACTTCAAAGATACACCGAATAAAATTTTTTATGGGGTTCATCTTCAAACTATGTTGTCGTATATTGTTGAATATAATATATAGATCATATAAGTGATCATAAAATTGTCGGGCATACCACATGATCATTAATATATCATTCAACAATCTTCCCCAAAAAGGGTTTGATGATGTGTTGTATGGAACATTGTTATGTGGAACCAGCATTCTTAAATCCAAAGAGGATTACCTAATAAAAAATACACCTTGTAGGGATATAAAGGCTATAGATAATTTATCATATAGGTCCATAAGAATTTGTTTGTACCCTGAATATCCATCCATGAAGGAGGGATCTTCGTAGCTATCCTTTTCATAAATTATGATTTATTTGATTGGAATATAGAAGTCATCATTTGGAAAATGCTGATTGAGATCTCTAAAGTTGATACAAACTCTATTTTGTCCATTTTTCTTTATTAACTAATCTATGGTGTATATAAATTTTGTATAATATAACGCTCATATGACGTCATATATGATGATGTTATCTAATTTAGACTCAATTTTTGAGGTGTGTGATGTGTGGGTCCTGCAAGCCATTTGTTTGTATCCTTGACGATCATCTGGTAAACCTTGGTGACGGGTGGCCACCTTAGAGTCAAGGCCTAAAATCTTTGTGTAATTCCCAGAAAATAATTCCTCATTTTAATTCAGTAAGGAGTTATATACCTCCTTTTCAATTGAAGTCAATAATGTATTGATCAGAGTAGGTTTTAGATCTTTATCTATACCCATATTTATATCTCTAAAATCATCAACAGTTGTAGAGACACCCACCTCAAATACTTTGAGTGGAATATATGATATATCAATATTCTTAATCTTTCTCATGAATTACTTATTTATAATTTTTCCATGAAGTTGGTGATGAAGAAATATTCAAGGATTTTGGCGAGGGGTCGTCCTTTGGCCATCCAAAATATGAAGAAACCATTTCTAGCTGAATCAATGGTGAATTTCCTTTTTTGGGATTCGAATGGGACATAAGGGATTGATAAAAAGAATATTTGTCTTCACTTATTAACTTGAGAAATTATTCCAACCCAGATGGTGAAATATGTATTTTTTTAAGCTCAGGTGTTTGAATGAATGAATTTTTCCCTCGGTTGTCACTACTGTTTGGAGGGTTAGCAATGTCTTCTTCATAGTCGGGTTCATTTTCCATGACTGGCATTATGAAATTCACTATGTGAGTTCTTGAATTTGGGACTAACCATATATTTTATTGATGGGAAGTATGTACTATACATTGAGATACATGAAAGGGTTAAATAGGATCATCTCTAAGCCATTAAGGGTTTTAATCTGATCGACATTATCATCCATGAACTATTTCTCTTCCTTATGGTAGAATCATGCATCAACGTAATGTTACTCAAATGATTTGAAGGGGGTTTTGTCACTATAAAATTTCCAAATTTCACCATTTAAACAATATTTGAGGATATTTTGGTGTTATAAAGCAATGGTCACATGCTTAGGTATACAATGTCTTCCTAGAAGAACATTAAATGCTATATAATTCCAAATAACAATGAATTCTACGTGAGACACGAGAAGCCCAAATAATGTTTTATGTGTGATCTCACGAAGAGTATTTTTCACATTCTTTACATAACCCTACAGTATATGAGTGGGGGGATTAGCGATATTTATTGAAACCCAGGTGGTGATGTTTTTGGACTAGAATGTGGTTGACTCTTGAGTCATTTTTGATGAATGATCGCTAGACATCATTGTTGTTTATCCTCTTAGATATATACAATGTCCTAATATGACCCTGTATGACAGAATATTTATCCTTGTCTATGAAAGAGATAACTCTGTGGATGAAGTGTGGCCAAATTTCGCCCGTCATTGGTTTAAAGGTATGGTGATATGCTAATGTGTATAGTAGTCCTTGGGTCTATTCCTCACTAATGGTACAAATTTTAGAGTTGATTGGGTCTGATTTATATTTTTAATATAGGGTTTTTTGTATATTTTAATTTAATTCATTGATGAATGATTTTTTATCTAAAAATTTGATAAATAGCCAGTTGAGTTCAATATTTTTTATTTAATATTATGATATCTTAGATCTTTGATTTATATTTCCATAAATTAACACTGACCTCATAAGATTATTTTCCCTAGAATTCCCACGTGTTGAGGGTTGAATACATGCTTTAAATTTTCTAGGGGTTTAATCTAAACAAATAATTGTTTATGGTAGTGTATTTATTGTTCCAATAATCCATGTAATCCATTGCTTAAACAAAAAAACTCATTAATCAATGAAATTTACTATTCAACATACAAAATGTTAACCTAAAGAATATTCAGTGAGAAAATGTTCTTGATCACATAACATCACAAAATTATGATTCACCATAATGAGATATTTACTCATCCATTTGGTGTTTAATAATCTGGAAGGAATTTTAATGGTGATTAGATAAAAATATAAGAAAAATAAGGAGAAAAAATTGTTGTGTCTTGAACACACATAAGAAATTTGTGGAGATGTAAAAACATGCTTTTGGTTGAATGAGAAAGTGAGAAAAAAGGAATGTTTATCAATAGTATTCATACAATTTTATGGAAATTGATATTATATAATAGATTTAGGATGTTTATAATGGAATATTAAGATGAAACATGCATTAAATTTAAAATGAAATTAAAAACAACTTACGTGAATAAAATTGAAAATAAGGGACAACAAACATGAAAAAGGAAAGTGGAGGATAGATATCTCTTATTCATACTAGATTAGATAAAGTATTCCAAAGACTTTGGAAAGGCTCTATTCAAAAAAACAATACTCCTTATGTTCTTAAATACCAACCCCTTATCAGTAGACGTGGGTGTATTTATAGCCCAATGCGGTGGACTGTTTGCATTCCAAAACTGCCCCTCAAATTGGGTCACCAATTTTCCCATTTTAACAGCTGAATCTTGAGATAAAATCTTCTTTAAAGTTATAGGTACATATTTTTATAGTTCACCCCCAACATTTGGTGGTCATTGGACTTTTTATCCATGGTCATGGTTGTTTTTGTAAACCATGTTCTCCTATACATTTTTGTGTCATATATTTCCTAGGTCTAAATGTGAATAAATTTTAGGCTAGGATTATTTCCTTAAATATAAAACATTTATTATAAACATTTTCATGGAATTTTATTTTATTTCACACCAAAAAAATGTCATCTCAAATTATTTATTGGATTTTTATATAATTCATTAATAGTTGTCTATTTTTCATTTTTGGAAGGAATTGTGGGTTGGACTTCAAAGCATCAGTTGGGACAATATTTTATAGAGCGGGGATTAGAAATTTATATCATAGATGTATCTAGATATCAATGAAAATAATTTTTACTTTCATGAAATTTTGACTTCTTTATTGAGCCCATAAATTTATTCTTCATGGATGATTTAGTTTCTTTGACAGATTCTCTAGGTTTTCTTTTTGGTCTATATAACACTACAAATTTTTGAATTCACACAACCTTTTGTTGATTGATTTGTATGAAATTTAATTAAGAACCCTAAAAAATAAGAATAAAAAAATTGGATAAGTATGGTGAGATTAATATTTAAAATATTAAACTTACATGAATCTAGATTAACAAAAATAATGTTATAAAATAATATTTAATATTAAAACATGAGTATTTCACACTGATTATACAATTTTCATTGAAAATTAGAAAAGGGATTAAATATAAGGTTATTAATAAATTAATAAGATCAAATCCCCCAAACATATTCCTTTTCATATCCTCATGTTAAAAAATATATAAAAACATATCGAAATCATATTTACTAACCAAAAAATAATAAAATTTTCTTTTCTCTAATCTTGGGGGCCAAGATTAGTTCACTCATTCTTAAAAAATTCTTCCATAATTATCTACAACAATAATTTTGGAAAATAATTTTTCATTATCAAAATTAGAAATGTAAAATGTGGGATGTACTCACTCAATCCCTTAAAGATGATAACATTTGATTACAAAGGTTCACTCATCCACTAACCGAAAAATAAAATCATAGAGTTTGTAAGAGCTCTCAACATCCATTCCCTATTCTAAAGTAAAAAAATAATAATCAATCGGTATTTTTAAGAGGATTTTACTGTATATGGGATGGTAAGAAAATTATGAACAAAATATAAAGAAAGGAGTTGTAAAACAACAACATAGAAAAAATAATACACAATTTTTTAGGGAAATGAAAAATTAAAGTATATGGAAACACATATTTACTAGGGAATGAATTTCAAAAGGAATTAAAAAGAGGGATAAAATTGGAAGGGGATTAAATGATGAAATATATAAAAAATAAAAAACCTTATCCTAATGACCTTATAAAAGATGATGCATGTGTTCTTTTTTTCAATTATTATATATATATTTTTTCAATTTAATCTTCAAAAAAATCTCCAATGCATCTCTCATCCCTTGTTTGATCTCATCTTTACACAAATTGTAATAGTTATAACATGATCAAAGGTTGGGGAAGAGTTACTTTTGACCTGTGTAAGACACAAACAATTCATTATTTATTTCTTTTTTATTTTTTATATTAATTTTTTCAATTTTTTTGAAAACATTTCAATATAATTTTTACAGGATGTCATAAACATATATAAATTCCCATAAATTATTGAATGATATCCTCTCCCCCACATGAAATCCTATAATTTTCGCCAATAATAGGAAAACACATTTAAAATCAAGGAAAATGAAATCCATTCCCTACACACTTAAATTTCAAAATATTATGTTATGTAAATTTATGTTGATATTGGGTGGAACATAGTTTTGGTTTTGAATTGTTGCTATAAAAAAGGGGTTCCGTAGGCTCTAAGGTGCTGTCAAAAGGAGGACAAATAAAATGGTAATGGAAGGCTACTTGGCTATTGTGATTCTCATATGATTTTAAAAATCACTCTATCATATCAATTTACACCAAGGTAGAAAATTCATTTTGGTGGATGACAAACTAAATACTCAAATCATTGTCAAAAAACAAACAATATAAAAAAATGTTTATAGGTGACCATGGAATGAATGTCGATGTTATCCAACATGGGTTGGGTAAAAAAATATTCCCAATAAAAATTTGGGCATTAAAAACTAATTGATCTCGACACAAAAATATCTTTTCCAAATGTATGATGAAAATAAAAAATGTTCGATAATAAAAAAAGTCAGTGGACTGCCCAAAAATTATAGAATAAATTTAAAAATTTAATGATAAGTAATTATGAATCTTTTCTATTTTTTTAGTTTTTTTTTCAAATACACACCCGTCAAAAAAGTGAAATAAGAAAAACAATGTCTGATAAAGAATGTTTTTTAAAAATTATAATTTGATAGGAATAAAGAGATAGAGTTGGGAGGGACATAGAGTTTAAGGAAAAGATGTGTCTTATGGTTTAGATTTGGTTGGTTGCTATCTCTATCAAGTGGTGGGTCTGTAGAAGTAAATTTAGTTCCTGGGGTGTATTTCTACTCACGGTGATTCTTTAATCTATTCCCATTAACTGTTAATTTCCTTTTCGAAGAAGGGTATTATATATGCAATGAACCAAATGGGAAAATATTAGTAATAATAAAATGAACATCCCAAAGATAATTATGATTACTTGGGTGAAATCGAAATTCGGAGTTGAATAACATTACCTTTTCAACTTCATGGAATTCCTTTCATAGGATGTGTTTATCATAGAGTTCCTTCTAATTTTCTTTTTAGAGAATATAATTCATATAATAATCTTTGAAAAGCACCCTCGTTTCATTCAACTCTATCAATTTATCTTCTCCGTATTTTTCACAGTCAAAATTATAAGTTTTGACAGCACAAAATTACTTATGTTTGATTTTAACCTGTAAATGGCATACTTTATAAAAATGAACTTAAATGGAGACATCCAAATTGGTGTTTCATAGGAAGTAAATAACCCCAAGTTCTTCAACAATTATTTTAATCAAGTCTTTTCTAGTAGGATTTAAAATTCTCTCATGAACTCTTTTCACTTCTATATTAGAAAGTTAAAGCATTCCATTTGTTTGGGGGTGATATGAAATTTAATATTAACATGTAACCCCAATATATTTAAAAATGGATTTCATGGTCGGATCTCATAAATGAGTTCCTGATACAATTATCAATGAATCTAGTGTTCCAAATCAATAGAAAATGTCGGTTTTTAGCAACTCCCTATCAATACATGAATCATACTTCATAGTGTTTTTGTCCCCAAACCACATATAATCATAGTAAATAGATAGAATATTATATGAGAATATACAGTAAGGGGGAAGTAGTTCACTAAAAATTATTCCCCAAAAATCAAAGATCTAAAAATATGTTAATGTATTTTTGGGAATTCCATTTCCTTTATAAAATTTTCCAATGTTTTGGAATGTTAGATATGATTTACAGAACTCATGTGTGTTCAATATTTAATGTGTGAATAATCCCATTTCATGGATGTTTCAAGAGATCCTTTGTGGTCTAAAGTGGCCACTCCTAGGCATTGAGTGGTATAATTCTAATTTTAAAGGATGTTCATATTTATCAACACATCACCTAATTACCATGTTAGCCCTAGTTTTCCAAAGTTTATTATCATTACAAAAATATAATTTCTAATTACCTTTCAACATCACTTTGTTTCAATTGAATTTTTTTTGGAAAACACCAAAAACCAAGTAATTTTAAAGTTTTCATGCCATTGTATCTTTGGTGTGAGAGTTGATTATTGTTCCGTTAGAAATTCAAGATCAATTATTTCATAAATAGAATAATTATAATTTATTCTCATGTGATAGTTCATAGGGGTTTCCTTCCCAATAATATATTTAATAAAAATTTCAAACTCCTAATGAATTAGAGTCCATGTTATTGGCCACATTTTGGAATATCTTTTTTTAGTAAGAGATTTAAAGATAAACAGTCTTTAAAAAAAGTTGAATTTGGAACCTAAGAGATATGTTCGGAATCTTCCCATGGAAAAACCAGTAGCTACAAGTTTTTTTATATTAATAGTGTTCTTAGATTGACTTTAATCTATTGTTTTTTAGGAATAATAGATTAAATGAGGAATCCTTTCTTTTCTCGACCAATAATGGACCCAATGTCCCTTTTATAAGAATAAAACATCAATTCAAAGTGTAAATACCAATTTGATGGTTGGATTATCATGTTTTATTTAATAACATATATGATTTCAATGAAGTCTCTATTGCAAGACTCATAGTAACATAATGTAACTTCATTTTGGAGTATATAAGTTAGGGATAAAAAATTCTACTGAAGATATCAATAAAACTATTGTAGAAACTAGCATGAATAATAAATGAATTGATTTGTTGAACCAATGTAGGTCTAGAAAGTGATTGGATCACCTCAATTTTTGAAAGATCAACTTGAATACTCTCTTGTGAATTTATTTTCCCTAAAACAATCCCATTAGAAATAATGAAGTTTCATTTTTTTAAATTCAGAGGACGGTTACATCTGACACACATTTATAGGACTAGAGATAGAATGAAAGTATGAATCAAATGAGTAACCATAAATTGAATATTCATCCCTAAATACCTCCATTCAATGCTCAATGATTTTGTACAATATACCCATCATACACCTCTAGAATTGTTTAGAACAATATTAACGGCCAAAAGGAACTATTATTTACGAATATGTTGGAAAATAAAAAGTTAATGTACTCTTTTTTGGGTCCTAAGGTGCAACAGGGATTTGGAAGTAGCATGTGTATCCATTATGAAATAAATAATGTGACTTTCTATATAATCGTTCTAGTATTTGATCCTTAAAATTAAGAGGGTAGTAATATTTTTTGTTTCAGAATTCATTTTTTCATAATCAATTCACACACTCCATTTGGTTTTCACTCAATTTCAGATCAGCACTCACAATTTAATTGAAATAACAGTTACCCCACCTTTTTTAGGTACACATTAATCAAACTAACCCACTCACTGTTTAAAAATGGGTAGATTATACTATCAGGAATATTTTTTATCTCTTCTATGACTACCTCAATTATGAGTGTATTGAGTCTTTATTGTGGTTGTCTTGTTGACTTGGATGATTCCTCAAGATGGATGTGATGCATGTAATGGTTAGGGTTCATTCCTGGTATATCATGTAGGTTCAAACCTAGGTGATATTCATTTTCCTCTGACACATGAATATGTTTGGACTCCTTATTTTTAGTAGTTTTTGTAGAGAAAATGATAGGATAAGAGTGAACATGGAAAATGAAATCATATTTTAGGTGTATGGGTAGAGGATTTAGATCAGTGTCAAATTTATTTATGGGATAGACAACTTAGGAATATAGTAAGGGATTCATTTGGTTTTGATTCAGTTTCATTAATACTATACAAGGTATAATAATGTATATTAGAGTTGATATGAGATTCAATATATTTTTAAAGATCCTCTAGACTTACAGATTCTATGAATTAATGGTAAACATCGGCATCCCCGTTTATGAAATTATTAATTATGGTGAAAATTTAACAAGATCCTCTATCATTATAACATGTTGAAAATTATCTAATGGAATTCAATTGACTCTGAGAATTTTCCTTAGAATCATTGATTGAGAAGGAAAACTGATCGTCTGATGGGTATCTCATGGATTGAAAAATGTTGAACTTAGCCTGTTGGTGACCATATTCTGTGGATTAGATAACCTCATGGACATCAATCGTAGTTCTAGTTGTCTTGAGTAATTTGATTATTATAAATAGGATAGATCGTGAAGAGGTCATCTCACGTTCCATGTCAAGGAAATAAAAATCAGCTCGGATGACAAGATCATTAACTCAAATAAGGAAATCATTAATTATTCCCCTGAGACTAGTTGTTCTTCGATTGGATAACCAGATGACAACACCTATTGGGTGAAATGAACCAAGACCATGGTTGGAAAAGATGGATTTTGGAAATAAATTTATAGAGGCTCCTAATTTAACGAGTTCATAATCACAGTTATAACTCATTATTTGGCATAGAATAGTAATTTTTCTTAGGTATTTTCACTTACTAGGAGTGGAATGTTGGGTAGAATCCTTTCCAATGGTTATAATTTGTCTCTTATGAGTGAACAATACCTTAAAGACTATTCATACATAGTGTTGTTTTTATGGAATATAAGAGGGTAATGTTGAACTTAAAACATCGAAACATGTCTAGTATTTTATGATTAGGTTTAATGAACATCATTAGATTAGAGACAGATTAGGGAAAATGAATAGAGTTCTATAGTGGAATGGAAGGAGTTAAGGGAGTGAATTCTTGTTTATTTCTGGATTATTTTTATTTTCATTTTCAAGCTCAAAATTTAAAGGTTTATTTGAGAATCCATCAGGAGGCATGAAGATTTTTACCTGATAAAGTGAAATTTCACTTATATTACCCTTGGGTTTGGGTAATGGTTGAGCTAAAATTTGGGAATAATCAGTTTTCTGTTGATGAATTATGTGGGATGCAATTTGAAGTATTTTCTTTTCAAAAATTTTAAGGTTATAATGTATGAAGAAAAAAAGATATTATATATAACATTCCAGGGTTTCTTGTAAGAAGAGACATGAACCGCATTTGGATTTCATGATTTTGGTTCTTGGGAAATTGATTCTATTAGGTAGGGAATTGAGAAGTTTAGCTAGGATATTAGAATCTATAAGGAGAAGGATGATGATTTCGCCTTTGAGGTTGAGGTAAAAAAGGATATGGTTTTTAAGGTTACCACCACCTTGAACATATTACCATTGGTTGGTATTTTGAGGAGGGGACTAAGGGGGTAAGGGATGGGATTACCATACCTCAATCTAAGGTTTTAGGTAGAAGAGAATGGATCAAAGTGGGGTAGGTTAAAATTTCTATGAACTAACCTAATTGTTGAGGGTTTGTGTTACTCTGTGCATATGATGCATTGAGCTCCATTGGACTAAAATAATCAAAAGGGTCATCTTGAAGCTATAAATGTGTCAGCGTTATAAGCTAGTGAGCCATAGATTCAAAAAAATTGTCCATTAAATAGAGATTGTGGAGAAGATGATTTTTTTTATTTACTAGCCACCTCTAGTTGTCTCATAAGGATTGTAAGATCACTCATTCCATGGTCATCTTATTGGGATCTATGTTTTGACTCTCATATACTTTTTAAACTAAGCGAGTTCTCATGTATTTAATTTATATGTGTTTGAAGCAATGTTTTTTATGATATATCATGAAACTGTAATAGTTTTGTCAGTAAGAGAACTGTAAATTATAACATCAATGAGAGTTTACTTCAAATCCAATAACCCCACATAGACGAATTGGATCAATAGTTGGTTAGGGATTTAGTGGTGTGGGAAGGTATTTAAAAGATTTATGAACCTACCACAGTTTTCATTGAGTGATTCATTGGGCAACTGATGGATAACCCATATTTTCTTTTTGGATAGAATCTATTAGAGAAGCTGGAATGAATTTATCTAAGAATAGTTGTTTCATGTCATTCCTTGTGGTTATAGAACTAGATGGGGTAATATAGCCATTACATGGCGGAGTTAGGTAGGGAGAAAGGGAATGATCAAAGTTTTATTTTTTTCTTCAGAAACACCTTGAGGTCTTAGTATAAAGAACACCATACAGAACTCTTTGAGGTGATGATTTGGATCCTCACTAGCTAGCCTTTGTAAATGAGGTAATAGAAGAATTAAACCTAATTTAAATTCGAAATCAGCCTCAATTTTTGGATATTGAATACTGAGGGGTTGGTAATTCTTATCAGGTTTATTGAGTGTCTTTAAGCTTTATCCCATAGTATTGGATATATCTAGAACAATTGGATAGGAAATGAATGGGTCTTGATTGATTTGATTATCCTTAATGTTCCCTATAACTCAAGGAAGTGTTCTCTCATTTTTTATGTCAAAAAACTAATGGACTATTTGGGAAGATATGGAAAATTCAAAGATGTTTTCAAAGGATTAAGAATTCTCTATTTTTTGTTGATTTTTTTATGATTTTTAGGGGAAGGCATGTTTGTCATTATTTATTCAAAAACAAAATTTGTTTTCTTCTGATTTTTTTACAAAAAAACAATGAGTACTAATTGTAGCATCACTAATAATGGTTCCATTTAATGCATGACCAATTATTCTCTATCAACCATTCAACTGGTTGGTTCTCTATTAATGTGTATTCCATCACTCATGTAAAATACTCTGTGATTGAACATATTTTAGAGTTTAGTTTCTCTGATTTGACTATTTGAAGGGGGTTTTGTTTTTAGTGATTAATTAAATCCATTGATGGATTATTTTTTCTTTTAAAATTTTATAATTATTGGTGTTATTTTGTTATTGGATATTTAAGCTTATTTTATCCTTGATATTTTATTTATATTTCATTAAATTAACCACCATTTAACAAGATGATTTAGATAAGAATTCACAAATTTTAAGGATTTAATACAAGACATTACTTAACTAGGGTTCTAATATAAATGAAATATTGTTTATTATAGTGTATTTATGGTTCTAATAATCCATGGAATCCACACATTAAATAAAACATGACATTAATCTATTAAATTTTAAGTTCAACAAACATAATGTTAACATAAAGAATATTCAACAAGAAAAATCTCTCAATCGCATAACATCACCAAATTATGACTCACACCAAAGAGATATTTACTCAGACATTTTGGTGATTAATAATTTAGTTATAATATTTATGCTGATGAGTAAAAAAGATAATAAATATAATGAGATAATAATAGAGTGGTGCACAAAACACATACACAAAATTTAAAGAGAGGTAAAAATATGCTTTTCATTTACTAAGAAAGTGAAAACGTGGAGGTTTTCAACTATATTTTAACTATATTAAGAAAATTAATATTACACAATATATGTTTGATGATTTTATGTCAATAATAATATTAAAAATGCATTAAAATTCAAATTAAAGTCAAAACTAATTCTTGATTATAATTGAAAATAAAGAAAAAAACATTAAATGAAAAGTGGAGGATATGTATTTCTTGATCATAAAAGACAATGTAAATTCCTATCAAAACATTAAAAATGATATATTTATTCAAAATATCCTCTTAATGTTCTTAAATTTCTGCCCCTTTCAATAATAAGAGAGGGGTGTATTTATATCCCATGGTGGTGGTCTTTTTTCATTCCAAAACAGTCACTCAAAATGGTTCCCCGATTTTTTCATTCAGATAGTGGAATATTGATATTTTTTCTTCTTAAAATTTTTATATAATGATGTGTAATGTTCACAATCAAAATTTTCTCACCATTTTTCTCTTTTGGTAAATTTTATGGAATTGTTTTCAAACCATGTGATGCGATCCATTTTTTGTGTCGACAATTTACTAGGTCTAAATTTGAATAAAAATTAGACTAAGAAGATACCCTATAATCTAAACAAATTATTCTCTAAATATGGGATGTAGTGTCTTAAATTTCACCACAAAAGTAATTTTCCCATATTATATATTATATTTGTATAAAAAAATAATGGGATGTTTTAAATTCCCGAACAGAATTGTGGGTCGAAATTAAAAGAATCAATTGGTCCCCATGATTGTATAGTTGGGATTTAAAAACTTTATCTAACATGTATCATAATATTCATGAACATATTATTGAATTTCATAAAATTAGGCCTTTTATTGAGTATATAAATTCTATGTTCATTACTGTTCTAGTTTCGTTTAAATATATTTTTGGCCTTCTTGTGTGTTCCATATGAACCTTCAAATGGAAGAATTAGCCTAAGATCAAGCTGAATGATTTATAGGAAATTTAATTAGGAACCTGAAAAACAATAATAAAACAATTTGGGAAACTAGGGTGATATTTCTAATTAAAATATTAATCTAACTTGAATCTATATTAATAAAAATAAGGCTAAAAATTTATTTAATATTAAAACATGAGTATTTCACACAAATTATTCACTTTTTACTATATATCAGTAAAGGGAGTAAATAAAATGTTTTGAATAAATAAATAACATCATTGGAATTATGTATGATTATTATCTTCATGATACACCTTAGTAGTGTAAACCGTGAATTCAAACTCTTCAGCGCTTGATAAGGCCTTGATGAGTGGTTCTCAGAGGTCTCTTGACAGACACAAAGAATCCAGGATTACAAATTTACCAACACTTTGTCTATATTCCTGAAAACATCTTACATATTATTTATAGGTATACTCTTTCCAGCATTGGGATTCTCTTTTTCATGTATATTACGAGATTATGTGCTAGATCTGGATGGATCATCCATGGGAATAGTATCTAAAGTTTCTTCTACTCTTTGTTGATTAATTCAGCTATGTCTTCCTACAAACAATAGATGATTAGGTGATGAAATATCTTCTAATAGATATTTTAAGATGACTGTGTCTATGTATAACCTATAATTTGGGGTGAACTTCATTAATCCTAGTGGGATAGATGGAAATATCTTGTATCGGTTTGGGCCACATAAATAGTTCAATCTGGGTTGGGGTTGATGTAGTGAATCTCGGAACGACTATATCCTCCCAAGAATCCTAGAATCTGAGGGCTTCTTCCCCTTTTTCCCCATTAGAGTGTAGGGAACTTGGGTTCAAAAACAAAATCACCATCTGTGAAGGGATCTATAAAGTGAATAATGCTAATGGAACCAAAGTTCATTTCCTAATTTGGTGAAGATCTCATCTAGTGGGTGGACCCTTGTACCATTTTGTGGGGAGGTTCTTGTAGAGGACTATAGGAAAGAATTCCATTCATATAAAGGGAAAATTTATCTTAGTTATGGGCTCATATTCCTTAATTTTCTTCTTACCCTTCTGAGCATGTCACTTTTTTTAGGATTGGATTTCAGATCATTGAGTTGTTGATGAAGATGGATGTATTTTAGAGGAAGTATCTAGAGGTATATTGGTAAATTTAAATTGTTTTTGGAGAATAACATGAGTCATGTTGATCATTTTTTTGACCATCCAGTCCCCAAACATCTACACACCATTTTTTTTTAAATTCTCACCATTCATTTTTCCCCTCTAGATTAGTATCAGAAACATATGAAACCTGGAAATGAAAATTGTGTATCTCCATTTTCATAGATTCCTCCATGTTTTATAGGATCTCATTAAAAAGAAAATAGTATTTATTGGGTTGACGAAATACCTAATTGAAGGGGGAATAATTTGGGAGATCTTTATCTTCATCTTTGCTAGGATTCTTGGGCTTTGGAAACATGACCAAGTAGTTTTCTAATTTCAGGATGAATTATCTAGGGGCTTAGTCATTTCAAAACTAATAGTCCTTTTTTCATTTCCTCAAACCATTTTTTCATCTATTCTCTTTGATCATCCAGATAAGTTGAGTGTTTTTTCGGACACTAGAGATGTGGAACTACATGATATAGTGAGGGATTTGAATTGGGAGTGGGTACATGGGTTCTTTAAGTGTCACTGTAGTGGAATATTCTTTTCATTCTATCTTTATTAGAGTTTATGGAATTACTCAGGGGTTGTGTTTGGTCTATTCGTTGGTGTATTCCACTATTCAAGAAATTACATTCAGATCATGATATCCTTATATGTATTTCATAGGGAAAATTAGTGTTCAAAACTCTTTGTGAATATTTTCTATATAGATGATAAATAACTCTTATCCCTGGAGTGGTAGGTTCAAGGAGTATATCAATTCTTTCCACCAAGAAATGAAATCCTAAAATCACTCATTCTCCCACTGTTTATATTTTGACAGGTCAAAAACAGTTTCATTCTACATCGTTTATTAGAACTGCAAGAGAAACTTCTAACATAGGTCTTCCCATCCCACGATTGACTAAGCATGAAATCGTGTCTACCACACAAAGTCTGGTCCATATAGTTCTTACATGAAAAACCTAATTTTTGAGTAGTTCCAGGGCCTGTAGCGGATTCCAGTGGGTCATTGATTTCAAAATTTTCTTTGGTGGGATGATAGAACTTATCATCACTTATTATCCAAGCCCCAGATAGGTCTGAGGATCTCACATAAATTATAAGGAGCACAAAAAAATGAAAACATACTCATTTAAAATATGAATTTTTGGTCGACTGCAACTAGTTGATGGTAATAGTTACTGGAAGGATCCAAAGCATGAACCCTCTAGATCGTCCACACGCACTTTGAAACCCCATGGGAGCATAGATCGATGAATTATGGGTTATAGTGCAGAGATCCCACGGTGATTTCGACGTCTCGATTATCACCACATCAAGATGACTTCGATACTGAAGTTATATATTGTCCTGGGCTTCTTGGAATGAGAGATTATTTCACTAGGGAGTGGTAGGAGAGATATTATATAAATTTCATTCAATAGAATGAATGAATAGTCCCATAGAGAGAGATCCTCCCTTGTATTTGTGGTGGAGTTGGTAAAATACCCGATTGGGTTCCCAGACCCCCATTTATTTTCAATGTCCACTAAATAAATAATTTTGATGAACTAAAAAACATCAATATTATTTATTATTTTATCAAATACATGTAATATATATAAAATATATTACATTATAATACCTGAGAACCATTTCACATAGATCATTTTACCACTTAATATTAAACGAAAATTGAATATTAAAATAATATTCATTCCATTAATATTTTCCTATATTTACTAAACTAGTAATACATTAAATAAATACAATCCCAAATATTCATAAAAGTAAAATTAATTAATTAATTTAAATATTTTGGTGATCATTAACTTGGACAATTCTTGGAGCCCGTGGCGGGAACCACTATGTTAATATACCTATTCAAATGAATATGGTTGATTCTTGAATATGCTATCATGTGTGACCCTATTGGAACTTATATCAATGTTAGTGAATAAAATCCAGAGACCAAGAGTGGAGTCTTTAAACCCATCATGGACCCCAAAGAGATAAAAATTACCATAGCAGCAACAACAAACCTACTAACACTGACTGTGTATTATAATATGTATTTCATTAAATATCCCATAAATAAGGATGCACAATAGTTTCATGGATCTTATCTCACTTTATTATTTTTTGTATATCTGAATGTATTTAACTTTGTACATTGTTGTGCAAATACACATGAAGGTATAACCATCATGATCAACTTGTCCTGATATATACAACTTCTTAAACTTGTAAGTGAAAAATACATTCATGGCCATTCATCCAATGTCATACCACCAACGACGCACCCAACACAAGCTACCTCACCACGATTTTAGTACCATGAGTGTTTACCTTTCTCCAATGTATGTAATCCAATGATAAAAATTGGTAATGGTCTCAAGTATGGAGACCAATACACATGTCCATATATAGGAACAACCAATGACACCCTGAACATGTGGTGTTCCAATTGGTGGTTTCGTCCTATAGATATAACTACTAGAGAACACCAAGTGAAATCTTCTTAAGAATAAGTCCCAATGAATATGATCCCTTAACACATGACACTCAAACATATATTATGTCCAGTTAGTATGATGTATCTAGAAAATAGAACATATATTTATGATTAATGCCAAATTATCTCAACGTTCCCATTATTGTTTGGGATCTTCTATAACCTTTCGATACGACAATTTATCGTTGGACATTAACATTTCAATAGTGGTGGATGCAGAAAATTCTACACTTTAATGGTAAGATAACATCATGTATAACTAACTATACACATGATATGGTAATCAAAAGTACTACATAGTTGGATCTTGGGAACCCACTAGTTCAACAATTTTTACCGCCTCCTGCTGTTCAGGGGTACCCATAATGGGATCAAAATGAGAGCCAAAATGCATCAAGTTCAACTTTAGATCTTTTGACCCATTAAAAATTGGAAACATATAATTTAAAAAGATCAGTGGGGGAGATTCAAATATACCCATTCAATGTGAGGATTTTTTTTAGATTTATTGGTTCATATAATTCATATGTAGCTTATAATTAAGTCGTTAGTGACTCAATAGTGTTCATAAGCATTCGAGGAATATTTAGATAAGTCAAAGCCTGAAGTGGTACGACGGTCGGTAGGGAAATTGGTGGTGGCACTACTGGTACATATTGTGGGTATCTTATAAGGGAGGCCATTAAGGATGAGTTTGACCATGGTTTGGTATCACACCCAGTGGGGGAGCTCTTGATCTTCTGCTATAGGATCTAATTATATTGGTTGTTGGTCTCCCACTTTGACAGGAGGTTTCATATTTTCATAATCTATTGTAGAAAAATATCTTTGTTGAGTATTTTTAACTGTAAGTGTGAGTTAATAATCCTCTTGCATAAAATTTTCATCTAGAAGGCTTCTTCTGATTAATTCTTCCTTGAGTCTCTTTAATTATTTCATCTCATCCTCCTTTTGAGAAAAAACATTATTCTTTGAAAGGGGGTTAAACTCTATAGGAGAGAGGTGAAGTAAAATATTACTCTTTAAATTTTCTCTATTTCATATCATCCTCGAGATTAATAGTGGATTTCTCTGAGGGAATTCAGTGATTCAGGGCATGCCTCTAGTTCTGGGTAAGAACATCTCTTTCAATTATTATTTTTTGGACAAAATTATGAACCCAAACATCATATTATAACTCCTATGAAAGTCCCTCATGTTCTAAATAATCTCTAAGGGAATCGTTGATGGAATTCACTGATGAAAAATGAAATGTAGTTATTTTATTAGTGTCGTTGTGAGATTGTATTCTTATTCACCCTTCTCGAGGCCTTATCCACTCCTCTAAAGATTCTATGGGAACCATTTGTGAAATGGTAATATGAAGGGAACCATCATATAGTTCATTCATGTGTATACCTAATGAGGGTATTAGATCATGGGATGGGATGAACTTAGATCATCTACTATGTACGTTTTCCTCAAATGGGAGAAAAAATATTCCTACTAAGGAGGGGGTTGTTTTGGTTAAAATCCCCCATTCCTAAGAGATGGGGATATTCCTATTCCACTTTCCCAACACTTAGGGCATGTTTTCCAATCCTCAAGGGTAGGGTTAAAATACCCTATCCTTATGGACTAGGGTTTCCTCAACTATCATGGATTCCACTATCATGATATCCCTTATTATTCAATAGAGTCTTTTATGAACATTGGTTGGACGCATAATTCGACATGAACTTAAATCACCCATTTCCAAATAATGTTGATCTAATTACAAATTTTTTTTCTATAAATATGTATTTCTTTTAAATGGGTGTATTTCTTGATATTCTAATAATTCTTATTAAAAAAACTCAATATTCTTCCCTCATTGAGCCCGATGATTATGAGAGTCGGTCATGGCCTATTTTTGTTAGGAATGCCTTTGTTTATGAAAAGATTTCATTTGTTTAACTCATACTAAATTTATAACATTAAACACTACATCATTCAATGGGAATGGATTTTTAGGGACTATGGTAAAATATAACTCTCTATGAAAACCCCATCCTCTAATATGAACACCAGATGGGGAATCAGTTGTCATTTGTCGAATCCTCATTAATCCACAAAGGCATGCATGTTGAAGGTTTCTTTCTATATTATGATCCTATGATGTCATAAATCAAGGATACCTTCTATGTGAATTTGGAATTACAACCATTATAATATATTGATGTTACTTTGATACTCATTGTAAGATAATAACTTTTATTTTATGTGATGAAGTTTTTTCTATATGTTGAGGTGGATGTTGTTCCCATGACCGTCTAACTACACCATTGGAAGGTTACATTGAAGAGTGGGAAAAGGCCCAAACATGACTGATATGTAATATTTATCCAATTTTTTCCTCATGTTTAGAATGTATTCTTTCTCTTTGTTTAAAGGTTCATATATCTGTTTTAATAAGATTGGTTACTTCCCTGCTTCTTTGTCATAAGTTGGGAGGTTGGTATGGACTTCCCCAACTATGTTTGAAAGAAAGTGATCCCAAGGAGGTTTGAATAATGTCCATCATCTTGGGATATCTTTTTGTTTTAGAAATGATTTAAACTACCAATAAAAAGGCATAATAAATTAATGGCCCTATTTTCAAAAGTGCCTCATGATAGGAGGGATTTCTCGTCACTACATTACCAATTGGAGAATTCACTTGACAATGTGAAACACTACTGTGAAGAGAACTTTTATAGTCGACCCCATAATGGGGATGAAACCATGTTGGATTACAGTATTGGGAAAACCATCTTACACCATAATCTTCTAGATATGTGGGGTATGTTGTTTCTCTCATCAAAAGAAGGGTTCTTTAGATCAATAAGATTTTATACATGATGTAATCTTTCATGGTTAGGCATATCGGGAGAACCTTCAGAATTACTATTACTAATCCTGTAATTTGGTAATGGGATGCTAGGATATTGATTATCCATAGATAAGAATCTAAGGGCTTAAGTAAATAAATTTTTAAGTAGATAGGTCAAATATATTGACCCTCATTTTTCACGTTTACTTTGATGAGGCTTCATCTTGGATGCATTCATGTGAGCAAATTCAGTCAGCGGTTGGGGATGTGATTTTTATGTGCAGGTGATTCAACCTTTTTTAGAGTTGATATTTGGATATCTTGGTTATCTATAATTGGAGATGTTATATGTTCCTAATCCATTTTTCTATATAATAAAGGGTAGTTTTCCCTATTACCCTCTTGTACAGAAGTAGAGGTGTGTGTTTTCCTTGGGTGGCATGCCGGTGAATCACCATATTTGTGGGGATGAATTTGTGTATCTACCCCTTTGGCACTAATTTTTCCACCATTATAGTGTCTTTTAATGTCTTTAGGATGCGGGTAGTTGTTTTTGTTTTCCATTTCACTATTTTCATTATTTACTTGGTGACTTGAGAAATTTTAATGAAGGCATATTACCATTACATATCTGGAGAAGGCATATGTGCTTGCTCCAATACTCTATTTCATATTTACGGATACTAATAGTACTCATGTGCGGGGGAAGATTTTTGTGTCTTCCCCATACTCTTCATCGAGAAATTTTTACTAAGTTATCAATATGATGATAGAAAAGTCATCTGGTAGGCTGGATGATTGTATGCAGTTGTGTTCACTTGATCATGGTTTGCTGCAAAACATGGTTGGTGGGATTTTTTGAGTGCTTCTATATGAGTCTAATAACATGCTTGTTAGGTGAGGAATAGTGTATAATTCAGATCATGATATAACTATAGATTTGAATGATAGGCATATTTGGGTGCTTTTAGGAGAGTCCACTAGTCAGCTAAATTAAGGCGTATAGGTGCATGTTCCTTCTCACTATTGGTAGCCAACATTAATTAGTGGGAATCTCATGGGGTAGAGGGGTGAATCCCTATTCCCTAGTGATCGATCACCTCTTTCGGTGGTCTATCATTCAAGCCGGAGTCTGAGTGACTTGGGTCGGTTGGATGAGGATAACACCCTCATCGTGATGAGGATTACTACCGCGTGGCCTAGGAAATGACTATTTTTGGAATGATACATTGAGAAGTACCCATGTATCTTCTAGATAAGTCCCATGTGGCCACATGATCCACCTACCTATAATAAAGAAGTGACTTGTTATTTTATTCTAGGGATTGGATCCTAAAATGGATTAAGACGGTGGTCGGTGATGTCTACTTCATTAGCATTGGTCGTCATTGACTAGATGATTGGTTAGGATTCATGAGATAGAGGACCTATCGAGTAGCCTAAAGGTTCAGGATTATATCATTCTGATGGTACTCCTGGGCCATCGAGTTTGTGACCCGTCATTTAAGAAACTAGGTTGGTTATGGAATATTTCTCTTGGAAAAAGACTACATGTTTACAACAACAATGTTGTTCATTAGTTAGAGCTAGAAGGATGACATTAGACTGAATGGAGTTCTAAGATAATTTTCTCAAATAAATAAAAACAAAAAACCCCCCTTTAATGTTGCATTTCATTTGACTGAACACATGCGAGATTGATTGTATTTTCTAGAAATATTTCATTTTAATAGGGAAATAGTCCTTATGGATGGCTGATACTATCATCTTGTCCAAGGATTCATGTCGGGTTCACCATTTTTTTGTTTCCCTCTAAGAATCTATTGCCTGATGATTGATTATAAGTGGGTGAGTTCTGTGAAATCTTTCAATTCTGGATCATTATTCGTGAATGGTTTCCAATGGGTTTTTTCATGGACCCAACAACACCCAATGGTTTTATTTCATTGCGGGACCTTCTTTCCAAAGGCATGTTCTCATTGGTATGTATATCCAACAATGATTAATAACTCTCATTGGTCAGGAGGATGGGAGATCGGGCTCATCCCACACATTGGGGGGGGGGGGTAATTGTTTCTTACTATGAGACTCTATTATAGATTTAGGATATGTTCATCAATCCTTTATTAATTCACAAGTATGATGTGGGTCATGCAATTATTAACTATCAACTATTTGTGTTCATGGATTTTAGAACCATCTATATGAATTTAGGGTTTTTAATCAATGGACATATCTATATGTATCTGATGCTTTACATCAATAGTATGCTCTTTTTTGTTGATTAGATATTCTTCATTTATTATCAAGATGATACTAATTTTTTGATAGATAGTGGGGGGATCTAGAGTGTGTCATCATCTAGGGAGACATGAGTTATTTTAATATTGGGATCAGATCCACAAATGGGTTTTCCATGTATCCTTGTGTAAATAATCAGAACCCATTTATTTTGGTGCGACTTTATGGGGAACATCAAACATTTTATGGTAATACGATAAGGACATATCCATATAATTTATCATAATGTGGCCAAAATTTCTAGGTGGAAGGTTTCTTAGTAAAATATTGGTGTGGGACTTATATTGGAGAATCCCAAGAAACCTTGATAAGATATGGATTTACATGTTGAATTATACACTACTACGAATGTGGCCTACTGAGAATATGATTGATTTAGGGAACCATGTTTAGACATTAGGAAGGCTTCCTATATATCCCATTTTTATGGTAATCAAATCCATTTTAGTTAATATAGTTTCCCCATAAGAGAGTATAACCCTTTTAGAGGATTAATTTGGGGATTATTCTCAAAAAAGGATTCCCATATGAATGAATTTTATTCTAGGAGAAGCAGATCAACTAAAGAATATTTGGGGGTTTGGTTTAGGTCTAATTTTTAAGGACGATGCTCAAATTATTTGACGTTTGTTGGGGGATTATTGCAAAAAAGGATTCCCCAGTAAAAGGGGTTTATGATCAAGGATTTCTCATGAGAAGTATTCATATTGATCATGGACCCTAAGTAGGTGTCCTACATATCATGACTAAAGAAGGAATAAGATTTCACGTAGTTCAATAGTTGGGGATTATGCATTAAGGATGATAATGAATTTTTTGATTGGGTCTTGATACTAAAGAGGATACCAATGAATTTATTTCACTTGGGGATTAATCATGAGGAGGATTCCCATGATTGATTGGGGATAACAATTAAAATGAGGCCTAAGGATTAGTATGACTAGGGATTACTCCTGAGGAAGATTCCCATTGATTGGTTTGAATTGGGGACTAATATTGAGGGGGATTCCCATTGCTTAGGGACCATGTGGATTTCATTACTACTGTCAACCTATAAATTTATGTGAATCATGTTTGGAGTGAGAAACAAGAGGAAAAATAAGATCAGTGAATCCACATAATCTACTTTTTCCTAAGACTGGATACATGGACTTGAGGACTTTCACCTATGGGGGAACTCTGGAGGAAGGTAAGAGAATGATTCAGAAAATTTCTCTATGAAAACATGACTTTGGGTATGTGGGTTTTGTTGTCGTGGCTACCATCTATTCCCACAAGTCAAGATGATTATTGCTTGAAAGTGAGAAATAATTGGAATTTGATGATCTGGGAAACCACAAACTTATCCTCCTTCATTATTGGAAGTGATTGATGGTACATGATAGAGAGAATAAAACTCCAATTACCAACCCCTCTCTAAACCAGTAGTCAATGGTCAAAGAGTTGAAAGAGTGAAACCTACTGCAATAATGTATAGGGGCTTAATCCATGAGGGATTCAACAAAAATTGGTCTCGTATAGAGGGAGGAGGCTCTTATTTCCAAATTAATGGAAAATAATGTATATTAATTACACTACCTTCTAGAAACTGGAGGCTATAGGTTATAGAAATGATAAGGGTAGGATGTGGTTATAGACCTTATATCTGATAATAGGAACTCTATGACACTTTCCCTACAGTTGGGGTCCTCATGACTGGGGGAATACCAAACCATATTCACCCCAATAGACCTAACTAGCTAGTATGATATGTAAAATAATCCTATGACCAAGAAAATAAAAATCCAAATGGGAGGAACATTGGTGTGACTTTATCAATTGTATTTCAAGTCTGGAGACCATGGTGGAGGTTTTTATTTTCACCCTCTTTGAAAGGGGAAACTAAGGAGGGTAGGCCCTGCCATGGGTGGAATATAAGAGGGCCTGATCTGAATCTCTGATAGGGTAGAGGCTTGGGAGAGCCTATGGAGGATTTCAAAGGTAGGAATATGTGATCCAAGGGAGGCTATAATAGGTACCTTGGGTGAGGTGATGGTACAATGGGAGATTGATGACCTAGGTGAGACCTATCTCAATACTTAAAGGGTCTTTATAGATATTCCTAGAAGTGGCTCGTGTGGGTCCACAATTATGTAAGGTGACCTCTAACTAGTTTTTGTCCAACATATGGGAGAAAGCACCTTGTGCATGTGATTTATTATTTTAAACAATGGGAGAAATTTAGTTTCAATTTCCCCATTTTAATTCCCTCTTATTCATGTTTTTTAGGAGTACCTAAATGGATTTATAGGACATGGGAAAAGGACTTTGGAAACCATAGAATAATGAGGCCTTTGGAAATTTCCATCCATGCATATGAAGACCCTTGGGTTCTATTTATAGGGAAACATGGGATTTCATGTGAATGTTATATCTCACTCAGGGTTTCCACTCAAGTATATTTCTTAGGATCTCGCTCAGGCTAGATGCACAATCCATTGTGTAGGTACCTTGAGTGCTATCATTACTCTGTGATATCTTGGAAAAATTGAAATTGGGGGACATTGTGATACTTGGACTTATTCATTTCTATTTTTCTCTTCTTCCTAACAAATTTCCCTTTGTATCATTTTTATCCTCGTGAAAAAATGTTGTGTTAATAACTTGAAAATCCTATGAAAAAATAATAACATTCATAATATTCAATTTTACAACCTTATTCATTTTCATTAACTTTTATATACATTATTTATGGTCATTCATTTTGAATATATTAGTTATTTATATCTTATATTCATCATTAGGTGTTAGGTACTTTAATTGTTGCACACATGATTTATAATGGTGATATTAATACTAATTTTTCATAAAACTTTTATCACCAGTAGATAATTTAAGTTTAAATTAAAAAAATATTTATTTATCAATCATTTATATCATTCTATATGTTTTTTAATGTTTTGTGAAAAATTAATTACTGTCATCTTATTTCGGTAATTCATGCACTCATAGATGCTAATTTAATAATAATTTTATTACCTAATATAAGAATTATAAAACTATAAAACAATTATATATTAATTATTATAAGATAATAATTTTATTATCTTGGTTACCATAGTCATTTGTGATAGTTTTTTATATCATTTTTCATGAAGGTGGTTAGACTGACCAAGAAATGAATATATCTTAACTATTAGATGATAATGGTTATGAAAGTTTTCTATTTTAAAATAATATAATTATTATAAAATAATTACAATATTATTTATAAATTTATAATGTACTTAATTATATTTTAATATATTTTTATAAATATTAATGAAACAATATAAAGAATGGGATACTTTACTTCATGGAGGTGGTAGTGCTCACAAGACATTATGAAATTTTCATTTCTCAGTGAATGTGTGGGAAATAAGATGGATTATTATTTTTCTATTTAAAATAATAATAATATTAGTTTTTTAACATTTATTCTTCAATTACATTCAAATAAACATCATAGGGAGGTTGTGGTGAATAATGGTAGATGTTGATTTATAGAAGCGGTAGTCCACACAATGCATAATCAACAAGATATTTTTCTATAAGTGGATGTAAAGGAATAAATAAGGGTTATTAAATTAATATAATAACAATTATTTCTAATAATTATATATATTTAATTATATAAATCTTTTTTGGAAAAACAAATTAGGTAAAGAATATGAAGAAAAAGGATTAAGTAATACTCTATTTGGGAACTCAGACTTTCTCATGAAAGTATCTTTTGAAATGAAAGGATAATATTAAATAATTGATACCAGAGGATTATAAATATGACATTATTTTCTTAGAGGATTAAAATGGTATTATTTAAAAAGGAAATCCTATGTAATTTGTGTTCCATGAAGGGGTGGAATAGTCCCATTTTATAAGTGGAGAAAAGAGAACTTTTCAGAACACGTATTATTTTTCAATAATACAATGACACTATTAAATGTTAAATGGAGAAAAATAAAAATAAAAAATACAGATTTTGGTGATACCATATTGATAAATCACCATCCAAGTATTTACACACATGTTTTAAACATTTTATAAGTTCTTTTCTTGAATATTTTTACATTTACCTTTTTTGTTTTTATTGGGGTAACGAGCTTTTATACAATTAAATTATGTTTTAGTGAACCAAAAAAAAACCCATATTAAATAATTTTTTATGATAATCCTATATTTTACCTCTAATTAATTTAAATCAGATTATAAATAAGACAAAATCAATATTCAAATTAAAACATTTAACACTTTTTATAACGACCCATACTTCACATACATTGTTAATACTTCAAAATTGAAGCACACTTATTACAACATATGACAAAACCACAAAGGACCGTATAGGTATAGCGTCTTTAGAAACTGGGAAACATAAACAACTGGTTCATAAATCTTCTACAGTGTCTCCCATTTATTTCATCATATCTAGGGTCCCTTTTAGCATATTCTACTTAATATTCATCTTCCTGACCTGGGGAAAAGAAAACATAAAAGGGTGAGCTCAAATGCTCAGCAAGGGCAAATAAAGGAAATAAAAATCATATCATATCTTTTTGAAAATCAAAACCTGCAAAAGAGATCATAATATCTTATCATGGAATAAATCATAGAAGTGAAAATGAGATCCCCATAATCATAACATAAGACTTGAAACTTTGTGGCATGCACACATAATCATGGAAAATCATTTCTTGTTAGTCATGACTCATTGCCAAGACTATCTTAGTGGACAAAGTCCCTTTCTGAACCGAGTAACCCTTGTTTCAGTCCTGTTTCACTGAACCGGTATAACCTACCGTTCCAGCCCTGTCTATCTCATGAGATATTAAATCTTTACCCAATGCATTGGAGGGATATATATGTCCCACCCATCTTATAATGAATCCTTTCTTATGTGTGCCACATAATCATAAAACATACATCATCGCATAACACATGTAACAAAAATGGGATTCTTGAAACATCATGACATCATAAATCAATTCATATAAGATAAAGGAATTCATAAAAATAATTCCATCACAACATGATCAAATCAATGTAATAATAGGGATAAAAACAGAACACTTTATTATCTTAGATGGAAAATAATTTTGATAAAACACTTGAACTCCATTCTTGAGGAAAATATCCTTTCTTCTTCCAAACATTTTTACTTTCATAACATGTCATATAACTTTAAAATAAAAGAAGTTGATTAAAAATAAACTTGAAAACTTGTAAAGGAAGCTTCTTGGAAATAATGTTTTAAAAATCCATTCATGCCGTATAAGTTAAAAAAAACATTCTTCGTACTTTTGTTGGAAAAGTCAAAAAGTACCTCGTACGACAAAAGATTCCTTTCATACATATTACTAAAAACTCACCGAAGGGTAAAAATGGATTTAAAAAATTGTAGTTGGATGGAAATAATATTACATATTGATGAAACATGGATGTGGATGATAAAATACACCCCAGTAAATACTTACGAATAAACAATCTCGGATAAAAATGAGATTGTGATATTTCCCTTACCTTAGGTCCGATTTGCTTTGTTCGTGTCTGAAACTCCTGTATAATGGTTTAAATAGTGTTATTGACTTATTCCAGAATCATACATATTGATATGATATCATATATGGTCATATTATTAGCTTCTTGTTAGTAATATTTCATTGTTACTTGTTACTCGGGTCTTTATAACTTTTTGTTCTTATGCGTGTTTTGTCGAATAAATTCTTATTCTTATCTTTAGGTTATAGATAATTCATTTACAGAATGGTATTAGTGTAGTATATACCATATTCATTCATTCAATTCATTTATATAATCATTATGAAATGAAGATCATGTAGTACGAGTCGCATCACATCGTGGAGACGGTATTCCGTACGTACGCACAAGTGATGATATCGTTCCTATGATCGTGGAATTGTATTGGAGTATATATATATTATTTCAGTATCAATATTACTTCATAATAATCATATATAGTTACTCATTACACCATTATACCCATCCTTGTAAGGTGATGGTGGAAAATAGATTACACCACGGCGTGGAGACGGTATTCCGTACGTACGCACGCGCGGTGATTTCATTTTTCCGTAGGATGGATAGAAGGTGAATTAGGGTTGTTTCATATTTATAATAACATATCAGTATGTAATTAATACTGATGTTATTACTTTATCATGAAACAACTAAAGAATAAGAAGTTGAAGAAGAATGAAATTGAAAAGATCGGTAATGGATATTACCTCTTCTTTGGAACGCCTCTTTGAATCCTCCACTTAAGGAACTAAGATTGGTCTTTGGAGAAGACCAGGACCTCTAGGATTATTCTAGGGAAGTAGAGAGGAGAAAATGGCAGGGTTTGGCCGAGCTTTAGTGCTCAAATTGGTGTGAGGATGAGGGGGAGGAGGTGCCCTTTTATAAGGGAGGAGAGGGGCACCTTAGGAATATCTCAAAATATTATTTTATATTAAAGTCAAAATCGGTTTATAATGGTTCCAAAGGGTCTTATTTAGAAGCTAATATGGGGATGGGTCGAAATCCTATCAACCAATAAGATTTAGACAAGTTTAGGGTATTATTTTAACCTTATCAATTAGATTTAACTCTAAGTTAATTAATTTAACTTTTACCGTGTTTTTTGTTTTCTTTCACTATATGGTTAATACACTTACTATAACATGCCAAACGAACCCCAAATTGTTTATTATTAATATATATATCTTTATCTAAGTCATTTGGCCGAACCTTAGATTTTTAGGAATAAAATAACAATTAATAATATAATATTTGATTTAAAAACTATTTTGTGTCAATTTTGACACTATTTGATATATGATTTTTGTTAAAGTCATAACAGAATTATATGTTCGAACAAAGTTGATTAAATCAACACTAATATATCATAGTAACCTAGAAAATTAGTGTAATTCATAAAAAGTCTCAAATTACATTTATTTTGGTGTTTATAACATCAATTATGTCAATATTTCATTAATAAGATAATTATTGCATCATCTTTGTGTCATAAATAAATTAAATTATTTGATGTCTAAAAATTACAAATAAAATATCATCATGTAGGAAATCTTTTTAGCTTTATAATGAATATTTACAATTTAATTTATCTTATGTATAACCCCATATTAAAAATGATTTACTTATTAAACTTTGATTTTAACTATTTTAACCCTTCTTTAAATAAATTAATAATAAATGTCCTAATCTAATCCAAGTGGGCCTAAATGGTCATATTTTATTCCTAAGTTTGTTTTTGGTTGAATTACACTTGTCCAATAGAATTAGGACATGTGTTAGGGTAATATTAATATCATATATACCCTTAGTTACCCTATTTACTATTAACCGCGGTAAAAATAGTAAAAAGTTACTATTCACCAAAAAATTATTTTTATCTCATTGAACCACATTTTAGTCCTTGATATTAACTGTGTCTCTCGGATTTTCGAAATTCCAATCACAGAAGCGGTAAAATTAAGTTTTATGCAAAATTTAGTTTTTTTAACCTACCACTTAGTGGTTTCACTATTCATCAAAAATTGAAAGTTTTCAGAAAAATACCAAAATTTCACCCTAGGCTAATTTCGATATTCTGAGTCCAAAAATGAAGTCCATTTTGAAAAATAAAATTTATAAAATTTCAAAAAGTGGTTATTACTATTCATAACGGCTAGTTTTAATAGCATATTGTTGTTTAGTGAAACTCGATATTGCGTACGACGCAAGCTATCGAGGAAGGTCGCGATTGCGTGTAAAGCAAGCCAAGCAAGTATTGTGTAGAAAAAGATTCCTTTGATGATTTATATAACATAAAAGTCTCGGGTGTTACATTCTACCCCCCTTAAAAGAATTTCGCCCTCGAAATTCATCACTTTGTAAAAAACAGATGAGGATACTTCTCCCTCATCATATCCTCAAGCTCCCATGTAGCTTCTTCAAGTTGGTGGTTCCTCCATAAAACTTTTACCAATCGAGTGGTCTTGTTTCGTAGGACTTTTTCGCTATGATCCAGAATCTCTATCGGCTGTTCTTCATAAGAAAGATCTTGCTCCAGCGGTACAACTTCTGAGCTGAGTACATGTGAAGGATCTGGTATGTACTTTCTCAGGAGAGATACATGGAACACATCGTGAACTTGAGAGAGATTCGGTGGAAGCGCCAATCGGTAAGCTACCTTCCCAACACGATCCAGTATTTCGAAAAGACCGATATATCTAGGGCTCAACTTCCCCTTCTTTCCAAATCTCATAACCCTCTTCCAGGGAGATATTCGTAAGAACACTTTATCGCCCACTTCAAACTCTAGGTCTTTTCTTCGGTTGTCGGCATAACTTTTCTGTCGACTCTGAGCTGCTCTTATGTGTTGTTGAATAGATCTGACCTTTTCTGCCATTTTATCATCGAGATCAGGTCCTAATAGCTTTCTTTCCCCAACTTCATCCCAGCAAGTTGGAGTCCTGCATTTCTTTCCATAGAGAGCTTCATAAGGAGCCATCTGAATACTGGAGTGAAAGCTATTATTATAAGAAAATTCTACCAAAGGTTGGTGTTGATCCCAACCTCCTTTGAAATCCATAGAGCAAGCTCTCAACATATCTTCTAGGGTTTGAATTGTTCTCTCAGACTGACCGTCTGTCTGGGGATGATAAGCAGTGCTGAAACTCAACTCTGTATCCAGAGTATGCTGAAGACTTCGCCAGAACTTCGAGGTAAATCTCGGATCTCGATCAGATATAATAGAAAGTGGTACTCCATGCAATCTTACCACTTCCTTTACATATATCTTGGCTAGCTCATCTAGAGAGAAATCCTCTCTAATAGCAATGAAGTGTGCAGACTTTGTAAGACGATCAACTATGACCCAGATAGCATTATTGCCTTTGGATGTTTTAGGAAGTCCTGTGACAAAGTCCATAGTGATGTTTTCCCATTTCCATTCGGGTATGGGTAATGGTTGTAACATCCCCTTAGACTTCTATCTCTCAGCTTTAACTTGTTGACAAACCAAGCATCGAGAGACATATTCAGCAACATCTCTTTTCATGCCATCCCACCAGAAGTACTCTTTCAGGTCCCTATACATCTTCGTGCTTCCAGGATGAATAGAGAATGATGAACTATGAGCCTCATCCAGCAGCTCATTCTTGAATTCGGGGATGGGAGGAACGCAAACCCGATTCCTGAACTTTATTATCCCATCACAATCAAGGTTGAATTCAGGAACATTTCTCACCTTCTTTTGTAACTCGACATCTTCTTTCTGTGCGTCTTTAATCTTCACATGTATAGATGGTTGAACATTCATTTGAGAAAGATAAGATTTTTCCCCTTCCATTATAATTCCAAGATCCATCCTTTTTAAATCCATAAATATTGGATCTTTTGTGATCCTCATCATGGATAAACTAGCATGGTCTTGTCGACTTAATGCATCTGCCACCTTGTTTGCTTTCCCAGGGTGGTAATGGATTGAGCAGTCATAATCCTTAATCAGCTCCAACCATCTTCTTTGATGCATATTCAACTCCTTTTGTGTGAAAATATACTTTAATCTTTTATGATCAGTATAAATATTACACCTTTCACCATAAAGGTAATGCCTCCAAATCTTTAATGCAAAGATTACCGCAGCCAACTCCAAATCTTGTGTTGGGTAATTTTGCTCATGGATTTTCAACTATCGTGAGGCATAAGCTATCACCATATCATTTTGCATAAGAACAAACCCCAATCCCTTCTTGGATGCATCACTATAGATCACAAACCTTTCTCCACTACAAGGCAGTGTGAGCACAGGTGCACTGGATAACCTTCTTTTCAACTCCTTGAAATTCTCTTCACATTCCCCTGTCCAGACAAACTTAACTCCTTTCCGAGTCAACTTGGTGAGTGGATTAGATAATCGTGAAAAATCTTTTACAAAACGTCGATAATATCCAGCCAAACCAAGAAAACTTCGGATCTCAGTTACTGTTGTTTGTCTTGACCATCTTTCGATAACCTCTGTTTTTGCTGGATCCACAGATATCCCCTCTTTTGAGATTATATGACCCAAAAATGCAACTTTTTGAAGCCAAAATTCACACTTGGTAAATTTGGCATAAAGCTTCTCCTTTCTCAAGGTCTTCAATATAATTCTTAAGTGATCTTCATGCTCTTCCTTTCTCTTTGAATAGACAAGAATATCGTCTATAAAGACTACCACAAATTGATCAAGATAGTCTCTAAAGACTCTATTCATTAGATCCATGAAGATAGCAGGGGAATTAGTAAGACCAAATGGCATCACTATAAATTCATAGTGTCCATACCTTGTACGGAAAAGCCGTCTTTGGTATATCCTCCCTTTTGACCCTTAATTGATGATACCCTGAACGAAGATCAATCTTGGAAAAGTATTGAGCTCCACGTAGTTGGTCAAATAAGTCATCAATGCGTGGGAGAGGATATTTGTTCTTGATAGTGATCTTGTTAAGTTCTCGATAATCAATGCAGAGTATCATTGATCCATCTTTCTTCTTAACAAATAGAACAGGTTCTCCCCAAGGTGACGCACTAGGGCGTATGAATCCCTTATCAAGATTCTCTTGGAGTTGCTTCTTCAATTCCTGCAACTCTATTGGGGCCATTCTATAAGGTGTCTTTGAAATAGGCAAAGCACCCGGTACGAGTTCTATTGAAAACTCAACTTCACGATTTGGTGGAAAACCCGGCAATTCCTCCGGAAAGACATCATCAAACTCTCGTACAATGGGCATATTCTTAATCGTGAGTTTCTCACCAACCATTTGAGATAAATAACCTTCATTTAGTGGAATCAATACCCATAAGATGGAAGAAATTTCCACTAGAAGGTTATGTTCATCCTTGCATTGGTATACGATCGTAGATTGATCTGGAATATGAAATGTGACTTCCCTTCTTTGGCAATTGATATGAGCTCCATGTAGAGAAAGCCAATCCATGCCAAGAATCACATAAAATTCCACTAAAGGAAGGATCACAAGATTTGCAGGAAGCACTTTCCCACAAACTTCGATCGGAGAAGAATTATAAACTTTTGATGCGATTGATGTGCCATTAGGTGTTGTCACAGCTAACTCAACATCTAATTGTTGAGGTAATACGGTGATACCCTTAGAAAAGTCTTCCAAAATAAAAGAGTGGGTGGATCCAGAATCAAATAAAACATTTGCTACTTTAGAGTGGATGGTAAGTGTACCTTTCACCACATCATTATCGTACTCTACATCGCTGATAGAAATTGCATGTGACTTTCCTTTGTCTTTAGCCTTAAGAGTTTGTTGACGTCGACCATCATCATCAACCCTTGGATTTGGGCATTTATTGGCATAATGCCCCATCTCCTTGCACTTGAAACATTGAAGTGTAGTAGGTTCATTCTGTGTATCCCTTCCTTTGTTTGCGTCATTAGACATCTTCTTCCCATTATCACGGCATTCAAATGCCCGATGACCTTCTTTTCCACATTTAAAACATTTACTTGTCCCTTTAAGACAACTCCCTCCATGTTTCTTTCCACACTTTGAGCATAAGGAAAAGCTCATCTTCTTTTCCGTGTGCTCTTTAGATTTTTCTTTGAATTCCATCTTCCTCTTCTTATCAAACCCATATGACTGATGGGTTACTCCAATCTCCATCTCGACTTTGAGAGCACATCGAACGATTTCCTCGTAGCTATTGAAGTCCCTTATGGCTAACGCCCTTCGAAGACTTGGTTTTAAGCCACTAAAGAATCGATCAATCTTTCTCTCAGGTTGGATAATAATACCAGAAGCGTACCTTGCAAGTCTTGTAAAATTTGCTTCATAGGTACCAACAGATTCATCATCCCTTTGCTTCAGTTCAAGAAACTCTTTCTCCATATTTGTTCGGAGAATATGAGGGAAGTACTTATTGAAAAATAAGTTCTTGAACTCGTCCCATTCCATAGACTCAATTTCATCCCTTTGCCTCGTATTCTTAACAAGATTCCGCCATTGATCAGCATCTCCTTCCAAACGATACACTGCTAGGATGACTCTATCATGTTCAGAACATTGAAGAACTGAAAATATCTTTTCAGTAGTACTAATCCATTGTTCAGCAACTAATGGATCAGTAGACCCGCTGAAAGAAGGTGGACGCTGCCTCATGAAGGATTCAACAGAATGTTGCTCCCTCCTTTGCTCGTTTGGAAATCCTGCATGATTCATAGCTTGAGAAAGTTGTGTGAGCATGGCTACAATATTTTGCATTCCAGCTCCCATATCGTTTGGTTGCTCAGGGGGACAATCATTGCATTGCCCATCGCATTCCGCATTAACACGGTTCCTTCGGGTTCCAGCCATTGACTAAAACCAAGAAGAATAGTGTGAGAAACACTAATTATAATAGGAAACCACATAATTCGAGAATAAAATTTTCATGCTTAAGGTCTTATCCTAGGTTATTCAAGGCCATTTCTAAAACACTAAGATTGTGTTCTATGCTTAGACTTATCCTTAGGGTTCTTTCTAAGGCTTTCACATCCTAGTTTCCAAAGGTTGACTATACCTTTCCTCTGATACCAACTATAACGACCCATACTTCACATACATTGTTAATACTTCGAAATTGAATCACACTTATTACAACATATGACAAAACCACAAAGGACCGTATAGGTATAGTGTCTTTAGAAACTGGGAAACATAAACAACTGGTTCATAAATCTTCTACAGTGTCTCCCATTTATTTCATCATATCTAGGGTCCCTTTTAGCATATTCTACTTAATATCCATCTTCCTGACCTGGGGAAAAGAAAACATAAAAGGGTGAGCTCAAATGCTCAGCAAGGTCAAATAAAGGAAATAAAAATCATATCATATCTTTTTGAAAATCAAAACCTGCAAAAGAGATCATAATATCTTATCATGGAATAAATCATAGAAGTGAAAATGAGATCCCCATAATCATAACATAAGACTTGAAACTTTGTGGCATGCACACATAATCATGGAAAATCATTTCTTGTTAGTCATGACTCATTTCCAAGACTATCTTAGTGGACAAAGTCCCTTTCTGAACCGAGTAACCCTCGTTTCAGTCCTGTTTCACTGAACCGGTATAACCTACCGTTCCAGCCCTGTCTATCTCATGAGATATAAAGTCTTTACCCAATGCATTGAAGGGAGATATAGGTCCCACCCATCTTATAATGAATCCTTTCTTATGTGTGCCACATAATCATAAAACATACATCATCACATAACACATGTAACAAAAATGGGATTCTTGAAACCTCATGACATCATAAATCAATTCATATAAGATAAAGGAATTCATAAAAATAATTCCATCACAACATGATCAAATCAATGTAATAATAGGGATAAAAACAGAACCCTTTATTATCTTAGATGGAAAATAATTTTGATAAAACACTTGAACTCCATTCTTGAGGAAAATATCCTTTCTTCTTCAAAAACATTTTTACTTTCATAACAAGTCATATAACATTAAAATAAAAGAAGTTGATTAAAAATAAACTTGAAAACTTGTAAAGGAATCTTCTTGGAAATAATGTTTTAAAAATCCATTCATGCCGTATAAGTTAAAAAAAACATTCTTCATACTTTTGTCGGAAAAGTCAAAAAGTACCACGTACGACAAAAGATTCCTTTCATACATATTACTAAAAACTCACCGAAGGGTAAAAATGGATTTAAACAATTGTAGGTGGATGGAAATAATATTACATATTGATGAAACATGGATGTGGATGATAAAATACACCCCAGTAAATACTTACGAATAAAAAATCTCGGATAAAAATGAGACTGTGATATTTCCCTTACCTTAGGTCCGATTTACTTTGTTCGTGTCCGAAACTCCTGTATAATGGTTTAAATAATGTTATTGACTTATTCCAGAATCATACATATTGATATGATATCATATATGGTCATATTATTAGCTTCTTGTTAGTAATGTTTCATTGTTACTTGTTACTCGGGTCTTTATAACTTTTTGTTCTTATGCATGTTTTGTCGAATAAATTCTTATTCTTATCTTTAGGTTATAGATAATTCATTTACAGAATGGTATTAGTGTAGTATATACCATATTCATTCATTCAATTCATTTATATAATCATTATGAAATGAAGATCATGTAGTACGAGTCGCATCACATCGTGGAGACGGTATTCTGTACGTACGCACAAGTGATTATATCGTTCCTATGATCGTGGAATTGTATTGGAGTATATATATATTATTTCAGTATCAATATTACATCATAATAATCATATATAGTTACTCATTACACCATTATACCCATCCTTGTAAGGTTATGGTGGAAAATAGATTACACCACGGCGTGGAGACGGTATTCCGTACGTACGCACGCGCGGTGATTTCATTTTTCCGTAGGATGGATAGAAGGTGAATTAGGGTTGTTTCATATTTATAATAACATATCAGTATGTAAGTAATACTGATGTTATTACTTTATCATGAAACAACTAAAGAAGAAGAAGTTGAAGAAGAATGAAATTGAAAAGATCGGTAATGGATATTACCTCTTCTTTGGAACGCCTCTTTGAATCCTCCACTTAAGGAACTAAGATTGGTCTTTGGAGAAGACCAGGACCTCTAGGATTATTCTAGGGAAGTGGAGAGGAGAAAATGGCAGGGGTTGGCCGAGCTTGAGTGCTCAAATTGGTGTGAGGAGGAGGGGGAGGAGGTGCCCTTTTATAATGGAGGAGAGGGGCACCTTAGGAATATCTCAAAATATTATTTTATATTAAAGTCAAAATCGGTTTATAATGGTTCCAAAGGGTCTTATTTCAAAGCTAAAGTGGGGATGGGTCGAAATCCTATCAACCAATAAGATTTAGACAAGTTTAGGGTATTATTTTAACCTTATCAATTAGATTTAACTCTAAGTTAATTAATTTAACTTTTACCGTGTCTTTTTGTTTTCATTCACTATATGGTTAATACACTTACTATAACATGCCAAACGAACCCCAAATTGTTTATTATTAATATATATATCCTTATCTAAGTCATTTGGCCGAACCTTATATTTTTAGGAATAAAATAACAATTAATAATATAATATTTGATTTAAAAACTATTTTGTGTCAATTTTGACACTATTTGATATATGATTTTTGTGAAAGTCATAACAGAATTATATGTTCGAACAAAGTTGATTAAATCAACACTAATATATCATAGTAACCTAGAAAATTAGTGGAATTCATAAAAAGTCTCAAATTACATTTATGTTGGTGTTTATAACATCAATTATGTCAATATTTCATTAATAAGATAATTACTGCATTATCTTTGTGTCATAAATAAATTAAATTATTTGATGTCTAAAAATTACAAATAAAATATCATCATGTAGGAAATCTTTTTATCTTTCTAATCAATATTTACAATTTAATATATCTTATGTATAACCCCATATTAAAAATGATTTACTTATTAAACTTTGATTTTAACTATTTTAACCCTTCTTTAAATAAATTAATAATAAATGTCCTAATCTAATCCAAGTGGGCCTAAATGGTCATATTTTATTCCTAAGTTTGTTTTTGGTCGAATTACACTTGTCCAATAGAATTAGGACATGTGTTAGGGTAATATTAATATCATATTTACCCTTAGTTACCCTATTTACTATTAACCGCGGTAAAAATAGTAAAAAGTTACTATTCACCAAAAAATTATTTTTATCTCATTGAACCACATTTTAGTCCTTGATATTAACTGTGTCTCTCGGATTTTCGAAATTCCAATCACAGAAGCGGTAAAATTAAGTTTTATGCAAAATTCAGTTTTTTTAACCTACCACTTAGTGGTTTCACTATTCATCAAAAATTGAAAGTTTTCAGAAAAATACCAAAATTTCACCCTAGGCTAATTTCGATATTCTGAGTCCAAAAATGAAGTCCATTTTGAAAAATAAAATTTATAAAATTTCAAAAAGTGGTTATTACTATTCATAACGGCTAGTTTTAATAGCATATTGTTGTTTAGTGAAACTCGGTATTGCGTACGACGCAAGCTATCGAGGAAGGTCGCGATTGCGTGTAAAGCAAGCCAAGCAAGTGTTGTGTAGAAAAAGATTCCTTTGATGATTTATATAACATAAAAGTCTCGGGTGTTACATTCTACCCCCCTTAAAAGAATTTCGCCCTCGAAATTCATCACTTTGTAAAAAACAGATGAGGATACTTCTCCCTCATCATATCCTCAAGCTCCCATGTAGCTTCTTCAAGTTGGTGGTTCCTCCATAAAACTTTCACCAATCGAGTGGTCTTGTTTCGTAGGACTTTTTCGCTATGATCCAGAATCTCTATCGGCTGTTCTTCATAAGAAAGATCTTGCTCCAGCGGTACAACTTCTGAGCTGAGTACATGTGAAGGATCTGGTATGTACTTTCTCAGGAGAGATACATGGAACACATCGTGAACTTGAGAGAGATTCGGTGGAAGCGCCAATCGGTAAGCTACCTTCCCAACACGATCCAGTATTTCGAAAGGACCGATATATCTAGGGCTCAACTTCCCATTCTTTCCAAATCTCATAACCCTCTTCCAGGGAGATATTCGTAAGAACACTTTATCGCCCACTTCAAACTCTAGGTCTTTTCTTCGGTTGTCGGCATAACTTTTCTGTCGACTCTGAGCTGCTCTTATGTGTTGTTGAATAGATCTGACCTTTTCTGCCATTTCATCAACGAGATCAGGTCCTAATAGCTTTCTTTCCCCAACATCATCCCAGCAAGTTGGAGTCCTGCATTTCTTTCCATAGAGAGCTTCATAAGGAGCCAACTGAATACAGGAGTGAAAGCTATTATTATAAGAAAATTCTACCAAAGGTAGGTGTTGATCCCAACCTCCTTTGAAATCCATAGAGCAAGCTCTCAACATATCTTCTAGGGTTTGAATTGTTCTCTCAGACTGACCGTCTGTCTGGGGATGATAAGCAGTGCTGAAACTCAACTCTGTATCCAGAGTATGCTGAAGACTTCTCCAGAACTTCGAGGTAAATCTCGGATCCCGATCAGATATAATAAAAAGTGGTACTCCATGCAATCTTACCACTTCCTTTACATATATCCTGGCTAGCTCATCTAGAGAGAAATCCTATCTAATAGCAATGAAGTGTGCAGACTTTGTAAGACGATCAACTATGACCCAGATAGCATTATTGCCTTTGGATGTTTTAGGAATTCCTGTGACAAAGTCCATAGTGATGTTTTCCCATTTCCATTCGGGTATGGGTAATGGTTGTAACATCCCCTTAGACTTCTATCTCTCAGCTTTAACTTGTTGACAAACCAAGCATCGAGAGACATATTCAGCAACATCTCTTTTCATGCCATCCCACCAGAAGTACTCTTTCAGGTCCCTATACATCTTCGTGCTTCCACGATGAATAGAGAATGATGAACTATGAGCCTCATCCAGCAGCTCATTCTTTAATTCGGGGATGGGAGGAACGCAAACCTGATTCCTGAACTTTATTATCCCATCACAATCAAGGTTGAATTCAGGAACATTTCTCACCTTCTTTTGTAACTCGACATCTTCTTTCTGTGCCTCTTTAATCTTCACATGTATAGATGGTTGAACATTCATTTGAGAAAGATAAGATTTTTCCCCTTCCATTATAATTCCAAGATCCATCCTTTGTAAATCCATAAATATTGGATCTTTTGTGATCCTCATCATGGATAAACTAGCATGGTCTTGTCGACTTAATGCATCTGCCACCTTGTTTGCTTTCCCAGGGTGGTAATGGATTGAGCAGTCATAATCCTTAATCAGCTCCAACCATCTTTTTTGATGCATATTCAACTCCTTTTGTGTGAAAATATACTTTAATGTTTTATGATCAGTATAAATATTACACCTTTCACCATAAAGTTAATGCCTCCAAATCATTAATGCAAAGATTACCGCAGCCAACTCCAAATCATGTGTTGGGTAATTTTGCTCATGGATTTTCAACTATCGTGAGGCATAAGCTATCACCATATCATTTTGCATAAGAACACACCCCAATCCCTTCTTGGAAGCATCACTGTAGATCACAAACCTTTCTCCACTACAAGGCAGTGTGAGCACAGGTGCACTGGATAACCTTCTTTTCAACTCCTTGAAATTCTCTTCACATTCCTCTGTCCAGACAAACTTAACTCCTTTCCGAGTCAACTTGGTGAGTGGATTAGATAATCGTGAAAAATCTTTTACAAAACGTCGATAATATCCAGCCAAACCAAGAAAACATCGGATCTCAGTTACTGTTGTTGGTCTTGACCATCTTTCGATAACCTCTGTTTTTGCTGGATCCACAGATATCCCCTCTTTTGAGATTATATGACCCAAAAATGCAACTTTTTGAAGCAAAAATTCACACTTGGTAAATTTGGCATAAATCTTCTCCTTTCTCAAGGTCTTCAATATAATTCTCAATTGATCTTCATGCTCTTCCTTTCTCTTTGAATAGACAAGAATATCGTCTATAAAGACTACCACAAATTGATCAAGATAGTCTCTAAAGACTCTATTCATTAGATCCATGAAGATAGCAGGGGCATTAGTAAGACCAAATGGCATCACTATAAATTCATAGTGTCCATACCTTGTACGGAAAGCCGTCTTTGGTATATCCTCCCTTTTGACCCTTAATTGATGATACCCTGAACGAAGATCAATCTTGGAAAAGTATTGAGCTCCACGTAGTTGGTCAAATAAGTCATCAATGCGTGGGAGAGGATATTTGTTCTTGATAGTGATCTTGTTAAGTTCCTGATAATCAATGCAGAGTATCATTGATCCATCTTTCTTCTTAACAAATAGAACAGGTGCTCCCCAAGGTGACGCACTAGGGCGTATGAATCCCTTATCAAGATTCTCTTGGAGTTGCTTCTTCAATTCATGCAACTCAATTGGGGCCATTCTATAAGGTGTCTTTGAAATAGGCAAAGCACCCGGTACGAGTTCTATTGAAAACTCAACTTCACGATTTGGTGGAAGACCCGGCAATTCCTCCGGAAAGACATCATCAAACTCCCGTACAATGGGCATATTCTTAATCGTGAGTTTCTCACCAACCATTTGAGATAAATAACCTTCATTTAGTGGAATCAATACCCATAAGATGGAAGAAATTTCTACTGGAAGGTTATGTTCATCCTTGCATTGGTATACGATCGTAGATTGATCTGGAATATGAAATGTGACTTCCCTTCTTTGGCAATTGATATGAGCTCCATGTAGAGAAAGCCAATCCATGCCAAGAATCACATAAAATTCCACTAAAGGAAGGATCACAAGATTTGCAGGAAGCACTTTCCCACAAACTTCGATCGGAGAAGAATTATAAACTTTTGATGCGATTGATGTGCCATTAGGTGTTGTCACAGCTAACTCAACATCTAATTGTTGAGGTAATACGGTGATACCCTTAGAAAAGTCTTCAGAAATAAAAGAGTGGGTGGATCCAGAATCAAATAAAACATTTGCTACTTTAGAGTGGATGGTAAGTGTACCTTTCACCACATCGTTATCGTACTCCACATCGCTGATAGAAATTGCATGTGACTTTCCTTTGTCTTTAGCCTTAAGAGTTTGTTGACGTCGACCATCATCATCAACCCTTGGATTTGGGCATTTATTGGCATAATGCCCCATCTCCTTGCACTTGAAACATTGAAGTGTAGTAGGTTCATTTTGTGTATCCCTTCCTTTGTTTGTGTCATTAGACATCTTCTTCCCATTATCACGGCATTCAAATGCCCGATGACCTTCTTTTCCACATTTAAAACATTTACTTGTCCCTTTAAGACAACTCCCTCCATGTTTCTTTCCACACTTTGAGCATAAGGAAAAGCTCATCTTCTTTTCCGTGTGCTCTTTAGATTTTTCTTTGAATTCCATCTTCCTCTTCTTATCAAACCCATATGACTGATGGGTTACTCCAATCTCCATCTCGACTTTGAGAGCACATCGAACGATTTCCTCGTAGCTATTGAAGTCCCTTATGGCTAACGCCCTTCGAAGACTTGGTTTTAAGCCACTAAAGAATCGATCAATCTTACTCTCAGTTTGGATAATAATACCAGAAGCGTACCTTGCAAGTCTTGTAAAATTTGCTTCATAGGTACCAACAGATTCATCATCCCTTTGCTTCAGTTCAAGAAACTCTTTCTCCATATTTGTTCGGAGAATATGAGGGAAGTACTTATTGAAAAATAAGTTCTTGAACTCGTCCCATTCCATAGACTCAATTTCATCCCTTTGCCTCGTTTTCTTAACAAGATTCCACCATTGATCAGCATCTCCTTCCAAACGATACACTGCTAGGATGACTTTATCATGTTCAGAACATTGAAGAACTGAAAATATCTTTTCAGTAGTACTAATCCATTGTTCAGCAGCTAATGGATCAGTAGACCCACTGAAAGAAGGTGGACGCTGCCTCATGAAGGATTCAACAGAATGTTGCTCCCTCCTTTGCTCGTTTGGAAATCCTGCATGATTCATAGCTTGAGAAAGTTGTGTGAGCATGGCTACAAGATTTTGCATTCCAGCTCCCATATCGTTTGGTTGCTCAGGGGGACAATCATTGCATTGCCCATCGCATTTCGCATTAACACGGTTCCTTCGGGTTCCAGCCATTGACTAAAACCAAGAAGAATAGTGTGAGCAACACTAATTATAATAGGAAACCACATAATTCGAGAATAAAATTTTCATGCTTAAGGTCTTATCCTAGGTTATTCAAGGCCATTTCTAAAACACTAAGATTTTGTTCTATGCTTAGACTTATCCTTAGGGTTCTTACTAAGGCTTTCACATCCTAGTTTCCAAAGGTTGACTATACCTTTCCTCTGATACCAACTATAACGACCCATACTTCACATACATGGTTAATACTTCGAAATTGAATCACACTTATTACAACATATGACAAAACCACAAAGGACCGTATAGGTATAGTGTCTTTAGAAACTGGGAAACATAAACAACTGGTTCATAAATCTTCTACAGTGTCTCCCATTTATTTCATCATATCTAGGGTCTCTTTTAGCATATTCTACTTAATATCCATCTTCCTGACCTGGGGAAAAGAAAACATAAAAGGGTGAGCTCAAATTCTCAGCAAGGGCAAATAAAGGAAATAAAAAACATATCATATCTTTTTGAAAATCAAAACCTGCAAAAGAGATCATAATATCTTATCATGGAATAAATCATAGAAGTGAAAATGAGATCCCCATAATCATAACATAAGACTTGAAACTTTGTGGCATGCACACATAATCATGGAAAATCATTTCTTGTTAGTCATGACTCATTTCCAAGACTATCTTAGTGGACAAAGTCCCTTTCTGAACCGAGTAACCCTCGTTTCAGTCCTGTTTCACTGAACCGGTATAACTACCGTTCCAGCCCTGTCTATCTCATGAGATATAAAATCTTTACCCAATGCATTGGAGGGAGATATAGGTCCCACCCATTTTATAATGAATCCTTTCTTATGTGTTCCACATAATCATAAAACATACATCATCACATAACACATGTAACAAAAATGAGATTCTTGAAACATCATGACATCATAAATCAATTCATATAAGATAAAGGAATTCATAAAAATAATTCCATCACAACATGATCAAATCAATGTAATAATAGGGATAAAAACAGAACCCTTTATTATCTTAGATGGAAAATAATTTTGATAAAACACTTGAACTCCATTCTTGAGGAAAATATCCTTTCTTCTTCAAAAACATTTTTACTTTCATAACATGTCATATAACATTAAAATAAAAGAAGTTGATTAAAAATAAACTTGAAAACTTGTAAAGGAATCTTCTTGGAAATAATGTTTTAAAAATCCATTCATGCCGTATAAGTTAAAAGAAACATTCTTCATACTTTTGTCGGAAAAGTCAAAAAGTACCTCGTACGACAAAAGATTCCTTTCATACATATTACTAAAAACTCACCGAAGGGTAAAAATGGATTTAAACAATTGTAGGTGGATGGAAATAATATTACATATTGATGAAACATGTATGTGGATGATAAAATACACCCCAGTAAATACTTACGAATAAACAATCTCGGATAAAAATGAGATTGTGATATTTCCCTTACCTTAGGTCCGATTTACTTTGTTCATGTCCGAAACTCCTGTATAATGGTTTAAATAATGTTATTGACTTATTCCAGAATCATACATATTGATATGATATCATATATGGTCATATTATTAGCTTCTTGTTAGTAATATTTCATTGTTACTTGTTACTCGGGTCTTTATAACTTTTTGTTCTTATGCGTGTTTTGTCGAATAAATTCTTATTCTTATCTTTAGGTTATAGATAATTCATTTACAGAATGGTATTAGTGTAGTATATACCATATTCATTCATTCAATTCATTTATATAATCATTATGAAATGAAGATCATGTAGTACGAGTCGCATCACATCGTGGAGACGGTATTCCGTACGTACGCACAAGTGATGATATCGTTCCTATGATCGTGGAATTGTATTGGAGTATATATATATTATTTCAGTATCAATATTACTTCATAATAATCATATATAGTTACTCATTACACCATTATACCCATCCTTGTAAGGTTATGGTGGAAAATAGATTACACCACGACATGGAGACGGTATTCCGTACGTACGCACGCGCGGTGATTTCATTTTTCCGTAGGATGGATAGAAGGTGAATTAGGGTTGTTTCATATTTATAATAACATATCAGTATGTAAGTAATACTGATGTTATTACTTTATCATGAAACAACTAAAGAAGAAGAAGTTGAAGAAGAATGAAATTGAAAAGATCGGTAATGGATATTACCTCTTCTTTGGAACGCCTCTTTGAATCCTCCACTTAAGGAACTAAGATTGGTCTTTGGAGAAGACCAGGACCTCTAGGATTATTCTAGGGAAGTGGAGAGGAGAAAATGTCAGGGGTTGGCCGAGCTTGAGTGCTCAAATTGGTGTGAGGAGGAGGGGGAGGAGGTGCCCTTTTATAAGGGAGGAGAGGGGCACCTTAGGAATATCTCAAAATATTATTTTATATTAAAGTCAAAATCGGTTTATAATGGTTACAACGGGTCTTATTTCGAAGCTAAAGTGGGGATGGGTCGCAATCCTATCAACCAATAAGATTTAGACAAGTTTAGGGTATTATTTTAACCTTATCAATTAGATTTAACTCTATGTTAATTAATTTAACTTTTACCATGTCTTTTTGTTTTCTTTCACTATATGGTTAATAAACTTACTATAACATGCCAAACGAACCCCAAATTGTTTATTATTAATATATATATCCTTATCTAAGTCATTTGGCCGAACCTTATATTTTTAGGAATAAAATAACAATTAATAATATAATATTTGATTTAAAAACTATTTTGTGTCAATTTTGACACTATTTAATATATGATTTTTGTGAAAGTCATAACAGAATTATATGTTCTAAAAAAGTTGATTAAATCAACACTAATATATCATAGTAACCTAGAAAATTAGTGGAATTCATAAAAAGTCTCAAATTACATTTATTTTAGTGTTTATAACATCAATTATGTCAATATTTCATTAATAAGATAATTACTGCATCATCATTGTGTCATAAATAAATTAAATTATTTGATGTCTAAAAATTACAAATAAAATATCATCATGTAGGAAATCATTTTAGCTTTCTAATGAATATTTACAATTGAATTTATCTTATGTATAACCCCATATTAAAAATGATGTACTTATTAAACTATGATTTTAACTATTTTAACCCTTCTTTAAATAAATTAATAATAAATGTCCTAATCTAATCCAAGTGGGCCTAAATGGTCATATTTTATTCCTAAGTATGTTTTTGGTCGAATTACACTTGTACAATAGAATTAGGACATGTGTTAGGGTAATATTAATATCATATTTACCCTTAGTTACCCTATTTACTATTAACCGCGGTAAAAATAGTAAAAAGTTACTATTCACCAAAAAATTATTTTTATCTCATTGAACCACATTTTAGTCCTTGATATTAACTGTGTGTCTCGGATTTTCGAAATTCCAATCACAGAAGCGGTAAAATTAAGTTTTATGCAAAATTCAGTTTTTTTAACCTACCACTTAGTGGTTTCACTATTCATCAAAAATTGAAAGTTTTCAGAAAAATACCAAAATTTCACCCTAGGCTAATTTCGATATTCTGAGTCCAAAAATGAAGTCCATTTTGAAAAATAAAATTTATAAAATTTCAAAAAGTGGTTATTACTATTCATAACGGCTAGTTTTAATAGCATATTGTTGTTTAGTGAATCTCGGTATTGCGTACGACGCAAGCTATCGAGGAAGGTCGCGATTGCGTGTAAAGCAAGCCAAGTAAGTGTTGTGTAGAAAAAGATTCCTTTGATGATTTATATAACATAAAAGTCTCGGGTGTTACACTTTTTTAGAAGAAAAAAACAATTTTTATGATATAGTGTTTTGAATATGATTTTATATTTATTACCAATTGAATGAATTGTAATATATTTATATATACTTTTAAAACTAAAAATAAAATCACTTTGGTGAAAATATTAATTTATTTTATTAGATAAAAATTATTCAATGTTAATAAAACGATTCTGTAAAAATAATTGTTTTTCCATAATCATGGTAATTAACTTTAATCATAGTCATAATAATTAAAAAAAGGAAAAATAACAAGCCAAATTATTTGATAATGTTGCTATAAAATATTAAAACCGTTTTTAATTTATTATTTTCATTTGATGAAAAATATTTTTCTAATAAATAAAAATAAATCTATTTTTAGTGTATAATATTTCTTTTGTTTCCAAAACTGCGTACAAGTGTTTTATAAATATCATATATTAATTTTAAATTATTTTTTCCCTATAATATATATATATATATATATTATAAAAACAATTAAATAATTTAAATATTTCTCGTATTAAGATAATGTCATAAAAGTGGTAGGTTTTAGAAAAATTGTTTTTTTCATTATTCCATGAAAACTCAACTATTTTAGACAAAGAAAAAAAGGTCATCCAAGGATAATATTAAAATGTTTAATCAAAATATATATATTTTTGAAATTAAAATTATAAAATTTTAGAATTTAACTATATAAAAACCTAAAAATATTATGAAAACTAGTTTCTAAGTAAATTTACTTTTCTTTAAAATATCAAATATTCATATTTTATTACCAATAAATTACTAACGAAATTGGTGTTAATATATTATTCATATAAAAAATCTATTTTATCCATAGTATAATTTTGTACTTAAAAATATATAAAAATGGAATTTTAAATAAAAATTATTCTTATTAGTTATTTATCAACACTAATTTAATTTATCAACTACATAGAAATAATAATAGGATTTTTTTATTTCTATATATATTTCTTAACTTGGATAGCATTATTTTTAATTCTCTATTTTATGGGTATATTTTTAACAGTTATATAACATCCCGCAGTTAATTTTTTTTGATTTTCATGTGAAACAAGCTATGAAAGGAATTATATTTTAAAAATATATAATTTAAGATCTCAGTGTGATACATTATCCCGCACTTAATTTATTATGTCCTTAAAATTTTTTATTCTTTGTCACTAAGGAAAATAGTTTAGTGTAAAAACATGATAGATAAGATCCATGGTTTAATTTCAAATGAGATATCAAACAAAATATTTATGATTCTAAGAAACCTTTGGTTGGGTATAAATACCAATATGTGAAAAGTATTTTATGTTGGAACATCATAGTAAATATTTATAGATAATAAATGGTTGATTTAGAAAATGTGGTGAGATTTAAAAATATGAAAATTTATCCAATAACATTACAAAAAGATCCAATATATTCCTAATACAATAAAAATTTAAAGGAAAAGAAAAGATTTTTAAGTTGTTACTTTCCAAAAACCTGGAAGAATATTTAAAAATAATCTTTATAACTGTTTTTGATATTTTTGAATAAATATGCAACAGCTAGTGAAGACATACATATCATAAGAAATTTTAAAATTTAATGTGGGGAATCGCTATTCTATTCAATATTAGTCATTATATATTCATTTTGTGTTCCCATATTCTAAGAGATCCATGGTATTTAATTTCCTCATTGGAAATTGGATTAGTGTATAGATTTTAATATTAAATAATTTCCCTACAATGGAAGCATGAAATCTTGTAGCTTTTATAATTCCCATAAACTCATGATATTAGTGAATTTAATTTTCTCCCTTACAAAAAATTATAAAACCATTCATGAAATCCCTAAGGTGTTTTTTCTCGCATTATTGACACATGGGAAATTAAGCCACCTTTCATTCATTATATTTTTCAACCAAACATCCATGAGACTCAATCTTTATCTCTTTAATTGTATTTTAGGATTAAACTATATTCACATTGTTAATAAACATTTGTGATATCCATTTTTTGATAATCACAAGATTTATCACCTTAGCTATTATCCAATTAGGCTAGTCATGGGGGAAATCTATGCATTATCCATTGAATCTATTGGTAACTTGATTCATTGGAGTCCAATCCATTTCTAAAACCAAAATGAGTTAATTGTGAGTGATGAAAACTGTAATAGATTTATTGAATGATAATTACTTGAAATTTTTGAAATCAAAATTATTACATTAGTTTTTTATTTACCCTAATGAATTATTTGTTCAATCGAGGTATCATTAAGTCTAGTTATCTCACATCCCATAACATAATCCCTTGGCATAATATATAATTCATAATTTCATACAAAGAGAGTTTTATCAAAAAAACAATATCCCTTTCCCCTGTCAAAACCTGCAACAATATAGTCAGTTTGGGCCGAAGACATGACCCAAATAGTGTGTGAGAAATAAATCTCATTAAGCACCCACCAATGGCCAGTGCCCAACTGTCAGTGAAAATGTGCAACAACAGTGTGCAAAAGTAAATGTAGTAAACTAGTATGTGCTCAAAATTAACTATAACTACTAGTTTCATTTCCATTTTAATTATTACTTATCACCTCCAAGATTGTACTTCATCTTTCCAGGTACAACGTAGAAAATCACCACAATGAATATTCTAAATAGTTGTATCCTCACACATACAATCCTTACCCTCAGGTAACATAATCAAATACCCGAAGGTGATTTTCCTCAGTCATGATGATCATTGCCCTCAGGATTACGTGATATTTCCCTCAAGCACAGAAACTACTGCCCATAGGCATAAACAAAGGTTACCCTCAGGCTAACCAAACACTGCCCATAGGCTAATAGAACACTTTCCACAGGCTAATACAAAACTTCCCTCATGCTAAAAGAACCTGGCCGAGCCCAAATCATAAAAAAACAATTTATATAAACTTTCTCTCTAGAAAGTGAAATGCACAATATAATCAAGGCATACCCTCGGGTATCTTGGACAAATGGCTAAATAGAGGAACGAACCCCTGGGTGGTCCTAGATCCATGTAGTGATCCCAAATATCAGTTTAATCTTATCATTAGATTATCTATAAAATTATAGATATCTTTTCAGTAATTTCCTCAGCCATATGAAACCCCAACCATGGGCACGTAGCACAACGATACACAATTTCAACACAACAGTAGAAAATATACATCAGACCACCTACCTTGATCGCCCTTGATTGATATACATGAACGATGCCTCATGAAATTCCCATGAACGATGTATATTTGGGATAAACATTCACACATTCAACTCAAATAAATTTTCCTTGGAAAATAATTGGAAAGAACTACTCAAGAAGAAGGAAAGGCTTACTCGTGCGGTTCAAAGGAGATCAACAGCGTAGGAATTAGGTTCCTGGGGTGCGGTTAGGAGATTATCCAAGTTCTGGTCATCTCTCCCACACTCCAAATAAACCCACTATGTCATCTGCCAAATGAGGAGGCTATTTCCCATTTTTAGTGGAGAAAAATAAACTACATGGTGTGTACTTTTAATTTTTTAAATTTTTACTCTGGCGGCTTCTTTCCACCGTGGCACTGTTCATCCATCGACATGAGTATACGACATGTATTTATTATTACATGGTGTGTACTATCGCTCTCTTGGGGGCTGACTCCACCGCCTTACTCCACCACCTTACTGTTCACCTACTGACTGATTACATGATGTGTAATTACTAAGTACATGGCGTGTAGTCCGTTTTTATAACCTTCATCACCGACGAGATTACACGCCCTTTTTACTCATCCCACATGTCTGAAGTACACGGCGTGTACCCACAAAATTTGATATTTTTCCCCATTTTCCATTTTTTCTCAAAAACTCTAAATTAAAAGGGAAATTATGAAACTCGTACCTCAAGAATAAGAACCGGGTTCTTACAGGCTTCCCCCTTTAAAAACATTCATCCCCGAATTACCCTTCCAAGGGTGGGGAAGATAAAGCTAAGAACAACTTTGGCCACTGAGCACATACGTCAGTCTCCCACTCCCAGGTTTCGTCTTACACTCAGACATGCTGACATAGCACCTCTACAAGAGGAACTGATCGGACTCCGAGAACCTTCATCCGCCCATCAACAATACAAATTTTATTCTCCTCAAAGGGCGCATATAAATGAAGCATATCCTCCCCAGGATGAAAAACATGAGATGGGTCTGAGAAATTAGGGTGCAGCTGAGATACATAGAAGACGTCGTGCATAGCCCAATACCCCTATGGTAACTGCAACCGTTAGGCAACCGAGCTGACTCTCTCCAAAATCTCAAACGGTCCCACATACCTTGGATAAAGTATACCCTATCTCCTGATACTCTTATGTCCCAATCTTGGTGAAATATATAAGAACACCTGATCCCTGACCATGAACTCCAAGGGTCATTTTCGGCGATCATCATAAGATTTATAACGAGACTGTGCAGTAGTCATCCACCTCTATATCAACTGGACATAATCTGAAGTCTCCTGCCTAAGATGTGGTCCCAATAAAGCTTCCTCACCAACCTCTGACCAGCACAAGAATGATCGACATGGTCTACCATATAAATCCTCGTAAGGTGCCATCTCAATAGTTTTCTTAAAACTATTTTTATAGGAAAACATGACCATGGGTATGTGCTTCTCCCAAGAGCCCCCATAGTCTAGGATGCATGCACGCAACATGTCCTCCAGCACTTGTATTGTACGCTCTGACTAGCCATCTGTCTAAGGGTGGTAAGATGTTCTTAGAAGCACCTGTATACTCAGTGCCCTTCGAAAACTCTGCCATAAATGAGACATAAAGTGGGAGTCCCTGTCTGACACAATTGAATTAGGGACCCCATGAAGACGTACAACCTCACAAATATTCAATTTCCCAAGCACATCAACACTGAAGGACTTCTTGATTAGAAAATAGTGATATACCTTTGTTATTTTTCCATCAACAACCAACATGGAATTACTATCTCAAGGTGACCTCTGTAACCCAGTCACGAAGTCCATCATGACATATTCCCATTTCCACTCCAGAATGGGTAACTGTTGTAACAGTCTGGCTAGCCTCTGATGGTCTGCCTTCACCTGCAGACAGATGGAACATCTCGTAAAAAAACTAGCTCTCTCTCTTTTCATACCCAGCCACCAATACAGACGTCTCAAGTCACGGTACATTTTGGTAACTCTAGGATGCACTGGCCAAGATAAATCATGAAACTACCTCATCAAAGCCTCGCGTATATCCCCTGGAACCCACATTCATCCATGGTCATGCAGTACCACATCATCGCCTATCATCCAACTGGGAGGAGGGTCCTCATTTTCCACTGACTACCATATAACTTGGCCTTCTGAATCTGATAGTTGAATCATCCTCACTCTATCCAAGAGAATAGAAGTCACAACTAAGGAAGAGATATAGGCTCCCCTTGACTATCGTGCACCTCCAAATAAATCTCGGAGAACAAACCCATAAGCTTCCATTCACCACTGGCCTCCCTCACTACTGGTTTCTGAGTCCTCCTACTCAATGCATAAGCTACTGCATTACCTTTACCAGGTGTATAGGCAAGCTAAAAGTCAAAGGAATGTAGGTATTCAACACACCTTTGCTGTCTCAGATTCAAGTCACACAAATTAAATATTACTTGAGAATTTTTTGGTCAGTGAAAACCACAAAATTATCTTCTAAAAGATAATGTCTCTAACAATGTAATGCAAGAACAATTGCAGCCAACTCGAGGTCACGAGTCAGGTAATTCCTCTCATTTGGACTCAACTACCCAGACACGTACGCAAAAAATTGATTGCCCTGCATCAACTCTGCTCCCACACCAATACATGATGCATCACAGTAAACTATATATCTCATCCCTTTCTCCAAAAGTATCTGGATAGGTGCTGATGTAAACCTAACCTTCCGCTCATTAAAGGCTTTCTCACAAGATTATTACCGAAGGAACTTTGTACCCTTCTTAGTCAAAACCATAAACGAAGTTTATAAGTGAGAGAAGACCTGGATAAAATTCTTATAGTAACTAGCCAGCCCCAAGAAACTCTGTATCTCGAACACATTGTTAGGCTGCTCTCAAGCAACTACTGCTCTCAGCTTCTCTAGGTCTACCCAACTCCTGCCTCAGAGATAATATGACCCAGGAAGTCAATATAGTCCATCCAAAAGTGGCACTTTGAGAGATTAGCATATAGATTATGCTCTCTCGGTGTACTCAATATGATCTCAAGATGGGTGGCATGGTTGTGTCGAGTGTGAGAGTACAACAAGATGGCATCAACGAAAACCACAACTAAAGAATCTAGATGTGGGTGGAACACAGGATTCATTAGAGCCGTGAAAACTACTGGTGCGCTTTTGAGTCCAAATGGCATAACCAAGTACTCATAGAGACCATATCTGTTCCGAAAGGTTGTAAGCAGTATGTCTGATAGTCTCACGCGTAGATGATGATATATGGAACTCATTTCAATCTTCGAGAACACTTGTGCTCCTTGAATTTTATCAAAAAGATCATAAATCCTCAGTAAGGGATATCGGTTCTTAACCGTCAGCTGGTTCAGTTTCTGATAGTCCACACAGATTCAAAGGGTATCGTCTGCCTTCTTTGTAAAAAGGACCGGTGAACCCCAAGGATATGTACTAGTTCAGATGAAAACCTTTGACTACAACTCCTCTAACTACATTTTAATCTCCTATAAATCAGGTGTTGCCATCCGATAAGGAGGAATAAGCACTGGTGCCACTCCTAGAACAAGCTCAATAGAGCAATCGACCTCACGATTCGAAGGTAGATCTGAAAAGTCATCTAGAAAGACATCCCTCAAACGATCAACAACATGAGGGACATCCTTTTGACAAGTTCCCTATTCATCCAGTTATAAACTAACAATTTTGGTTGTGACGCCACCTCTCCCACATTGCTCATGTTCAGCTCGGCTCACCTGGACATCCTGTTCGCCCTTATACATGAACTCTTCACCCTTTGGTGATGTGAAACACACCATACAATGATAGAAGTCCACAAAGGCTCAAAAAGGAACCAACCAATCCATCCTGAGAATGACATCATATGCTTTCATCTCCAATACATAGAGGTCCAATATAAAGTGACACCCACCAACCTATAGGGGGAACTCCTTGCACTGATGCACACCAGCTTTTCTAGTCCACAACGGAGTGTCTAGAATCATAATATTAGAAGAAGAAGAAGAAACACAGAGCCCAAGGCTCTCCATAATGGCCACAGATATAAATCTATGTGTTGCACCAATATCAAAAAGTGCAGAAGATATAACAGAGGCAAGTAGAATAATACCTCTAATAGTGGAAGGTCTGGGATCCTACTCATGTTGTGTCTATTGCACTGCATATGCCTTCCCAGTGTCGTGGCCCTGAAACATATCCTAGCTACCCTAAGCTGGCCCGCCATGCTGCCTCTGAGATCCTGGTGTCTAGCTACCATGGTCACGACCACCATCTTTTCCTGCACACCCTAACGTACCCCAATTTATCGACTGGTAAGAAGCTACTGGTCCTGCTTCCGCATGCAGAGTCTGCACAGAACCCATCTCACTACCCATTGGTGAAAAAACCCAGGAAAATCCTAGAGAAGACCCATCTTGCCCCATAATCGACAGTCCACTGGGTCACACAGACACTGAGGACTCGTGTTCCCCTCTCTACCGCACTAGTAGCACATAACCTGGCCACCTGAAGTATTAATCTGAATAGTACTACCACTGTAAGAGAATTATATCTGCCTCTTCCTTTTTCTGTTAGAAATAGTAACTAAAATTGGTGTGGAACCTCCATGGACCACACCACAAGCTTCCCCCAGGTTCTGCTCTGTAATCACTGCATGGTTCATAATAGCATGCATGGTAAGAAACCTGAAAACGTTCACCAATACTCGAATGTCACACCGAAGACCATCCTCAAAGCATTTAGCCATAAACTCCTCACCACCGACAAGAACGGGTGCAAAATTCTGAACCTCGGTGAAGCGAGCAGAATAATTCACCACTATCATGGAACCCTGCTATAGATTCATGAACTCTCGAGCTTGACCAGCCCTTAGCGTTTCCAGGAAGAAGAATTCATAAAAGGCTGCCTGAAAATCATCCCACTCCATGTCACGGTGATTCTCAAACTGGGTGGTGACATCACACCACCTCTTGGAGGAATCAAGGATCATGTATGTAGTGAACTTGACTCTCCACATAGGAGGCATCACCAGATGGTAAAAAATAGTCGGTAATGAATCCATCCATGACTATGCTTCCTGTGGTCTTCCATTATTTGAAAATATAGGCAGATTCTACTGCTGGAAGATATGTGTGAGCTCTACCACATATGTGGAAACCGGTAGTGCTCCCTGGAAGGTCTGTATAAACCACATAAAGCCTCATGGAACTATACATCCACACATGAGTCTGGTATAATGGATAGAGCCATATCTGGCACTACTGTAGGATCCACCGGTATCCCATGTACTACCATCTTAAAAGTATAATCGTCGCTGCTTTCCTAGCGAACAACTGGTGGACTTTGCGATGTCATGAATCTGAAAGGTCCAATGCACACTTGGGATCATGATTATCAAGGACCGAAAACGAGGAGGCCAAGAAAGGAACAAGAGAAAGAAAGCATTCATGAATTAAAAAATCTGACTACATGGAGTGTATATGAACTACACGACCACTTAACTTATTTCTTTCACATGGGCATGTACTTCTTCCAGAACTAGTCATGTATCACCCCAAATATGTGGTGTGTTGTCTTAACACACGGCGCGCACATGAATCCTTCTTCCATTCCTGAGTCCCTCTACATGTCTTAAGCCACACGGATCTCCAAAAACAAAACTACACTACGTGTTCAGAGGTAGACATGGTGTGTACACCACAAGCTTTCATGGGCCCATGTTGTTCGTCACACAACCTGTGTACCCAGGTCACACTACATGTCATGTTCCGAAAAGACACAGCATGTTTAAAGAAGCCCCCGACTGGCCCGTATTTCTTACTACATGGACGGGTACACGGCTGACACTACATGGCGTGTTACAGGAGGAAACTGCATGTACTATGAAAGATAATACCCACCCATGTTGTTACTGACACGACTGGGTACCTAGGTAAGGCTACACAGCGTGTTCAAGGTAGACACAGCGTGTATGTCTTAAGGTTTCCTCTGTCAGGGTTTTTAGTTACACGAGCGGACACCAGGTCAACACTACACGACGTGTACAACCGGTACACAACGTGTTTCCCAAAGCCATTCCCTAAACCTTCTCCTCGCCCCATGGCCCATGACATGGGAAGAGACTGCACGACGTGTACTGAGGGTACACGACATGTACTTAATAAGTTTTCATTTATTCCCAAATAGAAGAACACATGGCATGTATCCATATATCTAGACAGTGTGTATGCTGGGTTTTTTGGATAGTAAGCCTCAGAAACTACTCTAGAACCCAGAAAATCACAGAAATAATCACATATGTGCCAAATTTTGATCTGTGAGGGCCCATACTCTCCGCGAATCAAAGATTTGCATCTTATACATGTTATATCAAAATAAACACATCAATGATCCACTAAATTATTGTCATTGAGGGCCCATACTCCTCAAGAACCAAAGTTTGGCATTCATTCTATCAAAACCTCACACAACAATACGTGATCTAATATCAGGTATTTATCAAGGAATCTATCACAACAACATGAATTTTCTTGCACCTATATGGCATGGAAACAATGAATGGCATGTGATTCTGACAAGTTCTTAAATGATGTATGTGGTGGTATACCCTCATCTCATCAGGTTACGAATAAATAGAACCCAAGTATAAAAATATAATAGCACACCACAAGTGTGTCACCTAACAGTGAAATCAAATCAACTGTAAGATTATAAAAGAAGAAAAATTGAAACTCAAGGTAAATTGGCTTTCCCTGTACACGAGTTAGCTACTCCTAGGCATAGCTTATTACCAAGTACCTATTACATCTTATCGATTCCTATAGGCTCCAAATAGTATGTTAAGAGAAAATAAATCTCTTTGATACCACTTTGTAACGTCCTGGATCTGGAAGCCACACAACGGGTGCCCTGAACCCAGTTAGTCACATGACCTCAAGCATATTTCCCCAAATTCTAGAGGCTACCGACTAACATTGAGGGCCAAGGACTGATAATGGGGAAACTATGCTTTCATTTGTCAAAGTGTAGCATAGTGGAAAAAGAAACTTAACATTCAACAGCAGAAGCAGTAAACAATATGAACTAGAAATGAACAACTGCAGTAAAAGATAACCAACAGTTATATATAAAAATGCTTCAAGTCACTATTTCTATGAAAGCATCAAAAACATGATACACTGCAGTACAATACATTACAACTCAAAGTACAAGGTACAATAAAACAGAACAAAATAGAGTGAACAGAACGCAGTAGCATCACAACCCTATGCTCAGTCCCATTCTCTCCTACACCTCTACTACATTCATCTAGATGTATAGGGACCCTTTCCCTAGTAGACACCTATAACAATATAGTCTATTTGGGCTGAAGATAGGAACCAAATAGGGTGTGAGAAATAAATCCCAGTAATCACCAACCAAAGGCTTGTGCCCGACTATTAGTGAAAATGTGCAACAGTAGTGTGAAAAATTAAATGTAGTAAACTAGTAAGTACTCAAAATTAACTATCACTACCAGTTTCATTGAAATTTTAATTATTACATATCACCTCCACAATTGTGCTTCATCTTGGCAGGTAGAATGTAGAAAATCGCCACAGTGAATATTCTAAATTGTCATATCCTCATACATACTATCTTTACCCTTAGGTAACAGAATCAAATACACAAAGGTGATTTACCTCAAGCATAACGATCATTTCCCTCAGGCATACGTGATATTTTCCTCAGGCACAGAAACTACTTCCCACAAACATAAACAACGTTTACCCTCAAGCTAGCCAAACACTGCCTACAGGCTAATAGAACACTGCCCACAGGCTAATATAACAGTACCCTCAAGCTAAAGGAACTGGGCTGAGCCCAAAGCATAAACAAAAAATTTATATAATCTTTCTCTCAAGAAAACTCAATGCACAATATAATCTTGGAATACCCTAGAGTGTCCTCGACAAACGGCTAAATAGAGGAACGCACCCCTAAGGTGGTCCTGGATCTAAACAAAGATCCCAAACAGTAGTTTAATCTTATCATTAGATTATCTATACAATTCTAGATAAATTTTAATAAATGGCTACAGCCATAAGACACCCCAACTATGGGGGTGTATCACAACGGTACAAAATTTCAACCAAAACATTTGAAGATAAAACATCAGACCACCTTCCTCAATCTCCCCTGATCGATATATGTGAATGAAGCCTCCCAAGATGCCCATGAACAAAATAGATCTGGGATAAACATTCACACATTAAACCTAAAATAACTTCCCTAGGAAATGAATTGGAAAGAACTACTCAAGGAGAAGGAAAGGCTTACCTGTTTTGTTCAAAGGAGATCAGCGGCGTAGGAATTGGGTTCCCAATGTGTGGTCAGGAGATCTTCCAAGGTCCGGCGATCTCTCCCATCCTCCAAACGAACCCACTACCTCCTCTTCCAAATGAGGAGGTTGCTGCCCGTTTTAAGAATAAAAAACACAATACACACAGAGTGTACTCTCAAGTACACGGCGTGTACTTTTCATTTTTTAAACTATTCTTCTAGAGGCTTCTTTCCACTATGGAATTGTTTATCCATCGACATTAGTACATGGCGTGTATTCCTTATTACATAGCGTGTGTTGTTGCTCCACTGGCGGCTGCCTCCGCCACCGTACTGTTCACCTGCCGACTGATTACACGACATGTAATTACTTAGTACACTGTGTGTAGTCATTTTGTACACCCTTCATTGCCGACATGCCTACACGCCATGTGTACTCATCCCACATGGCCAAAGTACATGATGTGTGGAAAATTATATAGTGTGTACCCACAAAATTTGGGATTTTACCAAATTTTCCTTTTTTTCACAAAAACTGTTAAGGTAAAGGGAAAACAAGAAACATGTACCTCAAGAACAAAAAATGGGTTATTAAAATGTTATAATTATTATTTAAATCAATTAAACTCATTATAGTACCCATCCAAATAATTATGTGTTGAATAACAAACTACACCACGACGTGGATATAGTAAGTCGTGCATACACGTGAATGGTGACTTTGTCATTCATATGATGGATAGAATAATGAATATGGTTGTAGCATATTTATAATAACATCACATTATATAGAAGTCACTAGATTTATTATTATGGTATAGAAATAACAAAGAAAGAGGATGTAGAGAAAGAAAAGAACTTTGAAAGAGGTGATGAAATAAGTACCTCTTCTTCAGGTTCTTCCTTTTGATTTGATCAAAAGGGCTCCATAGGTAGGATTTCTGATAGAAGTAAGGCATCTAAGATGAATTTAGGGTAGTTGGGAGGATATTTGTGTAGGGGTGGGCCAAAACAAATGGCTTTGGAGGTGTAATTTTGAGAGAAGGGGATGTACCCCTTTATAAGAGAGGTGAGGGTCACTTTTGGTAAATATTTAAATATTATTTTATTATACAATAATTTTCAGTTTCTAATGGAACGAAAAGGATTTACTTCTAGTCTAAGGTGGGGCTGGTTCAAAAAACTCTAAACCAATAGGTTTTATACATGTTTAGGCCACCATATTAACCTTATGGTTTAGATTTAACTCTTAGATAAATAGTTTATCTTTTACCATGTATTCTTTTATTATTATAATAAATGGTTAATAAACTTACTATAAAAAGACACGAGAACCCCTATCAGTTCATAAATGTCATATATATCATTATATGAGTCTTTTTGAAGATCCTTATATTTTTAGGAATATCAAAACATTTAATAATATAGAATTTATTTTAAAAACTCATTTTTGTCTATTTTGACACTCTTTAGTATAAGGTTTTTGTGAAAGTCAACAAAACATGATTAATTCGAAAAAAAATTATATGAATCCTAACAAGTCATATTAAACAAAAAATTTGTGTAATGCATTAAAATTCTCAATTTACATTTATTTTAATATTTATAATATCAATTATTTTAATCTTTCATTAATAAGGTAATCATTGCATCATCATTGTGTCAAAAATAAATTTAATTATTTAATTTATAAATATTATAAATAAAATAACAGAATGTAGGAAATATTTTTTTATTTCTAATGAGTATTTATAGTCTAATTTATCTTATATATAACCCTATATTAATATTGGTTTAGTTGTTAAACTTTGAATTTATCACTTTTAACTATTCTTTAAATAAAATATTAATAAATGTCCTATTCAAATAAAATTGGATCACAAAGTTTTATGTTTTATTAATAATGTTTATTTTGGTCTAAATACACTTTCCTTATAGAATTAGTACATGTTTTTGGGTAATTATAAAAACATTTTTACCTTTAATTACCCTATTTACTTTAAACCGTGGTAAATAAAATTGAAAAGTTATTATTCACAAAAAATAATTTTCATCCTATTGAACCATATTTTACTTACTGATTTCAACCATATCTCTTAGATATTTGAAATTCAATTCACATAAGCGGTAAAAATGCGTTTTAAGAAAATTTGAAAATCTGCCTAGAATGTGGGTAAAAGACGTTAAAAAGCTCAATAATATTTTATACATCTATTTTTATTATAAAATGACTCCAATAAATTAAATTGAACATATATTTTAATTATTTATCTATTTTGACATAAATTAAATTTAAATAAAATAAATAATTAGTTAAATAAGAAGTATGTATTAAACAATAATGTAGTGTTTTTCACTATTCATAAAAAAATGAATGTTTTCAGAAAAATACCAAATATTCACCCAAAGATAATTTTGATATTACAAATTCAAAAATGATGTCTATTTTACCAAATTGAAAACATAAAAGTTTTATTAATTAATTAAAAAAATATCCCCATTGTCAAAACTAGAAAACAGGTTTTGAGGAGTAAAAACTATCTAATGATTGATATGTGTTTATGTCCAATTTAAATGTAAAATTACATCCAATGACCAAAATTGGATTACATGTTAGAAATATAATATAATTATAAATCAAACCCATTAAAATTTATAATTTATCACTCTAAATAATTTTGATTATAAAAGCTGTTTTCAATTGAAATTTTGTATTTTTCACTATTCATCAAAATATTAAAGTTATCAGAAAAGCACTAAAAAATTATCAAATTTAATTTTTTATGTCCCTATCTTAAAGAAGATGTTTATTTTGTCAATTTTAATATATAAAATTTTCAAATACTGTATTTAAGAAGGGTTCTTCATTAAAAGAAGGTAAAATTTCATTTTTTGAAAATAATTATTTTATCTGAAAAATTGAATTTGTTCAAATATTTTGTCTATGAAACATATAATTTGGATGTTAAAATTATATGGAGTATATAAAATTTTAAAAGAATTTATTACTATTCATAACTACTTTTTGAACGGCTAGTTTGTAAAGTCTTGGTGTGCTCGAACTCAATGTTGTGTGTAGCGCAATCTATTGAATTACATTAAAGAGAATAACATACTATGAAATACTAGAGAGTTACATTAAATATTTTTAAAATGTAATGTATAGGAAAAAACATTACATTAAATTTAATAATGATAAAATATCTAGAAAATCTAAGGTACCACATGTCCACCATGGGAGGATACATGTACACCTTTAGAGTTCCTAATATAAATTTAAAATAATCTATCCATATTTATATATGTTTTGAAACACCATATGAGAAGAAAATAAAATAAATGTACTACGATTGACCATAAAGGTTTACCAAAAATATATATACATATCAATATATTTAAAAAACAACATACATATGATAATTATAGCTCTTAATAGAAACAATCATTAAACTAAATAAAAAACCTCAAATTTTTTCACCCAAACTATTATGAAAAATCATAAATATATTATTATAAATATCCTCATTATATTTCCTAAACACTTCATTTTATATAGACACAATGTTATCTAGTTTATGCTAAAAATAATTTACATGAATCATGAAAGTGATGTGTAGGGTGTGAGTATATCATAACTAGCAGGTTATCACCATCGAACCCATATTAATCTATAAATAAATTAAGCGTATATAATAACAATAAAAAATAGTCAAGACTCAAACCAATAATAAATATTTTACCAATTAATGTTGTGGTGAAAAAAATCAAATCATGCTTTCCTAACATGACATTAAATTCCTAATATGAATCATCCTAGACTTATTTAAGATTCTCTCATTATCTTTTTGAAAACAAATATTGAAACAATGTTTACTAGTGGATATATGTTTGAGTACATGAGAAATTATCCATCTTAGTAGATATATCCATCACAAAATATACCAAGGTAATAAAAATTATATCTGAAACCATAACACCATATCTTTTTGTTAAGAGTTAGTAATCCTTCCATGGAACATATTGTTTCAAATTCCTAGTGCTAGATAGATCACTAAGAGGGGGAGTCGGTGAATAAAGGGTCTATTTTTCTTTTTAAATATTTATTCATTTTTAAATTCAACCAGTATTTATATTTTAATCCTTGATCTACATATATTTAATATTTTCACCTCACCTCATATGCAGTAAATATAGAGAGATTTCATAACAAGATATTTACTAGGATGGGTATAAAAGCCTAGTCCTTACCATATCCGGTTAAATACTAAAACCTATGGATTATATACTAAAATAATGTTATAATTTAAAATAGATAATTATCCACACAAGAATGTGATTTGTTATATAACCTAAGTACCAATGTCTAATATTTACTAGTTATACACCATATTAGTTGATCCTAAATTCATATATGGTTTTGCACCATATCCACCAATTATTATGAAATGATTGGTGATATTACTCAACTAAAAATCCTCCCTCTATGACTAGAAATACTCCTCAACCTCTAATCAATAATAATAAATAGTTATAAAACCCCAATAATTTATAATGAGCTTCCTCGATAAGAAAACAATATCTAGTTCACTCATGTATATCTATTCAAGAACATCGATATTTTCTTATGAAAATCAACTGGTCTTTAACCCCACTCTAGATTTCAAGTGTTTAGGATCTTCCATGACCTTCTGAATATTTAGGTTTAACATGCCTTATTGCTCCCAAATTACTCCCTAATACCAAAATTTACTTATCACTTTTTCCATCGATACAATAACAGTGTATTGGGTCATTGAACAACTCAATCCTCATAAACAATTTTTTTCAAACACCAACTCTCTTTATCTCCTACAAATATGATATATAAAATTCTTTAATATTAATTCCATATTATCTTGTGCATTAAATTATTCTATATTTTTTTAAGAAGACTTTAATAGTATATTTCTCAATTATAAATGTTATCTATGTTCAGTTTGAATAATAATTAATACTTAATTTAAATCCCACATAATATCACTCTTTAAATATACCAAAGTCTCAATACTAATTTTAAAATTTGTATATGAATAACCACAACACAGTCTATTCAATAAATACCATAACTTTAAATAGATTTCACTTAAGCACAAAACATATAGTGCCATAACAAGTCTTATGGTGTGGTTCTATCTATGTTGGACTTCTATATATATCCAGCAATAAATCTATCTTAGTATAGTCATCAATAATGGACCATAGTATGGCCCTCATTGTTTTAGAATCTCATCATCCATCACTTATGTGATTTATTATGATGACCTCCATGATAAGTTCCAACTCTCAATTTTGCATATGTGGTCTCTAGACATACCATATTCACCAAAATGATATGTTTGGTTAACACTCACTTTTGATAATCACAAAAAAGAATTCATTGAGAAGAAACATCCATAAAACACTCATTACCACTAAATAAAAAGGCCTATATATAGCACTAGTGATCTTATCATACAAAAAAACATCACTTATATGGTGTACTGAATGTATCCTACAATTTCAATGATCATAACCCTCACCATGAATACTGATATGTCTATACTACCATTTTAATGTTATATTTTCATTTCAAGCCTATTTTATGACCAAATGCTCATTGTAAATTTCCCACAACTTGGTCTTATCTTAATTTCATAACTCGCAATAGTGTGGTTTCCATTTATTCGACATAGAACATCTCATACTCTAACTAAATAGTAAACTAGAACTAGAAAACCAACTGCATGACTCATAATATTTTTCTAATGAATATGATATTGGATTCCTTACGAACACTGTAACAGTATTTTGGTGCTTTATATATCTCTTCTATTCAAAATTCAGAATATTTGAAATATTTTTATTTTTGTTATACTATTTTGTAAGACTTTAATGTAAAATGATCAATTCATACTTTCTAACTATCCTCATACAACTCATTATAATCATGAAATACTTTAACATGGGTACTAGTTTATCTTTATGTGTAATCTATATATTTATTATGTAAGACCTTTTCCTTGGAAATTAAGTTTAGGAAAAATATAGTCTTATGTGCTACCATTAAAATACCTCAGTCTACCCTTTACCCAACAATTTCAATTTATACTTGACCCTTATGTAGGTCATTATATTTCATGTGACCTTTATGAAGAGACCACTTATTAATTTTACATGACAGTAAAAAATTGGGAGTCAGTTTTAAAATGGAAATGAATTATCTTTATGAATATAGTTCAATTCACAACTTACCCATACATAGTTATTAATAGTAAAAGACTTTTAAACATCAATTAGAACATTTTCAATTCATCTCTATAAATGCATAAACTCATAAACATGCTTCTAAATTATTGTAAATAATGTTCACTAATCCACTAAATGTTTTTTAATTCCTTAAATATCATCTCCGGGACATTTCAACGCATATTAACACTAATAAAAACCTTATATTATTTAAAAGAACATAACTTCCCTAATGAACATAGAAATATATCCATATGGATTTTCTACAGTAACTCTATATTTGTTTTAAATATGTAATTGATTTTTTTCTCTACCTTATAGCCAATGAATATAACGGGATCACACATCTCCCAATAATAGTTATCATAAATATTATGTTTGGGGTTATTATTCATTTCATACATATGAAACCATAATTTCTTCTCACCTTTTATTGATCACTATTTAATCTTTTTAATTTTTAGAGGGATGATATCACATGTTTTCATAGAAAAGAACATTATATTTTAACCTCTATGTAGATTTAGGAGAACTAATTATAGAAAAAAAGAGTGTATAACTATGTTTATTGATGATATTAATAAATTATTTGGCATGTGATACCAACTCATAGAACCTCTATTTAATAGTGTGTTTTAAACATATATAACTATAATACTATATATCCTACATGCATCTCAAAAATACAGTAAAAACTATTCTTGATCATATCAAACAAACTCCAGCATTTTACTCATGTATTCATCAATGAACACTCCCCCGTTAATAAAAACATTCCATATAATCAAAAGTAAGGGTTTTAAGTTTGATTTTAAATCATTGATCTTCATTTTTTTAACATTCCATAAATTCTATATTCATTATATTAAAACTTCTTATTTTTCTCCCCCTCATGTGATGTACTAATGTATCCAACCTCATTAAATTTGGGACACTCCATGAATAAAAACATCTTTTAAAAAATGATATCACTTATAAAGTGATTTAATTTAATTCATTTTACCTCAAAATTAATAGGAAAAAAGAAAGTATTGATGGACCCCATTGTTCCTCAAAGAAAAGTAATACGTTCCTCACACCCTTGTATTATTTTGTATTATAAAAATTGATTTTGAAGTGTTTTTTTGTTAACATCATTCACATGTTTTGAAATTATCTCTTCTCTATGATTTCTTCTTATTTTCAAGGTAATATTAATTTCCTCAAAAATCAGGGAAACATCACTACCTCAGGCCTACATTTTATGTCATATAGCTTATTATTAGGCTTTTAGAATTGTCATAAAATAAATTCTTCCAAGCCCAATAGATCCAAATATTTCTCATATTTTCTTTTAAATTTCTAGAACATAAATTATCTATATATTCTAATGATTTTTGGTTTCATCGTCTAAACCCAGCTTCTTTCCTATTTCAGCTGCAATCACTTCTTCATTATTCATTTGTTTATCTATGGCCTGTAGGCCAGGAAAAACTATCAGATAATCTTTATTTTGATTCCCATAATCTTTTGGATTCTCATTATTCATATTGACCACATCAATTTTTCATGAATCATGTGAGTATCAATTGCACTTATAGTCTCCCCAATATATTATTCTCCGCTTTGGCTCACCACCGCACTGTTTTGTTATTTGGTAGGGATGAATACCTATAGAGGTTCTCATTACCCTCCCACATTTAAAAATATTTTGTGATAGTGAGGTTAAAAATTGATTCTTATAATATATACCCAATACCCATCCTTTCCCAATTTGGAACATGAGTCAATGTTGTCATGAGGTTAAACACACTAGTCAATTTGTGACAACCAATATAAAAAAAACCTTCATCTTAGGGAAAAATATATTAAATTGGGGTAAGAAAATATCCCCCCCCCAATGACTAAAAAAATTAGTGGCTACCACAAGTCTTTGATTCCAATAATTATCTTTTATTAGGCTATATTCATTCAATTATAATATTTTTTTCCTTGGATCATTACCACATGATTTGTTTTCTTCAGTTGGTCTTATTATCCATCGGGGGGATCACCTCCATTCCACTTCTAAAAAAAAAATTTTATGGGGAGGATAACACATAGTACTAATATTCAATTTCTAAGACCCCTCTATGACCAATTTGGGACTTAGTTTGATGTAATCATAGTGTAACACTCTAAGGTTAGGTTGCGACACCCTGCAACTAGAAACCCATGATTTCTAGGGGATACGTTACATTCAATTAAGACTCAACAAAACATCTTTAAATAACTCTTCAATTTTTCCCCATCACACCATGATGGATTTATCCAGATATATGTTTCTTAAAACCCCTATCTTTGTTACATTATTGTACATATCTCTCATATATTTCTGCTAAAAACTCAAATCTATTTCGAGTGGAAAATGTTTCTAATAAGGTGTGGATTTACCTTGTTCCATTCGTCCTTATATATCACTATCTTAGGAAGACTCATAATTAACTGAAACATGAATATTGAATTATTATCTATATTTAATCAACTAATTTCGATATATAAGAATCATGGACTATGATTCATCCAGTTCTTCATCCCATGATGATAATTATTCATCCTCATTAACAACCATCTATTTATGTTAAAAAAATCTTATATTTTCTTCTCATGATCTCATAAATATATATTACTACATTTTTTGACATGAACATACTTCATTGAATCTATATTCTTATAATACTTCTTTGATTTTATCTTTTTCCCCTATATTGGGAATTTTTATGAAGGCATGTTTATAAATTCATTTTTATATCTATTCATCCTTAGTAATTTTTGAACAATCATCATCACTGTCTGACGAATAAAATCATTTTTCAATATCGAAATGAAAATGGGATTCATTTTTTGAATAGATATATATTGATGAATTTAATTTATCGTACTTTATCATAAAATTACTCTTCCTACTTTTTGAATGATTATTTTTTTAGTATCCATTTTCAATTATTGAGGACATTCATCTTCCTCACTAGATTCAGCTTTAATGAAACTCATCTTTTGTTAGTTAATGACTGAATGTGTGTATCTATTTCAATTCCATTATTTTGGTTATTTTTTCCCCTTAGTTAACACTTACCCTCTTTTTATTTTTTTATATAATGTAAATAATTTCATTTATATCTCAATCATCCTCAATATCTTAAGAAATGGACATTCTAACCACTTCCTCTTTAAATTTTACTTTTATCACATATTCGATTGTGGTATCATATTTTTATTTCTTCTTGAAATTAGGTTTATTTATAATTTATTAGGATATAAGAATTCTATAAGGTTTTTCTAGGGATAGGTTTTCCATATGCTTAAAATTTGATTCCTTGAAATCAAAACATTCATGGAAATTTCTTATAATCTTCTTTAAAATGGTATTATATTCATGATTTATACCAAAACCCCATGTATTACTCAAAATATCATTGAATAATATGAAATAATTTTCTCTATTTTAATATTTATTCATGTTTGAGTTCTTATTAATAATTTATCAACAAATTTAAAAAGTTATTTTATGAATATTTCATAAATAAGTAAATATTATTCACGGCTTATAATTTAATGGATATGTTAAAATTGTCACTTTTATATAAAGTTATTTTAAAATTATTTCATGGTTGATTTATAATCAGTGTTTCTTGTTGAATACTATATAAAACATTATTTTCTTTTAGAAAATCAGTGTCTTACATTCTACCATAATTAAAAAAATTCCATCCTAGAAATTTGAACTTTTTCTTAGTAATAAAGGGGTTTATATTTAAAAATTACTCTGTTTAAAACCCATACATTAAAAAGGGTTAATAAAAAATTCTCTTAATAATATGTAAAGAGAAATGAATAAGTCATAACATAACAATGTTCCCACATGAGAGAACATTAGTTGGAAATGAAAACATCTATTTAGAATGAAGATCTAATATGGAGATAACTTTATACATTTTTAATAGGGAAGAGACCATTAACTTATCAATAAGGAATATAATTTTTTTCCATATTTTATTCATAATTTTCAGGAATCCTTTTACGATGTATATTAAGATTGTAAGGAAAAATATTGATTTAAAGAGTATAATTTCACCCTTTAATCTTTTTTCTCCATAATCTCATTTATTACTCTAAATTATGAGTATTAAAGATGATAAATTTTATTCCTAAAGAATTAAAACTAACTTCTAATGAGTCACCTGACATCATAAAAATAAATCATGATATTCCACCTTCTTTTGGAAATTATCCAAAAAATAAAAAATGGTTAGAACAAGGTAAGATGGTACCCAAAGTGAATATAAATATATTAATCTCTAAATTTCAACAATGAAACCTACAGTTTGATATATATTATTATTTAAATAAATAACCCTATAGAATAAATAAATTTAGTATCCTAAACCTAAAAAAGGATTTAAACTCAAAGGTTATCTCCAAAAATTTAAATTAAATCTCCAAAATATAATATAATTATGCCTAAATAATACTTTACATTAAACTAAATGGATCTATTAATATCATAACTCTATAATTTTTTTCCCAAAACATCATTAATAATTTTAAAATCCCATACCTTAGATCCTAATAAGTGGTGACAAATAATTTGTAATTATGATATATACTAAATTCAAAAACCCATGATGTTATCTTAAGTTACATGCATATAATACATTTAATTCCTTGGATATTAATTACTCTATGACCTTAATTTCCACATAAAAATCTGATTCTCCTCCATTTGAAGTATTTTTCTATTTACTTATCCCTACCATATTGACAAGTTGGAATCCGAATCTACTTCTTTTATGTTCATTACCACATAATGTTTCGTAAAATTCAATCTTAATATTATTTTAGGAATTTTTGAATCTCCGTGAATTTTATGTGGTTAATCAAATCTCATGATAGTTGATTAGGAATAATAAAAATATTTTTATCTCCATTCATACTCAAATTTGGTTTCTCATAACCAAAAAATTTTCCACCACATTTAGTGTTAATAGGAATCTACTTGGTTTCATCCATTGAATAAAACCAAAAATCATAGTATGATTAGTAATAATAATAGTGGGAAACCACATTATAATAAAAAATATTTGATTGTATTTCTAAATAATAATAAAAAATATTAGTTCAATGACACCAATGTTTTATCCAAGTTCATTCATGGTCATTATCTATTCAAATCCTTCATGATGGTTGGTAAATAGATTGGTGAATATCTAAATAAAATCCCCTAAAATTGTCAAACAAGGTGTGTAGCATGGCCCATTATCATAAAAAAGTTGGCAGTAAAGTCTGGCTCAATGATCCGTTTTTACGGGTTTTACCCCTAGGTAAAACTATTCTATAGCCTCATCATGTTTTTGTATCTAGATTGGAATTTAATTTATTGGAAACAACATATTATATACTCACCAAATATATAGGATATTTTTTACTTATAACTATCATTATACTTATCCTGAGGATTCTAAAAAAATTATACTAGTCCTAATCCCCAAAAATAACTATAAAATTATTTAATAAAAACTTTAATTACCTAAAAATTTTAAACATATTAATACATAATTTTTAACATAAACATACATTATTTAATCCCACGTATTTTGAGTCTTAATGTCTTTAGAATACTTGGTTCATAGTACAACAAAGTGAGACTAAAATAAAACTTCTTTATTTTTTCTCCATAATAAATTTTAAATCCATTTGAGATCCTCAAACTGCACGGGATAACCTTTGAAATATTTTGGCAAAAGGGGTGATCTAAAATGACTATTAATAGAATAAAAATAACAATTAAATATAATGTGTGAGTCAAAAGTATGACATGATATCATAAAAGAGAAGGCCTAAGAGTAACCACCTAAGAGAATATAAAAAATCATGGTATTATGAGATCATGAGAAATAATAAAATCTGATAGAAATAAAAAATGTGAAATAAAAAAAATTAAAGGATAATTCCATGACAATGTCATATGGTGGAAAGAGTCCCATTATGGATTTGGTTCACTACCTAATCCAATACATTATGTCTCATGAGACTAAAACATTACCAAATTATTTGAAAGTATATGAAATTATTGGCCCACCCATCACATTCATATCATGTACATGTATATGTTCTTGATAGATGAAAATTAATCTTAATTCATAAACATAGGTTTTACCCATGGAATGAAAATGGGTTACATAATCTATCCTCATATAATAATCTAAAGAGGTATCTTGAAGAAATAATTTAGTAGATGAACTTATGGAATTTATTAACAAATAAAATTAAGGGATAATAACCATGGTATAATTATGAGAGACATATATACATAATTTATAATAAGTTAATAAAATCAAATGTTTTCATCAATGATGAAAATGTACTTAAAATATTATATGGAATATTTCCTAAGAAAAATACCCTTTTCACATTGAAATCGTTATTTAAAATAAAAAAAAATAAAATTATGATATAAAAATTTCTTTTAAAATAACCATATAAACTTATAATGGAATCATAAAAATTTTAACTTGTTATGACACAAGGTAATTACTTGAATATGGTATAAGTACAAAAAATAATTTCTTTCACAAAGTTGTAAAAATGTTAAAAATTTCCCCATTCAAAAAATGATGGAAGATTCATTTAAAAAAAATAAAAAAGTAAAAAAGGGTAAAAATTTATTTTAAAAATATTTTATGGAATTTTGAAAACATTCATGAAAAAGGTTTTATAAATAATTGATGTGGAAGAAAAATTATTTTTGATTGAAGTGATAATTTATGTCATCTTTTTAATAAAATCCTAAATTTTGACTAAAAAAGAATAGTAAAAGGTAAAATTACATCAAACATTCATTAAAAACAATAGGATAATATAATTAATGGTTTTTTCAATAATGTTATTAAATAATTTTATAAAATAATAATTCAATCATAACCAATCCTGGGTAAAATGAGATTTAAGTATAAACCCTTACCTCCATGGTAACTTTTGAATCATAACACCAATGAAATAAGTGGATTAATTTTAACATAAAATATCTTATATTATAAATTATTAATGATATATTTGGTAAATGTTTATTATATACATCATTTCAAATTTTTTCATTCGTTAAATAACATGTGTCTCAAAGAAGGATGTTTTGAGACTAAACCCTTACCTCTAGACTTAACATTATTTTGTATGCCTTTTCCCTCCAGTATAATAAATTTATACCAATTATTTTCTTATTAAAAACCTTTTCTAGGTTTAATATATTAATTTTATTCAATTAATTAATTGATTTTAAAAACATATTTAATTACTTATTCATTAATGTCCACGTCGTGTGTTTTAAGGATAGTTGCTCTAAAATTTCAAAATGACATTGGTGTGTTGTCCAACGTCGAAGGGGTAATTGTTATACCATATATATAATAATAATAATAATATGATTTTAAAACATAAATAATAATTTTAAATACTTCCATGAAATATGGTTATGAAAATTGATCACTATTTAATCTTTTTAATTTTCAGAGGGATGATATCACATATTTTCATAGCAAAGAACATTATATTTTAACCTCTATGTAGATTTAGGCAAACTAATTATAGAAAAAAAAAAGAGTGTATAACTATGGTTATTTATGATATTAATAAATTAATTGGCATGTGATACCAACTCATAGAACCTCTATTTAACAGTGTGTTTTAAACATATATAACTATAATACGATATATCCTACATGCATCTCAAAAATACAGTAAAAACTGTTCATGTTCATATCAAAAAAACTCCAGAATTTTCCTCCTGTATTCATCAATGAACACTCCCCCGTTAATAAAAACATTCTATATAATAAAAACTAAGGGTTTTAAGTGTGATTTTAATTCCTTGATCTTTATTTTTTTAACATTCCAGAAATTATATATTCATTATATTAAAACATCTTATTTTTCTCCCCCTCATCTGATGTACTAAAGTATCCAACCTCATTAAATTTGTTACACTCCATGAATAAAAACATCTTTTAAAAAATGATATCACTTATAAAGTGATTTAATTAAATTCATTTTACCTCAAAATTAATAGGAAAAAACAAAATATTGATGGACCCCATTGTTCCTCAAAGAAAAGTAATATGTTCCTCACACCCTTGTATTATTTTGTATTATAATAATTGATTTTGAAGTGTCTTTTATCTTTTTAACATTATTCACATGATTTGAAATTATCTTTTCTCTATGATTTCTTCTAATTTTCAGGGCAATATTAATTTCCTCAAAAATCAGGGAAACATCACTACCTCAGGCCTACATTTTATGTCATATAGCTTATTATTAGGCTATTAGAATTGTCATAAAATAAATTATTCCAAGCCCAATAGATCCAAATATTTCTCATATTTTCTTTTAAATTTATAGAACATAAATTTTCTATATATTCTAATGAGTTTTGGTTTCATGGTCTAAACCGAGCTTCTTTCCTATTTCACCTGCAATCACTTCTTCATTCTTCATTTGTTAATCTATGGCCAGTAGGCCAGGAAAAACTATCAGATAATCTTTATTTTGATTCCCATAATCTTTTGGATTCTCATTATCCATATTGACCACATAAATGTTTCATGAATCATGTGAGTATCAATTGCATTTGTAGTCTCCCCACTATATTATTCTCCACTTTGGCTCACCACCGCACGGTTTTGTTATTTGGTAGGGATGACTACCTATAGAGGTTCTCATTTCCCTCCCACATTTAAAAATATTTTGTGATAATACTTATAATATATACCCAAAACCCATCCTTTCCAAATTTGGAACATGAGTCAATGTTGTCATGAGGTTAAACTCACTTGTCAATTTGTGACACCCAATATACAAAAAAACCTTCGTCTTAGGGAAAAAATATTTTAAATTGGGGTAAGAAAATATCCCCCCCAGTGACTAAAAAAACAATTATTGGCTACCCACATGTCTTTGATTCCAATACTTATCTTTTATTAGGATATATTATTTCAATTATAATATTGTTTTCTTTGGATCATTACCACATGATTTGTTTTCTTCAGTTGGTCTTATTATCCATCAGGGGGATCACCTCCATTCCACTTCTAAAAAATAATTTTTATGGGGAGGATAACACATAGTACTAATATTAAATTTCTAAGACCCCTCTATGACTAATTTGGGACTTTGTTTGATGTAATCATATTGTAACACTCTCAGGTTAGGTTGTGACACCCTACAACTATAAACCCATGATTTCTAGGGGATACATTACATTCAATTAAGACTCAACAAAACATCTTTAAATAACTCTTTAATTTTCCCCATCACACAATTATGGATTTATCCACATATAAGTTTTTTAAAACCCTTATCTTTGTTACATTATTGTCCAGATCTCTCATATATTTATGCTAAAAACTCAAATCTATTTTGAGTGGAAAATGTTTCTAATAAGGTGTGGATTTACCTTGTTCCCTTGGTCCCTTTACATCACTATCTTAGGAAGACTCATAATTAACTGAAACATAACTATTGAATTCTTATCTATATTTAATCAACTAATTTTGATCTATAAGAATCATGGACTATAAATCATCCAGTTCTTCATCCCCTGATGATAATTATTCCTCCTAATTAACAACCATCTATTTATGTTAAAAAAATCGTATATTTTCTTCTCATGATCTCAGAAATATATATCACTTAATTTTTTTGACATGATCATACTTCATTGAATCTATATTCTTATAATCCTTCTTTGATTTTATATTTTCCCCCTATATTTCGAACTTTTATGAAGGCATGTTTATAAATTCATTTTCATATCTATTCATCCTTAGTAATTTTTGAACAATCATCATCACTGTCTGACGAATACAATCTTTTTTCAATATCTAAATGAAAATGGGATTCATTTTTTGAATAGATACATATTGATGAATTTAATTTATCATACTTTATCATAAAATTAGTCTTCCTACTTTTTGAATGATTATCTTTTTAGTATCCATCTTCAATTATTGAGGACATTCATCTTCCTCACCAGATTCAGCTTTAATGAAACTCTTCTTTGGTTAGTTAATGACTGAATCTGTGTATCTATTTCAATTCCATTAATTTGGTTCTTTTTTCCCCTTAGTTACCAATTAACCTCTATTTATTTTTTTATATAATTTAAATAATTTCATTTATATCTCAATCATCCTCAATATCTTAAGAAATGGATTTTCTAACCACTTCTTCTTTAAATTTTACTTTTATCACATCTTCAATTGTGGTATCATATTTTTATTTATTCTTGAAATTAGGTTTATTTATAATTTATTAGGATATGAGAATTCTATAAGGTTTTTCTAGGGATAGTTTTTCCCTATGCTTCAAATTTGATTCCTTGAAATCAAAACATTCATGGAAATTTCTTATAAGCATCTTTAAAATGGTATAATATTCATGATTTATACCAAACCCCCATGTATTACTCACAATATCATTGGATAATATGAAACAATTTTCTCTATTTTCATATTTATTCATGTTTGAGTTCTTATTAAGAATTTATCAACAAATTTAAATAGTTATTTTATGTATATTTCATAAACAAGTAAATATTATTCATGCCTTATAATTTAATGGATATGTTAAAATTGTCACTTTTATATAAAGTTATTTTAAAATTATTTCATGGTTCATTTATAATCAGTGTTTCTTATTGAATACTATATAAAACATTATTTTCTTTTAGAAAATCAGTGTGTTACATTCTACCATAATTAAACAAATTCCATCCTAGAAATTTGAACTTTTTCTCAGTAATAAAGGGGTTTATATTTAAAAATTACTCTGTTTAAAACCCATACATTAAAAAGGGTTAATAAAACATTATCTTAATAATATGGAAAGACAAATGAATAGGTCATAACATAACAATGTTCCCACATGAGAGAACATTAGTTGGAAATGAAAACATCTATTTAGAATGAAGATATAATTTGGATATAACTTTATACTTTTTTAATATGGAAGAGACCATTAACTTATCAATAAGGAATATAATTTTTGTTTCCATATTTTATTCATAATTTTCAGGAATCCTTTTACCATGTATATTAAGATTGTAAGGAAAAATATTGATTTCAAGAGTATAATTTCACCCTTTAATCTTTTTTCTCCACAATCTCATTTATTACTCTAAATTATGAGTATTAAAGATGATATATTTTATTCCTAAATAATTAAAACTAACTCTTAATGAATCACCTGACACCACAAAAATAAATCATGATATTCCAACTTCTTTTGGGAATTATCCAAAAATAAAAAATGGTTAGAACAAGTTAAGATGGTACCCAAAGTAAATATAAATATATTAATCTCTAAATTTCAACAATGAAACCTACAGTTTGATATATACTATTATTTAAATAAATAACCCTATAGAATAAATAAATTTAGTATCCTAAACCTAAAAAAGGATTTAAACTCAAAGGTTATCTCCAAAAATTAAAATTAAATCTCCAAAATATAATATAATTCCGCCTAAATAATACTTTACATTAAACTAAATGGATCTATTTATATCATAACTCTATAAATTTTTTCCCAAAATATCATTAATCATGTTACAATCCCATACCTTATAACCTAAAAAGTGAGGACAAATAATTTGAAATTATGATAAATACTAAATTCAAAAACCCATGATGGTATCTTAAGTTACACGCATATAATACATTTAATTCCTTGAATATTAATTACTCTATGACCTTAATTTCCACATAAAAATCTGATTCCCCTCCATTTGAAGTATTTTTCTATTTACTTATACCTACCATATTAACATGTTGGAATCCGAATCTACTTCCTTTATGTTCATTACAACAAAAAGTTTCATAAAATTCAATCTTAATATTATTTTAAGAATTTTTGAATCTCCGTGAATTTGATGTGGTTAATCAAATCTCATGATAGTTGATTAGGAATAATAAAAATATCTTTATCTCCATTCATACTCCAATTTGTTTTCTCATAACCAAAAAATTTTCCACCACATTTAGTGTCAATAGGAATATAATTTGTTTCATCCATTGAATAAAACCAAAAATCATAGTATGATTAGTAATAATAATAGTGGGAAACCACATTATAATAAAAAATATTTGATAGTATTTCTTAAAAATAAAAAAATAATATTAGTTCAATGAAACCAATGTTTTATCCATGTTCATTCATGGTCATTATCTATTCAAATCCTTAATGATGGTTGGTAAATAGATTGGTGAATATCTAAATAAAATCCCCTAAAATTGTCAAACAAGGTGTGTAGCATGGCCCATTATCATAGAAAAGTTGGTAGTAATGTCTGGCTCAATGATCCCTTTTTAGGGGTTTTACCCCTAGGTAAAACTATTCTATAGCCTCATCAACTTTTGGTATCTAAATTGGAATTTAATTTATTGGAAACAACATGTTATATACTCACCAAATATATAGGATTTTTTTTACATATAACTATCATTATACTTATCCTGAGGATTCTAAAAAATTTATTCTAGTCCTAATCCCCAAAAATAACTATAACATTATTTAATAATAACTTTAATTACCTAAAAATTTTACACATTTTAATACACCGTTTTTTATATAAACAACCATTAGTTAATCCCACATATTTTGAGGGTTAATGTGTTTGGAAGACTTGGTTCATAGTACAACAAAGTGAGACTAAAATAAAACTTATTTATTTTTTCTCCATAATGGATTTTAAATCCATTTGAGCTCCTCAAACTGCATGGGATAACCTTGGAAATATTTTGGCGAAAGGGGTGATCTAAAATGACTATTAATAGAATAAACATCACAATGAAATATAATGTGTGAGTCAAAAGTATGACATGATATCATAAAAGAGAAGGCTTAAGAGTAACCACCTAAGATAATATCAAAAAAACATGGTATTATGAGATCATGATAATTAATAAAATGAGATAGAAATAAAAACTGTGAAATAAAAAAAATTCAAGGATAATTCCATGACAATGTCATATGGTGGAAAGAGTCCCATTATGGATTTGTTTCACTACTTAATCCAATACATTATGTCTCATGAGACTAAAACATTACCAAATTAATTGGAAGTATATGAAATTATTGGCCCGCCCATCACATTCATATCATGTACATGTATATGTTCTTGATAGATGAAAATTAATCTTAAGTCATAAACTTAGGTTTTAACCATGGAATGAAAATGGGTTACATAATCTGTCCTCATATAATAATCTAAAGAGGTATCTTGAAGAAATAATTTAGTAGATGAACTTATGGAATTTATTAACAAATAAATTTAAGGGATAATAACCTTGGTATAACTATGAGAGAAATATATACATAATTTATAATAAATCAATAAAATCAAAGGTTTTCACCAATGATGAAAATGTACTTAAAATATTATATGGAATATTTCCTAAGAAAAATACCCTTTTCACATTGAAATCTTTATTTAAAAAAAAATTATGATATAAAAATTTTCTTTTAAAATAACCATATAAAATTATAATGGAATCATAAAAATTTTAACTAGTTAGGACACAAGGTAATTACTTGCATATGGTATAAGTACAAAAAATAATTTCTTTCACACAGTTGTAAAAATGTTAAAAATTTCCCTATTCAAAAAATGATGGAAGATTCATTTAAAAAAATAAAAAAGTAAAAAAAGGGAAAACATTTATTTTAAAAATGTTTTATGGAATTTTGAAAACATTCATGAGAATATTTTTATAAATAATTGATGTGGAAGAAAAATTATTTTTGATCGAAGTGATAATTTATGTAATCTTTTTAATAAAATCCTAAATTTTGACTAAAAAAGAATAGTAAAAGGTAAAATTACATGAAACATTCATTAAAAACCATAGGATAATATAATTAATGGTTTTTTCAAGAATGTTATTAAATAATTTTATAAAATAATAATTCAATCATAACCAATCCTGGGTAAAATGAGATTTAAGTATAAACCCTTACCTCCATGGTAACTTTTGAATCATAACTCCAATGAAATAAGTTGATTATTTTTAACATAAAATATCATATATTATAAATTATTAATGATATATTTGGTAAATTTTTATTATATAAATCATTTCAAATTTTTTCATTCATTAAATAACATGTGTCTCAAAGAAGGAAGTTTTGAGACTAAACCCTTACCTCTAGACTTAACATTATTTTATATTCGTTTCCCCTCCAGTATAATAAATTTATACCAATTATTTTATTATTAAAAAACTTTTCTATGTTTAATATATTAATTTTATTCAATTAATTAATTGATTTTAAAATCATATTTAATTACTTATTTAGTAATGTTCACGTCGTGTATTTTAAGGACGGTTGCTCTAAAATTTCAAAATGACATTGGTGTGTTGTCCAACGTCGAAGGGGTAATTGTTATACCATATATATAATAATAATAATAATATGATTTTAAAACATAAATAATAATTTTAAATACTTCCATGAAATATGGTTATGAAAATTTAACTATGTTACAATCATTGTGATGGTAGATCGTACTCATGATTGAGTAACATTTCCATTTCTCAACAATCATGATTTAAATAAGGTAAATGTTATTTTATATTTCCATAATTTCAATTTTATCATTAATATAATTTTATTTTATTAAATAAACATAAATATAAAATCTATTTGATGTAGTAATAAGAACGAATCACATCGTTATGCTAGGAGGTAGTTTTCCATACACACAAACAACGTTAACATTTTTCAATGGATGGTAAGTTAATTAGGTATATGACATGTTACTCTTAAAGAATTTTTAATATTTTAAATATATTATATATAAAGATTAAATTCATAATTATTGACATTCATGATATGTGATGATGGAAAATTATTTACACCAGTTCCTAGGGTGGTAATCTGTAATACACACATAATATGGTTTTGTTTCCCATTTGATGGAAGTGGAGAGGATTTTAAGTTATGACATTAACATAATAACATATTAGTATATTTTAGATAATTATGTTATTATATCATAATCCTTTAGTGTTATTTTATGGAGATTAAATTAGAAATAAAATGAAGACTCTTGGTTAAGAATGATACCTCTTCTTTGGGCAACCTCGTTAGGATTGTACCTAAAGGATTCCATAATTGGATTCTAGATAAATCCATGGAATATAGAAAATGTTAAGGGAATTAAATATTTTTTTTTATTTAAGTACCCATTAAATTGTTTTCTATGTGTGTATTTGATAGGGGAGGGGTCCCCTTTTATAAGGGAGGAGAACTGGTAATCATGTAAATACCTGAAACTATTCAATAATGGGAAGTCACTATCAAGAAAAGCGACACCAAAATTGAAAATATTTTTTTAAGAGACTTATGGCCTATAAAAATCAAAAATCAAAAATAAAAATCTTACCTATTTAACCTCTAAGATTACTCACTTTTTGCATTTTAATTTTTTTTACAACGGTATCTATTTTTTACTATTTTTAATATTCGTTCTGATCAAAAATTTAGTTTCCCGTATTATATAATATTAATTATTATTATTCCAAACATTTAATAAGTTTTGTAAAATTAAGATCATATAATTAAAATAATTTAATTTAAAATTAAACCCTCAAGCATCAGAAAGTAACTGTTTTCCAAGAAATGCATTTTCAAGAATAAGATTATCTTATAATAACTATAAAACAAGAAATCATTTTTTAAATAATATGAATTAATATATATTGACATATAATCTATAAATTATATTTAAATATTTAATCTTTAAGTATTATTTTAATTAATTCTAATGGGGAAGCATTATGAACATTAAAAAAATTTTCAGATAAATGTGTTTTTTCCTAAGAATAAACCTAAAACAAAATCCAATATAAATATCATTAAAATATAATTAATTTAATTAAAAATTGATAACTAATACCAATTTTAATTTTAATTAAAATTCAAATAACAATATTATATTTAAATTAATTAATTTATTAAAAATAAATGATAGTTTTCCAAAAATTGCTAGTTTTTTCACTATTCATTGAAAAATCATTTTTTCCAAAAAAATCATAAAATTTCACCCATGGTAAATTTTATTTTTATTATTTAAAAAATAATTTTCATTTTTAAAAATTTTATTTTTTTCAAGCTACATAGATTAATTATATTTGTTTCTCACAAAGAGAAACAAAAAACATTCTTGAAGGAAACAAATTTGTGTTTAAATAAAACAACATTATTAAAAGTAAATTTATTATTAAGATTTTTTTAGAAAATATATATACAAATTTAATGTATACTTCATAAATAAAAAATACTTTTATTAAACTCTTATTTAATGATATGGTAAAATTGGTCAAGTTTATTTAATAAAATTTTTGAATAATGTCATGGTTCATTTAAACTCAGAGTTTCTTGTCGAATAATCTATCAAACATGATATTATTTAAAAATTAAAGGGTGTTAAAATATCTATCATTCATCATATTATATTTTTTTTATCATTAAAAAAATAAAATGCTTTTCATAATATTTTGGATTCACCACCTCTGTGAACAACGTACTTTATGTTTCTCCACCACCATTAATGCCAGTAATAGAAATATTTTAATTCTTAAATATAATGATCATAAGTATATTATAACTTATTTCAATATTTATGAATGTATTGTTAAAATGTTAATTAAATAAAACAAATATAGTTACTAATGGATGGTAAAACCACCTAATAGATCTAACCATATAATGATAATTTTTATAGTAAATAATTTATTTGTATACCAAAATGCATATTTATATATGGGACAATTTAAATTTTTTTAGAAACATTAATATTATTTCATTTCACTTTGGCTGTTGTAGTCCCATTTTATAAAAACATCAATAATTATCCACAAGTGATCCAATAGTGGAACCATGAAAGGAACACCCTCGGAATAAAGAAATTAAACATTATATCTCATTTAAAAAGTTGTAAACGAGAATAAAAATAATTATATTAAATAAAAATTATAGTTTAAAGGTTTTATATTAAGTAATTAATTTATTTTATTTTATTATTCTATAAATTAAGTGCATGTGGAAAACTAATCTCAATATAAGACAAGGGAACACCATGAACAACCCTATTCCGTTTAGGTTTTGTCATTTCTCTCTCTAGATAACTTTATATCTCTCTGTAATTTATGTAATTGTTTTAAATTCTATATTTATGTCTCTTAAATATATACCTATCTTATTCAACTTTCATTTTATGGGGTTATATATTCTTTTATTTATTTTCTCAAAGGTCTTCTTTAATATCAAACTCTACTAGAGGGTATTTTTCTAACCCTTAATTATTTTATGTAAACCTTTTGGGAAGACATTATTAACATTTATTATTTAGTTAAATAATGGAATATTTTTGAGACAACCATTTTCAATTTCATTTTATTTTCTATAAAACACTGTGTTAATTATTTTTTAAAAATGTCTAAATGGATTCCTTAAAATACCATTTTGAATGACCATTTTTATATGAAATTGCCTACCCTTTATCATGATGTTTTTTAAATGAATACCAAATCTAATACCTATTCAAATTTATTCTTATATTTATGTCTAAAATATTTAATTCTATATTTTCTTTGAAATAATTATAAAATTTAATTTCATTTAAATATGATGAATGATTACGCATCCCATTTATTTCCATGGGTAATTATTATACATATTCCTTACATTTTATTTCAATTTCTGACACACATAATCGTATATATGTTATGATGGGTGCAACCGTATTTTACTCTAATTCATTGTTTAATGCTTCGGCATGATGAGATTATATGAATGAGATAATAGTGTAATCATAATCCATGATAGGACTTAGTCCACCATGTGATTTTATCCTATTATAAAGGATCAACATATTCTTATGTCATGTTTCATGTTTATTTCATATTCTTATATTTCCACGATTTTATAATTACATTATTCTTATGTCATGTATCCATATTATTATTCACGATCATTATCTGTTATTATATAACAGTATACATTTTAACTCATATGATATGTTTTTTTATAATTTTTATTCCCTTACTATGATTTTCAGCTAACCCATTTTGTTTATGTATTCCCCAGGTAATACATTCTTGATTTGGGGTCTCAAATAGATTTAGGATATCATTATAGATATTAAAATACTGAATTTTAGTTTTAGATTCACTTTGATGTATTGTGAACCCGTTATTCCAAATACACCATGCCTCTTAATATATGGGTGGTATTTATTTTTTATTTGTGAAAAATTATGTAATATTATGTGTTCAAGGATTCAGTATCAATATACGGCCTACCCACAATTCATTGAAATATGGAATTTAGGATTATCCCTTTTGGGGTTTAACCCTTATTTCTCCATTTATCTTCTCAATTATGATATGTCCCTCCTACATGATATAGATGTTTCCCCCCTTGACTCATTGGTTTTCCCCCTTTATAATTAGTATATTTTTCTAAGTGAGACTCAATTTCATATGGTTTTCTTCCCCTCTCCTAGTATATTTCATTTTTATTTCATTTCCCTTTGATCTATGTACTCTAAAAGCCATTGGGGGATGGCTTAATGTTAAAAATATGGTTTTAATGGTTTTACGTGTTGTTTAAGTATTTAATAGACCACCTTTATTATTATTTTTGTGGTTTTAGATAAATATGGAATGTTTAATTTATATATGAATTAGATGTCCCTATCTAATTTTACATTCCCATAGAGTACAATTAATTCTCTGTTTTCCATTGGTTGAAAATTACTAATTATTATTATTTTGATTAGTTATTATTGATACTATATAATCATTCATTATTATTCATCGTGTACAATTAATTTAGAATAATTTTATAATTATTTTTCTTGAAAATATGTTTTTATTCTTTAAAAGTACTTGATAAAATTCTTTAATGAGGAAAATATTTTCAAAAATATTTTAAAAGTGTGTCTCAAATAGAACTTATCCTAAAAATTTTATTCCATTATTTATGTGATTATGTGAATAAATTATATGAATTTTTTATTATAGGAAACATATGGGAGACCATGGTTGATCCGGTCACGCATACCAATTCAACCACTAGTATAGATGTTTTATTTAATATGGACAATTTCTCTATTATATTGAGTGGGTAAATGGGATCGATTAGTTCCACATTGAGACAATTGATCTATTAGGGAAGAATTGGTAGGGTTTTCTTTATGTTGACTATAGTTCCAAAGAAAAATCCCAGTTTCTTTATATACACACGTCAAGATAATAGAATTTTTTATGAGGAATTTTTCCTATGTTATGATTGGGATTGTTAAATATATTACACTATGTCTCCATCATTTTTTTCATGTTTCCCTTACTCATATTTTTTCAAACTGGTCTTTGTTATCTAAAACCACAGGTTTCTATTTTCCATTATCAAAAAATGATTTTTCAAAACATTTTTTGAAACAATAAATAATTATATGGATGATGATAATTATTATGTATATTCATGGGGTGATCTCTCTGGGATTTGGCCTCGCAACCTATATATTCCATTAAAAATATGTATCCATGGTATTGAATAGTATTGGTATAGGAATGGATGTCATACAATTATTTGTATCTTCCAGATATTTAACGAAATTTCATGTTCTTTTGATAGAGTTTCTTATAGATCACACTGAGTATTGGGATTATATAGGTAATTTTTGAGATCCTTAGTGGATTTTGGTAAATTTTCATCAGACTTATCAAGCTTGGTATATTTTAGTTTCCTATATACATATTTTGGTTGAGGTTTATGTCCTCTTATTTATTGGTGTTTATATATTTCTATTCAGGAATGTTGATTCATAAGAGTTTATTTATTCATTCATATAATTTAAAACTATTTATTTGATTGCATGAGAATTTGATTTTCTGATTCATCATTCTAAATTTTGAGAAAGAATCATTGTGTCTTTTACATTATTCTAAGGGTACAAATATTCCTAGGAGGATACATTGGGATACCTTAGGGATTTTCACCAACCCTTAGTGATCATTAACATTGTTCAGACCTTTTGGTGAGTTGGGTTATGTGAATGTTTGGGTCTAATCGTGGAAGATTGTTAGAAAGTACAATAGTATTCCTCTTATTATTTTAAGAGTAATGGTAGTATGGATATAGTACTATCATAGCTTGAGGTATATATGGGGTAGTGCCTCACTATCTCTTCATCATGATTAACCATGAGTTACCATGTGTGGTTAAGATTTGTTTCTTGTATTTGAATTTTATTTTGAGGTTTTTATGAAATATGATATTTTTTAAGGGTTTTTATTAGTTTTTTGGAACAAATAATGTGTCATTATAAAGAGATTTTGATTTCAAGGAGAACAAGGGAATGGAAACAGAGGCACACAATATAGGTGCACAATTATTATTAACTATGAATAACTCATTCATTTAAGTGAATAACCCTTCATGTGTCATTTCATATGGTTGGAAAATTGTTTTTGAAAACATTTTTTTAATCCATATATTATGGTTAAATGGATAAAATTAAAAATATTCACCCCTTTGGGATTTGAAATTTCCATAATTGATTTCAATACATGGTAATGAGCAATTGGATGATATTTTTTGTTTCATTTTTTGTTTTTTGGAAATGAAATTCTCTATTGATTGGGTTTTTATCTCCTGTTTCTTTTCTCATTCCTGTGTGAATGTCCTATAAAAATAAAATAGAGGAATCTATGGAGTTTTTTGCAATGGATAAATCTATAATAAACCATTTTATTATGTCATCAGTCATTCAAAAAAATCACTATTTAGTAAAATATGGTAAAAGAGATCAATTTCAAACTGTAGAAAAGTTTCAAGACTTCACTAATAAGAATCCACTCACCATTAATTGTGATAAAGGGCCTCATGATACCAAGGATTGGATAATAAATATATTGGGTATCATTTTTTTCTATTAGACCCCATAGTTCTAAATTTAAATTTACCAATTACATGTTAGAGGGAATAGGTTTGATGTGATTGGATAGAATGGTGAAAACCAACTAGAATGAGAATATCACATTGGCCTCGTTTAATAAATATTTTTACCTTTAGTTTTATTCAAAAGAATTGAGTGTGGAAAAAGAATAAAAATTCATATCTATAGATAAAGTAATCTATAAAGTAATATAGTACACTACCTATTTCAGTTAGTTGGTTCATATTTCTATTAATCTCACCACAAATGATTTTCTCAAGGATATATGATTTGAAATGGGGTTAAAGATAGAGGTCACTTAGTGGATTATTATTATTTTTATACCAATATTTATAGAGGGGGGATAATGTTTTCTTGGTTTAAAATGATATAGATGCTTTGATGGGACTTTGTGATACCCCTTCCCTAGTAGGATTTAGTTAGAGATTTCTATTTTGGACATAATAATATGAAATTTCCACTAGTAGAATGGTTGGGGAACCAACCAATCATCAAGATGTTTCACAAGTGGTTTCCTTAGGGATTACAGTGAGGACCTATAGTGTTAAAAGGTATACTAGAATAAAATGGAATTTTTGGAGGAACCTAATGTGTGTCCCAAATTTAGTCTCATTGGATATAATAAAAAAAATTAGAAGACCTCCTTAGGAAATTATTGTTAAATCTTACTTATCATATTGTTCTTGGGATCACTTTCTTGTATATATGGATGTGAACCCTTATCCAAGAAAATGAGGGTTCATGTTCAACTAAGATGATGTAAGGTAGAGATGAATCCAGATGTGTATTTGTTGTTCAGCTTGTCTCAAAGGAGGTAGATGCTTGTTTAACTACTATTAGAGAAAAAAAGATTATTACTTATTCCATTTCATTGGAAATTTTTAATATAGGCACATACAATCGTTTTATTTCATAAAATAAGATTTATTATTTAGAATTTCATTTGAGGATGATACCTTTTATATTGGATCTTTCTTTATTTATTAATAATGAATAATAATTAAGGAGTTAACTATCTAAAATGCAACATTGTGACTTCCAATCATGAGTTGTCTTAGGATTTATTGGACCATGACCTATATGTTTTATATATTTTCATTGACATGGGATAGATGATCAATTTTAATATAGGGATAAATTACTACTATCATATAGTGATGCTCATATATCATGATGGTAACACTTTTTTATGTTAGGAGGAATTCTGGCATAGTTCATAGAGAGAAGTTCCTACTGGTAATGATATCATGAGGATATCATTTCAATTGTATATTTTTTATATTGATTTTATTGATCAGAGCATAATTAAAATAATTAAAAATGTAGTGTATATGTATCTTGAGGTATTTCCAAGGTAATTTTCAAGCCTACTGCCTTAGTGAGATAAATATTTCTATATCAGATTACTTCCAATAATAATCATGATTTCTCTGATGTCATATCATATGGAGACCTCATAGTTGGATTCTAAGATAGAGTTATTAGATATTAATTGAAATATATTTAATTGATTGATTATGTCACCATAGGAGTCACCAATCCTCTTTTCAAATAAAGTGGATGGAAGCCTTGGAATTTTGATTTATTATTAGAAAATAAACCATGTCTCCATAAAAACAATTTACCTAAATTGATGATATCGTCAACTATATTAGGGGATCCCAGATGTTTTATAATATTAAACTATGATTAGGATACCATAATTTTATGTTTTAGGAATTATATTTTCATAAAACTTATTTTATGAAAAGTTATTGAAAATATGAGTATTTTTCTATTTCATTTCACCTTTCTAATTCTCCTATATTTTTCCTAAATTTTTGGATGACATATTATTGTACTTAAGGAAAAAGTAGGATCCTAGAGGCCGTCTATTTATTGGTTTATAAATACCTGAATGGTGTTTTATATTTTCTAATCAATTTAAATGTTTATTTAGGTTTTAGGAATTTATAAATATTAGGTCACGTGATATCTCAAAAAGTTTCTTTTATAGATTCAAAGAATATCTAGTTTGTGATTTTCCTGAAGTTTCCCAAGAATGTGTTTGAGATCATCATCTTCCAAGTTACATCCAGATACTACATTCATTATTTCATGACTTATCTAAGTTTTCCCTCAATAGATTGCCTTTAATTTGAATGGATTCATGTTCGATTAGGCTGACCAGTGTTGATGGGTTTTGAGGTGATGAAGGTGATGTTAATTTCATCTCTAGTTCTGATTCTCCCAGATCCAAGTATATTTTAGGTTATATATTATAATGAATTCATATTTTTAATCTGGTATGTGTTAATGAATCTTTAAAATGTAGTGTCATATTTCTCTCACCCTTTATGTCCATGTGAGAAGAATTACCTCCCTAATTACCTTGAGTTATCAGTATTTAGGTGTGCCCCAAAGATGTGGCATTACAATTATTTAATGGGAAAGTTTATAGTTTATTCAGTCTATACTATTCTAAGGTATATCTTCACCAAGAGGGATATGAATCCATGCAGAAGGCATTGAGAGGATTATATCAAGATCTTTTAATTATATATATATATATATATTATACAATTGAAAAGTTTAACGTGAGGTTGTTGTATTTTTTTCCCATCTATAGACCCAGATAGTATAGGAATTAATGGATGATTAACACCTAAGGGCCTTGTTTTTTGAGTTGACCATAACAATTGAAGAGGAATATGAAATTTTTTTTGGATTATGTGAAAGTTTTTCGCTCCTTAAATGTATATAATAAACTTTTTTTGGTACAGGATTATGGTTTCTAGAATATATATAGATTTATAACAATTGGGGAGGACCCTTTTGATTGGTATTAGCCTCTCAATGGTGCCTTTATATTTTAAAAGAGAGGTTTCATTCCAATAGCCTAGAAGATAGAGTTAATAAAGGGTTGACACTGGTCAAGATAGTTCATCCATCCTAGGGATACCATGATGTTCTTTGATTTAAGACTTCAATATTGGTGGCCTAGTATGAGGTAATATATTATCGATTAAGAAACACAGTATTTCACAAGTCATATAATCAAAATTAAGCATTAGAGAAAAGGTTATTTATTAGAGGACATTCCTATTTTAGTGTGGAATTGTGAGGATATTTTCATGGAATTCATAATAATTTTACCAATGAATCCAATTTTGGAAGATTTTTATTTTGGATTTTATTGAGTAGTGAACTATGTCATACCATTTCTTACCCATTAAAGTGTCAGGTAAAATATATAATGTTGGACATATATATGTTTAAAAGATCTTGAGACTCCATGGAATGCCTTCATTCACTATATCTGACTGAGAACCTCACATCATTTCATGTTTTTGGATAAATATTACTAAATGGATAGTTTTTTTATAAATTTAAAAATTGAATATAACCCTTATATGGATGGTAAAAATGAGTTGACTCTCCATATCCCTATGGTTACGATTTTGTAATGCATTGTTGAGTTTAGTTGTTCTTGGTAAAATCATCTTCGATTAGTCAAATTTTCTTATAAAAAAGTAACTTTTATTGATTCAAGATGCATCCCTTTGACGTTTGACATAGATTGAAATATTTTGATTCCTCCTGTTTGATGGATTTCGATGAGGATTTCATGATAGGGATGAGTATCATTCAGAATAAGTCAATGAAGGAATAATGGGTTTAAGAAATTTTAGTGACAGATAAGAGTCATTTTAAGTATCATTGTAGTAATTAATGTCATTATTTATAGTTTCTAGTGGGTGATCTTGCGTTTTTATGGTTTTGACTTGGTTGGGACTTCATATTATTTGGTGAGAGGATAATCTAGACCTGTATAATGATAGGTCATTGTAGATTAGATAAAAGCTTGGGATGGTGGCATGTTAGCTTGACATTCTATCATATATTACTTCTATTCATGATGTGTTCCATGTCTCTTGCTTAATGAAATATTATTTTAACATACACCATGATATTGAATAATAGAATCTGGAGGTGGATCTCAATACCCTTTTTTTGAGAACCCTATTTATATATAGGATTATCAAAACAAGTTGTTGTATTGTAATTTATTTACCTTTGTTCGCATTCTAAGGAAGTGTGGATAAGAAATACATGACATATGGGAGTTTGAATCGCGGGTGAGATAGAAATGAGCTCACAATTTCATGGATTCGGAACCCTAAGGACTCTCTGGTGGAATAAAGTGGCATGGTGATAAGAATTATTATACCCACCAAGTCACTACTTCATTATTATTTTACTTTTCATTATTATTATATTTATTAAGGGAGTTCTCTTTATTTAGAGGTCAAAAACTAATTTTTTAGAGAAACACCCTAGTGCGAACAACCAGAACATGGTCAGTGGTAACCATGAACCTAACAGTATGAGAGGTGTGTTTTGGGGGGACTATGTAGTTTTTATATATACCATAATGTTCTTCTAACCATGTTAAATATGTATGAAAACTCTAAAACACAAATTTTGTCGATGAGGTAACTTCAATGGTTGGTGCACCACATGGAAATATTTCCATATAAAATATGTGGCCTACCTAAAATTCTTAATACCGGGGAATTTACCATTTTTACTTTATGTGTTTTAATCTATAACTTTCCCTTAATCCACCCATTCATGTTCCAAACCACCTTCTTGTCAATGATTCTATATCTCATTGCTTCTTTGATTTTCTCCCTTGGTCTTTGGTGGATTACTTCATAGTCGGTAATTATTTCTTTTTTTTTCTTCTACTCTCTTCTTATATTCCCTTTTTCATCTATTCCAATGGGATATTGGAAGCCTAGATACCCATAGTGACATAACCTAGGGTTAGGGATAATGGGATATTTGTTTTCCTAATTTTTATAAGATGATGTGGACCACTTCTACTAATTTACATTTGTTTTAGATGAACACCATTCTTTTTCTTTAGATTCTAGGTAAGTTTCTATACCTAATTAGAAATTACCATTACATAATCTTAATTTTTGTGTTCACTTTTGGTTGAATTGACTATTTATTATTTTTATAATTTATTGAGGGATATTATATGATTATTATTCATGATTTATGGTGTATGATGTACCTAAAATAAGTTTCAAAATTTTTCATTAAAAATATATTTTTAATTCATTGAAACTGTTGGATAAAATACATAAGAGGAAATTGTTTTGAAATGAATTTTATAATGGATTCTTATTTGCTCTTATCTATGAATTACTATTCCATTTTTATGTAATTATGGGTATGAAATATATGATTGTTTGATTATTTAAAGCACATAAGAGACCTTGGGTTAGTTGGTAACTCATATGGATGAAACCCCCAGTGAATATTGTTTATTGAATAGGGTTTGGGGCGCAATTAGATTAAGTTTTCTAAAAGGATAAATTGGCACTATATTTAGATAATTCTGCTCTTAGTGAAGACATACTATGTTCCTTTATTTTTCCTATAGTTTTTAAGGATAGATCTATTTACTATAAATATTTAGTCCATTCCCATGAGTCTTTTTTTATTTTATTTATTATCCATTGCATGATTGATCTTGGGATATATCATATGTTTTGTTTCCTCTTTTTGTTCCCTTGTTCATATTTTTTGAAAACGGATTTTGTTTTTAAAATTAAATGGAATCATGGTATATATTCAAAGAACATTTTTTCAAATCAACATTATTAATTTTGAAATAATGGTATTCATCTCAATGGTCTATTATTTAGAATGTGTTTCTATGTATAATCCCAGTTTCCCTAGATCCATAGGTTATTCCTACGGTATCTTTTTTATGTTTTTATTTACCCATTTCATTATTAAAAATGTGATATTTTATATAATTGGTTTCATTAAATTTTATTCTTGTTTCCCTTGTCCATAATATATTATAACAAGGATTTTATTTAAATCAATGGGGTTTAAAGTCTATTTTGAAATAAATTGTTTCCAAATCAATATTTTAAAACAGGATTTTAAATTTTCAAATAATTTTTTATATTTTGAGATGACTAAGATTAATGGACTAGATAAACATATTGTGCATACTAGATGAATTAGTGGAAAATCAAGAATTGAGCTCTCTAGGATGAATGACTAGGTTTCTATATGCTGTCAATATTTCCAAGGGATAATACCAATTTCCTTAGATACATATGACATTCCCAATGTGTTGGTTTTATTTTATGGTTTCCCACTACATTATTGATCATGTGGTGTCTTTAATACTACGAGTCCCTCATTTTTATTCATATTTCATTTTTTAATCTTTTATTGAACCTGGATTTTTTTCTCAAACCAAATGGATACGGTCTATTTTTAATGAATATTTTTGAAAAATCATTTTGAAACTATAATTAATGGTACGCTTGGTTATTTTTATTATGTATATTTAGGGTGGTATCCTACTAGGAATTTTACTTACACTTGACATATGACATTGGATGTATGAACACTTTTTTTCTAGATTTAGGTAATGTAAATGAAGTGATATTATTTGGTGGAACCTTTTGAGATTAGTCATACTTCCATGTTCCCATGATAGTGTTTACTGGGGCTCAAAAAGGGTTTTAGGCATGTGTGAATAATTTTTTAGGTTTCTCAGTGTATTTGGGTTATTTTTTGTTAGCCTTTCCAACCATGATATGTGTGGTTTCTTGACGATATATGTTTCCTATTGTTTATTTAAGCTTATGGTTTCATGTTTATGTGTTTAAGTTCTTGGCACATATTGTTCCAACACTATTTAATTATTCAATAATTTAAAAACAATTTATTTGAAAGTGTGGGAATCTAATTTATCGATGGGTCTTGTTGGGTATAAAAGAGAAATCCATGGTGTGTATTATATTTTATGGGTGTATACATTACTAAATATTTATATTGTGATACCCTAATATATGTTGCCACACCATGGCATTCCCGAATCTTCTTCCGAATATTTGATAAACTAGTCTGGTTGATGGTTTGGGTTGATCTCATTAAATTTAAAAAAACACGTCCAAAAAGGTATGATTGTTCTATTAGACTCAATAATCTATATGGGGCTCAAGAAAGAGTGAGTTTTGAAATAATTCTATCATTTATTAAATGGAAAATGATGTTTTTTCTCAAATATTCACCCCCTCAACCTGATTGGAGGATCTAAATACACTTTCTCAGTTAATTATATACATAATTATAATACTTTTTAATTATTTTAAATGTTTCATACATAATTTTCATCATAAAAAATATCCATTTTCACAAACCAACTGGGTTTGAACATAAACCAATCACTGGAGTCGATATTGGGAAACTCCTGAAGGGCATTCCCATTCCTCATGAGCTAAAAACTAGTGTCAATCATCATCAGAGTAACCAATAAAATGATTTCACCATATCTAAATAAAATTACCAAACTAAACATCATTTATAAAAAGATAAAAATACAAAAAATGAAAAACAAAAATCAAACTGGACCTAACGAACATAACATCTCTATGTTACCAAAGGGATCACTCTCCGATACTAAGATCAAACATCATCCATTACGATCAATACCAAGATTAAAACATACACCAAAGGATGAAAACAATAATAAACTACAGGATGGAGTGTTAAAACTCAATAATAATTCCCAAAAAAATATATTCCAAATTCTCTTCCTTTAAATAAACGAAACATTAACCTCATGCTTAAAATCCCAGACGAAAAATAATATTTTCACACATTTTTTATTTAATACAAATCACATTCCATATTCGTTTTTCCATTTAAATATACATTCTCTTCCAAGAAGGGTACATAAGAACTTGAAATAATAATGATGACATTCCATTAGAAAATAGAGTAATCGAGTACAAAACATTTCCCAAAACAATTTTTATAAGCCTTTGAAAATCAACATCAAAATTTTACCTAAGAAACAAATCATGAATGTGTGATATAGAAATGATCACATAATAAGGGAATTGTAAATAATTAAAAAATTCTAACCAACCAAAAATGAATCTCAAGCATCCAATAAAGATAACTAATAGCCAGTAGAGATGGGAGAACCTAAGTGATCGTGAGATAATCCATAATATTCTATACATCTTGACTCATCCTGAAAGCATGATCCACTTGATGACATGAAATTTCACCCATACACTAAGTTGCAATGTAAATGGTTTAACTGAGGATAATTATCCCATTCAAATAATAAACAAAACATATCCAATTCCCTGTTATGGGCCACTAGTCAGAGTGTAATCCAAACTAGCGCTACAATCATTCTTAGAAAACTCACTAACTATTCCTGGTTCCCATGTCATGAGTATAATGGGGTGATCCAACCGATGCCAAATAATAATACAATAACATTCACATATATCAAATATGAATAGTTCACACAACAAGTATCACTTAGAGTCACTCTAAGGATCAATCTCTTTCCTCATAACCTATAGATCTCAAAGGAGTCCACACTAAGGATCTCTCATTCCACTCATAGTACATGGGTCACAAAGAGTCCACAACAAGGTTGTCCTGCCCATTCGACATAATGATTCATGAGAATTACATAGTGTTGACATCCAATCCATAAAATATAAAAAAGGGAATAATATTATCAAAGGAGAGTTTTCATAAAAAACAATTTCACCACTTTCAAAAAAGATCCAATTATACCTCAAGCATTCTTTTTCAAATAATCAAAACAACCATTACAAAAAGTGTATAGACAGGCCATCTTCCATTTAGTAATAATTAATAAAATTTCACTTTAGTAATCCCACCAAAATTATATAAGAAATCCAATTTTATTACGATTCCAAACAAGTCGCATATTTTCACCACATACCATACCATATTTATAAGCAAAAAATACATCTATTCTTATCCAAAACAACATTAAAAGTAAGTCCAAGAAACCCAAACCATCTTTTAAAATTCCAAAAAACTAATTTAAAAATCCAAACCATTTCTAAATTATCACAAATGACTCACAAAATTCAACTGGATATTTTATCAAACCGTTGGAGTGAATTATTTAACAAAAAAAAATCCATTTATCACAAAAAAAAAAGATGAAACCAACACTTAGAACACTAAACAATGATCTCAAAGATCATGAATCACTATTTAAAATATTAGGTTGGTGTGAAAATAATGAAACCAATTTGTCTTATATTAAATGGATATGTTTGATGGGAATCCTACCTCAATCACACGGTGCTTCGACAATGTAAGCCTGAAACAACCGTGTAATGGCTCATCGATGCAAGAACATCCAAGAGAAATCCTAACCAAGTTAAAAAACCAAGATAAACTAATCTAAACATGAAACCTAATATCATGAGACCAATGTAGAGGATTAAATCAAGATAATATGGAATAAAGAGATGGAGGGATAAGAGAAGAGGCAATTTACTTGAAAATTTTACCCCTACAATTGAAGAAATCACTAGATCCACACCATTGAGGATGAGAAAAGGATTGGATAAAAATGGTATTGTTCAGGTAGGGTTTCATGAACTAGGGTGTGAGGAATGGGGTTCTTTTTTATTAAAATCATGTGATAGTATAGTAGGAATTCTATAATTTTTATGATATAGGATGCTCGCATGGTTTGGCCACATGGTTTGCTAAGTAGTGCACCAACCATACGAAATGGTCTACCAAGATACATAGCCTACTCTCAGACTTAGTGCAAGATTTGGAAAACTTTGTAGAATCCATGTGTCAAGCCTCAAACATCGACCCTTGATCCACATGGTTTTCTAGTCTAGGCCTTATAGTTTCCTCTAATAGTGTGCCAACTATGCCCCACCATCTACCAATAACAAAAAATCTATTTTACACTGAAAACACATGGAAAAAATATCTGATGAACACTGTGTTAATAATTAACAAAATATTACATCAAAATTATAACCAATCAAACCCAAAAAATGGGAGAAAACTAAAACTAATAGATGAACCAGAAAAAAAGGATGAATATAAAAATTTGGGTGTAACAATTCTCCCCACCATTAATGATTTCTACCCCTAAAATCCACAACATTCTCCAGTTGAATGATAACAAAAAGTGATTACTAAAACCACATCATCCAACCTATCCAATTAAGAACACTTAAATCAACACCAAGAGAAATAGATACCTCCTATCTGAAATAAACCAACAAACCCAAACCACCTATCATGAAACAACACAAAATTAAAAATACATCCTTCACAACTCACCCATGGAAAAACATGTTTGGTGTGATTCAAAATCACAATGTTCCCCCTAAATGGAGGGAAAATCTAAATTAGATAAATTGAAATGAATCCATGAATTCCTATAAAAAATTAGATCTATATAGGATTACTAACACCAGAGTTCGGAATAGACTCTCTGCCATTGGAAACCAACACGAACTGATCAAATTTCCAAAGAAACAATAATAATATCCATGGTGGTTCTCCCCACCATTAAGGATCAGTACATTAAAACAGAAAATGTAGAACAAAAACCCCAACCATAATAGGAATAACACAATGTAATAGACTCTAAAAAGTGTGAAAAATATAAAACCAATATACATGGGTTAACTACACAGGGACCACCAATTCATAGGTACACACATTAAAGGGTACCACCAATGAAATTTCAATAGAAAATGTAACCAACACGCCTCCTTAAAACAAAAGAGTAACTTTTAACCCACAAGGATAACAATAAGGAAACTTTGTCTCTATTCCTCTCTCCACAAAGGGGGAATTTAAGACTAAAGAGATGCAATATAAAGATATAAACAATCTCAATTACTAATCTAATGAAAAAAATAAATTCCAAGGTCCCTCGAACGCTTAGGATCCGTAACTATGCACTAACATAAATTCAATTCATGTGTCCAGAGACCTAATATTTGAAGAATATATTGCATCATATTCAATAGAAACTAATCTCTAATCATGACTCCATATATCCACCAAAACAGGATTCAGATGACAGACCCACAATTTTTTACTTCAAACAAAGGAATATCAGAAACAAGACACCCAATGAGGAACAACTATACTAAAATTGGATAGAATTTTAAACACACAGAAGAGAAACATTCTTCCATTGAAGTAGAAGTTCTCAAGAGATTCAAAAAAATCTAATATTACAATTTATAATGAGAAAAAACACCGAAAAACACTATCGAACACTAACAATATAACCAAGGAAGCATCTATAGAAAGGGACTTGAAGTCGATCCCAAATCGCACCCTACTCCTATAAAATGGCTCCATATCACATCTTGGTAACACCCCATAAAACTATTTCAAATGGCCTTGGTGTCGATTGAAATGAGAGGTCTTTGGAGTGCTTAGAAATGGAGGCTTCTTATGATCCGGTTGTCCACACCAAAAACTCACTATGATCTTACACTTAAAAGAACATGAAGAAATATCAATTGGCCATTTAATTCTATGACCTGCACCCATAGCTTCAGGACTCTTCCCCATTTACATACAATAATTCCCTTCACTATTCCTAGATATTTGAGGAAGGTTTTATTTTTAAATCCCTCCCAGTAACATAGCCTCAACACGGACATCTTGCTTCACAAAATAAGAAATCGAGTTTAAACTAAAATCTGACACCTTTCAACATAAATTAAAATGAATTCTTCCCTAAAAGAGTAAATAATATTGGAGAAAGATCCAAAACCAAATATGGATGGTATGTAACTAGATCAAAAAAGATAAAAAAGAACAAAAAAACGATCCATCACCATACTATAAAAAACACATCTTTATCCCCTTCCTCACCATGACTAATTAAATGAAAAAAATATTGATGAATGAATCCTTGAAGAATTTTTAGGTATGGTCTTCCAAAGGATTGGTTCTAGAGACTGGCTTCCACTACTTTTAGGTCATACCTTCAATCATAAAGTTATAAAAAATAAACTTTATCAACTCAAGAAACTCCAGAAGATTGAAAATCATTTCTATTTTCCACATCCACTATTGCACTTCAAGAGGATTTGATTGACCATAAAATATACGAGCATTATAATTTTGAAAATAATGAAGGAACTACTTATTTTGATCAACATGAAAACCATCTAAAAGTAAACCACCTATATCTACTCCTTGAATATCCATAGAATCATTATGCGGTTATAACCTAGTCAATATGAAAACAAAGTTCTAAATCAAGATCAACTGACTAAAAAGTGATCTAAATCTCAAAACACCACCAAAAAAATAATTCTCAATCACAGGGAAATAATCCACAAAAAAATTTCTTTTCAAATCATCACAATGATTCCTCTTAAAATATGTTTAGAATAAAGAAAACTTGGTGGGTTGTATAATCACTAGTGGAATTCCTTAGAGTCTCACTCACATGCACATTTCATTGCCAACGCAGACACACAACCATTCAGGCCAATTCACACACTCATTTTCCCATGCCATTATCCATCCAAATTCTGACACATATCTATTCATGTCATCACTGGAGGGAGTAAAAAATGAGAAAACAAAACATTTAAATTTAAGAAAACATTCCAACCATGTTTTCACAATCTCAATTACCTCCTCATTTAAACTTTCACAAAACATTCCAATAAATCACTAACAACTAATTAAAAAACAAGTTTTAAAATTGTACACTTCAATCAATTAATCATGTTCAAAATAAAGTCTAATTAACTCCATCCAAAAATCCAATTCATTATATTGAACACATTTTTATAAGATCAAAAATTCACATTCCATCAAATCAATTTTATTAAAAAAACCCACTTATTCTCATTTAATTATTTTTCAAAACCCTATTTAAAATTAAAATTTAGTTTTCCAAAATAAACAATTTCAATGATATATGAATTTTGTTTAAAAAATAAAACCTTTTTAATCTATTCTTGTTTTACCCGAAATATTATTTTATAAAAATCCAATTTTATAAAACCACCCACAAAACAAATTATAAAAATATAGTTTTCAATGATTTAGTAAAAATCATTCTTATAATCCTTTTCCATAATCCAAAAAACAACCCATTACTACATGAAATCTTGTTTTCACAATTCCAAAATAGAATTTTTCAAAACAATTATCAAAATTATGTATGAAATAATACAACCCACACGGAAGAATGAGTGTTGATGGGTGACTTGGCCATACAATTCGCAGCCATATTCTAAATACACCACCATCACAAAGAGTATTCTAAGAACCTATATATGGTGCAAATAAGATATTCAGGTTCTATGATAACACTAAGACCATTATTCTAAATCCCTTTCTGTATCCCAAATAAAAAATAACCCCCAAGAACCATATATACCAAAAGAAACTCAAATTCCTATGATAACCCATGGTTCAGTCTAGAAATGTTGGCCAAACACTCCCCCATACCTACACCCCAAGCTTCCATAGTCCGACTCTATCTACCAAGACATACCAAATAACAAATGTTTCTATGAAATCCATGTCCTCAAAAGAACCAAATACTCTAACACAATTTTTCACGAACTAACCTAGATCGACCCCAAACTGGTCACTTGAGTTGATATATGGCATGGCTCGAAGGCCATTCCCAATCCCCCCAAGTTGGAAACTAGTTCCAAGCATCATTAAAATAAATAAAAGGATTATTTCTCATAATAAAAATAAAATATTCAAATTAAAAATCATTTACAAAAAAATAAAAATACGACAACCAAATAACAAATACCAAATTGCACCTGATGAACACAACATCTCTTTATGACCACAAGGTCCAATCTCTAATATTAAGATCAACCATCACCCACAATAATCAAAATCAAGCTGAAACCTACACCAAATGTTAAAAACAAGAAATAAAATATAGGAGTCAGTATTAAAACATAGTACAAATTCCCAAACTAATCTATTCCCAAATGAACTTATATTAAATAAAAGAAAAATCAACTTCAGGTTTTAAATACAAGATATAAAAGTAATCATTTACAAGCATTTTTCCTTTAAAGAAAATCATATTCTGTTTACCTTTTCAATTTAAATATATATTCTATTTTATGAAGGAAACACAATAACTTTAATGAATAAAAATGAAATTCCATTTGAAAAAAGATTCATATAGAATAAAAAAATTTCCAAAAAATCATAATCCTTAAATCATTATGAGGCACTTTTCCAAGAAGCACACCATGAAATAAAGTAAAAGAAATTATCACAAAATAAGGGAAATGAAAATTATTAAACATGGATAACCAACCAATAATTCATCTGAAACACCCAATGTAGAAAACTATGCTCTAGTAGAAATGGGAAAACCTAGGAGCTCATGATATAATAAAAAACATACTACACATCTAGACTCATCCATGGAAGCATGACTCACTCGATGATACCAAATTCATCCCATATTCTCATTCACACCCTAAATGGTTTGACTAAGGGTTACTATTCTATAGAAGTAATAAATAAAAAATATACAATTCTATGTGATGGGACACTAGTTAGATAATTTTCCTAACTAGTATATAAATTTTTCTGATAACACTATTTTTTATACATATTTTGGTATGTTTTTATTTGTGATCACATTGGATATTAATTGATTTGATATAAGATATGTGTCTGGTATTAATGTTTTGTGAATTATTGTGTAGGATTCGTATTAACAACAATATAAAGGAAAATGTGGAAATTGAGTATTTTTTAGAATTATAATGGATCACTTCCAAGGTACAAAACTAATGAAGAGGGATCAAATAGAGGTTCTAGTACTGGGAAATGAAGATACACATCATGTAAACATGTTGCATGATGTCCAAAAATTCATAAACAAAAACATTTATAGCACTAGAAGTTCAATATACACATCATGTAAATATTATATGACCTAAAATGTCGCACACATTACAAATCATTTAAAACATTACATGATGTGAAATTTCCTGATACCGAAAAAAACAAATAATTCTCATGTATCTTCTTGCTAAATTTTCATATCTTTGACTGCCTTGAAAACTATTAATCTCAATTTTTGACATGGTGGAATGACATTTCTAACATATATAACTAAAAATAAGAATTATTGCCAACATATTTATTCATTACACTCTACATTGAAGTAGATCAACTATTGGGAGGCTGCAATAGGGTTTCGAACTAGATTTCTCCATATATAGCTTCTTGATTTTATTTTTATTTAATTTATTTCTTATAATCATTGGATTATTTGTATTTTCAATTCTTGTATATTTGTTTTATTCATTCCACTATTATATATTTCTTTATAATATCTCCACTATGGGTATTGGTTTATTCATCGTTAACGACCACCCGAAAATGACTGGCTAAACCCCTTAGGGGAGAGAGGAATCAGATAAATTGGGTGCATAAAATCATTACACTACTAGAAACCTGAATTTTCCCAATGCTTCTATACCAATGGTTTGTAAAAACCATTGGTATAGGTCCTTCTTCCCAACAGTATGGCCAAACCGTTGGGAAATCCCACTTTGTGGCCACTTTTCCCAACGGTTTGCGAAAACCGTTGGGAAAGGGTATACCTATCCCAACGGTTTGGCCAAACCATTGGGAAAAGTCCACTTTGTGGCCACCTTTCCCAACGGTTTGGCCAAACCGTTTGTATAGGTATAGCCTTTCCCAACGGTTTTGGCAAACAGTTGGGAAAAGACAACTTTGTGGACACCTTTCCCAACGGTTTGTCCAAACCGTTGGGAAAGGGTATACCAATCCCAACGGTTTTCCAAAACCGTTGGGAAAGGTCCCCTGGAAATCAATCTTCAGCTAAAAATTAATTCCAATTCTCAGGACCTATACCAACGGTTGTCAAAACCGTTGGTATAGGTCCTGATAATTTTTATCATATCTTCTTACCGAGAACATTATATAAATCAAAATAAAATAATTATGACAATACATATATATATTTATGTAATTATGTTCACAAAAGTCATGTTAGGTTAGTGGTTAATTCGTTCAATGATAAACTAGGGGCCCTGGGATCAAATCCCAGCGAATGTCTATTTTTTGAAAAACATATTCCAACGGTTCAATAACCGTAGGTATATATTTTCATATTACATATACCAATGGTTTTTAGTCAATAGTTACCATTGTTGTTTTCCCAATTCTTTGTGGGTTTGACCCCACAGTTATACTATACTAAACCATTATAGGTAGTATGGTTCATGTTAATATAAATTAGTAATTTGATCCATTACCAGAGGAATTAATGATATCATTGGGCATATCATGTTCTCAGAAAACTTGCTATCTATTCCAGGTTAACATGCCAAGAGTATAAAGGCTTGATCCAACTAATGCCAACTAAGAGTCTAATCACTTGAAGATATATCATATATGAATAACTCACACAATATGAATCACCCACTTCACCACAAGGATAAATCACTTTACTTAAAACAAATAGATCTCAAAGGATTCCACACTAAGGATCTCCCATTATGCTCAAAGTAAATGGGTCATGAGGAGTTCATAATTACCATCTCCAAACCATTTTACATAATGGATCTTGAGGAATCCACATAGAGGAATACCTATCAATTAAATATAAAAAATACAATAATATTATCCAATGAGGGTTTTCATAATAATCATTTTCATCACTTTGAAAAAAATAAAAAAGGGGATTCAAACATTATTTTTGATAGAATCAAACCAATATTTCCCAAAAGTGTATTAAAACACCATCCTCCATTTAAAAATCATTCAGAAATTCCTCATTAAGAAACACACCACATTTTTAAGCCAAATCCACATTTATTGAGATGAAAAATGGCCCACATATTTTTCACCACATATCATACGAACTTCATAATCCAAAAACACGCCTATTGTTATCCAATGACACTTTGAAAACTCAGTCATGATACCAAAAATAACTTTTCAAATGAAATGGATTCATTTAAAAATCCTAACATTGATTCACGTATCACAAATCAGTCCCAAAATCCAACTTGACATTTTATCAAACACCTGGTGTGAATTTTTTTAAAAAATTCCATTTATCACAAAAGAAGGATGAAACCATCAATTTTCACACCATATAATAATTCCAAATATCATTAATCACTATTTAACATATAATTAATGTGTGAAGAGCATTAAACCGATGGTTCTAGAATTACAAGGATAAGATCTAACAGAAACCAACCTCAATCTCATGACGCTCCAACAAAACACACTCAAATAAACCTTGTGAATGCTCAAGGAATCAACAACATCCAAGAGAAACCGTAAAAAACCCTGACAAAAACTAATGGAAACATGAAACCTAGGTCAGAGTGAACATTGGAGAAGATGAACAAAATAGAAAATACAAGGAAGAGGGGAATGGATCAGTGAAGATGTGAATACTATGAAAATTATAGGACCAAACATGAATAAATCACTACATCCACACCATGTGGGTGAAGAGGCTTTTAATACTGGGGAGGTGGCCAATAGGGTCGAACAAATAAGGGGGGGAGGAATGGATTTATTTTGTGTTTAAATACCATGAGTGTAGAATAGGACTTTCATAATCATTATGATCTAGACAGCTTGCATAGTTAGGCCACATGGTTTGGTAAATCAGGCACTGACCATGAGAAATGGTTTTTCTATGAGATAGATCCTCCCCACACACATATCTCACATTTTTAAAACCCATGTTCAAGCTGTGCGACAAGACTCAGACCCCAACCCTTGATCTGTATAGTTTTCTGGGCTAGGCCTCATGGTTTTTAATAAATGTTCCCTAACTGTGAGCTGGTTATAAAAAGCCCAAAAACGTCACCTTTCACCACAAACACATGGGAAAAACTAAGTGATGAACATGGTCATAAAAATAAAAAACATCACTAAAAAATTAAAACCCATCACACTCAGAACTCAGGAAAAAAACAACATCTAAAAGTTGATCCAGAACAATGGGTTAATATAAAAATCTTGATTTGACATCAATACTGACTAATGTCATCTGTAAAGGTAATAAAGTGAAAAAAAATAACCAGTTTTTTGAGTTCTCATTGGTCAACATACATCACTATATATAAGATACCATTTTATAGTGTCCCTATCACTTGTTCACCTAAAAGGTTATTTGTTAATATTTCATAAGAAAAAAAATTAACAATTTTCTAATTATTTATAATATGATGGTTCTAATAATACAACCCTATGGTTTCATTGAATAAGATTCACATTTTTATGTCACCGGTGATAATTAAAAAGAAAAGGTGGATTAGAATCAACCATGAAACTCTAATAACAAATTTTATAAATAAAAATATAGATATATATAACATTTAAAAAAATTATAACATTCCTAGTTGAATAAAAAATATAATTAATAGATATATAACCACTATAGTTCTTAATAGTGAGTGATAATCCCTTTCTATCCAAACAATATATAAGAAAAATAAATTTTTAGGGTAATATAATAACTTTTATCTTTATAGAACTAATCTAATTAGTAATTTTAGATCTTAAGTGTTAACCTCTAAGGAAGAAATTATTTCTCTATTACCGACATGAATATCTAATTAACTCTTTATAAAAATTTTCTAACCTCTATGTATGTGTTTATTATATGATTCACCACAATGTGAATATATCAATTACATAACTTAATTAAAATATTTCATTATATACATTCTTATTATCATTTTGGATTAGATTTTTATAGTATTAATATAAAATAATAACTAAAAAACACTTGTACTAACAAACATTTATTCTACTATATAAGATACTTATTAACCCATTTTAATTCATTCATATTTACAGAAAATTATTCCCAAATGATAATCTTGTAGACACATCATATGTATTAATTTTTATTACCCTATGGAAATAAAAATATAAGAGTTTTATGAGATTAGATTATCAGTAATGCATAAATAATGAAACTAGAATATAACATGGTATGACTTGGTGAATAAAAAATGAACATAAGAATATAAGTATAGGTAAATAAGGCATGAAATTATCATAAACATATGAATCATAACATGGTAATTTTTTTATAAAATAAACATTATACATTAATAATAATATAACCAAATATCATCATTGGTATTTAATAAAAGTATATTTTTCATGGTTTTTCAATAAGGAATCATAAAACATTACCATGAAATTATATCATGATATCATGAATATGGCCTCTCTCGAGATGTGTTTTTACCAAATGAATTGGAGTACTATCAAGGTTCACCCATTATCAACTTGGGTGTTCTCTAGGTTATCAAAAAACATTACTAAAGAATACTTATATGGTATCATAAACTATTAAACACTAAATATTAATTATTTGCATAATAAATTTGAGTGTTGTTTGGGTGAACCATTCAAAAGTCGTTCATTATGTGTGGTACATCAATAAAAAAATAAAATAAGATTTATTTTTAACCCATGATTACAAAATGTTGGTTTGAAACCTGGAATTCCAAAATAAATAAAATAATTTTAGTTCTATATGGATACACTTAAATAAAATTAACATTTGGTATTCACAACAGAAAGATATGACATCGAAAATTGAGGATAATTTTGATAAAATGATATCTATAAAAAATAAATTGTGTAATAGGTATAACAAAAGATAGTTATAGCATATAAATGGTAGGTAATCATTTAGCATGAAATGGTTTAATTATGCACACATGGAAGAATAACCACATAAAAAGTGGTTTACAACCTGAAAATATGATATGGATAATTGAGGATTAATTTTGGTGTCACGAAGAATATACAAAATGATTATGTACTGGGTTTAATGAGAGATTAGGGTAGTATATCACCAATTTGAAATCATGTGGATAATAAAGGATTGATTGGGAACACACACAAGTATAATCACATGGAAATAAAAGGATTTAAATAGTAAAATATGACATGGAAAATCATGGAGTTATGTCGACACCACGATAGTTACAAAAAGAATAATGTTATGGATTTAATGAGGTATATGGGTATTCTATAATCAATAGTCTTACAACATAAAAACATGATATTTAAAATTAAGCAGTGATTTTTGCAGCGAGAAGACAATTCAAAATGATAATATAATTGTTTTAATTAGAGATAAAGAAAGTATCTCATAAATAGGGAGATAATCTTATATAAAAGGATTAATTACGAACACATTGAGTCATAATCAATTAAAATTCAAAGGGATTATCACAAAATAAGAACTTTAATGAAAAGAAGGAGGATGATAACTCTTACCTTACTAAGTAGTTTATTAAAGCTTTGGAGGACTCAATAAAACCATATGAACTAGTTGATATTTTTTTAAATAGGGATAGTGGAGGTAAATTTATTATTAGTGTATTTGAGGTTTAAATTAATGAGATAATGGTTGTAAGTGAGTTCCTTTAATAGGTGAAAAATATGGGATTGTTCATTGAAACTAATGTTTTTTTGGGGGTTTGAATGGAAATAGAAGGGGGTCAGGTGGGTTTTATGAGTTATGTGAATTAAGTGGGGAAATTGTTTAGAAATATTTAGGTAAAATTTCAAAATAATAAAAGTTATTTTGGAATATATAATTATTAAATTTATTTTTCAAACTATCATCCACAATAGATTTTTATTTTTCACACTTATTAATCATTGTTAAATTCTAATCATTGTCATTATTTTATGAATAAAAATAAATGAAAAACCTTGTTTCATAATTTAGACATGAAAAACAGAAATTTTATCCCTTTTTAAACGAGTTGAATTTTTTTAAAATGTAATTAACTATGAAGTTAAATCATATAATGTGTAGAAAAAAATTCATACAAAGATGATGTTTTAATTATTATGTGTTATTAAACTCATTTATCAATAATTATCAATGAAATGGGTATTGATTTATTTTTATATGTGTACAAATATTATATTAGATTATTATTTTAAAGTTGATCCAATTAATTAATAAAATATAAAAATGTTTAGAATAAAATTTTCCTTTGAAAGATATCAGTTTTTCTTTGGTAACTAGTTTTTTTCTAAGTAAATGATTTTTAATACCTAAAAATTAAATGAAACTTAATAAAGGGTTTGGGAATAATTATTAAAAATATGAAATACATTTTTTTATAAATTTTATATGTTAAAACTATCAATTTTAACATTAGCACATGTAATGTATAAAAACCCATTTTTAGAAAAAGTGTATTTCTAAGCTTAAAAAATCTATATTGGAAAAAATTATTAATATCCTTGATTTTCATGATATAATTTTGGTTTATCATAAAAATTAATATGTATTATAAACAAATATAATTTTTTTACTAAAATAATATTTAATTGAAATAATTGCCAAAAATTAGTTTTTATCTGATAACATTGCTTAAGTCTTTATAATATTAATCAAAGGGTTTCTAAACTCAAAAAATGAAATTTTTAAAATATATATTTATACATATTAAATAAATTTTTTTAAAAATAATATTTTTTACCAACATTTATTTCATGATTATATAATGATCAATCCAAGATATTTATTGTTTCAGTATAAACTATATTTTCACTATTCACAAAAAAATCATCTTTTTTTGAAAAATAACAAATATTTATCCTAAGATAATATTATTTTTATAAATCCAAAAATTATTTTAATTCTTTCGAAATTAAATTTTGAAATTTTGGAATTTAAATATAAAATAATAATATAATAATACAATGAAAACTGTTTTAAAAGAAATATAACCTATTTAAAATATTAAACATTCATAATTTTATTTATTATAAATTAGAAATCAAATTGGTGTTAATATATTATTTATATAGAAGCTATATTTAATACATAATATATTTCTCTCTTAGATAAACACATAAAAAAGTAAACATTTAGAATAGTTACATTTTAAATCATAAAGAAGTCTTATTAGTTATTTAGCTACACTAATTTAATTTTTATCAATTCCTTAGTATTAATAATTACCTTTATATTTATTTATACACATGTTTTATAATTGTGTTTATTTTATTTGCAATCACGAATTCTATGGGTACATTTTAATGGTTGTATAACATTCCAGGGTTCATTTTGGTTTTGTGTTTGGTATAAATCAAACTATTAGACACAATATGATTAAAAAATATATAATTTAAAATCTTGGGGTGTTACATTCCATCACACAACTAATTAAATTCTATCCATCCAATATTTACTATCATTAACTAATGAATTTTTTTAGGGGAATCTAAATGATTGGAATGAATCATGATATGTTTTCAAATGAGTTTTTAACCTTAATATCATAGTTATGACTTGGAAGAAAATATTTTCCCTTCATCATATAATTTTATTACTTTATTTTTACCTAGAAACTTGTTTTATATTCTACTCTTTTCAACACATTTGGCATCTTCTATTTCATTTGATAAATTACCCAAGGTACCTCTTCACACATTCTATACATGTAGAAAGTTTAATCTTCATTCCTTCATCATATTTCTCACTTGACGATATATGAGACTATATCGGTCAATTATTTGTTTTGTTTGGGAATTAAATTACGTCCACATTATCAATCATAATTATCAATTTCTGTTTTAGAATGATACAAATATTCCCACATCATTTTTTATCTCATTAGGTTACTCTTTGGGTAAATCTCTACATTTTCCATGGACTCCATTGTAAACATGGTTCCTTAAAGCGTTAACCAATAATAAATTTAAAATGTCTTAATCTTGAGTGATCAACACCAAAAGATAATTATTGTAGGATGAATAATTCAACCTCAGTATATACTAATATTTAAAATTATTACATTACCTTTCACATTATCCTAAATCTCTCCAGATTTAATCTATGTTTTTTTAGGTTATATTATCTCATATTTCATATCCTTATTCCGTAACATAGTTAATCCTTTATAATGGATCGAAAAAAAAAGTGGTTAACTAAATAATATCTTATGGGAGTGTAAAACCTTGTTTCTGTTCTTATACCTACTCATCATGAACCTGAGTGAATATTTAGTTTCTACCCAAAAATCATTTTTCTATGTAATTACCCATAGTTACATCTTTGATAAATCCACTTACAATTTACAATATCAAGTTAGTGTTTTAATTTCTAGGAGGACCACAAAATCAATAATTTTCCAAAACTGTAGATTATTATCTGATACTTAGAATTATATGTGGGTTTTCACAAATGTTCCCTAGTCCAAATCCCAAAAATATTCAATACTAGATCAAATATCCTTATGGGTTTTCCATAACATTGAAATTATGATCAATCATAACTTATCAATAGAAAATTTATCCACAACTAATTTCATAACCTCTACAATTATCTAAACCATACTTTAATACAGGGTATAATTTTCCCAAACATGATAATATCAATTACTATACTTAATGAAAACATTACATTATGTAAGATTCCAATATATTTTAGTTTTATATTTTTAGAGAGTTATAAAAAACATTAACAAAAAAACCCATGTATTTTTCAACTAATCTAATTTTGAACAATATATAAGATACTCATTAATCCATAAAATTATTTAATGACTCCCAAAATTTCACCACACACAATACTACTCTAGAAACATCATAATTAAAAATTTATTTTATAAAATGGGTAAATAGAAATAAAAAAAAGGGGTGAGCTCAGATGATTAGTAAGAGATAAACAATGAATTCAGAATATAACATGGTTAAAACATGTAAAATTACAAACAAATATGAGAACAATAATATGAAGATAAGTACATGGGGTATAACATGATCGTAAGTACAAGATGTGTACCATGAAAATGTGTATACAACATAAAAAATAATTTCATAATAATATCATCAAAACCTATCACCAAGGATTCATAAAATCACATTACCAATGTTTTTCACTTGGGAATCATAAAACATTCCCATATAATGTTGTAAAGATATCAGGGATAAGTGATTTTTAGATATTAATTCCTTACCAAAATCATTGAAGTGCAATAAAGGTTCACCATTAATTTCCATGTTTGTTCTCCGATGTATAATTAAGTATTACCATGGAATACATCCAAGGAATCATAACAATTACTTATCAATATATTAGTACTTTACCTAATGAATTTGAGTTCTATTAGGTAATACCCTTCATATATTTATCATTACAAGTGTCACGTAAATTAAAGCTCATTATAACATATCATTTTATCCCATAAGTAAGGAAAATCTGTTTAAAATTAGTATTCCACATTAAATCATATATATATACACTCTTAAATAATATTACATTTGTGTATTTTCCACATGAAGATGTCATGTTTAAAATAAGTGAATGGTTTCAAAAAAATGACGGGGATATAAAAGGGATTATAGAACATATCAACATAGAAGTAAGGTAAGCCTCTCATCAATAGTAAATCATTTAGGCATTATATAACTGATTATAAAAACAATGTGGTATAATAACCTGGGAATAAAAGGGCTTAAACTAGAAAATATTCTCTGGAAAATCAATGTGCGATTTCGATAGGATGGAGGATCTAAAAAAGGATTATGGAATGAGATTAATGATAGATAACTGTATCCTATCATAAATAGGGTGTCATTTTAATTTTAAATGATTTATTATTTAGTCACATACCAATATAGAATTATTTTGATATTAAATGATTTATTATGAAGAAATGTAACCATAATCACTTGGAAATATGAGGTCTTAATATAAAAAATAGTTACATGTAAACTAAGGAGTTCTTTCGATAGAAAAATGTCTATAAGAAATTATAAAATGCGTTTAATGATTTATTTTGGTAATATATCATCCATTGGTATAAAATTGGATATTAATGGATTTAAAATTTATATAATAAATCATAATTTAATTAAAATTATTTTTCATTATCACTTAATAAGTAATTTAATCAAAATGAGGCGGTAGAGAACCCTTACCTTGTAATATATCTTCTTAAAATATAATAGTACTCTTTAAGCCGTATGAATTAATTCGAAGGTATTTAAAGATGGTGAGGGAAGGGAACATAGTTATAAATTACTTTTGGTGTATTGGTATGAAATAATGGGTGGGATTGAGCTCCTTTTATAGGTGAAAAAGAGGAGCTTTTCATTGAAACAAAAGTTAGGTTAGGGATAAAAATAGTATCATAAGGGTGTTAGGTGGGTTTGGTGAGTTAAGTGAATTCTGTGGTAAATTTTTTTGTAAAACATGTAGGTATGAAATTATATCCTAAAAATTTATTCTATATGGTTTAAATTTCAAATTCATTTAGTAAAATTATAGCTACATTAGATTACGCAATTTAATGCTTACTAGTATTGATTAAATGTTAATCATGGTAACTGTTTTATCATTAAATATATATAAAAACCTATATTAAGAAAATTTCAACTGATTAATTAGAATTTGGGAGTCATTTTTTCTAGTTAAATTTCTAGTTATTATAATATTAACTTTCAAATAAAATCATATAATATGTATATTTTTTCGTAGAAATATATCATTTTAATAGATATTTCTTCGTAATCTCATTAAAAATATTTATCATTTAAAGGAGTGTTAATTTTTTTCATATAACTATAAATAACATTAAATTATTAATTTAGAATTGTTTAATTTAAATTTCTAAAAATAAACAGTATTTAGAAAACTGTATTTCATTGAAAAATAACTACTTTACCTTGATAACATGTTTTTACCAATGAAAATCATTTTTTATGCATAAGAGTAAAATTTACCTTATTTAATAATTTTTAAAATTTGAATGAAAATATAAATTTAGTTTTTTTCTAAACAATATCAATTCTTTATAAAAATTATTTTAAATATTAGCTCATGTAATGTGTAAAAACCCATTTTTTTAAATAGTATATTTTTAGGAATACAATTTATGTGTAGGGTAAAATTATAAATGTTATTGCTTTTCATTATATATTTTGTATTTTAATAAAGGATTATGGATTTTAATGTAATAATAATAAAAAGGTTTCCTAAAATATTATTTAAATAAGATAAAAGAAAAAAATATTGGAAAATATTACTAATGCCCATAAAATTTTAATAATAACTTTTCTATATTCAACAGAGTAATTTTAAATAAGATATGGTATTAATTATTCAATAAATATTCAAATAAATAAAATGTTTTATAAACATATAGGTCCTTATTCTATAATGATCATGTCATTGGATTTAGAGTTTCGGTAAACACAATTATTTTCACAATTCACCTAAAAATAAAATATTTCAGAAAAATCCCAAAAACAATTCCTAATACAATATTTCTATTTTTAATAAAAAATAGAAGCTAAATTTTTCAATGTAAATTTATATAGTATTGGAATTTTACTTTTAAATACAATCATAAAAAATATAATAAATGTTTTTTCATAGGAAAATATATCTTTTAAATTATTAACAGCTCTTATTTTTATTTCCATACAATTAATAAAAAATAGAGATAATATATTATTTATATATATAATATATTTTTTCCATAATATATTTAGTTCATAAATTTAATCACATAAAATGTATATTTTAAGAAAAGATATATTTCAATGTATAAATATGTCATATTTTTTTTATTTAGCTATAATAATAGAATTTTTATCAATGTATTAATCTTAATAAGGTCTTTAATTTTAATTTCAAAATATATTTCACAACTTTTTTAGCTTTATAGTCACATGCCGATTCTATAGATATATTATAATGATTATATAATATCCTATGGTTTGGTTTCGTTTAGTGTTTTATATGTAGAATTTTATTGAACACATTTGGTTTTAAAAGGAAAGATAATAATTTAAAATCATAGGGTGTTACATATTATCAAAAATGTTTGATGAAAACTTGAGGTCTAATACTAATGAAATATATTTTGTGGAACTAATCTCTATAATGGTCCCATTAAAATGTTTATAATTTTTCTCTCTAATAACAACTCTCTTTCCTAGATACTAATCACTAACAATTTTTATAGGTTAAACCTATGAGGGATATAAATTACATTATTGTGATATTATCCACAACCTACAATGAAGATATATTGGTGGGTGAGTATCATGGTTTATTTTTTTCTCATAAATGAATTTTCAGTGGAAGTACTACCATTAAAACTGATTAACCCATATATCTTATCTATTTAGGGATCCAAGATTAATATTTCACTACGTATTTAGATTGTTAGGGTGTTCCTCTCAAAAAACATATTTATTTAGGTTTGAAACCATTCCAATTATAAAAGTTATGATTTATTAATATTTGCGTAAGAAAAATATTTCCAATATCATTTACATGAAAAAATTCAACTCTATTCCTTTGGTATCCTAACTCGTATGGTTTCACAACAAGGTGTAACCTAATGAAAATAGAAAGCAATTGCCAACAAAAGTTATCCCATGTGAACTCTACTATGAAAAAAAATACCCAAGGATTATGAATTACTCCATATTTCATTCTTTACATATACCAGGTAACCCAGAGCCACCCTACTATGGCATAACCAACTTTTATCAGTAATATTGTTCTTGATAGGTGTCACATTATAATGAATCTCAAACATAGTATTTAAAAAGGGGTTTCCTTTTAAAAAATTTACAAAAATATATATCATATAAATATTAAATTAATAATTATTGCATCTTATACAGTCATTATCTTATTGTGTTTTAAATTATATTATGTAGATTCCAAAGGTATTCAATTGTATTTCTTATCAATTAGGTTTTCCAACATGATCATGCAAAGTTTTCATCATGGGTTATGAGGAAAGTATCCAACTAGTAGAATTGGAAGCTACTAGAACATATGAAAATATGGATTGATAGCCTTTAGGAAGTGGATTTTACATATGAAAATTGAATAGATGCTCTTAAATTCTAGGGAAATTGAATAAGATTGATAATACATGTATAAAAAATTTATTTCAAAAGTTTAAGTGAACAATTTTTCATAGAAGGATATAACCACTATATTTGTACGAATTTCCTTAAATAATATTTATTCAACACATTTTTAATAGGTTTTAAGATATTAAAGAAGTAATATGAATGTAAAAAACCCATAATAAGAGTAAGAATCATTTTATTCACTAAAATTATTGTTAAAAAAAAATTTGGATGACGGTTGGTTTGTTTATAGATTTATCATGATTGACTAAATAAGAGTTTGAGCTAAACTATAATATGATTTGTTATGAATTTTATAATATTGAAAATTTATTATGGAAAAAACACCTTATAAATATAATAAAAGGAGTTTTTAATTATTTTATTAATTATAACTATCATTATTAGAAATTTTGATATGATTTGAAGGAGTTGGAGAAGTTTTAGAAGCATTCATCATCCATTTTGGAGCTACTTGAAGAAATCCAGTTTTTAAGTACACTAAAAATTAATAAGTCTTGAGACTATGGATGTTCCTATTTTAAATTATTACTTAAATATGAATGTAATTCTTCCTGTATTGAATATAATTCTTTGAGATCCATTATAATACTTTGTTAGACTTCAGTTTCAACTGACTTTATGACTTCATGATACTACATTTAAGTCTACTAAAAAGTGATAAAGGCATGATTATAAAGCCTCTTCCAATAAGAATATGACTTTGAAGTCATGAATATAAATATTTGGATAATAATAAAGATTTAAACCTTAGATAAACTTTGATAAATCTATTGAATCATTGTTATACCTCATTAGTTGTCATTTTGAGCATAAACCTTTGAAATTTCTAGCACATACCACAAACACATATCAAATAATTGAATTTTTACTAGATGCAATATGGTGATTCCAGATTTTGTATGATTTTTTTTTAAATTTAAATGGTATTTTTATGGAGTTATTTGATAATGGTATAATCATTAGAAACACCTAAATTGGTTTTTAATCCATGTTTTAGGGTAAATACATGGTAATATCCATCTATTAAAGGGGAAGATCAGAGAAATTTAAAAAACATAGTTTGTAGAATTTGTTAATTTTATGGAAATACAAATATGATGATTAAAACTTGATGTTTTTATTTTAAAATATCTCAAATATTATTTATACCATGGTCCAATCTTGCTTTGAATAATTACAAATAAATAAAACCATTGTATATAGTTCTTGATGCAAAAATTTTTTTTATTTGGGTTTTATAGATAATGCAGATGAATTTATATTTAAAAGCAATTTTAACATGTCCTTCAATTATGTGATATGAGGTTTTCTATGTAATGATGATGAAGAAATGATATGGAATTCTGGGAGTTTTCCTAACTCTATAATATGAGAATGATACTAATGTGTATAGATATTAGATTAAAGTTTGTAATTTTTTTTGAAGGTCTTAAAATAAATAACTAGTTTTATGTTGTGTATATATTCTCTATAGATCTATGTACAAATATGAATATTTGGAGTGTATATTTTATGGATTATTTTGATAAAAATAATCCATTCCTATAAGAGAATAAATAATATTTAATCGGGTTATGTTTTAAAAGTGGTGAGCATCTATAAAGGGTAATATAAGAATACTCCTTGAGTGGAAAATGTGGTGTAGAGGAAATCATTAAAACTAAATCTAGGTATTCTTTTATGGTTCATTTTCACTAGAATCAATTTTTTATTCCCAACACACCATTTATAATATTTTAAAAATATATATTTCGCTTAATTTAGCATTATTTTCATTTTAGTATGAACACATAAATAAGAGAATAAAATAAAAAAATCATCGAAGTGCATACTGAATAGAGTTGGAAGATTCAAGAATATGTTATAATTGATGCACTTGAAAAAGAAGAAAAAACATAGTTTTAACCTTCTAAAAAGAAGAATAATAGAGTTCTTAAATATTAGGTTTTTTCAATTGAAGAATATGTCCAAACCTAAACATATAGCCATAAATTTTAGAATATTTGATTGTTAAACAATAGAATATGTGAAGAACTAGAATCTATGAAAATATTTATTGTGATTGAGTTTGATTTAGTTTTCCTAATTTTCATCATGTATTCAAATGCACTATGATTTGAAAGTGGATTATTATTGGTTGTTAGAGATACATTCAGGTTCAATATTGTCGATCTACCCAAATAGGCAAAGTAAGATATTAAAGGAACTATTAAGATGTCAATATAAATAAGATCAGTAAGATACGTTAGTGTTCACTTGTGTAATATAGTGACCCCAAACTTGTGTAATTTTAAGTGCCTTAGTTTCAATGTGATACTTGGATAATTCCACTTGTAGCCACTAGTTTTATCTCAGTGGGGAATCGATGATGTACTTGAAGTTGAAACAAAAAGAGTATTATTCTTATGAGTTGTCAAACCATGTAGAAAAGCATGTTCTATTTATTTATTCTCTGTATTACATATAGAAATAATCTAGTTTAATAAAAACAATGTTAAATTTTCTTAATTGATATTGGATGTTCAAATCCTAGGGGTTTCAAAATGGTTTTAAAATAAATAATATAAATTTGGTAAAATTTCTCTACATTTAATTCACCCCCCCCCCCTCTCTAGTATGTCTTTATGGTCCACCTAGAAGAAAAAATTAGGTATACATTCTTTTATTGATTTATTTTTGGAATCTTTATTCCATAAACCAAACTAATGTGGTCACATCACATGAATTTTTAATTCTTTACACATCCCAAATGTTTTTTTATTCACCCAATAACAAAATCCAAACATACTCATGATATCTTTAAAACCTAATATGCACAAACTATATTGAAAAAATATATTATCATGCTATAAATCTAAAAAATTATTGTAAAGGTGGATGTAAAACCTATATTTTATTTAATCATACCAAACATGTAAGGTATGGATCTGTCTCTTAGAAGTAATTTATCATATGAATTTAATTATATATTTTATTCAAATTATATAAACTATTTATAAACATTAATAAAATAAATGAATAATCAAAGAAAGAAATTTTATTTATTTTTCAAAAACATGAGAAACCAATATAAATTTTTTTAATATTTTATTTAACAATGAAAAATATCATTTTATAATGCATAAAAAAGCAAATTCATAAAATATGTATAAAAAAATTAAAATATTAAAAAAATCTATTTAATATTTTTATACACGTTTTATTTTATGATTTGAAATAAATGATAAAATATGATTGATACTAGGTAGAGGGTAATCTATATAATGATAATGTTTTATAATTATACATTTAATTATAATATATAATACATATCGTTTCTTATGAAATTTCTAATCATATAACACCAATAATATTTAATGTTAAATAACATTTCATAAATTCAGTATCTTAATCTATATCTAAAAATATTGGATTGAGCCATTCCTTACAACAGCAAATATTCTAAGGCACAACATGGTCCAAATCCTCAAAATTTTAATTTATCAAACCTTATGATATAAGTTAATCAAATGATATTGTTACGAAAAATATTATATCTTCAATATTTTGAAATAAATAATACAACCACATGTGAATTATAGTATTTAATTCTTCAAACACAGGTAAAATAAACAAAATTAATCATTAGAGAAAAATGATTTGATACTATTTGTGGATTTTAGGGTATCATCATATGATCTTTAGTGGAGAAAAATTCCCATATATCTATCAATCAATCTACAAGGATCAATAATTGAGGGTTGTTAAAAGAAATTGTACTTTTAAAACAAATTTAGTCACCTATAACATCTTTAGAGCATTCTTGATGATAAATAGTGAAGCGAAGAACTAAATTTCAATCCTCCATTGTTAATCCATCAGCCTAAGGATCCCATCTCATAACATGAGTATTTCTATAATTTTAAATAAGTTCTCTTTACATCAAAAATGTGATGAATGATGTATCAGGATAATACATAATTTTAATAAAAATTGCATGAAATTGATTATCACCACCTCTATCAATGAGGAAGATCATTCCCTAGTAAGCTCGTCCTCAATGCCCCTCATTGATTAAGGAATGTTTCAGCCATTCAAAAGGAATTTGGTGTCATCCAAATATCACCAATGCATGAAATCCAATTATATATTCAATTTAACTCATCAAAAAAATTATTTAAGTCTATATAAATCATTTATAATAAATTATAACTTTATAAGCCATGATGTTGTAGATTTTTATGAACGTGACATCCCTTTCAGCTTAATTATAAGATAAATCATAATATATTATATATAAATTAATACACTATTATAAATTTTACCAAATCATAGGGTATGATATGCATCTTATTGACATTTTACAATGAAATTCATGTCAGTTTTAAAGAACAACTAACATCTTTTAAGTGCATATCTAATAAAAATAATATGTCACTAAATTAAATGGTTATTTGTTAAAATTTTGTTACATTGATAAAATGTATCATACTTTGTTAATAATCAGTGTACAATGATTTAATTACCATTTAAATTATCATATAAAATAGTTTTTTGAAAAATTCAATTGTGTTATCAAAAAAAATGTGTGAAAAAATATTCTAGAATAAAATAAATGATTATAAAGAAAAAATTATTCAAAATTATTTACAGTAAAACTAAATTATACTTGAACCATAATTTTTAATGAAATTAGGTATTCAAATGTTAATATAAATTTTGATCATGTAATTAATAGTAAATGAATGTAAATTCTCTTATCATATATATATACAAAAAAATTAGAATGAAATTTTATAAAATCATTTATTAAAAATATAGGATCTTATATTCTATACATATTAATGAAATTTCATCCTCAAAATTTTACCCATTGATAAACCCTTATTAATGTTTTCTCCAATTTTAATGATTCAAAATACTATTTCTTAATGTTTTCTTAAAAATTAAATACATTATATTTATAATATAACTCAACATATATGATCAAACTAGTTATACATATCCTATAACTCTATGTCAAATAAAATATTAATGAAAGTATTAATAGACAAATTTTACTCAATATTAATTCCAAAAAAACAAACTCTATTTTGATACCAAACAAGACACACAAGATCCACACATTTAGTCTGGGTCCTAATGTACATATATGATAACCATTAATTGAATTATAACCAATTAACAAGATCAAAATATCAATGTCTTTTTAAACTAGGTACATGTACATCCAATCAACCAATACAAAATACCTTTCTCAAAAATCAATTCTCAATATATGCATCTATCAAATACATATCACTTCATGATAATTTTCTTTGAGATTATGAATCTTTTAAAATATGGGATATTTAATTCTTACAAAGTGGTGAAATATCGATAATTAGACCCAGATCATAAACCATTAAGATACATGGCATGGGAGAAAAGTCATAAAAATTGGAATGAGATATTGAAATTATAATAATTATGAGTGAGTAATTAGATCAGAATTACAATTCATTGCATAAAAATGGGGTGCTATGATATTAGATTCAATAATAATAGAAAGAGATGAATTAAAAATATTTCTCATAAGGGAAAAGATATCATAAGATTGTAGTAATCGTGAAAGCATAAAAATGTGGGAAAAGAATAAATCATTCCCTAAAAATGTTGGTCATGGATCACTATAAAGACCTCATAACATTATGATCAAATATCACAGATTGATTTTTTACAATGATGGCATCATTTTTATGAATGATATTTGTTTGGAAACCATCACTTCATAAAATTTGGACAAAATTACCATCATTCTCATGTAATAGATAAATAATTTCATGAGATATATCACAACACTAAATGCATTGGATTACTACCTTATAACCACCATAAATTTAATGATAATTGATATATATTTGTACCACATGAATTTAATCAATATCTTATCATGAAAAAATCATGGATATAAGATGGATTATTTAATATTATTAAATGGTATCTCATTAGATGATGATAGGGATTGGATTAGATCATAATGAAAACTTTTCCACCTAAAATAAGAATATCCCCATAGAATTTAAAAGGTGATTCATGGAATAAAAATTCATAGTAGATTGATCTTTTAAATATGTAGAAGAAAATTTTTGAAAAATCATTAAGATAATTTCAATAAAATGATTGTAACATTGTTGTAAAAATGAAGTAATAAGTAACTTTCAGAGTCCATTTCAAGGTTTAAAAGTGAAATTTGGATGACATAATCTAAAAATAAGTCAAAATAATGGATCCTTGATTAGAAATAAATTAAAATGAATGAAATGTGTATTAGAAGAAAAATAAAACTAAATTGGAAAGAAGTGACTTTTATGCTTTTTAAAAGATTTTATGGAAACCTAAATCGAGAAGACAAATATAACATTCAATTTTTAATAGATATAATTTCAAATATGAATGACTTAGTGCTGAATACATGTCTATCTTCGGATGTAAAAAAATATATTTTGGGGGTATAACGATAAGATGGAGTAGAAAAAAAGTTAATAAATAAAAGGGAATTATTCTTAACAAAGACATAATTTATGTAATAATAAATTTATAAAATAATAAGAAAATGGTTATAAAAAATCATTTCACTAATTAAAATATAAAATACCTCTTGAGAAATATAATGGAAAAATATATCAATAATATAATGAAACATCCAAAAAAGCAATATTATGGATCAGAGAAATTATTGAGTCACAAAAAATTATTATATCTCTACTATTAAATGAGGAAATTGAAAAATAATTAAATGGAATGAAATATAACATTAAATAAGATGAATAAAAATATAATTTTTATACATTATATCAAATAGTAAGTATATACATTATATAAATTAAAATTTATGAATAATATAAAAGGTATCTCAATTATTAGAAATTATGGAGAAAACCCTTATAAGAAATATATTGTGTGAACTATAAATGCATAAGGGAGGAAACAAGATAATAAATTCATTATAAATGAATATAAAATGGTTTTTTATTCATTTTAAGGCTTTTTTACTTGATATATATATGATAATATTTATGAAATATAAGAATAATACTTGAAATTTAATGGATACATGAAAATCAAGCCCATACATTATGTCTCAACTCACATCATATGTCCTCTATCATTTGGAATAAATAAATTATACAATTTATTTACATGATAAAATATTATTTAATATTATTTTAATTATTAATCTTTATTTTAATTAATTTTTTCATGTTTCATTTAATTATTCATTTATTATTTTTCAAGTTGTTCGTTTTGATGTCGTAGAGTTCTTAATCACCAAAAAAACATTGGTAAAATTATATTAGTCAATGATTCTTTTCCAAATGTTAAATAATCTCTATAAGTTAACATTAATTTTTTTTAATTATTTAAGTTATTTAGACCAATATGTTATGAAATAGTCACCATTAGGAGAATCTTCCCATAAAATCTTTTTTAGGCATAAATATATATGATTGATTACTTTTACAATGGTTTTTTTTATTGATATTTTATCATTATATAATAATAAAAATATTAAAAAATTATAATGAATTTCAAATTCAAAAAGTAATTTAATAATAAAAAATATCTACAAACATCATATTTTTATGAAACCATAACTATTCTCTTAGGTTTCATAAAACAATAACAATCGGAAATGTTTTTTAACAATTTGTTAAAAAATGGAAGACCTAATAAGTATAATTATTTTTTAAAATTAAATCACCTCATAATAATAATAATATTTTAGTGCTAATTATAATGATTAATTGTGTAATTGATAAGAGTAATATGATAATTGAAACGAAAAGACAAAGCTTTTAAAAGTCTAGAATTTTAATATAGTAATGGCTTATGAAAAGCATGCTTGGGATATACAATACATGTTATCTCATAATTAAGGGAAATTTACTCAAATATAATGTAAAATAATTATTAGAAGAAACATTATTTTTTTAGAAGATTTTAGTCTAACAAAAAAATAAAAGATGAGAAAGATGATTTGAAACACTCACTATTCCCTTCAAGTCTCCCCTATGGACTGAGGCTAAAAACATAATATAATAATATTTTTTTATTAAAATTGAATTTTTAATAAGTATAATTATGTTGAAAGAGTTATTTTCTCATTATATGGACACAAAATAGAATTTTATATTTGTTTTAGTATGGTAAGAATGAGTCCCCATTTATTGGAATAAAATCAATGACATTTTCACATATATCTAGTCTAAGGGTAAAGAATGAAATTTCAAATGTAAATTGGATCATGAATGAAACATATAAAATATTTTTGACAATTAAACTAAAAAATAACCAACTATACAATTTTATGATTTTTTTACAAATTTATAAATCATTTATAACATTATAGATAAGTTATTGAGATTTTCAGGTCCATTATTATAATTTGAAGTTAAAAATGTATTGATAAATATGGAAATAAGAATAAAATATTTCAAAGAATATATAAATAATCTTCTTATTCTAAAAAAGTAAGTCAACTACATAATTAATTAAAACCATAGTTCCATAGATATTTTGAAACTACCGTTATTTACTTTTCTGTTACTTGAAAATGCATTGTCTCGACATTGTCTTTGTGTATAAGTTAATTATTCTATTAATTAGTTTTAAAAATAAATTAATAAAATAAATTTAATTAATTATTCACAATTATTAAAAATAAAAATAATTAATAATATTTTATATACCAATTCATAGAATTATATCTTATTTAAGATAATGCTTTCGAACTTTCCTACACTACACAAACACCTGGTAATATTTGAGATGATTACATTTTTATATAATTTTTTAATTCATTAATATATATATATATAATGAATATATTTTTAATAATATTTATCCATTCAATTATAAATAAGGTTTCATAATTTTTATAGTCATATTAAAGTCCAGATGATGTCTTAAAGGTTACGATATACCTAAAAATGATATTTGTTACTATTCACCAAAGAGTAATATTTTTTAAAAAACCCCTAAACATTGACCCCAACATTAAATTTTATGTGATGAATAAAAAATAACTCCATATTATCACATTAAAATTGTAAAAATTGTAAATTTTACTTTTAAATTTAATCAAACAAAACATGGAAAATGATTTATTTATAGAAAAAACTGTTACTTTTTTATTAGTGGTCACTTTTATATATTTTATTATATATTAATTTATATATTATTTATAATTAATTTTTTATATACATAAAACATAAAAATTATATAAAATTTTTCATCAAATTAAGATAAATTTATCTTTAAAATTCATATTGAGATTGTAGATTTTTTTTAACAAATATTATGCACTCTCTTTACAATGCTTTGTCAATAACGAGTTTAATTTTCTAAAAAATACAATAAAAATTAGATAACTAATATAAAATAATAATACATCATAATTATGATTTATTATATTTTCAAATAAAATATGATTATTTAATAAAGGAAAGAAAGATGGCGGAGCAAGGGGACCATGGTGGTTCTGGGTTCTGCAATAATGCTGTATTGAATGATCTCATGGCTAGGGAACTAGATATGGTGAATCCTGATGATCTTATAGGTCATAAAGATCTCCTCTCCATTTGTTCTCCACAAGACTATGATCCCTTGAATCAGGTTTCGACTTCATCTCCATCAGATATGAAGAATAATTCTATAAAATTAGTCAAATCTATTGTGAATCCATCCTTCACCGAATTTGTATCACCTTCTCCTGGTAGGGTGATTTGGAATGTTCAGATCACGCATGTTATAGACATTCAGAATGCTGTTGAGAAAAGGGTGATCCATTGTAGGTTTTCTCACATTGCTCGAGTCCTCACCCTGAATGGTGAGAGGATTTGGAAGTTTTATGAGGTTAATAAGAAAATTGTTGTAGTGTGGGGATTTGAGAATTGGAAAATAATGCCAATGGGAAGGGGTTTTATTGTATGTCATTTCTCCAATTATTTTTTCAGGAGGCGGGCCTGGTTATTTGGATCTATCTCTCTAAATCCTAGTATTCTATGAATTTAGTAATGGGATCGTAATTTTGATCCCTTCAATGTCATTAATACTCATGTACAGGTATGGGTTCGAATTTATAAGCACAATTGGATATCTAGTCATCCTGATATTTTATTGGAAATTACATCTTCTTTTGGAAATCTGAATTGAATGGATCGTCAAATTGCTAATTCCATATCTGGAAACTTTTTATGTGTCTTGATTGATTTTTATATTTAAATAACACTAGTGGAGGAAGTGGTTCTTACAATCATGGATGAAAACATCTCAATCAGAATATTCAATTAAAGGAAGCTGAAGTTCAACAGGGAGTGAAACTTTTTTGGGTATCTCTCTAATTAGTATAAAAGGGCAAAAACATGTGATTTTTTCAAATTAATGGTTAGTGATGAGGCTGGATATAGGAAGGATGCTGATAAGAGGCAAAAATAGTCCCCTACATCTACTGATCTGAAGAAAATCAAAAATCATCATGTGGTTCTACAGTCTCATCTACTCTCGCTTGTTGGAATTGTGGACATTGAGTAGGTGGCTAAGGAACTTAGCCATCAAGATGGTGTATCCCCCTGGGACTGAGTATGTATTTCATTATAGTTCCAGATATCTAATAGGAAAATAAAGAAACTACACCTTCTGAAATTTTACAGGCTAATACTGGGAATGCTCTACATGATAAAGTGAAACAGAACTCTCTAAGTGGCTCACAATAAGTTGATTAAATTGTTCATTTACCTGATGGCCCTTCTTTGGGATTCCAACATGATACAACAGAGCATCATCAAATTTTTTATATTACCTTTAATGTTGAGTATTGTGTGTCTTGGCCATTGGGGATTAACTTTATGAGTGATGTAGTAGACACTCTATTACAAACCAATGGAGATGATAATTCTAATGATGTTTTAAAAGATCCTACAATGATCCCAATGATTCATTATTTTTATATGGTATTTCTATTTGACATGATATTGTTACCTCCAGCTCCTCCACATGATGGGGTATTGATTTGGGATTCAAATTTCACTCTGGTCCAATCAAGCAGGGTGGTTAAGAGGAGAATGAATGATCAAGCAGTAGGTGGATTTCATCAGTACCCCAACAAATTCATCCAACTTTATAGAGTTTTTTGGGATGATGACATTGGGGGTGATCAATAAAATGATATATTAGGATGATGAGGTCAAGGCCACTTAATCATGGATTATTTATTGGGTGAATATGAATATAACAAAAAAAAGGGATAGCGAAACAAGTCCAAAAAGGAATTTACTGGGGGGCTCAAACAGGTCCATGACAACCCTGCATAAATGGAGATATTATTTTGTAACTGTCAAGGGATGGGAAATTCTCCCATGGTCAAGGCCCTTAGACATATTTTCATGACCAATAAGCCTATATTTATTTTTCTTGCTGAGCCAAGGATGAACATTGTTAATTGGAAAGCCTTCAAGTGGGAATCTCTTGGTTACTCCTCTATTGATCATGATCTTAATGAGGGTAATGTGAAGAGTCTTTGGGTTTTGACACATGATTATATCAATCTTATTTCCTACACCCAAGGTAATCAAATAGGATCAGTTTTTTTTGGATTACATGGAGCCATTTTTTCTGTTCCTTGTGTTTATTATGCTAACTTCAATATCAAAAAGAGGGAATTATGGAGTGAGATTGGGTCTCTCTCTTCCCTAGTGACTCAAAATTTGATCATTTTAGGTGATTTCAATATAATTCCCAGGCCTGAAGAGAGAACAAGATCCAACTTTAATCGACTAGAATCCAATGAGTTTTCTCAATGTATTGAACATTTTAAAATTATTTTTAAGTGTCTACGGTTGGTAATGACATTACTTGGGGAAGATACACTCTTAATTGGAGGTAATCCAGTAAAATGGATAGGTGCTTATTTCAGATTTATGAGAGGAATGACATCTTCAGTGCCTCTGGTCTTGTGCTTCAAAATCCCACTCTGATCACAATCCCATAGTGTTTGACATCTCCATTGGTGGTGCACACTTTTCCCCTATTCCTTTTAAATTTAATAATGTTGGGCTTGCGATTCCATTGTGTCGGGAGACTGTCATAAATGCCTGGAACTCTATGACTCTGGGATCCACTTTCCAGATATTTTAATAAAAATTGAAAAATAACAAGATGGGGATAATGTAATGGATAATTCTCCCCATCTCAAAGTTAGATTAGGACACCAAGTCTACTGAAAGTCATCTTCTGGACTGCTATAATATTAATTAGTTGAATTATATGCCATACAGTGATGAAATTCCGTCTTTATCATTGATTATTGAGATTATCAACAATAAGTAATATTTGGATAGATCTCATTATATTGTAAGGTTGTTAAATGAAGGGGATAGATAATCTAGTTTCTTCCATCGACTTCACAAAGAAAGAAAAATAAGTAGGGGAGTTATTACCCAAAATAGTAATGGATGTATGATCACATAAGAGAATGGAATCTCAAATGAGGTTATTAGTTACTTTGATTATCTTTATTCTGAAAATAGAGCTGATATATCTCACATGATTCTGAATAATATCACTCTAAGAATTGATGATTTAAAAATTGACAAATCAGTGGAGGTACCTGGGGTAAAAGAGGTCAGAAAATCTCTGTTCTCTCAAAAAATTGGTTGTGTTGTAGGTCCGGATGGCTTCACAAATATGTTCTTCATGTTTAATTGGGAAATTTTTCATGATGAGGTTATCAATGCATTGAGAGAATTATTTGTTCATGATTCCATGATATATGGTGCCAACTCCAATTTCATTTCTCTCATACATAATAAATAAAGTGTTGTAGACATTAAAGAATTTAGGCCTGTTGTAATTGGAAACTCCATCACAAAGATCATTAGTAAAATAATTACTATATGGATGGGAAATGTGGTTAAGGAAATCATCGTCCCAAATAAATTTGGGTTTGTTCCAAGAAGGTACATTAAATCCTATATTTTCACTGCATCTGAATGCATTAATGTAATGAAAAGGAATGTGAAACAAGAGAATATTTCTATGAACAATGATATTTATAAGGCCTCTGAAACCATCAAATGATGTTTTATCTTATCCATTCTTAGAATTAATTGCTTCTCCCCCATGTCCATTAACCTGGTCCATGCAATTATTAAGAGTGAAAAGATTTCAATTATAGTCATTGGATCTCCTAGGGGTTTCTTTTAGTGCTATTGGGGTGTTAGGGAAGCATCTCCCCTTTCTAGTCTTTTGTTTTCCCTTTCTAAGGATTATATAACTCTTTTCCTTAATAGCATTGTTCAAGATGGATTATATAATCAGATTAATGTTGGAAGGGATCATTATGCCCCTTCCCATATCTTCTATGTATATGATATCCTTTTATTGGTTAGGATAATACCAGGACTATGTATTCAATCAAGGCTATCTTTATACACTATGAGGATGTGGTCGGATAGGCCATCAGCTGGCAGAAATCATTTGTGGTTTTGGGGGGGATTTCCCATTAGAAAATATAATAAAGTCACAAGGTCTCTTGGAGTTAAGAAAGGATCATTTCCCTTTAACTATCTTGTAGTTCCTCACTTTTGGGGCATAGTGAAAATGATTCATCTTGATTTTATTTTCTCTTGTATTATTTCTCAAATGGAATCACCGAAAGGGAAATCTATGTTTCAAGATGGGTGAATTTTCCTTGTGAATTCGGTGATTACCTCTTTGTTTATTTAGGGGTTTTTTATACACAGTTCTCCCAAGTTTTTCATCAAGGGACTTCAACGGATTATCAAAAACGTTATATGGATATATTTCATCAACGAGATGAATCTAGTCTTTGTGGCATGGAGGGAATGTGTCATGCTACTTGATATGGGGGGTAGGCATGAAGGATTTGGGGTTGTTTAATGAATCTCTACATATAAAGTTTCCTAGTAGTCTATTCACATATAATGATGGTACAATAGAGTTTATTTCACCTTGACTCAATCCAAAAATTTGGGTTGGATACTCTTATTATCTCTCATCTTCAATTGAGACTGCTCTAAAGTACACTTTTAATGGGATTATGCATCATTCAAAGTGGATTGTTTATAGGGACTCATTATTGTATGTCTGGAGCACCCCTTGGTTAACCAGTCTAGTTAAAGAGGATACTAATATTCAACCTGATCTACTACATACTTGAATTTCCTCTGTTCAGGCTACTACTTTGAATACTTATGACTATATTCCTACTCAAATTTAATCTGAAATTCAATGATACAACTACATTGACAGTGGCACTCTTATTTCAAAGTAGAGTTCCCCTAGTATTTTTATTATTATATCATTGTATCAATATATGTTTGAGGGGAAGATAACAACACCTTGATGGATTGTGGATTTCTGTAATTATTTTATTCATCTTATAGACTAACTACATTTATGGAGGATCAGGAAAAGGAGGATCCCAATACATAGTCTCTTTTAAAGGGTTGGAATTCATCTTTCCTTGCTCTGACCACTGCGTATTGTAGTATATGAGACAATTGAACATGTGATTATTTCTTGTGTTTTCACTTTTAGTTTTTGGAGCTATATTCAGGACATGGTTGGGTGTCGTTTGGAGATGTAAATCCTGGAGGGTCTACTTCCCTTGGTTACTACTGCACTGTGTAGTGACTAGGATAGGAAATCTTTCCTAATTGCTATGGCATCAACTGTTGGATTCATCTAGAAGTCACGCAATTTCCTATTTTTCGATGATATTAAGCCAACATTTCAGTATAGTGTTAGATGCATTCATAAGACAATTTTTAATTCTTCCAAAGTACATATTGGTTGCATGAATAATGATTTTAGTGATATTATAACATTATGAAACATTTTTGTCTCAGGAAGGATATAAAACCATTGCTGCTGAAGTCAATTAGGGGAATTACTTCAATTCCTTCTTGGTTGAAAGTCAATGTTGATGGGGTGGCCTGAGGTGCACCAAAGACCTTAGGCAGCTGTGGTGTGTTCTATACCTTTTAGAGATTTGTTAAGTGATGTTTTTATAATTATATTGGATAGGGATTCACTATTGAAGTTGATATATGGGCTATGATTAAAGCCATCACCTATTAATTTCACCATGGTTGGTGCATTCAATGGCTGGAATCAGATTCAATGGTGGCTGTTGACATTCTTAGGAGTATGTCTAGTAATTTCCCATTGGTTTTGTTGTCTTCTTGGATTGAGTGTATGTAACTCCATGGTGGTGTCACCCTTGACAATAAACAAGTTTACTGGGAGGCTAATCAGGTTGTTGATGCTTTTTCAAATAAGGTTATTGCAGATTCATGTTCGAAGTGGTCATTTTTGGTCTAGGAATGTTTTTCGCAATTTTTTGAGGCAAATGCGAGTGGAACCGTTTTCACTAGTATTTATAAACCTCCCTTTAGATGGATTGAATTTGTCTGTTATTTTTATCAATAATGTTTGGTAGGAGTGGGTCTAACTCACTCCTTGTCCTTTTGAGTTACGTTTTCAAATAAAAATAATTCATTATGAATAATTTTATTTGATTGTTAAATTATGATTTAAAATTTTAAAAGGGTTTTTAGAATAATAATACATGTAAATAATTTGTGATTATAATTATTTAAAAATTAATGGAAATATTGTCTAAACTACAAATTCTTATTATAATGAAAATTTATAATAAAAATGAAATTTTATTGTTTCTTATCATATTCTGTAGAGAGAATTTCATGTTATATTACATTCATTAGTTATGTATTATAATTTTTTGACTATGGGAACATGTATCATGCTTTAGTAACTACAAGATTACAATGAATTAAGTACTATTTAATATATCATATGAAAGTAAAAACTATTTATATAGGTATTTTAGTTGTCATATAAAATTAAATGTATAAAAAATAATCAATTAAATAATAGATATTTGAAAAATAAGTAGTTATTATTGGAAAAATCACATTATAGTTGAATAAAATTTTAAAGGAAAAATAATTATAGAAATATGAATTCTGATTCTAAGTTCATATCATTAAAAAATGAATTTAAGTTCATTTCACAAATTTATATGATTATGAAATTTTTAGAATGAAAATTTATACAAATATTTATTTCAAAACCTAGAAAACATATCACCTACATACAATATAATCCAAAAAAATAAAATAAATCTATATTTTTTTATAATATTTGAAAATCTATAAAACTTTTTATATGAAAATATATATATCTTTAATCCTTTAAAAATCAAATTACAATTAAATATTTCAAAACAAGTCCACATCTCTAACAAAAATTCATAAATACTTTCTCAATATTAAAAAAACTAAATAATAGAATGTAACCGTTAATAAAAAATCATACAAATTTTAAAAAATAGAACTAGAACACATTATAAATTTAAAATTATGAAAAAACCCTTTATTTTTTTAATATTAAACAATATTAAAATCATTGTACCTCTATCTCATTCTACTAATTTTCATATAATTCCATTGTATGGGAGAAATAAATGGATCACCTACCAAATATTAATCTTATCCAACTTTTAAATTCCAATTGAACTAAGGATTATACTACCTAAATGAATCACCAAACCAAGGTTTGGTAAAATTATATTTTTATCTATTTATGAAATAAAAAATATGATTTAAGAACAATGAAAATACATTTTTCCTCAAGAACACCTTTTATAATACATTTTTATCTCTAAAAGGAATGACAACCCATGTAAAAAATCAAAAATTAAACAATTAAAAATTAGAGAGGTTTGTGATTTATATTTACAATAATAACCATATCAGGAAGACTATATATTAATTTTAGGCATCTTATATAATCTAATGGAAATATTTTTCACATGATCATGGATTTATTAAAGCTACACTGATAAAAGATTCAATTTAGGGGAACAAGTGATGATGGACGAAACAATTCAATGTGTTTGGGGTGGTTGGGAATAATACAAATTAGAGGGAGATTTTTATAATAACTATTTTAGGTTTTAATTAATAAAAAGATTGTTATTTCTCTAAAAAAGTACACAGCCTACTGAATCATTGGTGGGTTACCACCAAAAATTTGGTGGGTTCCCATCATAAGATTACTGGGTTGACACTAAAAATTTGATCGATTACCATCCAAACATCAATGCTTATAAATTCACTCTTATAAGTCCAATAAATTTATTACACTAATTCTCTTATCCATTCCTCTAGTAATAATCCTCTAATTTATATTACATTAAATTAAATGTTCATTTAACCCAACAATACCATTATAAAAAATGACATAGTTTGAAAATAAAATAATATCTAACCTATAATGATGTGGGTCAATATATATACTTTTAAAAAAATAAAACTTATTTTGAAATTATAACCAAGTAAATTTGGAAAAATATATCATGTAAACCCTATCAGATGTCAGATAAAATTTTATAATAAATTTTTTCTCATTCACTTGATATTATATTTGACCCTACATGACATTGTATCAATTATAATATTATTTAATTACTAATTTATAATTAAAATAAAATATTCACCAGTTAAAAATATTTTCTATTATTCAATTAATAATGGTATCTGAAGTGATAATCCTAAAATACATGTATCTTGTAATGAACCAAAACAAGACAACCAAATGCATTACCCATGATGGCATACCACAGGGTGAGAATAAACACATACACCATGAGTATGATTTCACCATAAAGGATAATACAAAAAGTATCAAGTATCATAATATATAGAAAATGATCATAGAGTAATGTGGACGAAGAGATACACAATGGTGAGATGTTAAAAAATCCAATGACTAATTCCGAGAAAAAAATCGAAAATAAAACCAAAATTGTGTCTCCATGTGACCAAGCGTCACCACCCTCCCAACCCACCATGAGGATGACATCCAGTAATAGAATCTATAAACCTACATGATTCCCTTCCCTATATTGTATCCTAAAAAAATTAAATTTGAATATTCCCAAATCCATATGAAAGGTTTGAGGAAAACACCAAATAGGATACCTCCTTAAATATGAATAATATTTATCAACTTATAACCACTACATTTAGCTTTGAAACAAAACATGCTTCATTAACCAATTCGATTTGAAAAAAAAATTATAAAAATTATTTAGTTACCTTCATGTATTTAAATATAAAAATAAACCCAAAAATATGACATAATGCATGAGAGATAAATAATTAGGCAGTAGTCCAAATCATCCATGGAAATTATATATGATAAATATGTGATCAGGTAAGCATAAAATAATAATTCATCTATAAAACTAATTAAATCTAGGTTGTAGCCTATGGAAATACATACTGGTACATGTTATGTATTACTAATATATTCATACCATGAATCATACTGATATCAAATCCTATAGGAATCTACTTCTATCACAATAACAACTCCAAGTGGTTTCACACACTATAAGGTTATGATATGTCCAAAACCTGATGCACCAAAGTCCCCATTTGGTGTTTTTTAACAAAAAAAATCAAGTAGAAATGCTCACTATTTTAATGACACATTTTCACAATCAATGCATCAACACTTCAATGCATGAGAATCCTTTTTAGAGTCAAAACCACATTGAGTATTTTCATCAACATAGTAACCTCAGAAATATATTTTTAAATCCATACTCATTTAAAAACAACATTACAAGGAATCCAATATATATTATCACAAAAAAAATCTCATTTATATGAAATAAAAACTATCATAAACCAAAAAAGTGTAATTTTAAATACATCAAGTAATTAATGAGATATATCCATTTAAAAATGAAAGCTACCTCACCAATGAATAAAACCAAATAACATTAAAAAAAATATGAAACCTAATAGTTCTAATCCTCATAAACCTATATCAATAAATAACATTTTTCAAATATATTTTAAACCCTATAGTTATATAAATCACAGCCCACTAGGTTTCCTAAGAGATAAATGTAAGAGTGATAAAGAGTGGGTCTATAGAAAAGAGGATAAACAAAGAAAATATTCATATATACCTTGAAAAGATATTCCCAAATCGATGGATAATATCCAAGAGACTAAGGGAGAACCCCCTAGATTTTCAAGGAATGGTTTGGTGGAGATAAAGATAGTTTAATTGTTGATTATATTTTAAAATGAGAAAAGTAATCAGGAAATTTGAAAAATGTGTAAAACTAAAACATGTCACATAATTAGGTTGCATTATTATAAATTACATGCACCAACCATGTGGTTCCCTTTTTCCCATGAAAATAAAATTTCTCTTTTACATGTGTTAAGACACATATTAAGAAAAACCATGTATGCAGCAAGAAAATTCCTCTAAGACCAAACCCATCAACTCACATGGTTTTCATGGAGTCTTGAACAGTTAGAAAAATTATTCAAATGACCACTAGGAACAATATACCTATTTCATATAGTAACTTCATGCTTACAATTTGCCATGTATAGATTGCGTGCCTTGCCTATTTCTACAAAAACTCCAAATTCACAACCCCTAACACTAAAAAAACATTATAAAAACTATATAGATAATATAGACCCAAAATTTGGCATACTTTTGACTCAATGTGTTTCGTAATTCTCACCACTATACCTATACATGTACTCAAAAATCATTTTGAATTATATACACATTAAAATAGAAGGTAATTTTTACATAAATAATGATTCTTAGTCCCATGTATCATGTTTTTCCTATCTGTACTTCTATAGTAAAATGAATAAGGGAATCATTCTCAAACAAAACACACTATCTTGAAGATCCATAATATAAACTTTTTGTTTATCCACTAAGGTGTCAAGATCAAAATCAATATCCTATTATTCAATTAAATGTGAAGGATCTGACTGATTACTCTTTAATTAAGAAACATGGAACACATCATGAATCAATTCCAAGAGAGATAACATTTATAAATGATAAACCTACTTTCCAATAGTTTAGTAAATCTCAAAAAGATCATAAAACCTTGGTGGAAACATAACTTACGTTCCCAAATTATGATTTCCAAAGCAAGGTACCTTGAGAAAAACTTGATCAACTAACACAAACTCAAGTGGGTGGCTATGAAGGTCCACCTATGAATTCTTAAGAATCTAACTTATCACTAACCTATTCTGGGCCATCTTTACAATTTTTATCATATATTAGAGAAGCTTTAGTCCATCCATATTCTATTCTCCTTACTTATCCAAACACAAATGAAATATTCATGGCCACTAATACAATACTAAATAGGGGACCATTTTAATCAAATTATGATAAAAATTATTACAGGAAAATGAAACCAAGGACATATTATTTTCTCATAAAACCTTGAAATAAAGCATGAAACATAACCTAAAGAATGTAAATGTATTGATTAGTATAACCATCCATATGAGGATGATACATCATGATTAACTTCTCTAGTGTATGTATTTCCTCTTGTAAACCAGTCCAAAACCAAGATGTAAATCATGAATATCTATTAGAAACAATAGGAAAAGGAAATCCATAGAGCATCACAATCTCTATAACAAACCATATAACATTCTACTACATTTTTTTCATATCCCTAATAGGTGTTGGTTGGATTTGGACACTCAAGAGGGGGTAAATTGAGTTCCTAAAAAAATTATTAAAATTTTTATTTAAAATATTCCCTCAATTTAAAACTTAACATGCCAGTTAATCAAAGTAGTGAATTTATAATAGTCTGACTTTTCAACTAATTTCTCAAAATAATGATTATATATAAGTTATAACAATATGAGATATTGATACAACTTTTAAAAATAATATAATAATACACAAAAGTTATAAACACTATCCAAGACTAACTATCAAAGTGAAATTCGGTTTTCAGAGATACATGTAAAAAAAGAAAACAATGTTTGAAAACACCATAGATATAAAAAAAGGTTCAGTCTTAAGATGCTACTTATTACTATTCACTTTGTGATCACCTAACACCAAGTAGTCTATATAGATAAAGGTTTTGATCCACAGATTTGATTGGGGTTTACACAGCAGTTTCAAACTGTCCAGGTCACCTAACATCTACCATAGTTTTGTGTGGGAACAAAATAAAACCATTCACATAGGACCTCTACCGAAATTCTACGTGGGATAAACAAGTGTAAAAAGATAGTTGTGTGAGGATATCTAGTATCCTCTATTTCAATACAGGTGATAGTGTGTTTTAAAGAAATATGCGCACACTCTTCAAATACCAAATAAAAAGGAACACAATAAGGAAATAAATCTTAGATAGGGTTTAGAAGACTCTATGTGTTATGTAGATCAGCTATGGACTCAATGTGTATCAGAGTTAAAGCTAGAATCTACTTCTGGAAACTGACATTAAAATAGAGTTTTGTGGAGAACTGTGTTCTTTCTTCCATGAAGATGACATGTTCTTCTCCATAGGTTTAGTTGAATGCTGTAAATATGTTCAAACTTTGGTGGATAGTAGTTCCTTGGTTCATAGTAAGCATGAATGAAGAGTTCATCATCTTCTCTTCGTTTCGGTGTGTTTATCGTGTAAGTCTGATACTATGTCAATGTGTATCTTTGTATATATTTTCATCTTGTGAGATTTATTATTTTATATTCTATAGCCTGACAATGTGCACATTTGGAGTAGGTTTTGTACCTCGTACTTGTGAATTCCACATTAATAAATTATTAAAAACCAAAAAAATTAAGTAGTATAATTAAAACACTCAAAATATGACCATTAAACTAATATTAAATAAAATGAAAATGAAATAGTTTATCAGTGACTCATTTGTCAGTGAATAATGTGTTGGTGACTCATTCTATCATTGAGTACTTCTTATTGGTATCAATGTGTCATTCAATCAGAGTCTCCTTATTTAGGTCTATTCATTCGTCGATGAGTACATGCATCAGTTGCACCATGTGTTGATGGAACCATATATCGCTAGCACCATGTGTCCGTTAGTCAATCCTTCTACCAGCGAGAAAATTGAACTATCGGTGACTCATTTAACCTATTAGTGAGACATTCACTACTGGAAAAATACCCTATACCAACGGTTTGGAAACGTTGGTATAAGCCCTCAAACCGTTGGTGTAGGCTATACTAACGGTTTGGAGGACCGTTGGAAAGTAAGTCGTGACAATAGGTCTACACCAACGGTTTTCAAAAAAAACATTCGGTGGGATTTGATCCCAGGCCCTCTAGTTTATAATTGAATGACTTAACCACTAACCTACCATGACTTTTGTGAACATAATTTGATAAATATATATATGTATTGTTATAATAATTTTAAATTTTGACTTATATAATGTTCTCGGTAAGAAGATTCGATTAACAATCGAAGGACCTATACCAACGGTTCTCAAAACTGTTGGTATAGACCTATACCAACAGTTTTGAGAACCGTTGGTATAGGTCCTTTGATTTTAGGACCTATACCAATGGTTTTGGACAAACCGTTGGTACCGTTGGTATAGGGTCTCTATAATGGACCTATACCAATGGTTTGGCCAAAACCGTTGGTATAGGTCCTATAGGTCCCCCCCTATACCAACAGTTTGTCCAAAACCGTAGGTATAGGTCCATATAAGTGACCTATATCAATGGTTTTGGCCAAACCGTTGGTATAGGTCCAAATTAATAAAATATACCAACAGTTTGGCCAAAACCGTTGGTAAAAGTCAAATTTCCAGTAGTGATTATGCCTGTATTTATTGGTGACTCCTCTGTGTTATTGGAATCAGTGAGTCAGATTAATTCTGTCGGCATCGGGGACACAATTATCTATTGGTTTCAGCTTCTCATACTTAGGAAATATTTCTGTTTGGATAGTCTTACAACATACATATTATCAGAATGCAATAAAATTATATGTTATTATAGATAATCATAATTTAAAATATTTAAACGAAAATAAAAATGATTGAAATTATTATAAAAGATTAATAAATTTGACATGATTTGTGATTATTAAAACCAGAGAGGGTGGCCACCAATCTCCTATTGCCCAACAATATCCCCCTTTTTAATGATCAAAAATCATGAAATTATAAAGTATAATAATTTAATGTGTAATATAATCATTCTACATATCATCTCCCATTACTGGTGAATTTTCTCAATATATCGATAAGGTCGAGAGGTAAAATATATAGAAATTGTATCATAGGAAACAAAAATAATGGTATCATAGAGTAATTCATTTTCTTCCCATATGTATCCAGAGGTAAGGAAAATAAAATACATAAGAGTGGTATGAAAGGAAAAAATAAATAAGGATAATTCCTAACTGATGTTATCTCCATTTTAGATTATCAAAAAGGGAAAGGGTATCAAAGGATAAAATCAATAATGAAATTGAATCAATGAAATAATATTTATAATAGATATAACACAAATATATGAAATGTGTGATAATTTAATTCTAGTAAACCATGAATGAAAGGGCATTACAATAGTCAGGGAAAGGAAAAAAAAAGTAAAATACATCAGCCCTATCAAAAATCATCCACCCTTCTTCTTAGGGTCAAGGGTGGCATTCTCTTCCTCTGAGGGATCAATCGAATGTCCAGTAGAAGGTGTAGGCTAAGACATATGAGGGTCCGAATGGATCTTTGGAGGAGGTAGGATCACTCCTTTAGGAATAGTAGAGGAAATGATAGGCTTGTGTTGTGACAAAACATGAGGTTGATCTTGTGATGTGATAACTAGGCGAATATTACTGAATGCCTCAGAAAAAGTCATCTTATGTGGATGCATTGATTCAGTAGGTCAAATAGGTGTAGTAGTTGGCACCATAATTTCTTCACTCTTCACATGAAGTTATGGTTTCAATAACTTAATGAAATCCTAAATTATTTCCACACCGTACTTCATTTATTTCTCAAAATCATATTAATTCTCCATTAACTTGTCAATAAGTGGTGTGAAGTCCTTTAATCTTTGAAATTGATCCTTAAAAGATTTTTTCACTGGAGAAAATTTCAAATTATTAATTGAATTTTTAGGAATGTGTTTCAACTGATTCTTGGTAATAATCATCCGGAAATAATTATCCACCTTCTCTATAATCACATCATTTACAGTCACAATAATCTTGGAATAGATCCTGTCCATGTCATGATCATGGTCACTATTCATCTCAATTTTTTAAAGGTTTTCCAATCTAGAAGAACAAAATAGAGTTTGATTCTCATCCTTAACAACTTTTCCAACTGCCTCAATGTCCAAGGATGGATACTTATGACCAGAGGTAGAGGGAACATCAGGAGTTGAGTTGTGGTTCTTAAGAGCATTAATCAGTATTTCAAGATAGCCTTCATATTTAGAGGTCCGATGATTTGTTATTATGGAAAGAACACTCATTTCGTTTCTCAAATGCATGTTTTTTTAAACAACTATTTCCTCCATTGTGATTAATTTTTGTTAAATCTTGGCTATAACCTTATTTTAAACATTAAATACATCGGCCTCATTCAAACCAACTATATGAACTAGAATAGGAGCATCTTGAACAGAATATGTTATATCTTATATTAAAGATTTGAGATAGTGTAATTCATTAATCTGATGAGGTTTTTCCATTATAGCTTGTTGAATATCAGGCACCATCTAATATTTAACTGATACCATCACAACAAAATAGATTTCATCCTTAAAAATTTCAACGTATCATCCAGTGACATAGTCACTAGGAATTGAAACAATAGAAAAAGTAGGGGCCATGGTAGATGCCACTTCTTGAGGTGTCCCAACAAGAATATACTTTTCAACTGGTGGTCTCTATGGAACTGTAACAATTTCCTCAGCATCAAAGTAAAAAGAACCAAAATCAAGGAAAAAATGTTGTGGATTGCTTTTCCATTGAAATAGAACATAGGGTTTCAAATGAGTTAGTGTATTATCTATCACTCTTCCATCTTGAATATCCTCCTCAACATGAGATCATTTATCATAAATCTTCCCCTCAATCTATTCTCTCCTCACTAGTGGATTACCCTTACGATGAGGTCCCCTTATTTCATACACTAACTAATGTGTATGGATCACTTGATCCTCCACTTCTAATTGAGTTTCAACTACACTTCTCTCTTCAATATCAACTACAGATGGTTCTATACAGCATTCTGAACTATATCATCAACCACCTCTATGTCCCCACCTTGATCATCTGCATGATGGTCACTACCACTTTCATCGCCTTCACCACTTCCTTTACAACCTTCATCATCATCATCTTCTCCATTCTCTTCACTGCCTATCTTATTAGAATTCTCATCATATCCTCTTTAATTGCCTAAACCCGAACCACTTTTACTGTCGTTGTTACCTTCATCTTCTTCACTTCCTTCTTTTTATTCTTCTTTTTCTCTTTCTTCACATCCATTGGATCTACTTACATAATCCACAATAACAAAAACTTTTGTCTGGTCATCTCCATTGTCTCCAAGTGTGGTATCATCAAAGGGAAAAGAAGAGAGAGGACTATGTCGTCCATATGAAATACCTTTTTGAGATTTAGTGGTGTCAGAATCACTCCTATCATCGATAGGTGACCCTTGATCTCTGACTGGTGTGGCAAGTTATTCTTCCATATTTGAATAGTAAACAATATGAGCATCTGGTTCAAGGCCTGAATCCACCATATTCACTATCCTAAAAGAGTGGTCCACTGGGATAAACTTCTCATATAATTTCTCCTCATCACCAAACCGTTATTTCTTCCATGAATTCCAATTGATTTTCATCCTCTTATAAATTTATTTTCCCAATAAGATCTTACTGCACTCAGAAACAATATCATCATTATAACTAACTCATCCATTTTCATTCGACATGGTTGAGATCATCCTTGGGTAAATCCAATAGTTCGTCTTTCATGATGTCTTAATCAAATCACTGATATAAACCATGAGATATCTACATAGGTTTAACTTAATTATCTTCTTCATTTGGTACACTAAATAAACATCTTGATATTTTAATGAAGAAAAGTTCCCTTTTCCTAGGATATATATGGTGAAAAATGAATTTTAAAAACATTCTATACTCCCCATATAATTCTATATAAATAGGTCTCTTGAGATCAACATTGTTTGTAAGCTTCTCAATACCTTCCTCAGAGAAGAAAATTTCACTCTCTAGTTGAGAGGATCCCTATTAATCATCAAACACTCCCCCATGAGGGACTTTAAGACCCTCATCCCACTACCTAGATGAAAAATAAATTCTCTTCCCTTTCACTATGGAATTTATCTAAGAAACTCAACATCCTTATAAAAGAAACTACACATTCATGTAAAAATCATGAACAAACTTTTGGTAGAAAGGTCATTCATTGTATGAAAACCACTTAAGCTAGCCTTGATCCTACAACACCTTCAACATCACAAGTTTTCTTTCTAACAACCACCCAGCCAACACTTCCTTTTCTAGTGTAACCACTCACCTTGCAAGCACAGTATATGTAGTCCCTGAGGACTCACAATTCTATTTCATAGAAACAAGAGCCTCCTTTCCTGAACCCCTTTCAAAACGTGCTTCACACACACAATTCCTATAGTTCGATTGAAGGTCAGGAGTTGAGATGTCGAAGGTATGGAGAGATAAGTAGCTAGAGAGTGTAAGGGTAAGTTTTATAGTAGATTTATTGGGTTTGTATCATTTATGGAATTTGATATCACAAAATCAAGATATTGTGAACCCAGTTCAATGAAATCACTGAAATAGTGTCATTTTGATTAATAGAATAAAACAGAAAATAAAAGTGATTCGTCAATATAGACATGAAAAATTTTACATAATAATGACAACGTCGGCATGACAAGGCTTCGGTGTCAGCATGAAAACTATGTCGACATGACATAGCATCAATATGAAAAAGTTATCGATGTCGAGATGATATTTTCAGCTTCATATTGTTAGAGTCGGTGTGACACTATCTGTTAGAATTTTCTAGTGTTTCTATGATAGATTCACTTAATATTAACAAAGTAATAACAACATAAGGTCTTATAGATTGATCATCCATAACTCATGTCTAGTGTATTTCATCTTTTTGGTGATCAATGGCTTAGTGAAAATGTCCGCAAACTAATGTTTAGGAATAATGAATTCTAAAGTTATATCATCTCTTTGATAATGGTCTCTAAAAATTGATATCTTTCATCAATTGTTTTTCCTAGAATGTGAATTAGTATTCTTAGAAATATTAATATCATTTTTTATCACAATTAATAAAGACATGTTTGAATTGATATCCATAGTCTCGTAATGTGGGTTGCATCCACAAATTTGTTCACAACAGCTACCAAAATATATGTATTCAGCTTTATATTTAAGTAATACAATATAATTTGGTTTCTTACTACACCATGAAACTAGAAACATTCCCAAAAAGATACATGTGGAAGAGTTTCTCTTTCTATCTAACTTATAGCCACTAAATTCAGAATCTGAATAACTCACCAAATCAAAAGTTTTTCATCTAGGATAGAATATTCCTAAATTGGTTGTATATTTTATGTATTTAAAAATAGTTTTGATTTCGTTTAAATGATATTAATTTGGGTTTTCTTAAAAAAGTGAACACATGCACACACTATTCACAATATTTGACCTACTTGTAATTACATAGAGAAAACACCCAACCTATCCTCTATAATTAGTTTAATCAATAGATTTACCGCCTTCATCAAGGTCAGACATATAAGTGGTACTCATTGGAGTGTCACTACTCTTAGTGCTTTCAAAGAATTTTTTTTAAAAAAATATCCTTAGTATATTTACTTGGATTCAAAAAAATAACTTATTTATTTTGAAATATTTAAAATCCCATAAGGAATTTGAGTTCCCCCATCAAACCCATATCAAATTTTCTTTGCATCGGCTTTGAAATATCAACACAGAAATAATTTTTAGGGGATTCTATATTAATATAATCTACATAGATTTTTACTACTAAAACATCTTTGGAAATTTGATTTATAAAAGGGTAGGATAAGAAATATCTTTGTTAAAACCTTTATAAATAAAAAATTTTGATCCTAAAAAAGAAATCTCTTGGAGATTTCTTTAATTATTATAAAGCTTTAATTAATTTAAAAAATGATTTGGAAAGTGTGGATTTTTGAAACCAGAGGGTTTCCAATGATAACAACCTCAATTATATAATAATTTAATAATGAACTCTTGACATACTATTGATAATGTTTTCAATCTATATGTGGTTTATAGGCAACTAGGATTCTAATGGCCTCAAGTCTGGCTAATGTTGGAGAGGTTTCCATGTAGTAAATCCCTTCTTCTGGAATATAACCTTGTGAAACCAATATAGCTTTATTTCCAACTATATTACCATATTAATATACATAATTTATAAACACCAATTTAGTGCATATAGTCATAGTGTCATTGAGTCTATTTAGAGATTTCAAAAATTTTATTCTCTCAAACAGATATAACTCTTCTTGCACAACCATCACCCAGAATTCATCACTGATCACACCATAGATGTCCATAGGTTTAATTTGTGACAAGAAAGCATGATGTTCAACCTAATTTTTGAGAGAAGCTGTAGTTTGAGTTTATTTGTCTAAATCTCCAACCGTAGCATCTAAAGGATGGTTTTTCAAAGTTCTAACTGGTTTAGAATAAGAGGGGATAGTCACATCATGTTCTTCTACAAGTTCAAGTTCACCATGAATAGAGTTTGGATAATTTCTAAAACTATAATTTTTAACATATTCTATAATAGGATGATCGTAAGATTTAGTATTAATGTCTATATTTGACATATCATCCTCAAGATTTTCTAGTGAGGCCTTCGACTCATGTGTATTTGTCTAATAAACATTACATATACATATTCTTCCACACATTTGGTTCTCTTATTGAAGGCTATGTAGGCTTTTCTGGAAATTGGATATAGTAGGAAAATTATTTTATCACTTTTGGAGATTACCATGTCCATACTATCCTTAGTGTTAAGAATATACACTATAAAACCAAAAACATTGAAGTAGTTAACCATGGGTTTTCTATTGTTCCAAAACTCATAAGGGGATATCTTAAGGATATGTCTAATGACGACTATTCATTATATAGAATGATGTATTGATAGCTTCTTCCCAAAAGTATATAAGAAGGTCATACTCACTAAACATGGTTTTAGAAATTTCCTGTAGGGTTCTATTTCTTCATTCTATAACTCCATTTTTCTAGGGTGTCTTAGGAGTAGATAAGTTATGATAATATCCATTTTGTGAGAAAAAGGATTCAAACTCTTGGTTATCAATCTCACAGTCATGGTCACTTATATGGTTTTTAACTCTAAGAACACTATGATTTTCTATAGTCCAAGCATACATGGTAAAATGAGAGAAAGATTCACTTTTGTGAGCCAAGATAAAGGTCCATCTATATCTAGAGTAACCATCTACACAAACATAAACATAATTCCTCCCACATCGACATGAAACTCAAGATAGTCAAAACAATTCCTTTTTAATCAACTTGAGATGTTGAAAATTTGAAACTTATTTATTTCTTTTGAAAGATATTTTGTATTGTTTACTCTTTTGACAATGATTATACACAATATCATTTGGAAGCTCATGTTTGGGTAGATCCTTGACTAATACTTTCTTGGTAAGATTTCTAAGTGAGTGTATATTTCATTTACATAATCTTATATACCAAATCCATGACTCATTATAAAAAGAACACAAACATGAAACATTTTGAGAAATTAAAGAATCTAAATCAACAGTATAAAAATGTAAATTGAAAAAAGAAGAAAATACTAAATCATTTATAAAATTAAAAATGATTCATGCATCATCCTAAAATTTTACATTAAAATCGTCATCAAATAACTAAGAGATACAAAGTGGTTTATATTTTAATCCATCAAAAAAGGTACATTAGAAATTAAAAATTTGTTAGAATTACAAATCTGAGCAAGGCCACTGATTTTTCCTTCATAAAAGGTTACATGGACACCATCAATATTTTTGAGATTATTAAAGCATGAGCAATCTATTATCGTGTGTCCTGAATATATACTATCTGTGTACCATAGACTTCAATAGAAGCTCATCAAATATCTTTCCTATAAATAAATTATAAAATAAAATATTTTGGTACCTAGATTTGTTTGGATCAAGTAATATTGGTAATAAGAGATTTTGGAACTAATATTTTTTTTATGGGTTTACTATAATCAGTATTAATAGTATTATAAAAGTAGAATTAATTTTAGCCAAAAAAAAATGAAACAACAGAAGATGTTTCCTGGCTTGAACTTGCATAAAATTTTCCAGAACACGGTATCATACTATATTTTTCAAATTTAGATAAAAACTGTTTTTGAAAAATTTTATTTTACAAGGTTAGAAGACAATACTACTAGTTTATTTTGCTGAAACTTTGTTACAAATAATTTTAATAATGATATCTTTACCTTTGATAAAATTTTCTAAATATTTTTTCAATTTCTCATTTCACTATTTAAGATCATTGTTTTCCATAAGCGATTGATCAATTTTTTATTTTTCTACAGCATTTTCAGATTTAACAATAGAAGTAGAAGAATGATATTTCTTCAAGGATTTATATTTACCTTTTAATTCATTACAAGTATCTTCAATCATTTTGAAATATTCAAGAATTTATTGATTGGTTGTGTTTTCATAATCACTTTCTTCTCCAGAATAATTTGTATTATGTTCATGAGATTTTAGTGTTACCTTATATGTTTTTATCATAAAAAACATATTTTCATTATTTTCATTTTAATCATGAGAAGATTTTGAGTCACTTGATTTGTCCTCATAAGTACTCTATGTTTCCTTCATTTATTTCTTGTAATTTCAATCTTTTTACTACTTCTTCGTTTTATAATTTTCATTGGAACAGTTATCCTTCAAATGTCCCTTTCATTTTATCACATAGAATATTGTCTCATTTGAGGTATCACCTCTTTTATAATATTTTTTCTAGGTTACCTTATTATCATATTTACCTGTATAGCTAGGATTCCTGAAAAATTCCTTCTTTCTATAGAATTTCATAAACCATATGGCAAGCTAAGACATCTCCTCATCCCTGTCTATTGATGATTGTTCATCACTAAAACATTAAATTTTTATCTTGGGATTTGTCTTTATGTTTGGATGTAGTATATTTAAGAGAAAAATATTTTATTTTGGATTCACCATCCTCTGCATTTTTAATTTTTGTTCTTCCTCATACATTATCAAATTTCCTATCAGCTCCATCACTAGAAATGTGTTGAGGTCACATGATTCTATTATTGATATAGAAGTCCCTCTCCATATATCTTTTAAACATTTGAGTATTCTCATTACTTTTTCCTTAGATGTAATAGCTCATCAGAAAGAGATCATGGTGTTCAAAATCACATTAAACCTGAGATACATGTTAAAAATAGGCTCATTGAGCATCATCTTAAAATTATCATACTTAATAGTAAAATTATAAAGTGTCATTTCATTAAAGTTTGGAGTTCTATCATGTAAAATAGCTAAGGTTTTCCTAATTTCATAGGAACATGTAAAAATACATATTCTATTAAATTCATCATCTCATAAAGCACCAAACCAAAGAATTCAAAGTTTTTCCATTGTTATTATAAGTAGTCATTGTGGCATCACAAATTGTATTCGTAGATGTATTTTTTATTTTTTATTTATATTCTATAACTATGAAAATATCAAATCCCATACTTTCAAAATTAATTTTTATCTTACTATTCCAATGGTCATAGTTTATTATATTAAATTAGGGAGTTCTAGTTGTTGTAGCATCTTTCAATCTATTATCCATAATAAAGAAAATATTTTTAAAAATCTTAAAAATAAAAAGTAATAGAAATTTTGAGATCTGTAAAACACAACTAAATCACAGTTGAAAATATTTAAATAAGATTCTAGAGAACATTATGTTGACACCAAATTTTGGTCAGAGTATGACACTCAATAGGGGGTGAATTATATCCTATAAAAATTTTGGTTAAAAGGAATATTTTAAAGTTCCCCTAATTTAAAATATAACTGAACATTTAATCAAAGTAGGTAATTTATAATAGTATGACTATTTGACAAATTTATTAGAAGATTTTTTATTTATCAATTGAAAAAATGATATATTGATACAAATTTTGAAACTAATCTAATAATCCAAAATAGTTAGAAATAATATCAAAGACTAACTATCAATGTGAAACTTAGTTTTCTGAAATATTGGTAAAAAACAGAAAACTAAATTTGGAAGAGCAAAAGATATAAAACAAGAATTTATATCAAAATATAAGACTTATTCATCTTCACATTGTGATAACCTGCTACCAAGCAGTCTATATAGATAATGGTTTTGATTTACACCCTATATCAGGGTTTACACAACAGTTTCCAACTTTCTAGGTCACCTAACCCCTACGAGAGTTCTATGTGGGAAAAAATACAACCAGGTCACATAGGACCTCTACAAAAGTTATATGTGGAATAAAAAAGTGTAAAAAGATAGTTTTGTAAGGATATATAGCATCCTTCATTTCAGTGTAAGAGATAGTGTGTGTTTTATAGACAGATGGACACACTGCTTGAAAATGTAATAAAATGGAACACAACAGAGAAATAAATATTTTATAGGGTTTAAAAGGAACTGTTTGTTATTAAATTAGGCTCTAGAATCATTGATATATCATAGTTGAAGTTGGATTCCTCTTCTTCAAGCAGACATTGAAACAGAGTGTTGTGGAGTATATTGTTAGGACTTCTAGGAAGATGATATATCCTTCTATTTAGGTTCAGTTGAATGTTGTAGAGATGTTGTAATGTTGGTGGATAGTAGTCCTATAGTCCATAGATATCATGAAATAATATTTCCTCATGTTTTATTTATTTCTATATGTTTCTCATGTGTGTCTTAAACTATGTCTACACGTTTCTTTGTATATATTTTCAGCTGGATATATTTCCTATTTTATATTCTCCATCCAGACAGTGTGCATGTTTGAGGTAGGTGTTTTACCTAGTAATTCTAACATCCTCATTAAATACTTCTACAAAAAAACATTAAATTAATCAATCACATTAAAACACTCAAAATATAACCATTATTAATAGTACTAAATAAAAGAAAATTTAAATAGTCTATCAGTGACTCCTTTGTCGGTGAATAATGCATCAGTGACTCATTCCATTGGTGAGTCCATCTATCAGTATCAATGTTTCATTCTATCTATGTCACACTCTATTGGTGTTTCCTTCTATCAGTATTTCTCTGTATCAATGTGTCCTTTTGTCAGTAGCACCATGTGTAAATAACACCATGTGTCGGCATCACCATGAGTCGGTTTGTCAGTCCTTCTATCAGTGAGACAATTGAACCGTCATTGACTCGTTTGAAATATCTGTGAGACATTATATCTGTTAGTATTGATTAGTCCTTTATGATGTCATCATAAGTGTGTCAAACTTATTCTATCAGCATCAGTGACTCAATTTTCATTCGGTGTCAGCTTCTCATACTTATGAAATAATTCTATTATGACTTTATTATAACATAAATATTATCATAATCTGTTAAAATTTTTAGTATATAATCATAGTTAAACATATTAAAACTTAAATAAACATGATTTAAATGATTAGACCTTATTAATAATATTTGACATGATTTGGGATTATTTAAACCAGAGAGGGTGGCCAATAATTTCTTATAATCCAATAACACAAACAAAATGATTTGATATCCTAAGTTAATTAATGATCACCCAAATTAGATCCCTCCAACTAGGAGTCCATATTAAACCCACAATTATCCCCATTGATATTTCATGCCAATTACATACCATAGAAAATATATTTTCTAATAAACTATAATATCTTTGGTTCTCTTCCTTAATATTCTATCAGGTTAGGCATTAGTACACAATTTTGGAAACAAACTTCCTCATCCATAGAAATCAATACTAATTCCTCAAATCATTATACTTCTTGGTAGTCCCAATGTGTACATAAAAACTGGACCAATGTATACTATCCATAACCTCAAATATCAGATATATTAGAACAACCAATCTAATATAGAAAAAAAAATCAATTAAAAGACTGAGCCTAATCACTCAAGGTCTCCCCAACATTAATGATTTTACTAAAATACTAACAATCTATGTATAATTCTTTCTTAATAAGAACATTATCTTCAATTTAACATTCAAATTCCAAAAAAAAAATAACAATTTCACATCAATTTCTTCACCATCTAATAACACCTCTGTGAAAACACTCATCAAGGACCACTCTTATACAAAATCCTTCAGGGGTTGAGTCGGTAGATTTCTAGTCAATGTAATAGGGACCACATTACATTTTGTAGGTGTTTATTCAATATAAAAATATAAATTATAAATATATTAAACTTATAATATATTCTATAATATCATATCCATTTTGGTAAAAACATAATTCAAAATATTATGATCTAAATAAATAGTAAACTACTCTCAATAGAGATAGTGATGCCATGTCTTTAGATCATCTATTACCATATCTGACTCATGATAAAGGGTAGGATAATTCTTCTCATGGGGTTTTAGTTAGTGATAACAATCGTCCTCCACCATCTTTCTTTATATTATAACACATCCTAACCCCATACCTAATGTGTCTAAAAAGATGTCATATCCCCAACCCGGTTCTAGTTGAATTAGAATTGGATCAAAATTAAATATTTCCTTTAGTTCCTCATTTGATTTTTGATCTTGTAATTCCATTAAAATTTAAAACATTTTCTAGTTAACTCTTACATGGAATTGGAAATCAATGAGATATCCTAAAAAATTGTAATAACCAACCATGACAAAGAATCTTTGAATCTAAAACACATTTCTAGTTTTCTTCTAATGCATCACCACATGGATCCTTTCAATATTTACTAAGAAACCACCCTTGGATGTCACATAGGCCAAAAAAATTAATTATTGGATCCAAAAAACAAATTTATACATCTCTAAATACAGATGGTTTTCTATAAATATTTCAGAGTAAGACTAAAATGATCTGTGTTCTCTTCCATTATCATTGAATAAAAAATATCATTCATAAAATCAATCCTACATAACTATATGAACCAATAAAGTATTTTATTAATTCATTTCATAAATACCATAACAATTTTTATGAGACCAAATGGCATAAATAAATACAAATTATTTTCATACCTATAATTGATGGTTGTATTACAAATATCTTCCTCTTAGACTCTTAAGTAAAAATACCCTAAAAATAGTTAAATTTTAAAAATACATTTTACATAATTAAATTCTCCAAACATATATCAATTATAGAAAATGGTACTTCTTCTTACTAGAAACATGATTATGATTTTGATAATCAACACACTGTTAGAGTCTTCCATATTCCATCTTTTTAAAGAGGTCTGGTGAAGCCTAAGGTGCCATACTCAGATGAATAAATCCTTTAACTTCAAAATATTTAAGGTAAACATTATGTTCATACAACTATGTCGATGGAATATGATATGTTGGAAATGATATGGGGATCATCACCAGAGATAATTTTAAAAACTCACCAAATACATCAGGGTACTCATCCACTATAGTAGAAAGTGGACCACTAATATTATGGTAGAAAATTTTAAGAAAAAACTCAAATAATTGGAATTAAATCATTATGGGATCAAGATAAATATAGAATAATCTCCCGTATCTAGGATAAAACTCATCTTAAAATATATGATTTACCTCATTTGTATATATAAACTGAACATTATGATCATAATGATCATTATATCCCTTAAAATTAACCCTCCAATCCTTGTCGATGACTAGGTTGAATAAATCAATTATTAATAAATCTGGAAATAACCTCATAGTCAAAGATCATAATGTGAAACATGAAACATTTATAACCTTAGTTGTTTTTCCTTCCTCAAGGAGTGGAAAGATCCATCATAAACTATATAATCATGAATTTTAATCTCAAAAAAACAATCAAATTAGATGATTAAAAGGAATGAGATGCAACAATATCAAAAAAAATCTATAAATATAGTGGGGAAAATAAATACCTTACCTCACATAGTACCTATCCCCACTAAATATTCCTTTGGTGTATACACTAATTTATTAATACATCCAAAATCATATCCACTGTAGGATTTTTCAAAATATGAGTATACCCCTATCATTATAATGAGACCAACCACCTTTTCACACAACAGACCAAACCTAGGAACCTTTGGTAATCGTCGATCCAAATATACTACATTGGGATATCCTTCTAAAAAACATAAGATTAATGGATTATCCACATATATTTCAATTTATAGGTGTTATTATATAATCAGGCTTAGAATGGTTAGGTCTCCCACACTAATAGAAAATAACCTAGTGTTAACCTGAATAGTCCCCCAACATAAATTGATAAGCTTTATTTCAAATACTTTTTTGGATAGTTGATGCACCCTTTATACCCATAAATAAAATATATATCCACATTAACTCATATTTCAAGATATATTATCCTCAGTTATAGATTCATTTTCAACAACCGTAGAAATTTTTAAAATGCATAAAAATCATCGTCGAATAAATATCTTCCTTAAAACCCATCTAGAACCTTCGAGCTTTAAGGTAGTTATTAGAGACATGATCTGGTGATATGTGTAATAACATTGAAAAATGTTTTACATGCACCATAACTAAATTATCCTTATTATCTAAGGTCAAAAGTTCAGCAGTATCCTCGAAATTCATCATTTCAGAATAAAATTGTTAATTGAACAATTTCTTCAAAGTAGTCCGTGTTTGTTTATAATAATATTTATCATTCCCAAGGGATACCCACCATTTAACTCACAATAATTTAAGAATTAAAGTGGATAAACCCACCTTTGAGTCATCTAGAGTCTTCATGAAGGGTAATATCCTTTCAATCCATTCAATACACTCCTTGTGTTCTTCTGTTCTTTTTTCACTATGATTGATAGTGGGATTCTTATTAGTAAATTTGAAAGAATGGTATACCATCCATTTTTGGATTCCAAAACCCCAATGACCTAAATTATAGACTTTTTGGATGATGTATTACACCTATAAATGGTTTATAATGGGATTATACTATAGAACATTCCCTATGGTATCCTATTACGGATTCATAAAACCTCTTTTAAGAAGAATTATATATCAATCAAAAGAGATAAAACCTAACTATCATATGAAAACATCGTTAATTCAAAGATAACTTTTAATAAATCATAATATAAACATTTTAAATGAGAATAAGATAAGATAAGGTGTATCTAGATAAACACAAAAATTAGGTTCATCAACATTACCCAAAATCAATGGAAAATATTGATGAAAACAATCCCTAAACACCCATGTTAACTTGTTGTTAGGTACAAAAGTGAGATATCATAGCACCATTTTTTATTTACCATTCATGTTATCGAAATACTACTCTAGACTACCATAACCTAAACCAACCTTAAGTAGTGAAACCAAACTTTATGATGAGTAATCGATCTGATATTATTTTTTAATATATCAAACCTTGTTGAGCTAGCATACCCTAAGACATGCCACCATAGGGTAAATATCAACTTATAAATTATTTTTATAATTTTACTAAAAATTATAACACAAAAATTCTTATGTATAAAAAGATAAAGACAATAATTAGAGAAAAATGTGGAAGAAATGATAAACTGTCATTAGATATACAAAATGAAAACCAATATCTATATTTTTAAAATAAAACTAAAATCATAACTCCTTGTAAACATCTATCACGACCATCCCAACCCACCACTATGATGAAATCCACCAATAGAAACAATAAATATCCATGAACCCATTCACTTTACATGTTTCTTGAAAAAACCAAATTCTTTATATTCCCAAAAGCATATGAGGGTGTGAGGAACAATTCTAGTATAATACCACCCTGAATCTGTAAAATATGTCTAGTATAGTGAGGAACTCAAGTGGGTTGGGGTGGTGAAATGAGTTACCAATAACGTTTTTAGTTTAAAAAATTTTAAAAACTAAACCCCCAATTAAATGTAAATTTCCATCTAATAAAAACAGTAGAAATATACAAATTTTATCATTGAAATAATTTCTCAAAAGTGGTATCAAATTTTAGTGAAAATTAATTTTAAATTCATTAACTTTTGTAACTAGGATACGTAATAAAACACTTTATATAAATAAAACTTAATAATAACTATTAAATTTAATTTTTTATAGTTTATAAAATTCAAACTAATTTTTGAATGAAAACAACAAAACTAGAAAATATCATATCAAAATTTCAACATGTGGTTAAGTCTCATCTCAAGACTTAATCTCCTCCACCCAGAAGTCACCCGCTTCCAAGAATATTATTAAGAAATAAGCTTATCCATATCCATGATTGGGTTTTTCAAAAAATATCACACAACATTTTCCAGCTATAGAGTTTTTTCCATAGTTATACATGGGATAAGAAAGATACTAGGTTAGGAATGAACACATCTACAGTTATTCATGGAAATATAAATTAATTTTTTTAGGGAATATTGATTATTATCTAGTTTATCATATGAGATTTTATTTTATAGATTAATAGATAAATATAAAACATATCATGAGATAATATCTAATACTAAAAGATAATTAGATAAAAAGATAAGAAATTTAATGAATATCGATCTGAGTGTCTTAAATTGTAACAAGTCCTTGATTTTTTATTTGAAATGATCATGGAAACGTTTATTAAAAATTTAAAAATATTTATATTATTTATCAAAGATTGATTTGTTTTTCAATAAGTCATTTTTTTTGTGGATGAAGTGGGGATGAGGGGAAAACATTTATAAAATTATCAAATAAAAGTATATTTCACACTTGGACCATTCTACATGGAAAAATATAATGATGGTTTGTTTTGATATTAATTTATATATCATGTGTCAATTTCACAAGGAGAGTTCACATTGAGTTCGACATTCTGAAATATGGAATAAGGTCATGAAAAATAATATTTTCATGAAACTTTTGAAGAGACTTCAAAATATCATTATGTATGATAATAAAATTGGATAAATAAGATTTACAAACACATAGGAATTTTTTATTAATTTCATGTGAATTATTAATTTCATAAGGAAAGGACTTGATAAAAACTATGGAGAATGTGACTACACTTTGTATAATGAAGATGAATAATCTGGTTGGCTTGAAATATATTGTAAATTTGGATTGAGTGATTTATTATTTAATAACATCTTGGATTCAAGATACTTGGATTATTTCTATGTATAATTAAGCCTCATATTAATAAGAATCTCATCCAATGGGAATCCCCAAAGGCTATACCTAAACAACATATAGGGGGATCCTAGGGTCAACCCACATGGAAGAACCTACCATATGAGGCCACACATGGTGGAATGTGGGCAATGACCTTACCCAGTCTAGGTATAAGTCTCGTGTGAATGATAACCCTTATGTAACAGCCCGAGATTTTATGAAAAATATTCTTTTTATTTCACTAATGTCTTGTGTTGTATGCTACACCAAAAGGAGCTTGAACAACACGCATCCTTGACTTGCCTTGCATACACGCAATCGCGACCTTCCTCGATAGCGTGTGTAGTACGCAATAACGAGTTTCACTAAACAACGATATGCTATTAAAATATTATTAAAACTAGCCGTTATGAATAGTAATAACCACTTTTTAAAATTCTGTAAATCTTATTTTTCAAAATGAACTTCATTCTTGGATTCGGAGTATCGAATTTAGCCTAAGGTGAAATTTTGGTACTTTTCGGATAACTTTCATATTCTGATGAATAGTGAAAATTACTAAATTATAATTAAAAACAACTTTTTTAATCGAAATAATTAATAGTGATAAATTATTAATTTGAGTGGTTTTAAAGTATATTTAGAATATATTTTTACAATTTAATACAATGTTGGTCATTGGTTGTAATTTCACATTTAAACCAGACATAATCAAGTGTCAATCTTTTGATATATATTGTTTCCTAAAAACACGCTATTTATTTTAACAGCAGGATTTAATTATAAAATTAATTAATGAAACTTCTATGTTATGAATTTGGTAAAATAGATTTCATTTTTGAATTCGGAATATGAAATATAGCTTAGGATGAAATTTTGGCATTGTTCTGAAAAACATCAATTTTTTATGAATAGTGAAACTACTAAGTGGTAGTTAAAAAAACTGAATTTTTCATAAAACTTAATTTTGCCGCTTCTGTAAATGAAATTTCGAAAATCCGAGAGACACGGTTAATATCAAGGACTAAAATGTGGTTCAATGAGATGAAAATAATTTTTTGGTGAATAGTAACTTTTTACTTTTTTTACCGCGGTTAATAGTAAATAGGGTAACTAAGGGTAAATATGATATTCCTATTACCCTAACACATGTCCTAATTCTATTGGAAAAGTTTAATTCGACCAAAAACAAACTTAGGAATAAAATATGACCATTTAGGCCCACTTGGATTAGATTAGGACATTTATTATTAATTTATTTAAAGAAAGGGTAAAATAGTTAAAATCAAAGTTTAATAAGTAAATCATTTTTAATATGGGGTTATACATAAGATAAATTCGATTGTAAATATTCATTAGAAAGATAAAAAGATTTCCTACATGATGGTATTTTATTTGTAATTTTTAGACATCAAATAATTTAATTTATTTATGACACAACGATGATGCAGTAATTATCTTATTAATGAAATATTGACATAATTGATGTTATAAACACCAAAATAAATGTAATTTGAGATTTTTTATGAATTCAACTAATTTTATAGGTTACTATGATATATTAATGTTGATTTAATCAACTTGGTTCGAACATTTAATTCTGTTATGACTTTCACAAAAATCATATATCAAATAGTGTCAAAATTGACTCAAAATAGTTTTTAAATCAAATATTATATTATTAATTGTTATTGTATTCCTAAAAATCTAAGGTTCGGCCAAATGACTTAGATAAGGATATATATATTAATTATAAACAATTTGGGGTTCGTTTGGCATGTTATAGTAAGTGTATTAACCATATAGTGAAAGATATCAAAAAGACACGGTAAAAGTTAAATTATTTAACTTAGAGGTAAATCTAATTGATAAGGTTAAAATAATACCCTAAACTTGTCTAAATCCTATTGGTTGATAGGATTTATACCCATCCCCACTTTAGCTTCGAAATAAGACCCTTTGGAACCATTATAAACCGATTTTGACTTTAATATAAAATAATATTTTGAGATATTCCTAAGGTTCCCCTCTCCTCCCCTATAAAAGGACACCTCCTCCCCCTCCTCCTCACACCAATTTGAGCACTCAAGCTCGGCCAACCCCTGCCAATTTCTCCTCTCCACTTTCCTAGAAACATCCTAGAGGTTCTGTTCTTCCTCAAAGAACAATTTTAGTGCCCTAAGAGGAGGTCTCAAAGAGGCACTTCAAAGAAGAGGTAATTACCGTTACCAATTATTTCATCTTTATTTCTTCTTCCACTTCTTCTTCTTAGGTTGTTTCATTATGAAGTAATAAAATCAGTATCACTCATATACTGATATGTTATTATAAGTATGAAACAAACCTATTTCACCATCTATCCATCCTACGGAAAAAGAAATCACCGCGCGTGCGTACGTACGGAATACCGTCTCCACGCCGTGGTGTAATCTATTTTCCACCACCACCTTACATGGATGGGTATAATGGTGTAAAGAATAACTATACATAGTTATTACAACATCATATTGATTCTGATATATTATATAATCCACTCCAATTCAATTCAATATTTATAGAAATGATATCATCGCTCGTGCGTACGTACGGAATACCGTCTCCACGACGCGATGAGATTCATTCTACATGTTAACCATTTAAGAATGATTATAATGTATATATAAGAAATAATAATGAAATATATGACATTATAAAGCTACTGGATTTATGTATATATATACATATGTATGTCATCTACTTACTTCCATTTCAAGACAATAAGGAAAGGAAAACAGCGTTCATGCGTACGTACGGACTACCGTCTCCATGAACGGTGTTTTTCATTTTATTTATCTACCTATTATATATATATATATACTGAATATATATGATATATAAATCATATTTTATATTCTGGAAGTAATTAAATCATGATATAAGTAATAATGATGTCAAGAACAACAAGTCAAAACACCTACGATAAATGAAACGATTTTACCCAAAACGCTTCTTTAACATGGAATTTACAAAAGAACGGGTAATATAATGTCATAAGTGAACCATATATGATATCATAACAATGAATATGATTCTGTAATAAGTCAATAACATGATTTAAATCATTATACAGGAGGTTCGGACACTTACAAATCAAGTCGGACCTAAGGTAAGGGAAATATCACAATCTCATTTTTATCCGAGATTGTTTATTCATAAGTATTTACTGGGGTGTATTTCTTCATCCACATCCATGTTTCATCAATATGTAATATTATTTCCATCCACCTACAATTGTTTAAATCCATTTTTACCCTTCGGTGAGTTTTTATTAATATCTATGAAAGGAATCTTTTGTCATATGAGGTACTTTTTGACTTTTCCGACAAAAGTACGATGAACGTTTTTTTTAACTTATACGGCACGAACGGATTTATACTGTTTTATAAAGCCTTATTTTCATGAAGCTTCCTCTAAAATATTTCATGACTATTTTCAATAAAATATATTTCTTTTAAAATTGCATGATGTTTTGTGAAAAGAAATTGATTTTAAAGAAGAAAGGATATTTTCCTCAAGAATCCATTTCAAGTGTTTTATCAAAAGTATTTTCCATCTAAGATAATAAAGGGTTCTGTTTCTATCCATATTTTTACATTGATTTGACTATGTTGTGATGGAATTATGTTTATGAATTCCTTTATCTTATATGAATGGTTTTATGATGTCATGTTGTTTAAGAATCCCATTTTTATTACATGGGTTATGAAATGATGTATGATTTATGATTTTGTGGCACACATAAGAATGGTATCATTAAGAGATGGGTGGGACCTATATCTCCCTCCAATGCATTGGGTAAAGATTTTATATCTCATGAGATAGACATGGCTGGAATGGTAGGTTATACCGGTTCAGTGAAACAGGACTGAAACGAGGATTACTCGATTCAGAAAGGGACTTTGTCCACTAAGATAGTCTTGGAAATGAGTCTTGACTAACAAGAAATGATTCTCTATGATTATGTGTGTATTCCACAATGAGTAATGTTTTATGTTATGATTTCATTTTCACTTATATGATTTACCCCACGTTATGATATTATGAGCTCTTTTGCAGGTTAAGATTTCCAAAAGCTATGTTCTTATGTATATGATGTGATTGATATTTCTTTTGTTTACCCTTACTGAGCATTTGAGCTCACCCTTTTATGTTTTATTTTCCCCAGGATATAAAGAAAGGTTTTAGGTAAAAAAAAAGATCTTTATGGGAGATGTTGAAGATCTTTCACCACGTTTAGAAGATTACGTTCCGAGTTTCCAAAGACACTAAACTATTACGATCCTTTAGTGTGTGTTTTTTGTTATGTACTAAGTATTCCGCAAAAGTAATGTAATGTCCATGTATGTCAGGCTTCGGGTCTCTACAGTTGGTATCAGAGGAAAGGTTTAGTCAACCTTTGGAAACTAGGATGCGAAAACGTTAGTGAGATCCCTAGAGATATTTCTAAGGTATGTCTAGGGATGTCCCTAGGGATAAGTATACGTATAGATTATAGTAATAGAATTACGCTAACGATCATAGAATTAAACCTAAGATGTTGGATATTGAAGGTAATCCCCCTTTATTATGTTGTTTTCCCTAACATGATTTTTGCCTCTCACACTATTCTTTTTGGGTTTTAGACGATCGCTGGAACCCGAAGGAACCGTGTTGATCAATGCAATGGACAATGCAATGATTGCCCTCCTGAACAAACAAATGTTATGGGAGATGGAGTGCAAAATCTTATTGCTATACTTACACAAGCTATGAATCATTCTGGACTTCCAAATGAGCAGAGAAGGGAACAATATTCTATTGAGTCCTTCATGAGGCAACGTCCACCTTCTTTCAGTGGGACTTCCGATCCACTTGTTGCTGAACAATGGATCAGTACCACTGAAATGATATTTTCAGTTCTCCAATGTTCTGAACATGATAAAGTCATCTTAGCAGTATATCGTTTGGAAGGTGAAGCTGATCAATGGTGGAATCTTATCAAGAATACGAGGCCAAGGGATGAAATTGAGTCCATGGAATGGGACGAGTTCAAGAACTTGTTTTTCAGTAAGTACTTCCCTCGTATTCTTCGAACAAAGATGGAAAAGGAGTTTATTGAGCTGAAGCAGAAGGATGATGAATCTGTTGGTATATACGAAGCGAATTTTACAAGACTTGCAAGGTATGCATCTGGCATTATCATCCAACCTGAAAGTAAAGTTGATCGATTTTTCAGTGGCTTAAAACCAAGTCTTCGAAGGGCATTAGCTATAAGAGACTTCAGTAGCTATGAAGAAATTGTGCGTTGTGCTATCAAGGTAGAAATGGAAGTTGGTGTTACATATCCATCTCATGGTTTTGACAAGAAACGAAAGATGGAGTTGAAGGAGAAATCTCATAATAATGGTGAAAAGAAGATGAATGTTTCCTTATGCACAAGGTGTGGAAAGAAGCATGGTGGAGATTGTCTTAAAGGAACTAGAAAATGTTTTAAGTGTGGAAAAGAAGGTCATCGAGCAGCTGAGTGTCGAAGTAATGGAAAAAGGGTTTCTAATGATGTGAATAAAGCAAACACTGCAGAGAACGCACCACCAACACTTCAATGCTTCAAGTGCAAGGAAATGGGGCATTATGCTAATAATTGCCCTAATCCAAGGGTTAGTGATGATCAACATGAGGAACCACTGAAGGCAAAGGACAAAGGGAAGTCACATGCGATCACTATTGGCGATGTTGAATATGATAACGATGTGGTGGAATGATTAAGCGTTTATGTAATGGGATTCCAAAATAATGTTGTATCATTGAGTATTGCAATATTTATTGATGTGGTATTCAAAGTGATTGAGATATTTTTTTTTGGAAATAAGATGATATGCGCATAATGAAGACGAGAAAATGAAATGTTTAATAGTATTCATGAGCTCATGATTGATATAAGGACTACGTGATATCATGGATTGAGTATATAGAATTTTGAGGATTTTGGTATGTGGAAAGTGTTAACTTTTAACTGGATTCATGTTTTCACTAAGGTATTCAAGAGAATACATGATTAAGGACTTTGAATGTTTTGAATGTGACCAACAAAACATATCTTATGATATATGGGGATCAACGATGGTATTAAATCTCTGGTAATCGTTTTCACTATGTTATGAGAGTGGACTGCAGTATTATGGATAAGCCTAAAGACTGAAATGGATTATGTTGGACATAAGTGATTATTGTTTAAGGATAGAAGTTTTTTTTCGATATTATTGATGGGATGTTATAGTAACGTAGTTTTAGAAAAAGGGACAACCTGCAGGACGGGCGACAGCCCATCGCTTCGGACAAGGCTGTAGGAATCGAACCCACAACCGAAGTGCGACTGGCCTTTATCGCCTACCACTGACCTACAGGAAGTCCCTGTTTAGTAGAAACTAGTTTTATTATATTAAGCAGTATGATATGTGAAGTATAAGTTCATTTTAGGAACCATATATGATTAATCTCACTATAGATCGATTTATGCATATAATTTTTGCTAACCTTTTGTTTGAGACAGATGGAATGACCCGTCATTCTATCACATGATCTGCTAACACTTCACGAAGAACAAATTCAAATTCATTTATTTAAGAGATTAAGTGGAAATTGTTCAAGGCACGAACAACAGTGAGATTGTACCAAAATAAAGTAAGTATTTATTCTAATTCAAATTTTCTACTTTAGGGGAAATGATCTTGAAAACCAAAAATGTTGTCCTAGTGATCTTATACCTGATGAATCAGATGGTACCTTATATCATCACAAATCTATGGATTTGTGATTACTGGCTTTTCCATAGCCATGTTCTCTACCACTCTCCATCAGAACATGATGGTTAGATTTCTCTTCCATATCCATATTTTCACCTATGTGGAAACCCAATGATTAGTTTATTTGGGTAACCGTTACGTTTCATACTTTTGTTTTTAAAGATTGGTTTTGATATTCCTTTTTACGATGTGGGTTTCTATTAAAGAAACTTTCGAATAGTAAACAATTTATAACCCCGACGAATTTCGAGGGCGAAATTCATTTTAAGGGGGGTAGAATGTAACAGCCCTAGATTTTATGAAAAATATTCTTTTTATTTCACTAATGTCTTGTGTTGTACGCTACACCAAAAGGAGCTTGCACAACACGCATCCTTGACTTGCCTTGAATACACGCAATCGCGACCTTCCTCGATAGCGTGTGTAGTACGCAATAACGAGTTTCACTAAACAACGATATGCTATTAAAATATTATTAAAACTAGCCGTTATGAATAGTAATAACCACTTTTTAAAATTCTGTAAATCTTATTTTTCAAAATGAACTTCATTCTTGGATTCGGAGTATCGAATTTAGCCTAAGGTGAAATTTTGGTACTTTTTGGATAACTTTCATATTCTGATGAATAGTGAAAATTACTAAATTATAATTAAAAACAACTTTTTTAATAGAAATAATTAATAGTGATAAATTATTAATTTGAGTGGTTTTAAAGTATATTTAGAATATATTTTTACAATTTAATACAATGTTGGTCATTGGTTGTAATTTCACATTAAAACCAGACATAATCAAGTGTCAATCTTTTGATATATATTGTTTCCTAAAAACACGCTATTTATTTTAACAGCAGGATTTAATTATAAAATTAATTAATGAAACTTCTATGTTATGAATTAGGTAAAATAGATTTCATTTTTGAATTCGGAATATGAAATATAGCTTAGGATGAAATTTTGGCATTGTTCTGAAAAACATCAATTTTTGATGAATAGTGAAACTACTAAGTGGTAGTTAAAAAAACTGAATTTTTCATAAAACTTAATTTTTCCGCTTCTGTGAATGGAATTTAGAAAATCCGAGAGACACGGTTAATATCAAGGACTAAAATGTGGTTCAATGAGATGAAAATAATTTTTTGGTGAATAGTAACTTTTTACTTTTTTTACCGCGGTTAATAGAAAATAGGGTAACTAAGGGTAAATATGATATTACTATTACCCTAACACATGTCCTAATTCTATTGTACAAGTGTAATTCGACCAAAAACAAACTTAGGAGTAAAATATGACAATTTAGGCCCACTTGGATTAGATTAGGACATTTATTATTAATTTATTTAAAGAAAGGGTAAAATAGTTAAAATCAAAGTTTAATAAGTAAATCATTTTTAATATGGGGTTATACATAAGATAAATTCGATTGTAAATATTAATTAGAAAGCTAAAAAGATTTCCTACATGATGGTATTTTATTTGTAATTTTTAGACATCAAATAATTTAATTTATTTATGACACAACGATGATGCAGTAATTATCTTATTAATGAAATATTGACATAATTGATGTTATAAACACCAAAATAAATGTAATTTGATATTTTTTATGAATTCCACTAATTTTCTAGGTTACTATGATATATTAATGTTGATTTAATCAACTTGGTTCGAACATTTAATTCTGTTATGACTTTCACAAAAATCATATATCAAATAGTGTCAAAATTGACTCAAAATAGTTTTTAAATCAAATATTATATTATTAATTGTTATTGTATTCCTAAAAATCTAAGGTTCGGCCAAATGACTTAGATAAGGATATATATATTAATAATAAACAATTTGGGGTTCGTTTGGCATGTTATAGTAAGTGTATTAACCATATAGTGAAAGAAAACAAAAAGACACGGTAAAAGTTAAATTATTTAACTTAGAGTTAAATCTAATTGATAAGGTTAAAATAATAACCTAAACTTGTCTAAATCCTATTGGTTGATAGTATTTCGACCCATCCCCACTTTAGCTTCGAAATAAGACCCTTTGGAACCATTATAAACCGATTTTGACTTTAATATAAAATAATATTTTGAGATATTCCTAAGGTGCCCCTCTCCTCCCCTATAAAAGGACACCTCCTCCCCCTCCTCCTCACACCAATTTGAGCACTCAAGCTCGGACAACCCCTGCCAATTTCTCCTCTCCACATTCCTAGAAACATCATAGAGGTTCTGGTCTTCCTCAAAGACCAATTTTAGTGCCCTAAGAGGAGGTCTCAAAGAGGCACTTCAAAGAAGAGGTAATTACCGTTACCAATTCTTTCATCTTTATTTCTTCTTCCACTTCTTCTTCTTAGGTTGTTTCATTATGAAGTAATAACATCAGTATCACTCATATACTGATATGTTATTATAAGTATGAAACAAACCTATTTCACCATCTATCCATCTTATGGAAAAAATAAATCACCGCGCGTGCGTACGTACGGAATACCGTCTCCACGCCGTGGTGTATTCTATTTTCCACCACCACCTTACATGGATGGGTATAATGGTGTAAAGAATAACTATACATAGTTATTACAACATCATATTGATTCTGATATATTATATAATCCACTCCAATTCAATTCAATATTTATAGAAATGATATCATCGCTCGTGCGTACGTACGGAATACCGTCTCCACGACGCGATGAGATTCATTCTACATGTTAACCATTTAAGAATGATTATAATGTATATATAAGAAATAATAATGAAATATATGACATTATAAAGCTACTGGATTTATGTATATATATACATATGTATGTCATCTACTTACTTCCATTTCAAGACAATAAGGAAAGGAAAACAGCGTTCATGCGTACGTACGGACTACCGTCTCCATGAACGGTGTTTTTCATTTTATTTATCTACCTATTATATATATATATATACTGAATATATATGATATATAAATCATATTTTATATTCTGGAAGTAAGTAAATCATGATATAATTAATAATGATGTCAAGAACAACAAGTCAAAACACCTACGATAAATGAAACGATTTTACCCAAAACGCTTCTTTAACATGGAATTTACAAAAGAACGGGTAATATAATGTCATAAGTGAACCATATATGATATCATAACAATGAATATGATTCTGTAATAAGTCAATAACATGATTTAAATCATTATACAGGAGGTTCGGACACTTACAAAGCAAGTCGGACCTAAGGTAAGGGAAATATCACAATCTCATTTTTATCCGAGATTGTTTATTGATAAGTATTTACTGGGGTGTATTTTATCATCCACATCCATGTTTCATCAATATGTAATATTATTTCCATCCACCTACAATTTTTTAAATCCATTTTTACCCTTCGCTGAGTTTTTAGTAATATCTATGAAAGGAATCTTTTGTCATATGAGGTACTTTTTGACTTTTCCGACAAAAGTACGAAGAATGTTTTTTTTAACTTATACGGCACGAACGGATTTATACTGTTTTATAAAGCCTTATTTTCATGAAGCTTCCTCTAAAAGATTTCATGACTATTTTCAATAAAATATCTTTCTTTTAAAATTTCATGATGTTTTGTGAAAAGAAATTGATTTTAAAGAAGAAAGGATATTTTCCTCAAGAATTCATTTCAAGTGTTTTATCAAAAGTATTTTCCATCTAAGATATTAAAGGGTTCTGTTTCTATCCATATTTTTACATTGATTTGACTATGTTGTGATGGAATTATGTTTATGAATTCCTTTATCTTATATGAATGGTTTTATGATGTCATGTTGTTTAAGAATCCCATTTTTATTACATGGGTTATGAAATGATGTATGATTTATGATTTTGTGGCACACATAAGAATGGTATCATTAAGAGATGGGTGGGACCTATATCTCCCTCCAATGCATTGGGTAATGATTTTATATCTCATGAGATAGACATGGCTGGAATGGTAGGTTATACCGGTTCAGTGAAACAGGACTGAAACGAGGATTACTCGATTCAGAAAGGGACTTTGTCCACTAAGATAGTCTTGGCAATGAGTCTTGACTAACAAGAAATGATTCTCTATGATTATGTGTGTATGCCACAATGAGTAATGTTTTAAGTTATGATTTCATTTTCACTTATATGATTTACCCCACGTTATGATATTATGATCTCTTTTGCAGGTTAAGATTTCCAAAAGCTATGTTCTTATGTATATGATGTGATTGATATTTCTTTTGTTTACCCTTACTGAGCATTTGAGCTCACCCTTTTATGTTTTCTTTTCCCCAGGATATAAAGAATGGTTTTAGGTAAAAAAAATATCTTTATGGGAGATGTTGAAGATCTTTCACCACGTTTAGAAGATTACGTTCCGAGTTTCCAAAGACACTAAACTATTACGATTCTTTAGTGTGTGTTTTTTGTTATGTACTAAGTATTCCGCAAAAGTAATGTAATGTCCATGTATGTCAGGCTTCGGGTCTCTACAGTTGGTATCAGAGGAAAGGATTAGTCAACCTTTGGAAACTAGGATGCGAAAACGTTAGTGAGATCCCTAGAGATATTTCTAAGTTATGTCTAGGGATGTCCCTAGGGATAAGTATACATATAGATTATAGTAATAGAATTACGCTAACAATCATAGAATTAAACCTAAGATGTTGGATATTGAAGGTAATCCCCCTTTATTATGTTGTTTTCCCTAACATGATTTTTGCCTCTCACACTATTCTTTTTGGGTTTTAGACGATGGCTGGAACCCGAAGGAACCGTGTTGATCAATGCAATGGACAATGCAATGATTTCCCTCCTGAGCAAACAAATGTTATGGGAGATGGAGTGCAAAATCTTATTGCTATACTTACACAAGCTATGAATCATTCTGGACTTCCAAATGAGCAGAGAAGGTAACAATATTCTATTGAGTCCTTCATGAGGCAACGTCCACCTTCTTTCAGTGGGACTTCCGATCCACTTGTTGCTGAACAATGGATCAGTACCACTGAAAAGATATTTTCAGTTCTCCAATGTTCTGAACATGATAAAGTCATCTTAGCAGTATATCGTTTGGAAGGTGAAGCTGATCAATGGTGGAATCTTATCAAGAATACGAGGCGAAGGGATGAAATTGAGTCCATGGAATGGGACGAGTTCAAGAACTTGTTTTTCAGTAAGTACTTCCCTCGTATTCTTCGAACAAAGATGGAAAAGGAGTTTATTGAGCTGAAGCAGAAGGATGATGAATCTGTTGGTATATACGAAGCGAATTTTACAAGACTTGCAAGGTATGCATCTGGCATTATCATCCAACCTGAAAGTAAAGTTGATCGATTTTTCAGTGGCTTAAAACCAAGTCTTCGAAGGGCATTATCTATAAGAGACTTCAGTAGCTATGAAGAAATTGTGCGTTGTGCTATCAAGGTAGAAATGGAAGTTGGTGTTACATATCCATCTCATGGTTTTGACAAGAAACGAAAGATGGAGTTCAAGGAGAAATCTCATAATAATGGTGAAAAGAAGATGAATGTTTCCTTATGCACAAAGTGTGGAAAGAAGCATGGTGGAGATTGTCTTAAAGGAACTAGAAAATGTTTTAAGTGTGGAAAAGAAGGTCATCGAGCAGCTGAGTGTCGAAGTAATGGAAAAAGGGTTTCTAATGATGTGAATAAATCAAACACTGAAGAGAACGCACCACCAACACTTCAATGCTTCAAGTGCAAGGAAATGGGGCATTATGCTAATAATTGCCCTAATCCAAGGGTTAGTGATGATCAACATGAGCAACCACTGAAGGCAAAGGACAAAGGGAAGTCACATGCGATCACTATTGGCGATGTTGAATATGATAACGATGTGGTGGAATGATTAAGCGTTTATGTAATGGGATTCCAAAATAATGTTGTATCATTGAGTATTGCAATATTTATTGATGTGGTATTCAAAGTGATTGAGATATTTTTTTTTGGAAATAAGATGATATGCGCATAATGAAGACGAGAAAATGAAATGTTTAATAGTATTCATGAGCTCATGATTGATATAAGGACTAAGTGATATCATGGATTGAGTATATAGAATTTTGAGGATTTTGGTATGTGGAAAGTGTTAACTTTTAACTGCATTCATGTTTTCACTAAGGTATTCAAGAGAATACATGATTAAGGACTTTGAATGTTTAGAATGTGACCAACAAAACATATCTTATGATATATGGGGATCAACGATGGTATTAAATCTCTGGTAATCGTTTTCACTATGTTATGAGAGTGGACTGCAGTATTATGGATAAGCCTAAAGACTGAAATGGATTATGTTGGACATAAGTGATTATTGTTTAAGGATAGAAGTTTTTTTTTCGATATTATTGATGGGATGTTATAGTAACGTAGTTTTAGAAAAAGGGACAACCTGCAGGACGGGCGACAGCCCATCGCTTGGGACAAGGCTGTAGGAATCGAACCCACAACCGAAGTGCGACTGGCCTTTATCGCCTACCACTGACCTACAGGAAGTCCCTGTTTAGTAGAAACTAGTTTTATTATATTAAACAGTATGATATGTGAAGTATAAGTTCATTTTAGGAACCATATATGATTAATCTCACTATAGATCGATTTATGCATATAATTTTTGGCAACCTTTTGTTTGAGACAGATGGAATGACCCGTCATTCTATCACATGATCTGCTAACACTTCACGAAGAACAAATTCAAATTCATTTATTTAAGAGATGAAGTGGAAATTGTTCAAGGCGCGAACAACAGTGAGATTGTACCAAAATAAAGTAAGTATTTATTCTAATTCAAATTTTCAACTTTAGGGGAAATGATCTTGAAAACCAAAAATGTTGTCCTAGTGATCTTATACCTGATGAATCAGATGGTACCTTATATCATCACAAATCTATGGATTTGTGATTACTGGCTTTTCCATAGCCATGTTCTCTACCACTCTCCATCAGAACATGATGGTTAGATTTCTCTTCCATATCCATATTTTCACCTATGTGGAAACCCAATGATTAGTTTATTTGGGTAACCGTTACGTTTCATACTTTTGTTTTTAAAGATTGGTTTTGATATTCCTTTTTACGATGTGGGTTTCTATTAAAGAAACTTTCGAATAGTAAACAATTTATAACCCCGACGAATTTTGAGGGCGAAATTCATTTTAAGGGGGGTAGAATGTAACAGCCCGAGATTTTATGAAAAATATTCTTTTTATTTCACTAATGTCTTGTGTTGTACGCTACACAAAAAGGAGCTTGCACAACACGCATCCTTGACTTGCCTTGCATACACGCAATCGCGACCTTCCTCGATAGCGTGTGTAGTACGCAATAACGAGTTTCACTAAACAACGATATGCTATTAAAATATTATTAAAACTAGCCGTTATGAATAGTAATAACCACTTTTTAAAATTCTGTAAATCTTATTTTTCAAAATGAACTTCATTCTTGGATTCGGAGTATCGAATTTAGCCTAAGGTGAAATTTTGGTACTTTTTGGATAACTTTCATATTCTGATGAATAGTGAAAATTACTAAATTATAATTAAAAACAACTTTTTTAATCGAAATAATTAATAGTGATAAATTATTAATTTGAGTGGTTTTAAAGTATATTTAGAATATATTTTTACAATTTAATACAATGTTGGTCATTGGTTGTAATTTCACATTTAAACCAGACATAATCAAGTGTCAATCTTTTGATATATATTGTTTCCTAAAAACACGCTATTTATTTTAACAGCAGGATTTAATTATAAAATTAATTAATGAAACTTCTATGTTATGAATTTGGTAAAATAGATTTCATTTTTGAATTCGGAATATGAAATATAGCTTAGGATGAAATTTTGGCATTGTTCTGAAAAACATCAATTTTTGATGAATAGTGAAACTACTAAGTGGTAGTTAAAAAAACTGAATTTTTCATAAAACTTAATTTTTCCGCTTCTGTGAATGGAATTTCGAAAATCCGAGAGACACGGTTAATATCAAGGACTAAAATGTGGTTCAATTAGATGAAAATAATTTTTTGGTGAATAGTAACTTTTTACTTTTTTTACCGCGGTTAATAGTAAATAGGGTAACTAAGGGTAAATATGATATTACTATTACCATAACACATGTCCTAATTCTATTGGACAAGTGTAATTCGACCAAAAACAAACTTAGGAATAAAATATGACCATTTAGGCCCACTTGGATTAGATTAGGACATTTATTATTAATTTATTTAAAGAAAGGGTAAAATAGTTAAAATCAAAGTTTAATAAGTAAATCATTTTTCATATGGGATTATACATAAGATAAATTCGATTGTAAATATTAATTAGAAAGCTAAAAAGATTTCCTACATGATGGTATTTTATTTGTAATTTTTAGACATCAAATAATTTAATTTATTTATGACACAACGATGATGCAGTAATTATCTTATTAATGAAATATTGACATAATTGATGTTATAAACACCAAAATAAATGTAATTTGAGATTTTTTATGAATTACACTAATTTTCTAGGTTCCTATGATATATTAATGTTGATTTAATCAACTTGGTTCGAACATTTAATTCTGTTATGACTTTCACAAAAATCATATATCAAATAGTGTCAAAATTGACTCAAAATAGTTTTTAAATCAAATATTATATTATTAATTGTTATTGTATTCCTAAAAATCTAAGTTTCGGCCAAATGACTTAGATAAGGATATATATATTAATAATAAACAATTTGGGGTTCGTTTGGCATTTATAGTAAGTGTATTAACCATATAGTGAAAGAAAACAAAAAGACACGGTAAAAGTTAAATTATTTAACTTAGAGTTAAATCTAATTGATAAGGTTAAAATAATACTCTAAACTTGTCTAAATCCTATTGGTTGATAGGATTTCGACCCATCCCCACTTTAGCTTCGAAATAAGACCCTTTGGAACCATTATAAACCGATTTTGACTTTAATATAAAATAATATTTTGAGATATTCCTAAGGTGCCCCTCTCCTCCCCTATAAAAGGACACCACCTCCCCCTCCTCCTCACACCAATTTGAGCACTCAAGCTCGGCCAACCCCTGCCAATTTCTCCTCTCCACTTTCCTAGCAACATCCTAGAGGTTCTGGTCTTCCTCAAAGACCAATTTTAGTTCCCTAAGAGGAGGTCTCAAAGAGGCACTTCAAAGAAGAGGTAATTACCGTTACCAATTCTTTCATCTTTATTTCTTCTTCCACTTCTTCTTCTTAGGTTGTTTCATTATGAAGTAATAACATCAGTATCACTCATATACTGATATGTTATTATAAGTATGAAACAAACCTATTTCACCATCTATCCATCCTACGGAAAAAGAAATCACCGCGCGTGCGTACGTACGGAATACCGTCTCCACGCCGTGGTGTAATCTATTTTCCACCACCACCTTACATGGATGGGTATAATGGTGTAAATAATAACTATACATAGTTATTACAACATCATATTGATTCTGATATATTATATAATCCACTCCAATTCAATTCAATATTTATAGAAATGATATCATCGCTCGTGCGTACGTACGGAATACCGTCTCCACGACGCGATGAGATTCATTCTACATGTTAACCATTTAAGAATGATTATAATGTATATATAAGAAATAATAATGAAATATATGACATTATAAAGCTACTGGATTTATGTATATATATACATATGTATGTCATCTACTTACTTCCATTTCAAGACAATAAGGAAAGGAAAACAGCGTTCATGCGTACGTACGGACTACCGTCTCCATCAACGGTGTTTTTCATTTTATTTATCTACCTATTATATATATATATACTGAATATATATGATATATAAATCATATTTTATATTCTGGAAGTAAGTAAATCATGATATAAGTAATAATGATGTCAAGAACAACAAGTCAAAACACCTACGATAAATGAAACGATTTTACCCAAAACGCTTCTTTAACATGGAATTTACAAAAGAACGGGTAATATAATGTCATAAGTGAACCATATATGATATCATAACAATGAATATGATTCTGTAATAAGTCAATAACATGATTTAAATCATTATACAGGAGGTTCGGACACTTACAAAGCAAGTCGGACCTAAGGTAAGGGAAATATCACAATCTCATTTTTATCCGAGATTGTTTATTCATAAGTATTTACTAGGGTGTATTTTATCATCCACATCCATGTTTAATCAATATGTAATATTATTTCCATCCACCTACAATTGTTTAAATCCATTTTTACCCTTCGGTGAGTTTTTAGTAATATCTATGAAAGGAATCTTTTGTCATATGAGGTACTTTTTGACTTTTCCGACAAAAGTACGAAGAATGTTTTTTTTAACTTATACGGCATGAACGGATTTATACTGTTTTATAAAGCCTTATTTTCATGAAGCTTCCTCTAAAAGATTTCATGACTATTTTCAATAAAATATCTTTCTTTTAAAATTGCATGATGTTTTGTGAAAAGAAATTGATTTTAAAGAAGAAAGGATATTTTCCTCAAGAATTCATTTCAAGTGTTTTATCAAAAGTATTTTCCATCTAAGATAATAAAGGGTTTTGTTTCTATCCATATTTTTACATTTATTTGACTATGTTGTGATGGAATTATGTTTATGAATTCCTTTATCTTATATGAATGGTTTTATGATGTCATGTTGTTTAAGAATCCCATTTTTATTACATGGGTTATGAAATGATGTATGATTTATAATTTTGTGGCACACATAAGAATGGTATCATTAAGAGATGGGTGGGACCTATATCTCCCTCCAATGCATTGGGTAAAGATTTTATATCTCATGAGATAGACATGGCTGGAATGGTAGGTTATACCGGTTCAGTGAAACAGGACTGAAACGAGGATTACTCGATTCAGAAAGGGACTTTGTCCACTAAGATAGTCTTGGCAATGAGTCTTGACTAACAAGAAATGATTCTCTATGATTATGTGTGTATGCCACAATGAGTAATGTTTTAAGTTATGATTTCATTTTCACTTATATGATTTACCCCACGTTATGATATTATGAGCTCTTTTGCAGGTTAAGATTTCCAAAAGCTATGTTCTTATGTATATGATGTGATTGATAGTTCTTTTGTTTACCCTTACTGAGCATTTGAGCTCACCCTTTTATGTTTTATTTTCCCCAGGATATAAAGAAAGGTTTTAGGTAAAAAAAAGATCTTTATGGGAGATGTTGAAGATCTTTCACCACGTTTAGAAGATTACGTTCCGAGTTTCCAAAGACACTAAACTATTACGATCCTTTAGTGTGTGTTTTTTGTTATGTACTAAGTATTCCGCAAAAGTAATGTAATGTCCATGTATGTCAGGCTTCGGGTCTCTACACCTTAGGCATGGATGGGTCCATGAATAATGGTCATAGAGAACACATCAAAAAAATTCATAGTTTTTACTAGTATCCTGCAGGTCTATAGCTCGAGTTGTGTGTGTTTACTTTTAATGTTTTCAAAACACTAATGTTTCTTGACAGATTAGTGGTCACTAATATACTTAAAAATAAGAGGTAAGAACCTATATTTTTTAATGGGATGAGAAGATGTGGTAAATGTTCAAGAATCATTAAGAAATAGAATATATTAGGCACCGCATGATTTGAGTGACTTCAAATGTCCATGTGATCTCACGATGTATGTATTCGAATATCACAAATCATCTTCCACCTATAGAAAATCCATCTTCCCACACTATCTTGAGACAGCTTCTCATATTCACTCAATATATCGAAGTCTCAAGAAAAGTTTGAATTAACCTAAGTAAGTCATGAAATCAAGGACATTAATGCATGTGAAGTTATCTAAATCCATTTCATGAAGTTGTCACAATAACATGTAGAATCACATCAATTTGTCATATGTCTGAAAAGAGAATAATAAGTGACATTGCATCATGATCGGTGGATCACATGATAGAAAAGTGAAAAATAAAAAATCTACTTAGAGTGATATCATAGAGGAATGCATAAATTCATCGCAACATCGCAAGAAGATACCCAAGGAATTGCATGATCAATGAAGTGATTATGTGAAACATTCACATAATTATCATGATCATTTCAATTCTTGTTTAATGTTTCAGAATTCAGAAAATATGAAGATCTTTGTGATTTTTACATCATCCTTGGATATTAGGCTTTATAGGACATGGAATTTTTATCAAAGGATATATGGTGAGGAGTTTCCCATAAAAATATAGGAATAAACAAAGAAATATATGGTGAATAAATATCAATAGAATGATAGAGACAAACATAGAGAGCACTTTCATAAATAACTAAGCTTCCACATGATCTCTACACATGAATATAGTTTTATCTCACTTAATTAAATAATGTGAAGGATATTATTTTCACCATCATGGTTTAATGAAGAAGATAAGGATTATATCTTATTATCATGCATACATGGATCGAGTAAAGGAAGGTAGAAGAAACCATGGACACAACCTATGTCACGTGGATGAATCATATAAGACAAGGGTCTTGAGAAGATATTGAAACACCTCTAGACACACCTTGTTTCATGAAAATGACCTCCTATATAGCCTTCTTTGTTTTAGGAAGAAGATATGTTTACACCATAGATAGCTTCTCTTGCCTTGTGAAAAGGGTTGACGAGACATCCACAAACACAACCTTTGTCACAAGAAAGATATATTTTAGGATTATTATCTACATTATGACATTTATATGGAATCCATATATAGAATCTATTTTCTCATGAAGGAACTCGTGATCAATCAAGGTCTTCTAAAGAGGTTGAGGATATGTCGTAGTCAGTACCTCCTAACACACTACTTCTTTATGTGAATGAAATGTAATTAAAGAAGACCAGTTCATGTGAAATTTATATGATCATGTGAATGAGGATGTTAGATCTTAAAAAATCATCATGTGAAGAAGGTGAAGCACTTACAAGCCTTTATAATATGTTGCAAGAACTTTTGTGATTAAATAAAGAGATTGAGTTTCACATGGAGCATTGAAATATTGTGAATAAATATTGATAGATCATGTGATTGGAATGATATTGTAAATAATGGAGTATGGTGTGGTCAATTGAAACTCATACAATACATAGAATGTATTACCTAAATAAAAGTTAAGAACATGTTATTACCCATTCCAGTTTTTCAACAAGACACTAAAGCTCCAAGGTGGATAGTTTATGAGCACATGAAAATGTGAATAATCAATTGAGAAATTGTGATACCCAAAACATATTTTATAAATAGGAAATAAAATAGTAAATAAAACAATAAATGCGCTAAGGTATTGAATTCTATGAATTTCATGCATGAAGTGGTCCTAATTTGAGACTGAGTTCAAAAAGAATTGTATAAGAGCTGATATCCTAGTTGAAACTGTTTTAGAATTGAACAAGATAGACTGAGCTGATATTTTGAAAGATCATTCTTATATATAGATATTCTTGTGGAATTTTTCCGCACCACTTGAACACATTATCATTGAGTCTATGACTTCATTAGAAGAAGAAATAATTTTCACTCGATGAATATGACTAAGGAAGATCAAATCACACACTAAAGATCAGAAATTAAAGATACTGAACATAGAATATACTTGTAATAGATGAAATCTAGGTATGGGAATTCAGTAATTTGAGAAGAACCATACGATTAAAAATCTATTGTGTATGATTTTCAAGACCAATGGGATTACTTCAAGAAGATGATGAATTTCATAAAGTTATACATGAGTGAAATAGATCAAGTATACTCATAGAAGAAGGTATATTTCAATTATTAAATAAAAAACGAGAAGTAAATAGAGGTCTTAGCATTTGAGGACAAGAAACATTTAGAATACGAAAGAGCTTGTGACTAGGGTATCTTACTAGTTATTTAAGAGTCTTAAGGTTGGGCTGTCTAACACATCTAGAAGAATAATAACATGAAACTATTGGGGAGTCTAACCAATGGAGGAAGAAGATTTGGTTGATGGAAAAAAAACAGATATCAAATATAGGACCAACTAATATGGTGTATAACCAATTGATTCCTTATTCATTGTAATCACCTTATGATATAATAGATAATATTTGTTTTGATGAATAACCAATATATAATGGAGAAGGCCCTTATATTAAACAATGTAAATATTGTGTAATTTTCTCTCTCTTTTTATTTATATATAAAAGTTTACGATTTCATATATCACCATGTGGACAAAAAACATTAACAAGTTCAAGAGGGTTAATTTATAATAAATAATTTTTAAAAACAATACCACTAATACACCCCCCCCATCTCAATTCACAATCTATCATAGGTAACTGCAATCAGTATAAGTGGTAATGTCACCTATAAATATCCAATATAGTATTTATAAAGATAAGATTTATTGAAATTACTAAGGTTACATATTTAGAGAAAAACTATGTTACTCTTAAGAATACTAATCTGTAAATTTATACCATGAATAAAATAATTGAAATAAGTGACTTGCAGGAAAGCTAATGAAGAATATTGTACTATAGACAAGTATACCTTTAAGTGAAGGTAATAAAAATGGTATATTCTGCATTGATTCATTATATTGATATTAATTTAATGAATCCTTCTCAAGATGTGGTGATGATGGATCACTTAGTGATATACCTCTTGAATTAAAATAACATCTAAATAAATCTCCCTAAAAAGTAGTATAGAATCTTGTTAATGGTTTCAAGGGTCTTTAGGATAAAAATTTACTTTTGTAAGAAGAGGCTAATGCTACTAAAGAGGCATTGTCTAAAAGGGTTGGGATATCCAACACTCTCATAATACATTTTTATGTAAATGAAGAAAAAAATTCTCTTTGAAATGAAACTTATGATAATCCTTTTGAATAATTTCATGGAATTGATTATGAGAAATAATTATTTGATATTTTATTTGTATAATCCCTCTAGGAATTTTAAAAATTGAACAATTTTCATATGGTTTTAAAATAGTCTTTACTGTAGGAAAGAGATAACATGATATAGGATCCTGAAAATTCATTTCAGGAATCATGAAGGGTACATGAATAAAAAATGGTGAATCAGAATAAGTATTGGGAAGCCAAAGTGAGATCAGTTGAAAATGAGAAGAAGTCCCTCGACATGATGTTTTTAGATCTAGAGATGAGATTGAAAATTTTGGAATCACCATAATATAAAACATCCCAAATATCTAGATGATGGAATGTTTCCACTCATGTTTTTATTTAAGACTGTGATTTTATGAAGAACATGATATCATCCTCAAATAAATCGATTTCATCATCCAAGAAGAAGTTATCCCAAATCCCAAAAGGTTTTTTATGTAATAATGATGTTTCATGTGATGGAATAGTTTTAAAAACAAACTATGGGAAACTATGGATAATGAAAACATTTGTTAAATCCCCCACATAAAGTGAAGATGTCAAAAATCATCCTCAAGAATTGTTCCACTATAATCATCCCAAAGAGTGGTGGTTTCACCCAAAAGCAGTGCGGTTCATAATATGTGAAAACTAAACATTGTACACCACAATAGTGGAAAATACGATTTATAAAAAATTATTAGTGTTTCCGGATGTTCTGGACTGAATCATAAGAATATTGGAAAAACATGACAATTCATGTAAATAACATAAGGTCTACATTAAATTGGATTAAAGTTAAAGAAAAGAGATGACATCCACCACTGAAAGAAAATCCATAGAAAATGAGTCTGTCTACAAATAATATATTTGAATATGTTAAATATTTTGGTGAGTACTACATTAAAATTGGTCACTTTTATGATGAGTGCTGGTATGTACCTATCATGCACAAATCAACTAATGATGTGAAGAGAAGACCGTGAATAAAGAGAAGGCATATTGGATAATAGGGTGAAAATTCATTAATGATATTTAAAAAAAAACAAGAATAATTTTAAACCAACTATCACCAAGAAAAAGAATTTTATATCCTCTCATATATCAATGGGATTGATAAATAAGTCAAGGAAATCACTACCACCTAGGAAAAGTATGAAAATATTTAAGAAGCAAAACAAAAAAAACATCCTAGAAAGAATACATATCAAAGTAAAAGATAAATGATGAATATTTTTTTTCTTCTTTGACATGTATTGGAAAAAATCCTACTCTTACTCGTATAACATGTCATTACGAGAAAATAAGTATGAATTAAGGGGGAGTAAATATGAACAAATGAGGAAAAAAACTCAGAGAAAGAATGTTATGACCATAAATTTATCGAAACTACAAGAAAAAATAGATATTAAATCTTAAAATAAGTTGGTGTAAGATGTAAACCAAAGGTTTAAAAAGATGAGAAATTTATAAAAATACCACCAAGAGATATTCCCTATAGTGATAATGGAAGGATTATATAACATAAAATATGTAGTGGGGAATGTGAATATTATGAGAAGATAGATATTTTTTATAATATATGCCTAGTTTTATTTACAAATCATTTGAAATTGGATAAAAAATTAGAGGTTGCTGAAAATAGTTTTGAATATAAAGTAAAATACATGACAATATAAATTAAGGTGGAAAATTCAATTCCATACAATGTTGGTTGTTTTTGTGTAAGATATTCTAAATCGGGGCATGCACCAAACAATTGAATAGGGATTCTACCTAATAAGTTGGAGATATTTAAAATTAAAATAAAATTATCAGATACCTCATGTACTCAAATGACTATAATTGAAAAGGAGACTTCACACAAAGGAAATTCTATAATTGGGATAAAATAATGGCCTAGGTAGAGAGACTGCTCTCAACCTGAATGTTACTCTTGATGCATAATAAGGTCCCTTCTTATTCCCTTATATATAAATTATTTTATACTAACATGAATAGAATTTGAGGATATTTATGAATACCTTGATGGGAGAATTGATGAGATTAATCTATTAAATCATTAATATATAGTTAATGTGAAACTTCTAAAAACATTATAAAATTGGAAATTGAGATATTATCATCGCACTTTCATCCCTTATTCTTTATTTTGTTAGTCATATCAATTATGGGGGGATTCATCATTGATGAAAATATAAACAAAGGTTTATATTTAACTTTTTTACTTGAACATTCTAATGTGTTTTCAGAATTATGTGTCGGATTTGAAATTTATTTGATAAATATATTTCATTCAAATCCCATTAATGTGAAATGATAATTTTTTAGCATCATTTCATATGAAAAGTATTTAAGGATTGCTTAGAAATCCTTCATTGTATCTATATTTTTTTATACATTGAGTTAGACCATATAGACTTAGATTTTATTAACTAATTGTTATATTCTAACAGAATCATGTGAGACTGTTCCTCTTTTAAAAGTGTTCTTGAAATTTTTATATAAGGGAGGTGATCATGTTTTTGAAACATTGATGAGTTTACAAGACTCTATTTTCCCTTTTGATATTGATTATTAATAAGGGGGAGAAAATTTTCCACAATATATTGACGTATGATAAGTGTTGATATTAATAAAAAAATACAATGTGGATATTATTGAGCCATGATTTTGTTTGTTGTAAATAAGTCAATATTTTCTGGTGGATTATGTGTTGATTCTTTGGGAATTGTTATGGACTAATATTATGGCATTATATGTCCCTCTTGGAAAATTATAGTTGAAAAAATATAAGGAATTGTTTTGATATTATTTGCTAAAACATGTCTCAATTTTACCAGGAGATTTCACATTGTCTTAAACATTTTAAAAGAAGTAAGAAGGTCACATAAATAAATATTTGAATGAGAAGATTGCAAAGAATTAAAATTATCATTATATACGATGATTAAATTGGATAAATGAGATTTAGAATGAAATATGAGTTTTTGTGAAGCCCAAGTTAATTATTAATTTCAGGAGGAAAGGAATTGATGTGAACTATGAAAAATGTGTATACACATTGTATAAAAAATATGGGGAGTATTATAGGATGGTAGTATGTTAGAAATTTATATTGAGGGATTTATTATCGAATAAATGATTGGATTCAGGATACTAGGATTATTTGAGTATAATTATGACTCATTAAAAATAGTTCCAACCGATGGTATGCCACCATGGATTTCCCTCAACCACATATATAGGGACCAGAGGGTTAACCCCAATGGGAGAACCTTCCATGAGAGGCCACCCATGGTGGCATGTGGTAAACACCCTAAGTATACCCATAAGAATGATCACCCATAGGCATGGTTAGTATCGTGCATAAGGACCAAAACGTAGATGGTTAAACCGATACATATTTTTGGCCAATAATCCACAAGTCAGAAGGATGTTTTGTGTATGTGCTATGTCATTGGTGAAGAACTTTGTAGTTGGATCAACCTATCATCAGTCACTAATTTTATTATAAACCAGGTTCAAGACACTATAGATTCTTTATGGGGGACACATAGACATGGTAACTATTCACTTATCATTTAAAAGACAGATATATCATCTGTTTCACGATCTATGTGATCACCACTGTCAGTGTGATCCCATACTATGTGTATTTGAATATCGCATATCATCTAGAAACTCTTAGTGATTAAAATTCACTTGAAAGTTCAAGACAACTTTCCATCCTCACTCAATATATCAAAAACTCGATACAAGGATTAAAAAGTTGAATCAAGTCCCAAAATCAACGTATTTAATGCTTGTGAATTTCCATAAACCAGTAGCATGAATTTATCCCAATAATGAGAAGTATCGTATGAATATGTCGTATGAATGAAATAAAAAAATTAGTGAAATCACATGATTATTGACAGATCATGTGATAGTATGTTGAATACCAAATTAGATACCAAGTGGCATGTGATGATTGAATGATGACAGCCACTATGGCATTGCAAGAACATCACCAAGCCATCACATTATCACGGAAGTTATCACAGGAATCATTCATATGGTTAATGTGATTATTCCAATATTTTCAAAAAGATCCATCATTTGTGGAATCCTGAGATCATTAAGAGTTTCACATCATCCTTGGATCATTTGTTTTCTAGGACACATCATTTTTATAAGAGGAAAGATTGTGAGGAGCTTCCTATGTGAACAATGACACTACTGAAGGAATATGTGCTATTGAAACATTGAGAGAACGAGATATATATATATATTTATATATATGGAGATCTAACATCAATAATAGTTCATCCTTGTGATCTATGCACACAGATTTTGTTCATTCTCGCATGATTCAATCATGTGAAAGGGTTTCTGGTAACCACCCTGGTTTTATGAAGAACATTAGGAAAAACTCACACGATCCGACATACTTAGATCATTTGAACAAAGGTAGTAGAACTCGTGGATACAAACTATTTTACACAAAACTACCCCATAGTAAAAAGGTTTTTTGAAGATACATAAACATCCTTGGACACACCATGTATCATGTGAAGGTCAACATTTTTAGTTTTAATGATTACATGATGAAAAGATTAAGAAATCATGGATTTTGGATCCATTCTTGTGATGTGGTTTAAGGAGACACATTCACACAAAACCTATCTCACATAAAGAATATACGTGATACTTTTGATCTCGTGATAGAGTTTTATATGGAATCCATGAAAAATTTATTTTTCCTCGAGAATAAACCCACGATTCATACAATTCTCTTGAACAGGTTGAGGAGACTCTATAGAAAATACCTCTAGGCATGTGACATTCTTGTACGAAAGAAGTGTAATTAAATAATATAATCTCATGGGAACCTTATATGATCATAAGGATGAGGTAGTGAGATCACAATATCAATTCATATGAAGAAGGAGAACCACTTTTGAGCCTTACTAGGATTTTTCAAGAGCTTCTGTGCTTATATAAGGAGTATGAGTCACCCATGGATCACATGAAGGTGGTGAATAAAATTGGATATATCATGAAACTCCCATGATATAGTGAATAAGTGAAGAAAACATGGGTTCATGTAAATAATGAAACTAATTTCAAAAAATACATAAATAAATGAGCCCAAAAATTTAATACAAATTCAATTTTGAGTGAAAGACACTAATGGTTGAAGGTGTATAGTGCATTAGCACATGAAAATGTGAATAATAATTATATAAATTGAGATATAAGAATCATATTTTATAATTAGAATTTAAAATAATAAAGATAATAACTATAAGTGATAAGTGTTTGGATTCCATGCAATTCATGAATGAAGTGTGCTTAATTTGAGACAGAAGGTAGGTTAAATATCAAAAAAGTTTTTATCATAGCTAATAGTGTTGGATTATTCAAGAAGATATACCTATATGATGTTGTGGATGATCATTATTTTTTATAGATATTGTCTAATAATTTTTGTGAACTTATTGCATTAATTATCATTGAGTTTAGGACTTCATCAAAAGAAGGAATTATTGTTTCTCTAGTATTTTCTAAAGGAGTATCAGATCATTCTCTGAAGATCATAAATTTAATAGACTGAATCCAGAATATGATTTCAAGAGGGGAAAATCTTGTCTACAAATTAATTAATCTAAGAATAATTAGATCATTCAAGATCTGGAGTGAATGAATTTCAATACCAAAAGTCTTACTTCAAGAAGATGTTAAAAATATTTAATTTATAAATGAGTGAAACAAATTGATTACACTTATCAAGGAATATATATTTATATTGTTACAAAAACAACCAAAAGAAAATAGGGATCTTGCCATTTTTTGATCAAAAAAATTGAATAGAATAAGGAGATTATGACTTGGGTGTCTAACTAGTTACTAGAGATGCTTGAGGAAATAGTGTTTCTTAATTATAGAATTAGGAGAAAATACAATAGTTGGTGTGTATAACCAACCATGTAAGTAATTTTTTTATTGGGTAATAGAACTGGGATAAACTGGAGTATTGAGAACTAGGGAATATAACCACTTTCTTCCTTATTCATTATAATCACCTTCTGATATAGAGGGGAATCAGTGTTAGGGGAATAAATAACACAACAAAGATTAGTTATTTGTACCGAATGTTGAAAATATTGTGTGTTATGATTTATCTTATTATTTATACCAAAAAATTGGGACTTTTAGATATCACTAAGTGGATTGGGAACCTTTCCATGTTTAATTGGATGAATTCAAAAGAAATAATTTTTAAATAGTAAACCGTTGATTCACCCCCTATTGGTCATTACATCCCGAGGAACTACACATAGAATCATAAATTCTTCTTTTGTAACAAAAGAACATGATTAAAAGAATCTATTTTAGTATCTACGTAAGAGAAATAAATTTTAGTACTCCATGAACAATCATCACATGAATAAAAATTTGTCTCAAAGATGTCTCCATTAGAAGTATCCATTAGATAATAATAATTCTTCATTAAATGAACTAACACTTAATTTAATACTTCAAAAATAGCCATTTGAAATTTTGAACATCCCACTACTAAGTAAGACACAGTAATCTATCTTCACTTAAATAGAAGTTATTTGTTCTCAAAGAAACATGATAGGGGATGTTGATGCAGTTAGGTGACATGGTCAATTAATCACTTATGATTAGCTCATTTATGTATGTGGTAAGTTGATAAATTCATATAGTATGTTTTTTCGTTAGGGGGTTCCTACATAAAAATAAACCAATAGTATCTTAATTTATGAAAAATTATATATACATTTGAACAGTAACTTGATCTCTCTATGGGTAGGTATTTTTTCTAATATGATCACTTCACTAAATTACACAATTAAGTCTTTTGGTCACACAATAGGTTTATTTTACATGCAGTATGGGTGATTATTAAGGAACGTTAAGATTCATATTTAATTTTTAGTCAGTTCATTACATAGATATATTTTTTCCATCCATCACATGTTATGTAGTATTTGTTATTTTGTTATGGTGAACTATAACATGAGGTAAGGTGACACTGTAGCTTGACCATCACATGGTAAGGTGGCATGGTAAGCTCTACACATAACCATTTTCTCAATTTTTTTCCAATAAAACATTTTCTAAAATAAAGAATAAAAATAATTAATAGTAATTTAAAAAATATTTTAGATCATTTAAATAACACGGGACTTCTCTAATTTAATAATCTCCCCTATATGAAAATCACAAATCCTGACATTAAAACTGAATTAAATTGCATGTTTGAAAATCATATTTTTAATGCATTGAGATAACTTTGTAAAAATTTCTAAAAAGAATGGAATGATATCCAATGAATTCAATTAATTTTAATTTGTCCCACCCATCGATTATTACTCTTCATTTCGATATTATCAAAAGAAACAAGAGAAGAAAAAAGATACAACAGAGATGAAAATAAAAAAGTTGATGGAATTAATATATAAAAATATATTACCAAAAGGGTATAAAAATATAAATATAATTCCATGTTAGAAATATTAATCTAATTCAAAATGAGGGTCATCTTTGATTTCGATGGGAAATAATAGAATCATTTCTTTTGGATGTAGAGGCATAAGAAGAAGTATTCTCATAAGAATATGAGGAGGTAGGGTCTCAAATAAATACCCACCTGGAGACATATATAATCTTCTGAAAGGCTTGGGTAGGAGTTAGTACAAGATGATTAATGGTAGAGGAGGTAGTAGGATGAGACAAATTAATGGATGAAGGGTCTATGATAGCTATTTGTGAGGTAAAAAGATAAGGTTTCACAGACCTGGTGAGATCATTTAGTGCCCATAAACCCTACTCCAAATCATGAATGATATCATCCCAATTCTCCTTAAAATTTTCAAAATAGGATTCATAGATATAATATTCTTAACTTGTGACTTAATATCGTGATTTAGAGGAGAAATATTCTAATCCAAAGTAATAATTCTAAAAACATTTAAATTGGACATTGTCAATTTATTTCACAGATAATAATCAATTTCCCTCTTGATTATTTCACAATCTTCACAAACTTGTTTGAAATCTTCACAAAATAAATATTGGGTCTTTTTAGGATGGGTTTGAAAACCATTATACGCAAATTAAAAAGTATTTATAAAATCTTCAAAAAAACATTAAACACTACTAGAATGAACTATTTGATCTTGTCTTCATGAACAATTAACGGAATAGTAGTAGCAGAAGTTGTAGGAGAAGGATAAAACATAACATTTCTGAACATCTGGTCTAACTAAATCATTATGTTAGATAGATCATCCTAAAGAGAAACAACCTGATCTCTCAAATCCACAATCTCATTATGCATCATCTCTTTTTGAAAATTAAATCTAGGATGAAGATGATTTATTATCAATATATCAACTTTAGAGATAACATCTTGAATAAATATTCAAAACAAGTTCTTAAAATTAAAAAATACCATTTGAATATATCTAACATCAATATTTTAAAGACAATGAATTCATCTTTGGTGAAATATGAAGAATATGGAATGAAGGGTGTCAGAGTAGAGGGAGATAGATCCCTATTTAGATGCTTATCATCTACCTTATGAGAATCTTCCATAGATCTATCTCTTATAGTCTGATCCTCAACATAGTTAATGGATTAAACATAATCTTTATCAGAATCTTCAATAATTTCCCCATAAATAATATCATGGGAATCTTCAATTATATCTTGAATGTAAACCCTATAAATTGGGGAACCTTTTATATTCGTTTGAATAGATAGAATTTTAGGTCCACCATATCCAGGTGGACATCCTCCATGGTCCTCATCAACAGAATCATGATATTCTAATACAATTACTATATATCTGGGGGAACTATCCCCCCTTATAAGGTGAATCATGTATAGGTTATCCGAGGGAAATCAAAATGAAATGATACCCTTCTAAGATGTCTCTATCTTTACAAAATCCAACAGATTGATCCCATTTTTGATCAACCACTTATGTGAATCTAGCTTCTTCATTAATGTCTACATGAATTGTTTCTTAGTTTTCCTCTTCTTATATTATAGTTACTTATTCTTTTTATTATTCTTATTATTTATAAGGAGAAAATTTATCATTTGAATGCTCCAAAAAATCATCTGTTTCATGACCTATATCTAATTGGATATGTTATTATATTATACTATTCCTACAAGTTCTTAGAGTCAGCCACCCAATCTTATTTCCAAGAATTGTAGTTGAATTTGATTTTCTTAAAAATAATTTGGGTAAGTTAAAATCTATCAGATACCATTATCTTTTCCTACCCATGAGTAACTATTACATTTAACTATTTTAAAGAATAAATTAGTTTAGGATAAGGTAGGGAACTAAATCTTGATTATGGATTGCATAGATCAACAATGTGTCTCCAAATAAAACTATAAAATATGATTTCAACACCATTATTCATCAAAAACAAGGGAAACTAGTCCTAGTTTCCTAGGATAATGAAGTCTCTTTTTCTTGGGAGTATTATGTGTTGAATAAATTAATCCATGAGCCTATATTCACCACACAATTAAACAATAGTGGTTCTTCTAAGATTCTAACTCCTAGTTAGATTCTCTGAGGCATTTTTAAATTTAAACAATTCATGATTAATTGGATATAAATTTTGATAATCCTTGTATTATCTATTCTACAACATACCCAAACACCTTTTCCAGTGATATAAATCTATTTAAAAAATCACAATTTGTTATTAAATTTATGTCATACCAATTATCTCTAGGAAATAACTCATGGTTTCTCTAAAACTCCTTCAAAACCATTGAACATTTCTACTTTAACCATTGAGCATAAAGTTCTTTTCAAACTAGAATTAGATGGTCAAGGATATGTGGATTTTTTGGATTTACTGATGCAATTGAGATCACATTCAAATTATTTGAATTCGTTGGAGGAGATGACTGAATAGAAAATAAAGTTCCCAACACACACTTCATCCTCAAAACTCTATTTCAATTCCAGATCGTTAAATGTTTATAAATGAGTGGTAAAAAAAAGAGGCTCGGGAAAGAGAGAGAAATATGTTCAAGATGATAGAAATTGATATACTCAAAATATCTTAAAGGGGTATAATATATCTACAATAAAATACATGTAACAATTCATATTATAATTCTAATTTTAATTTAAATAATTTAAGGATTAAAATAATAATAAACATAAAATAAATCTAACTAACACAAGTTCAAAAAAAAATTAAAATTAAATAGATATAGTAATTATACTGATTGTTGGTCTATAAACCACATAATCAAGGTAGGTATACTAACCATAATTTTATCATAGTTATGCTAACCACATGACAAAGATTTTAATGATATGTACATAGATCATATAAACCAGTTTTTATAGTAAGCATAGTGACCATGTGAGTAAATACCCATGATTACTTCCAAAAATGCCTCAAGAATAGAAGTTAAAATATTTTGACACTTGAATTAACATGTAAAACAAAATTAAAACCTTTTATATAATTTAGAATTTGAAATTGATTCCTAATATAATTCTATAGTCATATCACCTTTCTGGTAATGATCTCTCAGAAATTGATTTTGTATATTAATATATTTTGTTTTTGAATGAGATATAAAATTATTAGATATATTTATTTTAAATTTTTTTTCAAAATTTATTGGGACATATTATAATTGATATACATAGACTATTCATGTAATCTTTATCTATATAGTCTTCATAAAGCTAATACCTTTTTTTCTGTACTCACCTTAAGAAGTGGATAATGACATTGAGTTCTTCTTCTTAATACACAATAACACTGGAGACTCTACCAGAAAGTGACATGTTACTAATTTTATTTCAACAGGTAACTTAAAAAACAAAAATATGTATATGGATAACTAATCGAATCAAATTATGGGCTCTAGAGTAAAACAAACCGAATTTGGTTGTATTATTGAGGTATTGGAAAATTATTTTCATAACTATTTGATGTGACATAATTGGATTTTCTTGAAAATGATCACACATACACACATTAAAAATTATATCAAACCACATTATTATTAATTATATAAACTTATAATCATACCTATGTAAGTGGCTTTGTCAATTGATTTCCCAATTTCATTAAGATGAAACTTTCATCTAGTACTCATGAGAGTACCACTTCCTTCAGTACTATTCAATAAGAAAAAATAAATATATTTGGTGTCCTTTATTTGATTTAAAATAATTCTATATATAATTAATTTATTAAGGCCAGAAAATAATTTACGGTCACCAATTAAACTCATTTCAAATTAACTTTCCATCATTTTTGAAATCTCAGTACATGAAGAATTTCTTAAAGATCCCAAAATAATATAATCAGTTTAAATTTATTCTAATGAAACATATTTTTTAATTAATTCAATATGTAAAGTAGGGTCATATTTTCCATTATTAAAACCTTTGTAAACTATAAAATATATGGTCATATCTTACCATGCTCTAAGAGATAATTTTTAATCATATAAAGGTTTCTTTTACTTGAAAACTATATTTGGAAAGTTAGTGTTTTGAAATGCAAGGGTTGTTCCACAAAAAATCCACAAAAATATAAAAAATTAAAAATGAAATATTAGCATCCATTTGATATAATTTAAAATACAAATGTGTTTCATGGTAAAGAGATATTATAATGGCTTCAATTCTTGCTACTGGTGAAACGGTTTCCTCATAATCATTTCCTTCTTCATGAATTAGTCATTGTGAAACTAATCTATATTTGTTTCTTAAAATTATGTTAGACTCAACAACAATTATCATAAACATGCTTTGACTTCCAATAGTTATTTATAATTTGGTACATTAAACTAATTACTAAACTATATTTACATCATCCGAACTGGGTGAGTTCTTTACATGAGGCTTGGAAGAATTGTCCATGTGTTTAGCATTTAAATCTATAAAATAAAGGTCATACTCAAGATTTTATTAAGATGTATTAGGATCACGAAGATTTATTTCGTTAAATTATAAATATTCATATTTTAATTAAAAATATTGGTCCTTTTATTAATCACCCAATATGATTTATTGGTTTTGGAATATCCAAGAAAAATTCCTTTATCGCAGTTGGATGAATTTTTTTCCTAAATTCACTTATTTATTGAGTATGAAGACATAACAACCAAAAAATATAAATTAATTAACCTTTGGTTTTATAGTATTCCATATATCATAATGTTTCTTCCTTAAAAGTGTTTAAACTAATACACAATTAATTATATATCATGTTGTGTTCACAACTTCTGTCCAAAAATATATAAGTAGATCATACTCATTGAGAGTCGGCTAGGAAATTTCTTGAAGGTTTCTATTTTTATTATGATATGGGGTCATTGTATAAGATAATCTATTATTATATCTATGCTGTGAGTATAATGATTTAAATTATTGGTTTTAAAAATCATGGACATAATCAAATCTTAAGAATTTAATTCTATATCTAGTATGATTTTCTACAGATTTAGTATATTTGTAAAAATGGGAGGGATATTCACTTTTATGAGAAAGGAAAATAAACTATAAATATCATGAATAATAATCCACTATAACATAAGAATAATGTTTTCCTACTAAACTAGAAACATTAGATGGTCCAAAATAGTATATGAGAATGAACACAAATGATTGAGATGTTGGGAATTATTTCATTGATTTAAAAAAATATTTTATGTTGTTTTTCCTTTTGATAGGGATTACTGAATTTTTATGCATGCTATTATATATTTGGAAGACACTAAGATAAACATTTTTAATTAACTTTATAAGAGTGTCAATATTTCAATAGACTAGTCTCAAATTCCAAAACCAATATTCTATTGTAAAATCACTTAATCAAAGAAAAAATTAGAAAAAATAAAGAATTTAAATTTCCAGCACAAAGGTTTTAATTTCTCAAAGTTGTAAAAATAAAGGATTTTTTGAATAAAAACAATTGAAATAATTTTTTTAATATTTAAAATTAAAACCATAATCACACAATTTAAATATTTTATATAGATTATATTTCAATCTATATATAAATAATACATTATAAATTAAAATTGACCAATAGTTACAGTTTTTTCAAGATAATTTCCCTTCCCTATAGAATTGTCACAAAAAGTGACATATCCACTAAAACTTTTGATCGAGTTTTTAAATTTTGATAAGTATTCATTAATCTATTTGTAGAATCCACTATCCAGATACAATAGTATTTTACAGTAATTCATTTAGTAGGATTCCTATAAAATGTAGTTAAACAAAAGAATGATTTTGGTGCAAATATTTTCTTCAGTCCATTGATGTTAGTAATAATAGATTTTTTAGTCCATAATTATTTTATTGGTTTACTATAATAATATCATAAACATTCATAAATTAAATCCTTATTATGTATTGTTCAATATGAAATGCTTACATATTTGGAATAATTATAAGATAAAAAAATTATTTTTAAAAATTATTCCTTTTCTTTGTTGGTATCCAATTCCTGTAGAATGATTAGGATAATTTTGTTTTCCAAGCATCTGGGTTAATGTTTTCATATTATTATTGAATCTATAAATATCTATTTTAATTATTTATTATATAATGTCAACTAATTATTTTTCTAAATTAGTTTATTATTCTATTACTTCTATAGTGTAAGATTATTTTTAAATTGAGAATACATAACATGTTTCCTCTTTAAAATTTTTTATTTATCTACTAATTTGTTAAATGTGTCTTTTAGAATGTTCCAATGTGAAAAATAATTTATCTTTATAATTATTTCCTAAATTAATTATATTTTTATAATTATTTTAAATATGATAAAAATATTCAAGAAAATATTTTAATACATTTAATGTGTTTTTATAAGACAAATATTATAATTATTTCTTCTTTCTCCTCTGTTAGAATCTAATTCACTTGAGATTTTTTCTAAGGCACTCCAATTTGAGTTCATATACTTTAAATATATTTTATCCTTTTCCTCATACTATTTCATATAATTTATCTTATGAAATTTTTCTTTGATGTGTCCTTTTCATTTACATTTATAGAATATTATTTTATTGGATGAATTAGATTTATTATAATATTTTCTCTAATATCTTTTATCATAATTACCTATATACTTTTGTTTCATTAAGAAGAGATTTTTTATAGAATTTATTAAAACTTATATTCATTTTTCTCATTTCCACATCATGTTCATCACGTTATTCTTCATATGTTTGTCTTTCGACTTTGATATTATCTTTTTGTTTTAAGTTAGTAATCTTAAAAGCTGTAGACTTTAGGTTCATTTTATCAAATTCCTCTTTGTCTACATAATGTTATTCTTCATAAATCAATATATTAAAAATTAGTTCCATTAATGAAAGTTTAATAATGTGACATGATTTAGTTATGGATATATATTTTTCTCTTCATCTTTCTTGTAAGAACCTAATTAGTCGCATGATTTGATCTTTAGATATAATCTTCCTTCATACTGAAAGCATCATGTTAACTATACCATTGAAGCTAATATACATGTTATATATGTATTTAGAATTTTTCATCTTAAAATTATCATATACAATAGTTTAAGTGTTTAAATTCCATAATATAACATTAGATGTTACTTCATGATAAATAGTAATGGTTTCCTAAAATTCAAAAGTAGTATCATGGGAATATATTATTTAAAATTAATTTTGAGCTAAATCATAGTAAAAAATTATTATTATCTTTATTATTATAATAATATTCATCTTTATTAGCATTAAAAAATTCATATCAATAATATTTAGGTTCTTCATATTTATCCTCTATTACTATCCAGATAGCAAAGCTCATACCTTCTAAGTGGAATTTCGTCTTAATCTTACATTATGAATAATCATTTTCCATTAAAATAGGGAGTATAATTATTGGAAGATCCATTTTGTCTACTATTATTTATGAATAATTAATTTTCTAAATAATAGAAATTTAATATATTTAAATTCAACTAAATCATAGTTAAAAAAATGTTTGAAAGTCATGTGATACAAAATGTTTATCAGAGTGATGAACTAAATAGGGGGTGAGTTTAGTTCCTAAGAAAATTTATATTTATAAAAAATTCTAAAACTAAACAACAACTTTAATAAAAAAACTTTTTAATCAAAACAGTTTAAACAAATAAATGTGATCCTATAGTTAATTTCTCAAAACAAGATTAAATCTCAACAAAATTAACTATCAAATACTTAATTAATTAAATCTGAGATACATAATCAAACACATTATATATAACAAATTAAGTCTAAATATCAATGATTTTTTTATAGTTTCTAAAATAGAAACTATTATTTGAATGAAACCCAACAAACTACAAAATTATATAGTGGAATTAAAACAATGGGTTCAGCCTCAAGTCGGGGATTCATCTGGAATATTTGAAAAAAACATTCTTCCAAGAAGTTTATTATATAAAAAATTCATCCACAACATGGATTTGTTTTTACAAACAATAATACCCAAGAATGTCTAGTAATAGAACCTCTTCTATAGTTATACATTGGATAAAAATGATACCAGGACATAGAATACCTCTTCTATAGTTATTTGATTGAATTACATGAATATGATTTGAGAGAATAAGGATTAATTTCCATTTCAACATATGAGACTGTGTTTTTACATATAAATATAGAAATATAAAACATAGCTCAAACAAATAGTTAATATGGAAATATATACAGTTAGAAGATAAGAAATGTGATGAAGCTCAAACTATGTAGCTATGATTGTCCAAAGTCATTAAATTTTTCTCCAGAATGAATTTGGAAAATTTTCTCAGATAATTAGGGAAAATAGAGCATTGTAATGTCTTCTCTATAACAATATAACTCACGTAATGGATTCACTGTTATTCATTGTGTAAGATAAAAAAATTCAAAATTTTGTGAATAATATTCACAAGATCTATTATTTCACTTAAATATATATTCATTAGAAGTAGCCATTGGAGAATAATAATTATTCATTAAATGTATTGATAATTTATTTAATTATTAAAAATGAGATTTTGGAGATTTAAAATTCTATACTACTATGTTAGACATGGTATATTTTATTCACTTAAATCACATTTAGCTGAGATCATGACAACATAACACGGTTATTTGATGTTGAAAAGTGCTACATTTGATTCATATCTTCATGAATTCAGCTCAATTTCATATGTATTAAGTCGATAAATTCATATAGTAAATTGTTTCTTCAACGATACTTATATTAAGAGACACGTTTATTGTATTACATTATAAATAAATTACACATACTTGGGAATACTAACGTGATCTTTCCATACTATAGGTAATTTCTTTCTTGTAATCAATTGACTAATTTTCATGTGCGGTCAGTTCATAACTTCAAAAAACATTGTTCACATAACTCATTGTAATTAGTTTCCTTTCATGTTGTAATGTTATTTACATTATGTGGTAAGGTAAAATGGTAAATTGACGTTCACAGTGTATGTAGTCATGGTAATCTCTATATCTAGCTATTTTTTTCAATTTTTTCCACTAAACCATTTTCTAAAAAAACATGAAAATAATTAATATTTAGAAAAAAATTATTTGATATCATTAAAATAAGGCCCTTTTATTATATGAAAAAAATATATATCATCATGTAACTATTAGTTAAATATTTAAAACAAAATGGTTTTTATGAAGACATTTAATTTGAAAAAAATACATAAAAAATACTTTGGTTTCCTCTAAAACACTACATATTCAAATTATCCAATAATCATTCCCAATTTATGAGAACTATATAAACAAAAAACATTTATAATCATAAATATAAATATTATACGATAAACATTCAAGTGAGTAAGCATGAAACAATATAACAACATGTAAAACAAAGAACAATTGGGCTCTATCATATAAGAATACAAACTAGGAAAATTGAGGGATCCCTAAGATATTCATATCATGATTCCATGTGATGTGATGTCTTTATATAGTCTATCTATATCATAATAATAACCCCTTTTTGTACCACACACACTATGTTTTACATATTTCCATAACCCTGCACACCCAACATTCTAATGAGAAATGTTTTCACAAAAACATAAATGTAAACATGCACATTATTTTAATAAAACATTTTCATAATTAAATCATCACTACTCCCATGCTTGAAAATTCATTTTAGTTTCAAAAAAATCTTGGTGAATTTCATCAAACACAATAAGAGAATAAATCTATTTTAAAAGAAACCACACATTAAAAAATCTTTCATTCCACTGAAGATGTATATTTATAAAAAATTATATCGGACATCAAATGGACCATTTTAAAAAACCAACCCAAATTAATTTATAAGAACATTAAGTAAATCATTGTATTGAACTCTTTTACTAACACACCCACCATTCCTATGAAGAAAACATTACCTACTTTTTAAAAAAGGATTATAAATGAATATATCATGTCCATAAAATCCTAAATACTTAAGAAACATCATCATCTCCTAATTAAACACTCTATATTTGGTAATCATTTCCCATTAGTGTTTTAACTAGATGAGGGTAAGATATATTGAGATAGGATCTAGAGGAAAGAGGAGAAATCAAGATGACATTCATACATAACTTGAAAAGATACCCTCATATAGATTGAGAATACCCAAGAGACCATGGGATAAACTCTTATATAATAAATGAAATGTTGGTTAAAAACAATGAAATATTATGAAAATATTATAGTTTAAAATGATAATTGTTATCGAGGTAATTTTATAATTTTATTAAATCTATATGGGTCACATGGTTAGGTAACACCATAAGATAAACCATTCCTCAAACCAATTATTACCTATATCCCTTGAAAATTAAATAACATGATTACTTTTATTAAGATGTATTATTTTAAAAAAATCATTTCAAGAAACTACCTATACACTCAAACCCAACCACTTACATGGTTTTCATGGAGCCTCATAATGTTAGCTAAACTGTTCTCCTATCATGAAAATTTGTACTGGAACCAATAGATCCATTTCACATAGCTTGCACTTGGTAAATACTGATAATGCATAGACTATTATGATGGCCCATTTTCCCAAGACTATAAATTATCAACCCTCGACTACCAAAATTCTTTATAACCTCAAGTGAGATAAGCTAAACAAAAAATTATTCAAATATTTGACCAAAATGATATCACATATCTCAATATGATAATGTACAATATATATATATATCTTTATACATCAGACCTATTATTACATAATCTATTTATCAAACAAAATGAGTCCTGCCACAATACATGTAATATATATATCTCATATAGAATAAATTAAATGCTCTTTATTCACCAAATAGACTGGTGAAATTAAATAAATATATTTTATTTTATTCTTATTAATAATTAATTACATAATATATAATCCAACTGATTATAGTAATTCATTTCCACATTCAATACTCTTCATGAAATAGAATAAAAAGATAATTTATTAATCAAAATCCTCTACATTATCAGCAATAAACCCCACTAACCCATGATTAGATCAATCATTAATAATTACATATCAAATGTATAAAGGTAAGAAGGTTCACATATATGGTACTTTGGTCATAATAATAAATATATATTATTATAATATATACAACCCAAGTATAATAATAGAATATATGTATCACATTGCATGTACTAAACATAAAGAAAATCATTATAGAATACAATTTAGGCATATATAATCCCCCAATCAAGCAATATTATCCCATGTTTTCTAGTGATACATATGGTTTGTTGAATGGGATTAACCATAATATTGTCTCTCAATAGGGAATCACATTGTGAACCAAACCGTTCATACCAAGATTATAAATTATGATCCCCAAAACTGTTAATTGAAAGATCCAATTTTTTATATAAATACCATTTGGGATCACTCCCAAATCATAATTCATTTCCCATGTTTGGAGGAAATGATCCAATGTTGGTAGTATTGTGGGTGAGGGGTGGAAGGAATTGTAGTTGGTATCAAATAATAGGTCATAGGTTTGAATAGATCAGGTATTACTGTAGTGGAGATTTTTTTATCTAGGATATTTTACTGATCCCTAAGGTATTCAAAAAACGATTCACCACCCAAATAAATTGTTTTGAGGCATTGTGTTTTGGACATATATATTCATGCTATGGATTTAAATTTTGAGCCTCGGATGGGGTGGGGTGTTACTTTATAAAAATATCCTTGATATGAAAATTATTAAATTGTAAATCAGATTTATATGTCTAGAAATCATTCAAAATAAGACTTCATAAACAATTAATAGAATAACTATTACAAAACCCAATTCTAAGGAGGATTATTATATTAAAACATCTCTAACTGTTGGAAAAAAGGACCTAAACATTTTCTCTGATAAACCCATTATAGTTACAAAAATATTGAGCTTTTATCTGAACAAGATAGTTATGCATATGTCAATTATTGTTTCATTAATAGTTAATATTTAAAATAAAATATTATACATAAATGAATCCTGAAATTTGATGTCGTACTCACCACTACATTAGAGGTCGAATATGAAATTATATGATAATATTTTCCCTAAAAGAATCAAAACCAATAAAAAGGCATGAGAACAATATGATTTTAATTCTATTTATACTATTAATTAAAGGGAAGTAAATTTTTTGGTTGAAAATTTTTATTTTATTGACAAATTTAGGAAAAATAATAATTATTATTGACACAGTTTGTAAACCTATAGAGGATAAATAAAGAATGTCTAATGGGGTAGAAAATTTAAGATGTGGAATTTTTCAAAGAAAATAAATATAAATATATAAATCTAAAAAATATTTGAGATCATTGAGAAATTATGTTGAAGATTCAATTAATTTGGTCATCACTATGATAAATTTTTATTTAAGTCATTAAATATTATATATAATTATGCTGATAAAATAATAACACAAAAGATGAAGATCAATCAATATACCATGGATAATTAATAAAATAAGAAATATCATCAAATAAAAATAAATGATATCAATAAGAATGGTTCCTTGATAATAATAATCAATATATTTTACAAAAAAATAGGTCACGATAAGTATAAATGTAAACATAACATTTAAATTAAATTACCTGAATCAATGAAAATTAAACAAATAAAATAATGAATCCATGAAACAAATAAGAGGGTTATTTTTTGGAATAACTTTATGATAAATAATTTTAGTCTCATGAAAAGTTTCACAGAGTTGGTAACATAAATTAAATATAGAGTTTTAGTGGAGGAAATAAAATTATAGAGAAAATTTGAAAATAATTCATGATAATATGTCCATCACATTTTGAAACAAAAATGAAGTTGAAACAATCCCAATTAAATGAATTTATTAAATGTAAAAACATATTCCACGTGAATAATATTTATTTCATGAGAAGTTTTGAATATGTGATATCCTAAATATTTTAGCAGAATTGTGTTAGTGGTGATTCAAGGAAGACACAACAAATTTTATTTTATGATAATTTTTAAATCACAGATGTGAATTCTAATGAATTTATTGTGCATAATATGATATCAATGTTATTTTTTGAAAGTGAAAAGATGAAAATTCCATATAAAGAAGTTTAATAAAGGTTTAGGAAGGCCATTTATCTAAATATTTCCACCTAAGAAACTATAAAAATAAATAATTATTTACTCTCCCATAAATTGAACTAAAAATAAAGGAATATCATGGTTGGAAGGAATAAATCAACCTTTTTTTCTCTCCCTGATGAACTAAGAAGTTCCACCTTATTACCTTTTCTTTTGTAGTTTATTTGTAAATATACTCTATAGGAAATTTATGGTGATGCGTGTATTAAGAATGAAAAATGATAAAGAATAAAATTTTATCATATAAAGATAGTAGATTGAGAAATATAGAATAAAAATTCCATACATGATGCAATCCATAATCTTGGAATGATCTAAAAATTTGTATCTTGAATAATAATTATCAAAAATCATCATTAATGAAGATAAAATGACTTCCAAGACTAAAAGTTGATTTGAAGGTACTATCTTATTTTAAACTATTAAATTGACTTTATGAAGCTTATTTGATGATGATTTTAGTATTGATGATGTAAATATTTATTTTTTCCCTTTACTGAGAGATATATTATAATCTTCTTGAGTAATATTTCAATAAAATATTATATATATAGTATGTAAATGAATTTATGTATGAAAATTCTATAATTGTTATTTGATTGAAAATTTTCAGGTGTTAATATGGAGAATTAAAATTAATCTATGACATGAAAATTAATATCTCTTAAGACATCCAATTTTTGATTTATGAAGAAACTTATACAAACTAATTTATAACTTTACTAACATGAATGTTAAGATGATTTTGGGATTTTAGGTTCTATTGTCAAAAGAAAATTTTCATCAATTTGCATTAGTTTGGGAGTAATTTAAGTTTATGTAGAAGGATTTATTTTATGGTATAATATTTAGAGTAAATAATGGATAGATATGTTTTATATATTAACACCACTTGTCTTCTACATCAATCATAGTTGAAATATTTAACAACCCTAACTACTGTAACCTAGAGATGGTTTTTAATTATAAATTTGGAAAAAGATACAAGAGAACACATCCCAAATGTTCAAATAGGTTGAAAGTCATATAAGAATAGATATATATTTGATTTCATTATTATATTGGAAACATAAATAAAATATTCTAAACTTATTAAATATGTTATTATTCATTTTATGACATCCTTAAGATATTTCAAATATCCCATCTTGATAACCTAGTGAAAATAAAAGAATTTAAGGGTGGTAAAATATTCCCAGTTAGGGGTTTCATTTATTATAATATATTATGGAAACATAAGGAATAAACTATATGTAAAATTTTAAAATCAATAATAATTACCTATATTCGATAACGTGCTCATGAAAAATATTCATGGACAAAAAATAAAATTGAAAATAATAACTGATTATATAATGATAAAATAAATAATTATATACATATATTAATCCTTAAAGAAAATTTGACATTATCATACCATCGAGGAATCATTAAAATACATAATAAAATTAAAATCACTTATTTTTTCCTAGTCATCATACATACCATCAAGTACCCGTGCTGAGATGACATAAATATATTGGTAGGAATATATCCTGATAAATATTTTTTTTTATCTAATAATACCAACATAATGCATCAAAGGGATATAATATACCCCCCCCCCCCCCAACATACCCATGTTTAATTTATTCCCAATATATTTAATTAAAATTTCAGTTCATTATCAATATTTATTAACAATTATTAAATAACTGTATTGAATTGAGTATATGGATCATCAATATTTCCTTAGTCAATGGAATAAGATTCCTTAAATTCAGAGCACATATAGTAATGAGCATATGGATATGTCAACCTTGAAATGATGATAAATATTTCCACGCTAAAAAATAGTATATACATTAAAAAGAATAATATTGTAAAAAGAGATAAGGAGATTAATATAGAACAAAGAATAAATCATTCAACATAAAATCCGGTATAAACCATAAATAAATCAGGGGTAAATGGAGTCCATTAGTAAGACATAATAATGCATTTTTAGTAAATTTATGCACATTATTAAGATGGAAGGGAAATTTTGAAAATTCATTCTCAAATCATTTGATACATAGTTTCAAAAAATGAAGATACAAGCCACTTCAAGAACACTTTTCATGAGATGCTATAAAGAATTTTTGAAACACTCTTTGTAAAATATTTTAAAATAAATTACTATTTAATGTAAATAATTCTAATTTAATAAAAAGTTGAGTGGAATAATATACATTAGTTAAATGAAATCTATATTAAAAAATTTAAGAAAATAATATTATTCTCATTATATATAAAATAAAAACTCCTTAGATTAAAGGGAAAATTATGTTAATTTGAAAACTATAGAAACATTTAAAATAATATTCATTATAATTAATTTTCATTATGGAAATAAAATGTGGTCAAGGGATAAATGTTAAAAAAAATATTTACTTATATTTTAAAAAGGAGTCAAAAGTTACCTATAAATAAAACATTAAAAATATTCTTTTTATAACTCTATATAAAGGTAAAAAATATTTTAATTTTACCAAAAAAATAATCAGAGTATAAATAAAAAATATCATCAAACATTATGAAAAATATTTTTATGGGGCAGAAATATTCAATATCAAAAAAAGAAATAATGGTGATTTTCTTTATAAGCATTAATTTAGTGGTATTATGTTTCTAAAAAGTGGGAAAATAGAATAAAAACTTGTAAAACCAAAATAAAATAACATGGGAATAAAATATATTGTTTTTTGGGAGAGTAATAATATATAATTACATAAATTTAAATTGAAACATAAACAATTCTAATAAAATTTGAGATTAGAACATAGACCCTTAACTTGGATTCCCACTCTGTTAGATGCATTCCAACCTCCTGTATAAAAAATATATATTTATTATTAAACATTGTTAGATTCATATTTATATTTATCATATTATATATATTTTATTAATAACTTTATTTCACACATTTACTCATAATTATTTATTTAAATAAAGTATTATAGTGTAAATTGTTTTGTTAGTCAGGAATTTTTTCATTTTATGGTTTCGATCCATGCATCTTGGACTACTTTTCATCACCTAATGGATTATAATTGTTTCATATATTTCATATTTATGCAATAAATGTAATATTTTAACATTCCAAGTAAGTTAGTTAAAAAATTGATGTATGTCGTTCATGGATGTGATAGTCTTCATGAACACATTGGTGGCATATTCATTTTTCAATGAATGAGGAGTGGTGATGTTAAGTAATTATTTTATTTAAAAATCAATAATTATTTCATAAATATCATATTTTTTAATTATATATATCTTTATAATCATTCATCTTATGAGTTGATGAAAAATGAAACATCTATCTTTATAGAGGTGGTAGTCTGCGTGTAAGCATGAGAAATGTTTTTATTTTACATTGGATAGAAAATAGATAGAAAATGAAAATTCTATAAAAAAAATAGTAAATATATTGATTCAAATATATTATTGTAGTTATAAAAAAATTGAAAGAGGTATAAGAAGAATGAAATTTAAATTAATATAGTTAAATACATTTACACCTTCTTGGATTTCTACCTTTGGATTAAACCTTAAGACTTATTAGATTGGTATTTTATGGATACCATGAAAGTTATAAAGTGGGAATAATATTTAGGAGGTTAGTTTATTATAGATCAGAATAACTACATTCCTCAAACTATTGGGATAATTGAGGGTTTGAGGGTCTCCCTTTATAAATGAGGGGAGGGAAATCTTATAAATAATTATAAATTTAAAATAAAATAAAGTCCTTTTTAGGGGAAATATGACCATATGAGTAAAATTTCTACTATAATGTGATTTATAGTTGAAATCAACTCATATAATCAAATTTATACATATTTTAGTAACATTTACAGCCTCATCTCTTAGCTTAAACCCCTGATTAACCCTTTTAACCATTATTGTAGTGAAAAGCCTTTACAATGGTGATTATTAATTAAGAATAAAACTAAAATAGTTACTATTACGTAATTTAAATATTATGATTACATATATTGAATTTAATATAAAATATTAAATTTTTATAGGATGTAAAAAATTATTTAATATAATTTTTTATAATGTAATGAATTATTTTCTAAAAAGGATTTTTAATATTAAGATTGATTTTACAGAAAATTAATGTGTAAAATTATTTACCATGAAATTTATTTATTTATTAAAATAATTCTAGTTATGTAAGTTTAAAACTAATAAAAAATTTATGGTAACCTTTTAATTATATAATTAAAGAAAAGGATACTAACTAGTTCTTTTATTGATATAAAACATCATTTGGGCTCTATGATGTTAAAAAATGGATTATAAATTCAAAATTATAATTTTCAAAACATTAATTAACCTATATAATGTAAATTTAGTTTATAAATAGTTTTTATAAACTTTTGTTTCATTCTTATATCTTGATGATGGCTTAAAAGTGGTTATATTTGTAAAAATAGAAGTGTTCATTATTCACCTAAAAACAGTTTCAAAAAATCTAATATATTAATCCAATTATAATTTTGAAAAGATGAATTTAAAATTTTAATTTAATTTCAAATAATTCAAAAAATAATATATATATATATATATATATATATGAATTTATTTTTTAAATGAAGAATTTAAATATAATGAAAAACAAATTTTATAGAAAAATGGAATTTTTAAAATTAAAGTGTTCTTAGTGTTATTTAATATTATCTTATAATTAAATTTTTATTAATTAATTAGTCCATGAATTTAATTATTCTAAAATTTATCTATTTAATAAAATACACACCACTTTAAAAAATATTCTTTGAAAGACATCACCTTGTAACATTGATTGATTTTAATCAGGTCATAATAATATTTTATTTTCTAATCATAAAATTTAATCAATAAAAACAATAATAGAACATGTGTATCATAACATATTATTATCATTATATTTAATACTATTTTATTCTCCTTTTAATTGTAACATTTCATGAAATGATTCTATTCAGTGTTATATTTGTTAAAATCTATTCAATATATTATTTTTAAATGAAAATACATATTAGAACATTGTGGTATTATATTCTCCCCCACATAAGTAAATTTAATATTTTGAGTTTTATTTTTAATCTTAAAATAAAAATTTTATCTCTATATTGTAATAATAATAGATCTATATTTTATCAGGATAATTAATTCCTAAGTAACAACTAAGAATGATTTTATTTCTTAAATAAATACTTCTAAAAACTTGTATATACTATTATAAGACTAATACTTATGAAGAAGTTTCTAGGGGAATAAATTGATAGCTGGGATATTTTTCGCATATATGATTTCATAAATTCATCTTCCTATTGTTGGAGTTTAAAGAATTATTTTACCATCAATATAGATAATATAAAAAATATATACTTTATTTAATTTATTCCATTTTATAAGTTGAAATTCATCCAAATATTATTTTTTGATAAGTTTTCTATATTTTCTTCTCTTATATTATTAGTGATGAATAAAAAATAGTGAATTTTTTATTATTTAACCATGAAAATCATCATTATGTGAATCCTAAAATCCTTATAGTAATTTTATGGTATTCATCATATATTTAGAAACATTATAAAACAAAAATATTTCTTATGAGTAAAAAGAAATAAAAAAATAATTAAAAAAATAATCTCCGTCATTATAAATGATGTGATTAATTCAATGTATATTATTATATATATTTTTAATAATTCTTTAATCTAAAAATTTAATTAAACCTTAAAAATAATGATTATGTAAAAATCAATCATAGGTATAACAACTACGTTTTCAACTAGGGAATGGGTTTTCATCTTTATAGTGACCACCTGATATATTCTCATTGTAACCAGATTCCCATTAAGTGTATTAAATAATTAATTCGTCATTGTAGTTTCTAGGTATGATTAAATATTCATTTAAAATATAAAATAGTTATAGATATATAATCAAATAAATCATGAGTTTATTATTAACTTACCAATAATCCAAACATAAGGGACATCAAATTTAGTAATAATAAGTGCATAAGATTTTCCTTTATTATATTTTCCCTCTTATTCTCTTATAAGGATAATTACCTTGATTATTAGTTAATTGGTTTCAAAATATTCCTTCTATATATAGTTGAAAAATTGTATATTAGTGGATTCTTTATTTCTCTTTCATTCATGTTCTAGATGGAATGTATCTCTACACTATAATAAAATATCCTTCCCTTAATGTATGTGACATGTTTTTTCATTTAACAATTACTACACATTAGAAATTAAATCTGTATCTTATTCTCCTTTACCTCATTTTGTTTTTCTGTGTTTCTCAATTTTCATCAAGTTCTCTCTATTTCCTTAAAAAATATAAGACCTGGAGAATTATTTCTCTATCATGATAGAAATTAAACCTATTTCATTATATGATGTGATGATTTAAGATACTAGTTCATTATAGTGTCTTGTATTATTCCCATAATATAAATGGTCAATATTATTTAATATTTCTATATAATTCTTCTTTAATCTCATAATTTGTTCGTCATACTCAAAAATATTTTCCTTTTAATATGTCTTAAATTAAGTAATTTCATTTCTATATCAGTACGTTACATTTGAGGAAACTATTTGTCAAATAATATAATTTTAAAAATCCTTAGATTTCATTATCACATTCTCCTTATTCTCCATTCTATTTTCAATAAATTACTACTATTTATTTCTATCTCCCTTTTCATAATACACAACTATAATATCCTTCTCCCTACAATTACTTCTCAAAACCATAAATTCCATAACAAGGTTTTTGTATCATTTATAATCAATCAATTTTTTAGATCTTGGATCTTAGAAAGGTATTATCTCATTTATGTTTTTGATTGAATCCTTATTTTGGTTAATTAAGTGCTTATTGAAGTCCATAAAGAGGCTAGGAGGTGTTTTTAGGGTTCAAGACACGAAAACAGAGAAAATGGGGGGTTTAATGGGTAGGTCACATGGTCTGCGCACGGTTAGTAATAACTGTGTGAACAACCCAGAAAACCTTCTAGGAGGTGGTATTTTGGATAGTGGCCTCCACACAGTATGCGCATGGTTTGGAAAACATTGTAGGTAAACCGTGTAGGTCAAAAACTTCTAAAAATTTACAAGTTTTTTATATGATATTTTAATACCCAACTTAGGTTTTCCTCTTATTTCTTCCCTCTTCACCCTAGGAACAAAAAAAATCTCATATGTCATCCAATAGATCAATCCCCCTCATTTCAAATCCATTTTTGGAGTCATTGGTTGAGGATCAATGCTCCTAGTAATGATAATCCCATCTTTTCTTCTCTTTTGAGTTTAGGGTTTATAACTTCTTCTCATAACGTTCCAATGCTCTAGAACCCTACTCCTTAGGTGAGATCTATGTTAAATCTTTAAGGGTTGGTTGAAGTGGAATCTAATGGCTCGATTAAGAGTGAATTCACCTATGAAATTGATGTAGGGGTCTACATGTTATATCCCATTGTTTACTTGTGGATTTGTGCAAGTGTGGTTTTGGTTCTTAGGTGTCTCTTGGTATGTTTTGATCACACTTGAAATTTGTAGGTAAAATAGTTTTTAATAGGGTAAATGGAAACCCTCATGATTCCAATGGGATGTGTCGAGGGTGATGAGACTAACCTAGGGCCACCCATGGGGTTTTCTAACTCTCCTGGACCTAGGTATTTATAAATAACAATTGAGACTGTTGTGTAGTTATGTTGAGCCTTGATTAACATGTTGATGTGTTTGATTTTATTGATGTATAAGCTAGGTGATGCACCTAGTCTTAGTAATAACATAAGGGATTTTAGGTTAACATGGAAATGAATAAAGACCTTAATTAAATAGATTATGAGCCTAGTAATTAAGCCTTGGGAGTTAAGAATGATGAACGAAGCCTAGTGAGATAGGCACAATGAATTAATGCTCAGTGAGATAATCATAATAAATGGGGAATCATGTTAACTGTCTAAATGATGTGAAATGTGGTAAATTTTTTAATGGTTTATGGAATGGTATTAACTCTCATATAAATGTTATTATTTAGGTTTCCCTTCAGTAATGGTTGTGATATTGTTTGAATGGTTAATGGATACATATATGTATATCATGTTCACATGGCTTGGTAGAGTGGGGTATCAACTTGAGGTTCTAAACCCACGGGTTGAGTTGGACAGAGACTCTAAACTCCACCCCTAATGCATGGGTTAGGGAAGAGGACAAGGGCTATGTTCCCCTAACGGTTGCATCCACCCTGACTAAGGCTTCAAGGCGAGGATATTGTTGATTGAAGGAAGTTATTCCTAGTGAGATAAGATAACTCTGTGTTTCCTCATACATGTTATTGTGTAAATTAAGCTCATGTGACATGTTGTGCTTGATGAACCCATGTTAATTGAGTTGTAAATGGTAAGTAATGGAAAATGGGATGAAATTGTAAGATATTGAAATGGTCATAAATGTTGGTAATGGACCTAAACTGGGTAAGGGGACTTAATATTTTGTTTTTCATTTATTAATAATTCCCCTTTTTCATGCACAATTGTTTATACTATATATTGTGAATACACTATTGGGGATGGCCTACTGAGTTGTACTCCCACCCTGCTTGGGCCACCATTGGGTACTCAAGTAGACTTCATGTTTAATGGTCAAGAGAATGGGAACGCCCTTGCAAGGCAGTTGGGTTGTCATTGGTGTACGTGCAGTATGACCCAGACTTAGTGTCAGGGCCATTTTGGGGATTTTCTAATTGTCTACATTTTGGGTTTTGTTCACTTTTTAACTTGTAGAATGGCATGGAATATTTACTATTGGACATGATTGAACCCTGTTTGGGGAATGGTTGTTTATTTATACTCTAGTATTATTGGTTATTATTCCACTATTTTTTTTATCTTTTGTTGTTGGCTACTCTGATAAGAAGTGGGTACAGTCTCCCCAATTGACTATTTGGACCCCATCTTCTAGTCAGAAACCTTTGGTATATGGGGAGGAATTCTTAAGGTCATATAGCCACCTGGCTCAGAGCACCGGTATAGTGGATTCTTGGTTAGGGACACTAAAAAAATTTATTAGAGGAGGTATTTCTTCTCTTTCTCTAGAATCGTGTTATTTGGGATGATAGATAGGATTTAGGATGTCTCAGGCCTTAGTAATGATCTCGTCCTTGGGAGTATCTAACCCATGTATGTGAGAAAACCCAAGTCACCCAGGGTGGGAATTATTGTTCTGTATTGCGCGATGTTACAATTGATGATATTTTACCATTGGGTGATGCAAATTTTGTGTGATATGATTGTTTTATGATATTTTTGTCATGGCCTCAATCGCACGAGGTTTTTCATTCATGCATCATTGAAGGAACCTAGAGAGATAGGTGGCGTGCATCATGGTTTGAACACACAAGACTATTGTGTGAGGTTGGAAGGATAGAATTCACTATGCATTTTGAATTTTGAAAATGAAAAATGTCGCAAATGAAACAATGCAAGTGGGTGAACATAAAAAAATGAAAAGTTATAATTAATGAAATATGTGTAATTAATGGTTTATAATGAATTTAAAATGGTGTTTGAAACATGTTGTGTGATCCTTGCCGTGGTATATAGTAATTTACCCCTTGTAGACCATGGCCCGTGGTAGAGATGGTTGAGGTGATGCTTTCATAATGTTTGGGTTTGTTGGGATGGTGCATATGTGGTGGGTTTTTGTGGAAGGGGAAGTAACTTCTTGTTATGAAGTTGTGAAAGTTTTATAGTATGTGTTCTAAACATTGTGTTTGGAAATGTATATAAATTCCACCACGATTTCAAGAATCGGTCAGGCAACAAGTTGATGTTGTCGAGAATACTCCTCTAGTAGAGGAGCAATAGAAAGTGGTGATCTAGGAAAGTAGAGAAGAAAAGTTCTGAGAGAACTTTTCTCATTTTATGCAGATGATGGATCAGGTTCCAGGGAGGGTTGTAGTAAGTATGTTTCAGTTGACCATAGAGTTTCAGCTGAAGCACCCTCTGGCCTTTATCGGAGATGGTGGTCCAAAGGAAGCAGAGTTCTGGATAGAGTCTGTTCAAACAATACTAGATCATATAGAGACCTCTACTAAAAGGTGAGTCATGTTGGAAGCTTATATGTTGTGGGGCCAGGTCAAGCGTTGGTGGGACATCTTGGATCAGATTGATCATGCTGAGATGATTTTGTGGAAAGATTTCTAGGAAATGTTTCTTGATCATTTTTACCTAGAGAATTTGAGGCAAGAGCGGGCTGTAATTTTTATAAGCCTGACTCAGAGATCGATGTCAGTTATGGATTATGTTTTCAACTTCACTGACCTATGACTCATTGTTCCAGTGTTCGTGGGGGATGTGGCGGTAGTTATGAGGCATTTCCTGGATGGGATGAGACATGAGATCAGGTCTCAAGTGAATATCTTTCTCTTGAAGAGGTTTTTAGAGGAAGTGGATCAATCATTGATCTCAGAAGAGAACCTAAAGGGAGCATCAGGTGGTGGGCCTATCATGCCAGATAGGTAGACAAGTGGTGAAACTTCTACGGGGCGAAAGCGACATTTTGGAAGTTTTCAGCAGGACAGAAGTATGCAAGTTTTTCAGAAGAGAGGGTCAGCCTCTTAGGTTGGTGATTAGGTGTTTTGATGTCAGTGTGGTAGGCTATGTCACATTCATGGACAATGCCCTCGACCACCAGTTGAGTGTCGGTTGGGTGGCAGATTGGGACACGTGCAGATGTTCTGCCGAAACCCTCAATAGGTGAGCATGACTATTGGTGACAAGAAGATTCTAAGTGGAAGCAGGGGATCAGTTTCTCCATATCAGGTAGGGAGTTGGAGTTCCACGGGCCATACTAGAAGAGGTGGTGTGCATGGAAATACGGGGAAGGATCATCCATGTTATCAGGGAAGTTCACTGTAGGGTTCATAGGTTAGAGCCCAGAGTAGAGAGGTGCATTAGCTTAATTTGGTTTATTCGGAACCTAGTGATGGCAAGCTTGTGCTATCGATTGTTTGAGGTATGATCATTATAACTTCTGTACTTTCTAGTGCATTTTTTCACACTGGTTCCAAGAAATCATTTATTTCTTATAAGATTTTAGTAGCATTAGTTTTATCTATGGATAGAATGTGTGGGGTTGTGTTGATTGTCACTCCATTGGGGGTGCGAAATGGCAATATCAGGTAGTGTAAGGAATGTTATATAGATGATGGTGGGTATTGTTTCTTGAAGTACTTGTTCATTCTTGAGATGTCGGGATTTGAACTGATCTTCAGGTGACGGGTTGGTGTTTTCTCTGGTTCACATAGAATTTTACCATTTTAGGGTATCATTATTGTAACTTCAGGGTGACCCTTATGTCCATCTTGGAGAGTGGGATGTTCGAGCAGGTCATGCAGGGTCGTTTCGTCAGCATTTTGGTAGTCACATGGATCAAGCATCTTTCATTGTGATCGATGAAGAAGAATGAAAATATTCTATCTTCCCTCCTATAGTGGATTAGTTTCATGATGTGTTTCCTGAGGATTTCTCAGGGTTCCCACCCAAGAGGGATGTTTAGTTTATTATTGAGTTGTTTTTAGGAGTGGAGCTTGTTTCTATTCCGCCATACCGAATGGAACCGACAGAACTGCAAGACTTAAAATTTCATCTTGAGGAGTTGGAGCGAAAGGGGTTTATATATCCTAGTACATGTTCTTAGGGATCTACTATGATTTATTAAAATAAGGATTATGGTTCGATAAGGCTGTTTGTTGATTATCAGATGTTAAATCAGATGCTAGTGAAAAATCAGTACCCTCTTTCTAGAATTAATGACCTATTTGACAAGCTGAGGGTTTTATCAGTGTTTTCTAATATTGATCTGAGATCGGTTTATTATTAGTTGTGGGTGATGCCTTATGATGTACCCCTGACAGCTTTCAGGAGTCGGTACAGGTTGTTTGAGTTTGTGTTTATGCCTTTCGGCATTACCAATGCACCAGCACCATTCATGGATATGATTAACCAAATCTTTTATCCTTATCTGGACTAGTTTGTGGTTTTATTTGTTTATGGAATCTTGGAATGCTTGAAAACTCAGGACGTGCACTCCCAAAATCTTGACATCATTTTGACTACACTAAGAGAACATTAGTTATTCTCTAAACTATCAAAGTGTCAATTCTGGACTGGAGAAGTTCATTTTCTGGGTCACATCATCTCTGAGGCAGGTGTGTTAGTGGATCCAAAGATAGTGCAGGCTTTTGTGTCTTCGGATCAGCCCCAGAGTATTTCAGATGATTTGAGTTTTTTGGGATTGGCTGGGTATTACTGGAGGTTCATATAGGATTTCTCTTGCTTGGTAACACCACTATCAGGTTTTATAAATAAGGGAATCATGTTTGAGGGGTCTGAGGCTTTTGATAATTCCTTTCAAGAGTTAAAAAAAGAGATTGAAAACTTCACCAATCATTATCTTACCCGATCTGGGTTGGAATTATGTTATATTTTGTGATGTGTCTGGTATCGTTCTTGGGTCTATGTTGATGCAAGATTAGCAGGTTGTGGATTATGGGTTGAGGAAATTGACACCCCATGAGAGGAATTATCCCACTCATTATCTTTATTTGGATGAAATAGTGTATACTCTAATGTTCTGGAGGCACTAATTCATGGGGGAATGGTTCACGGTGTATAATGATCATAAGACTATAAAGTATATCATTTCACTGCAATATTTGAATCTTGGGCAACAAATATAGGTTGAGTATCTTCAGTATTTCAACATTGAGATGTTATAAACACCAGGGAAGGGGAGAAGTGTTTAGGATTCTCTGAGTAGTAAATCTCATAAACAGGTTGTTTAGAAATCCAAAACAGAGTGGAAGGTGATGTATTTGTTAGTGGAGGTTCACCCGAAGGTGCGGGATGAAAGCGGTTAGGTGACTCTTGCTTTCATGACGGTTGAGTCAGCTATTTTGAGTCATGTTATGGAAATTCATCTCAGCAATCCTGAATTTTTTTCCATGAAGCAAAGACCTAATGGTGGGGATCGACCTCCAGGTCGGGACATCGATATGGATGGGGTTTTTTGCGTTCAGGTTCATCTGGTCATGCCGATATGCATGCGAGAAGAGTTGATGTAGGAGTTCCATTCATCAAAATTTATTGTGCATCCTGGTTTGACCAATATTTATCAAGATCTCTGTAGGTAGTTTTGGTGGCTGGGAATGAAAAAGGATATTGTGGTCTTTGTGGCGCGATCCTTACCTATCAGCAGGTGAAATCCGAGCATCAACACCCAGGTGGTTTGTTACATCCATTTACCATTCCATAATAGAAGAGGGATTATGTGAAGATTGATTTTATGGTGGGTCTTCCATGGATGATTCAGAAGAACGATATAGTTTGGGTGGTTTTGGATAGGCTAACAAAAGTGTCTCATTTCTTACAGATTTAGGAGACTTACACAGTTGACCAATTGGGTGAGTAGTTTGTATGAGAAATAGTATTGTTTCATGGTGTACTACAGCCTGTAGTTTTAGATCATGATCCTCATTTCACATCACGCTTCTAGAAATGGTTGCATAAGGTTCTGGGTATACGGGTTCTTTTTAGTATGGCTTTCCACCTGCATACAATCCATGTGTTGAAAGATACGTTGAGGGCCTATGTGTTAGAATTTGGTGGACCGTGGGAGAAGCAATTATCTATTGTTGAATTTTCCTACAACAACAGTTTTTAGGCTATGGATCTGATGGTACCGTTTGAGGAACTCTATTGGAGGCTTTGTAGATCCCCGCTGTGTTGGTTTGAGGTCGGTGAATCTGAGCTATTGGGAGTGAGTATAATGTTGGAGACTTCAATGAAAGTTGAGTTTACTTGTAAACAGATAGCAACGACTCTGAGAAGGTATAAGCCGTATGCGTATTGGAGGCATAGACCTCTTGAGTTTGAGGTGGGTGATAGTGTGTTCATTCAAGTGTGGTCAAGGCTAGGTCACCGATGGATTCAGATGTAGTGAAATTTGGCACCCAGGTATGTGGGGTCTTTTGAGATTGTGGAGAGGATCAGGCCAATGGAGAAATGATTGGCTCCTACACAATAGTATAACGAGAATCATGATGTTTTTCATATTTTCAATCTTTGGTGATATCACCATTTCCCAAATCACGTGGTGGATGTTGAGAATGTTGTGCTTGAGGCTGGTGTGTCTTTTGAGGAGCATCTAGTTCGTATTATGGATCATAGTGAAAATTTATTCTAGGGAAAGGTTGTACCATTGGTGCAAGTACTATGGCCTCTTGGGAATGTTCATAAAGAAACATGGTAGTGGGAATCAGATATATGGGCTTAGTGGCATGATCTATTTTCCTTGGAAGTGCAATGAAGTTTGGGATCTTGGCTCGAGGACAAGACGTTATAAGGTGGGGAGGTTGTAGGATCCCAGATCTTGGAAAGTTATTCTCTCATTTATGTTTTTGTTTGAATCCCTTGTTTTGGTTAATTTTGTGCTTACCCAAGTCCTTATGGAGGCTTGGGGGTCTTTTGAGGGTTCAGGATAAGGAAATGGAAAAAAATGGGGTTTTCTAGGTAGGTCGCATGGTCAACACATGGTTAGTTCAAGCTGTGCGGACAGCCCATGAAACCATGCAAGATGTGGGATTTTGGATAATGGCCTCTGCACAGTCTGTTCATGGTTTTGAAAACCTTGTGGGTAAGCCGTTTAGCCTAGAAACTTTTAAAAAATTACAATTTTTTCACTCCGAGATTCTAATACCCAATTCGGGTTTTCCACCCATTTCTTCTATATCAACCCTAGGAACTAACAAAATCTCTCAAGAGATCTAAGAGATGAATCTCCCTCATTTATAAGGAATTTTTGGTGTCATTGGTTTCTGATCGAATCTCCAGGTAAGGCTAATCACATCATAGCTTCTCTTTTGATTTTTGGGTTTTTATCTTCTTCTCCTCCCTTTATGAAGCTCTAAAACCCTACTCCTTGGGTGAGATCTAGGTTGAAACTTTGATGGTTGGTTGATGTGGAATCTAAGGGCTTGATTTAGAGTGTGTTCACACATGGAATCAAGGTAGGTGGTCTACAAGTTATATCCCATGGTTTATTTGTGGATTTGTGCATGTGTGGGTTTGGTTATTGGGTGTCTCTTGGTATATTTTCATCATCCATGACATGTTCAGGAAAATGGAAACCCTAATGATTCTCATGGTATGTTTTTAGGGTGATGAGACTAACATAGGGCCACCCATGGGGTGTTCCGACTCTCTCAGACCTATGTATTTGTAAATAACAATTTATATTGTTGTGTTGTTACGTGGAGCCTTGATAAACATGTTGATATGTTTTTTTATATTGAATTAGAATTTAGGTGATGTACCTAGGATTAGTAATAACCTAATGGATATTATGTTAACATGTAAATGATTAAATACCCCAATGAAATGGATTTTGTTTCTGGTAATGTATCCTAGTGAGTTAGGCATGATGATTGAAGCCTAGTGAGATATGAACAATGAATGAATTCTTAGTGATATAAGCACAATAAAAGGGGAATAGATCTATGTGTAAAAATGATGTAAAATGTGGTAAATGTGTCAATGGGTTAAGGAAAAGTATTAACACTCATGTTAATGTTATCATTTATGTTTTCCATGGTAAATGGTTGTGATGCTATGTGAATAGTTGATGGATACATATATGTGTAGTATGTGGACATGGTTTTTTAGAGTGGGGTATTTACAGGACGTTCTACACCCACGGGTCGAGTTGGACTAAGGCTCTAAACTCCACCACTAATGCATAGGTTATGGAATAGGACTGAGGATATATTCCCATAATGGTTACATCCACCCAAATTGAGGCTTAGAGGTGAGGATATGGTGGACATGAGGAAGTTAGTCCTAGTGAGATAGAATAATTTTTAGTTTTCACATACATGTGATTTTGTAATTTAAGAATGTGTAACTTTTTTTGCTTTATGAACCCATGTTAAATGTTTTGGAAATAGTGAGTAATGGTAAAGGGGGATAATTTTTAAGGTATGGAAATGGTAATAAATGTTGGTAATGGACCTAAACCGGCAAAGGTAACTTAATATTTTCTTTTTCATTTATTTTTAATTTCCCTTTGCAAGCACAATTATTTATACAAGATATTTTGTAGACACTTTTAGTGGTGTCCTACTGAGTTGAACTCACTCTCTACTTGGGCTTCCATTGGGTACCCAAACAGACTTCATGTTTGCAGGTCAGGAGAAGGGAAAATACCCTTTCTATACAGTTGGTTTGGCATGGTTGTACATGGAGGAGGACCTGATGAAGCTAATATTTTCACATATTTTATACTGTAATTTAATGTTTATAAACCCAACATAGTGTTATTTAATAATAAATTGTTACATATTTAGGTTTTTGTGTTATTTTGAGCCTAAATGCAAAAATGCGCTAATTCAGGTTTTTAACAGATTTTTGTTATAGGGGTATTATGGTCATTTTTTCTAAAATATATTTCCAAATTTGGTGATATTAATTTTTTTAACCCTTATTTTATTTATTTAAACTTTTCTTTTGGGACTAGGGTCTCATTCATTCCTCTAAAGGTCCAAACAAATCAATAAAGTTGATTATTTTTTCCGGCAGACTGCGTGGACCCCACCTTCATAATGGAAACACAATATAGACTACACACCTCAAAATGATGGGATTATACTTGGATACCGAATATTACTCCAAGTAACATTCACACATTTAATATCACGTTGTTTTGGAATCCAGGATGGTGGCCATTAAATAGAATATATTTGAAGGAACCTTCCAAGAAGCTTTATCCAGAAAGAGTTATTAAAAATAAAAAAATCATAACTCTTTATAGACAGGTCCAATGAATCTGAACTTTTTAGGGAGGATGGAAAACATATTTATTAAGAACATTCATTAAGAGTTCTATGCATTAATCAGCCAATTAATGGGTCTAAATTCAACAACCTTTGGAGGATGAAATTTGCCTATAAAAGGAGAGGAGATCCTACCTCTCAATTCATTCAATTCATCACCACACCATCCATCACAAAGGGGGTTGTATTGAGAGAGAATAAGGATATTACTATTACATGATGTAATCAAGACATGAATGGATAACTCCATGTGGTGGAGGGAGGCGATGATCTGAAGACATTTCCCCTTTTGAGTTTGTGTTTTCATTGTAAAATATTTTCTTTTAAACTATCCTGGAACTTGTTTTCATGAATGAAGGAGGTCTCTTTCAATTGTGTTTCCAATTTATTCTAAATTATTATATATTTGTTATATAATAATTAATTTAATTTGGTTTCCCTAATGGTTTAAATTTATTTTTTTATGTGTCGCCTTTGAGAACGATGAGTTCAACCTGTTTTGGTTACTCAGAGGTCTTCGGGTAATGAAAACACTTTCATTAGAAGATCGGCACCCATGTATGAGGTTTGAATATGGTATCTATATAACATTTGTGTGTAAATAAAGTTATTAAGGTATAAATTGGATAATTTAATTAAAATATATTCATAAACAATGATAATGGGAGTGTCCAACGATCAACATGTGTCCACTGCCGATATCTTTAGCTTGTTCTTTCTAGCTCGATTTTCATTGGTATTTTAATTGATAATGTAGATTTAATATTTAATTTTGATTTAATTTTCATAATAAAAATCCCCCAATGTATATTATATAATTTAGTTTTATATTATTTAAATTAAAGTGAAGATTGAAAATATTGTGCGTATAAGTGGCCTCCTTGTGATCGACCCTCGGGTGTGCCACTATAGTTCATTCTTAGGTTTATAAGAATTTAAATGAATAGGGTAAAAAGACTAAAATCCCCAACATCAATTTAAGTCCCCAAAAATGGTTCCAAATTGATGTTGGGGATTTTATTCATTTTACCCTACTCAATTAAATTCTTATTAACCTAATAATGCACCAGAGTGGCACACCCTAGGGTCGATCACAAGGAGGCCGCTTATACGCACTATATTTTCAATTGTCACTTTTTAATTTAACTAATATAAAAATAGCTCATATAATATATATGGTGGTATTTTGATTATTAAAATGAAATATAAATGAAATATTAAATCTACATTAGAAATTGATTTACCAAAGAAAATTGATCTAGAAATAACAAGCTAAAGATAGCAGCGGTGGAAAAATGTTGATCGTTGGACACACCCTTTATAATTGATTACGAATATATTTTAATTACATTATCCAATGTACACCACAATATCAAATTGTATACACAAAAATTATCTAGATACCATATTGGAACCTCATAAATGGTTTCAGATCTTCTAATGAAAGTGTTCTGATTACCCGAAGACCTCTGAGAAACCAAAACCGGTTGAACTCATCATGCTCAAAAGAGAGACCTCACCAAAGAAATTTAAACCATGAGGAAAACCACTTTAAATTCATTATAATATAATACATCTATAATAAATTGGAATAAATTGGAAAAACAATAGAAATATACCCCCTTCATTCATGCAAAAAAGTTCCAGGATAGTTTAAAAGAAAATATTTTACAATGATAACACAAACTCAAAAGTGGAAATGTCTTCGGATCGTCGTCGCCTAACACCACTTGGAGTTAGCCATTCATGGATTAATTACATCATAGAATATTCCTATCCTTATTCTCTCTCAATCCAACTACCTTTTTGATGGATGGTGTGGTGATAAATGGAATGAATTGAGAGGTAGGATCTCCTCTCCTTTTATTGGCAGATTATATCCTCCAAAATTTATCACGTTTTTGACAAATTAGTTGGCTGATTCACACATATAACCCTTAATTAATGTTGTTCATAAATATGTTTTTCATCCCCCATACATATTTCAGATTCATTGGATGCTTCTAGAAGGATTTATGAGTTTTTTATTGTCAATAACTCTTTCTAGATGGAGCTTCTAGGAAGGTTCTTTTAAAAATATGTCACTCAATATACACCCTCCCAGATTCAAAACGCCATGAAATTAAATTTTTTAATTGTCGTTGGATTCCTATTAAATATACAAGTAGAATCCCAAAATTTGGAGGTGCTTAGGATGTATTGTGTTTACATTACGAAGGTGGGGTCCGCATAGTCTGCCCGAAAAAAATAGTCAACTTCATTGATTTGTTTGGGCCTTTCGATGCATGAATCAGACCCTGGTCCTGAAAAAAAAAAGTGCAATGAAATAAAATAAGGGTTAAAAAAATACGAATCACAAAATTTGGAAATATATCTTATGATAAATGACCAAAATACCCCTGTGACAAAAATCTGTTAAAAACCCAAATTAGGCCATTTTTTCATTTAGGCTCAAAATAACACAAAAACCTAAATATGTAACAATTTTCTATTAAATAACACTATTGTGGGTTTATAAACATTAAATTATAGTAAAAAATATGTGAATATATTAGCTTCATCAGGACCCACACTTGTTTTCAGGACTATTTTAGGGATTTTACATTTGTCTACATTTTTTGTTATGTTCCCTTTTTTACTTTTAGCATGGTATGACATATTTACTATTCGACATGGTTGTACCATATTTGGGGAATGGTTGTTTATGAATTCTCTGGTATTATTGGTTATTAATCTACTATTTTTTATATTTTTTGTGGGTTACTCCGATGAAAAGAGGGTATAGTGTACCAGATTTACTATTAGGACCCCTGCTACTAGTCGGGAACCTTTGGAGTACATGGAGGCATGATTTAGGTCATGTAACCACTTGGCTCAGAGCCCCATTATAGTGTCTTCTAGGTCGGGGATGTTACATAATGGAATAGTATTTCTCTCAATTGGTGGAGGTTTCTATAGTATAAATTGGTCCAACATCAACTAATTATAGAATGAAGTAACATTTTGTTCCATACATTAAAGGTTATTGTTAATAACTTGACTGATCTATCATAATATAGTCATAATATCTTTAGCACCAACACTAATTTAATTGACTTGTTTAAGAGTAAAATCTGTAGAGTTATTATGGTTGTTGGTATGTTCTTCATTCATTCCACTATGATTCATATATAAATAATAAAATATACCAAATTAGATCAAATAATTGTGAATATTGATCCATAACATAAAAATACCTAAAAACCTATTAAAAATTTTATGGTTTTATCATAATACCTGTGGTAGTTATGTTATTCTAAAACATAGTTCTCTGTGTTACTACTAAACTTTTTTGGATACCATAAATAACAACCCTAACTCCAGTAAACTAGATCCAATGTTCAATTTATTACACTGGTACAAGATACAATACATCTCAACCCAAAGTAACAAATGTTTTATTAGTCTTGGAATACTATATAGATATTTGATTTGTAAATTAAATAGGAAACATAAAATGTATCTCATAAAATTAATGATAACATTATTATTCATTTTAGTATATCCTGGAGATCTCTTAAAGATCCTTTAATTATAACCGAGGGAAAGGAAAAAAATAAAATGGTGGGATCAGATTCCCAATATGGGGTTGCATATAGAAGAATCTATCATGGATACATAAGGTGTAAAAAATGTGGAAAGTGAATAAAAATAAAAAATACAAAAATTCAATAACATGATAATGAAATATTTTCATAGATTATAGAATCATATGGGAAAAAATAATTTATTTAAAAATGATAGAATTCATAAAGAATGATATCTTAATCCCTAAGGCAACACATCATGATATTTCCATTAAGACCTAATGAAAAGGAATCTTATATATCATCAAGGCCTCTTTCTAAGACATCATAATTATTTATTAAGGAATACATTGGGATCTCATTCTAGCTCTTCTCATAAGACGTACCCAATGAATCAATGTTATGTAGAGGACCCCACCTATCAATTACACATATATAATTCATTATATTTTATTTCAAAAAAATAGTAAAATTCTACATCAATATGCCCAAACAATCAATAAACAATCATATTTATTCAAGTATATATTACATCAACATTTCCCTAGTAAATTGAATAATTATCTTAGTAAACCTCCTTCAATTGTAACCATTAATAATAATAATCCTATTTTTTATTGAATATTCAAATTATAGAAAATATAACCATGGTATTAAAATACATAGATATGAAGGATAGAAACTTTTCAAAACAACGATGACGAATGATAAATATCATATAATAAATTCATGTATAGAAAACAAGGTGTAAACCTTAAATTAGTATATTTTGATTGGATTCATTTAATTCATAAAAAAATTGTTTTTTGGTAATGAAATTTCCATCATAAAATAGAATAGATACTTTAAAAGTAACTAAATTAAAAAATTAAAATTTTTTACAAAAATAATGTCAAAATTCACTTCCAAAACATTTTTCAAAAAGAATCAATATTATTTTTTAAAAAAATATATAAAATAGTTTAAAATATGGGATATTAAAATAAACTACTCTTACGTAACCAAATGTTGAGTTGAATATAAAATATACCTAATAGAAATGAAATCCCATTTCAAAATTATCAAGAAAATAATATAATTTATATTCAATATAAAATGAGAAATATATAGAATAATGAGAAAATGATTTTCACTAACAAAATATGGATGCATGGAATTTAAAATTCATAATTAATAATGGTCATGGGTGTGGGAAAAGGTGTTCAATAGGTAAATGTTAAATAAATATATTGTTTTTTTACATATGTAAATGTTGTTAAAAGCTATCCATATGAGAAAGAATTAAAAATGAGTCAACTTTAATCCATTGAAATATGGTAAAATATATTTAAAAATTAAATTCAATATTAATTTGAGTATTCATAAAAATACTCTTTATTTTTTAAAAAAATAATGATATTTAACAGATTGATTCCCAACCAAAAAGAATAAATAATATCTATTTTTATTATAAACTTTCTTTAGGTGGTTTTGAGTACGAAAATAGGAAAAAAATAGAATTAATAACTATAATCACCATATATAGTCAATTGAGGTGAAAATGTATGGTTCTTAGGATAGTAATAATATAAAATTACCTTAATGTAAATTTAAAAGCAATCCCAATTAAAAGTGAGTTTAGAACATAAATGTATACCATGGATTCCTACTTGGCCTGATACATTAGATTCTTTTGTATAATAAATATATATTTCTAATTAATTTATAAAAGATATATATTTATATCTATATTACTATATATATTTTATTTATAATTTAATTTTATCCATTTAATAATAATACATAGTTATAATCTATTATTTAGTTGTTAATTATTCTATTTCTCAGGCATTTTTTGATTTGGTGGTTTAGGTACACTCACCTTGTTCGTGGTTTCATAACCAATGTAATGATAATTATGTTTTTTATATCATATTTATAAATTAAATATAATTTTAAAACCACCCTATTAAGTTAGTTATGAAAAATTATACACATAATTTATGTATATGGTAGTCCACATATACAGGTGGGTAATGCTTTCTTTTTTAGTCGGATGGAAAGTAAGTAAGGTGGATAATGTATTACCATTATAGATCCTTAATTATATCATAAATATAAAATTTATTCCTCAAATACATATATATATATATCCATGTCAGGTGTTAATGAAAAATGAAACACATCCCTACATGGAAACAGTTCTCCACATGTATGAATAAGAGACATTTTTATTTCTCATAGGAGAAAAAGAGATAAAATATTTTATACCATAAACATAAAAACATTTTAATATATTAATAATTATAATTAAATTATATTATTATGGTTATTTTCAATCTTAAGGATGTGCATTAAGAATGAAAATTTAAATAGATTGATTATGGCATTTACATCTTCCTTCGATTGTTTCATTTGGATTGCACAATATGAATTCTTAGCTAGGTCATTGGGTGAGACAATATACACCAGAATGTGAGAAATAGAGAAGTAAAGTTATATGGTTATATATTGGTTGAGTTATGTTTCTCAATTTGTGAGTTGAAGTAAAGGGATGAGGGTCTACCATTATATGTTAGGGGAGTATTACTGTTGTAGATAATTGTAATTTTAAAATAAAAAAAAATCATTTTTCATGGATAGTGGAATAAAATATGCCCAATTTAGAAAATAATTAGTTTTAGTAGATATAAAATCCAATCATCCAATTTAATTTGGACATTTTTTAGGGAAATTTTATGATTTGTGTCTTAGTTAAACCAAATCATTACCCATTTTAACCCTTAAAGTGGTGATAAACTTTTACCATAGTAAATATTTATGAATAAAAATTAAATGGGATGTATTAAATTATTTGAATTTTTTAATTTTAAATATTTAATCAATTTTATATGACTAAATTACTATAGTTTCTGAAAATTATTTTTTAATAGAAAAAGTCCTAAACATAATGAAATCCCATTTTTAGAAGAAAAAAAATTGTTTTGAGACCCCAAATGATTTTTCATGGAAATAAAGTATAGAATTTATTCAATATTAATTTATTGGTGTATAAATAAATTAATATATTTAAGTGACTTTTAAACCATTACAAAACCTAATTTAAAATTTCAATTACTTAATTAAAGAAAAGGATTAAACATTGTTCTTTTTATAATAAATCATCACTAAGGTTTTAAAATTACAAACATGGTTTTCTAATAACCAAATAATTTTTAAATAATTTATTAAACTCCTAAAATACAATTTTTTTCTATAAAATGGTTAAAAAAACGTTTATGACATTATTATATCATTATGGTTTCTTAAATGTGGTGATATCTATAAAAGAGATATTTTTCACTATTCACCTAAAAAAGCAACCATTTCAGAAAAAACTCAAAAATTAACCATAGTATACTTTTGAAATTATGAATAAAAAATGTGTATATTTTCATAAAATTAATATTTTAAATCATATAATTCTTTCTTTAAAATGAAAATATTAAATAGAAAGAAAACAACTTTAATGGGAAAATGACATTTTTAACCATCAAGTGTTCTTAATCTTATACCATATTTATTTATAATTATTTAAGGTTTAATTTATTATGTCACACGTTGAATAATTTTAAAAGTGATAAATTTTTTAAAATACCAAAAAAATCAAAAAAATTGTTCCTAACCCTCCTTTATATTGAATAATTTTAATCCTATCACATTAATTATTTATTCCCTAATCGTTAAATACAATCAATCAATAAAATATAATAAAATGTAAGTACCATAATTTGTTACTATATTTATATTTAAAAACAGTTTATGATGATTGAAATATTTAAATATTATGACTTATTTTAGTTTGATGTTAAGTGTGTTACATGATATTTAATATATTATTTATTTACAAGTATAAATATATTATAATATTGGGGTGTTATAAAGTAGAAATACACTATAATAAATGGTGGAACATTTATTTTAAGTGAATTGATTCCATACCTTATAAATTTCATTGTATTTATTCTCAATAAGGGGAGAGAAGAAAATAGAGGACATATTGATAATAATTTTCTTTCATTTTTTTTGATGTGGAAGAAAAAGTGGGATGTTTGTTGTTAATTGAATTTATGTTTGTGTTTTATTTGCTATCAATATGAATTAATTTTCTATACATTATGAATATATTCCGTTAATAATATTATTATTATAAATTGGTGTTCCCAGTTAAGTTGTTGAGAAGAAGGTCCCCAATAAAGATGTGATTCTATGATGAGTTATATTCAAGTATGAGAGGAGAAGATACACCTTGGAGAATACAAGTACATTTTGGACATTATTTACATGGAAGATATAATGAATTTGTTATCATTATTTATATCGTAAATTATATGATATTATTCCATTGTATATTATTTTAGGTCCATTCACATATATCATATAATTTATTTATGTGGATTTGACAAACATGAAAAGAGTACCATGGAGTATACATTGAGATGGACAATTTAACTATATGAAAATTCATATAAAATGTTTTAGTAAAATTGTAATGTTTTATACACATATTTATCAGTTTAAAGGAGTGATATATTATATTTCAATACTCGAGGATAAGTTTTTAAGAATAAGATATATTAAAAAAATTGAATATTATGATGATAATCTCAATAAAATTATTAACTGCATTATGATTTTGAAATATATTAGGTGGAGTTTATTTAAAATTATTCCATAGTATTTAATAGGGGGAAAGTATTGTTAAATATTTTTGGGGTTGAGTTTGGGAATTCTTGGATACATACTAAATGTCTAAAATTATGGATTTTATGAGTTATTTGTTATTGGGTATCAAAATTTCAAGACCTAAGTAGTCAGACCTGTAGATTTGAAGCTACTGGAGGGCTATCCTCTCGCTGGTCATGCGCCACTAGCCAGTCGATGGAAAATCTAGGAGCTCTGTAGTTTTTAGAGCACACTATCTATCCAATGTATAGGGAATATTTTATTACTATAAATATTGGTTCATTGGTAGGCCCCCACTAACTAGCTATTGAATCCCCCAGCCTACAGGTGAGGCCTACTAGCTATTCGGTGGTTCCCAAATGGACGATTCATTAAGGGTGACCTCATAATTTTAATCTAACACAATTTTTCATTATATTTATCAAGAGGAATGAAACCAATTCATCAATAATTACCCTAATTTCTCTCTTCTAGTGGGATTTCCCCTCTCATTCACCTCCCTTTTCTATTGTAATCTTGGATCAATTTTTCAACTCCCAAAGGGTTAGTTTCATCCTCTATAGTAATAATATCCTACTTATATAGAGATAAATCATAGATTTAATCTATTTTGGATATATTTATTGGCTATATCATGATATAATAGAGATTTGTTTGTTTATTGTTCATTAAGAACCAAATATAGATAAATTTCTTTCCTCCCACGAACAGATCAATGATGTATCATTAATGACATATCACATTGGATTTCTTAATCTATCATTAAGACCATGTTGTTTTATCCTTCATAAAACATTAAACTATAATATTGGTTTTGATGAATTAGTATTGGTTATGAGAATCATTATTTCATAGAATGGGTAAGGTGATAGCCATTTCTATTTTACATTGACACAGTCGGTGTAGGAATTCCTTACAATATATGGCATATGTATAATTGTTTTTTGTTATTATTGGATTATGTGTTCATTAATGCATAGAAATGAAAACTAAATTGTGAAATGGTATATTTGTGATTTGAATATGTTTTTTATGTAGATAACAATACCTATTATTCTTTATATTTTTTTTATTGTTGTACCTCTCTATCTAATGGTGTTTTCATTATCACAAACACTCTAATGTGTATCTAATGTATCCATTTGAGTGAATTTAAGACACCATAACTTGAAATAAAGTCATGTCATTGAATTCAATTCAAATGTAAAATTTTGATCTTTATAAAGTTTTAGATATATCATTTACTATTTATTAGAAAAAATGAATCATTTTATAAGATCAATTAATGGACTTCGAATGATGATCGATATGCTATAATTGAAGATAGATCTGTACAAACTACACCGGTTGGCGGGTACATGGCACCAGCTAGACGATTCCATTTTATTATAACCATAACCATACAAAAGTTACATAGGATAATTCTCTTTGATATAATGGATTAGAGTGATCTCTTTGGTTACTAATAATACTCTTTGATTGAATTGTCACTAAATCTTTAGCAATATCAAAATCCTCTCAATGAAGCAATTATCTTTTATCAATCCCATGAAGTATCTCTTGATATCTATCAATATCACATCCTAAATTTTATATATATTTCTCATAGATTTGGAATTGTAATTATAATGGGATTGTGTGAATCAAACTCTCTTCTTCATTTCACAGTATTCAAAGAGATATCACAATTGTAAAAGTGAAGGATAGATTCCTTGAATTCCGAAAAAGCTCACGAGGGTTAAAACAGTCTAGAATTGTGAAGGTTGGGTTTCTGGATCACCACCAAGATTAATTTAGTACTACAAAAAAACCTTTAAACATGAGGGTATGATACAGAGGGGATCACACCAAGTGATTTTAGAACACATTTAAATAATTCTACTCACTCTCTCTTTTATTTTACATTATGAATTATTTAATATTGATAGACATAATTTCATAAATTCATTATGATCATATACACTATTCTTAATTTCTTAATCTACATTGATTTTAAATTTATAATATATATCAAATTTAGCTATTTATTTCATTATCAAATCAATATCTTTATTACTTTATTCATTCAATATTTTTTAATTTCAAATCTATATTTTTTGTAGGCTCACAAAATATTTTTTTAAAATGTATTTCACCCACTACCTCCCCCTCATACTGTCTAATCTGACCAACAATTGGTTTAAAAGGGTTACTTTGCGGTTTTATTAAAAAAATTATTTGTTTTAAAATTTTGGTAGTTATCCAAATATTGTTTTAAAAATATTAACCATTTTAAATGTATGATATTATTATGATGGAATATATTTTATATTGCCATTATAATGTTTTTATGGAACATATTTTTCTTATTGGAAAAATTATTTGTCAAATATTCTGGGTAAGGATATTTTTCTTATTTTAAAAAAATTAAAGCATGAATATATTCCTACTAAGAAACTTGAAGATAAATGGAATCCCAATGATTTTTAAAACATCAAATTCAATATTGATGTTATTAATTCCTTACATTGTGTTCTAGATTGAAATGAATATAATCATGTTTATGGATGAAAAAAGTGTAACACCCTGAGATTTTATGAAAAATATTATTTTTAATTTCATTTATGTCTTCTTTTGTACACTACACTAAGATTATCTTGCGCTATACGCAACACCATATTATCTTGCAGTATACGCAACCCTGACTTGTCTTGCATTACACGCAATCGCGACCTTCCTCGATAGCGTGTGTTGTACGCAATACCTGGTTTCACTAAACAACGATATATGGTTATAATATTATTATAAACTAGCCGTTATGAATAGTATTAACTATATTTTGAATGTTATAACATTATTATTTCATCTTACACATTTTCAAGAACATTGTATGTGAACAACACAATTTTTTCGGGTAAAATGCGTATTTTTCAAAAAATGCAGTTTTGCTGACTTTTGATGGTTCACCCACTTTAAATATATTTTTTGACATGTTTATAAGTTAAATTTGAAAAAATAAAATTCTTATTTGGAATTAGGAAATAAAAATTTACTTTGGGTAAATTCTTCATATTATTCTGATAACTTTTATATTTTAATGAATAGTAAAAACACGCTATATTTTAATTAAAAACAACTTTTTTAATCATAATAATTTACATGGTTAAATTATAATATTGAAATATTTTAAAGTATAAATAGAATATAATTTTACCATTTAATATAATATATGATGTTATCATTGATTTTATATTGAATTCATAGGTAAAATTATTTGAATCTTTTGCAATGTTTTAACTTTTAAAACTCATTTTCTGAATAACGGGATTAACTTTAAATTAATTACTACAAATACTGTGTTTTTAATTTTGAAAAATGGATTCCCTATTTTTAATCAGTAGGTCCAAATTATGTTAATAGGCTACTTTTTATTTTTGGGCACTATGAATAGTAACTACGGTAATTTTTATTTACTTCAGTTAAAGATAAATCAGGTAATTAAGGGTAAACCTAAGATTATAAAATTACCCTAACACATGACAAAATTATATTGGATGACTAAAATACGACCCATATCACCTAAGTGTTGGATTAGATTCATTTTATGGACTTTTGACCAAGAAAATAATTTAATTATTATTAAAACCAAAGAAATTGACAACATGTCACTCTCTTAAATCTTATAAGTATAATTATTTTAATTTAGTGATAAACATCATGAAACACAGAACATTAATATTCTCCAAAAATCTAACAAAATTATCTACATCATGAGAATTTATTTATAATTTTTAAGGATTAAATAATTGTCATTAATGGTGACACAATAGTGATGCACAAATTGTTTATTTAGTAAAAAATAAATAATATAGTTTTTATTAAAATACAAATACCTATCAAAAGGACCATAAACATGACCAAACATTATTTTTAGAGTATATATATATCCTAATCATACAAGGGTAGATTTTTGGACCATTTTGAGCCTTATAAAACCAACTATGATATTTATTTTATTTTATTTTAAATGATGTCAAAGATGTCACCTTCATAATTTAATAAATATAAAAATTTAAATGTTATTATTTTAAGATGATAAATTCATGTAAGAATATTATTATGAAAGGTATTATATTTATCTTAATCATAGGATTTTAATTTAAATTTTTATACAAGAAGTAATTATATTAAATAATTATACAAAAATGTTGTAGTAATTATTTTGTTAAGAGATATAACAAATAAATGGTTTTAAAAATACTAAAATAAATATTATATGAACTATTTAATGTTCTCCACTAATTTTCAAGCTAAATATGAAATGCTTTTAATCTATTAAAGTCTATATTTGGTACATATATTATGTGAGGATTTTATTTAATTTCAAATAAATGAATTGTGTCAAAATTGACACTATTGTTATTTTATAAAAATTACATATTATAAAATTGTTTAAAAATAAATAAATATTTAAAAATTATAAATTAAAATTTATATGGTCCAAAATGTAATAAATAATAAAATTATTTACAATTAACAACATATAAGTAATTATTTATAATGATTTAAAATTTAGAATATTATTACCACAAATAAAATTAAATAGATTATATAAGGATAAATCAAGTTGATAATGTTTAAAATAAATTCCCAACTTATATAAATTTTATTGGTTGATGAGAATACAAACATGTCTCATCTAATATTTGTATTTGAGTAATTTTGGAGGTTTTTATGTGGGGTTGGAATTTATTATAAATTAATATTTCTTCTAATTCCAAAGGTTCTCCTCTCCTCTCTTATAAAAGGGCACCTCCTCCCTCTCCCCCTCACACCATTTTGAGCCTTGAAGCACGACCAAAACCTGCCCATTTCCCTTCTCAACCTCCATAGAAACATTCTAGAGGTCCTGGTATTCTTCAAAGACCAATTTTATTGCCCTAAGAGGAGGTTTCAAAGAGGTGTATCGAAGAAGAGGTAATATCCATTACCGATTCTTTCAAATTTATTTCTTCTTCGACTTTTTCTTCTTTAGTTGTTTCATTATGAATTAATAACATCAGTATCACTCATATACAGATATATTATTATAAATATGAAACAACCCTATTTCACATTCTATCCATCCTAAGGAAAATGAAATCACTGCGTGTGCGTACGTACGGAATACCGTCTCCACGCTGTGGTGTAATCTGCTTTTCCACCACCACCTTACATAGATGGGTATAATGGTTTAAAGAATAACTACATATGATTATTATAACATCATACATATTCTAATATATTATATCATTGAATCTAATTCCATTCAATAAATATGCGAATGATATCATCGCTCATGTGTACGTACAAATTGCTGTCTCCACGACGCGATGAGATTCATTTTCCATGTTAAAAATTAAAGAATGATTATAAACCATATATACTAAGTAATCATGAAATATATGACATAATAATTCTACTGGATTTATATATATATATATATATATCTATGTATGTATGTCATCTAGTTAATTCCATTCAATTCAATAAGGAAACGAAAACAGTATTCATGCGTACGTACGGCCTAAGGTCTCCATAAATGGTGTATTTCTTTCCATTTATCGATCTATTATATATATATTATGAATATCTATTATCTTTAAATCATTTTTTATATTATGTAATTAATTAATAATGATCTATGTAATCATATTAATAATTACAAGTCAAAACACGGACGATAAATGAAACGATTTTACCCAAAATGTTGCTTTAACATGGAATTTACAAAAGAACGGGTCATATAAAGTCATAACTGAACCATATATGATATCATAACAATGAATATGATTCCTTAATAAGTCAATGACATTATTTAAATCATTATACAAATGGTTCGGATACATATGAAGCATATCAAACATAAGGTAAGGGATAATGTTGCAATCTCAATTGTTTTCTATCTGAGATTGCTTATACGTAAGTATTTACTGGGGTTATATTTATCATCAATTTCCAAGTGTTTTAATGCATGTTTAAAGTCATTTTTACCCATTTTTTACTTTTATTACATGGTATGTAAGGAATCTTTTTTTTTGTTTACCATACGATGTACTTTATGACTTTTCCGGCAAAAGTACGAGAAGAATGTTTTTTTTAACTTATACGGCATGAACGGATTTTTACGGTTTCATAACGCCTAATTTTCATAAATATTACTCTATAATATTTCATTATAATTTTCAAAAAATCCTTTTCTTTTAAAATTACATGGAATTTTGTGAAAAGAAAATGATTTTGAAAAGAACGGATATTTTCTTCAAGGATTCATTTCCAGTGTTTTATCAAAACCAATTTCCATCTAAGATGACATTATTTCATATGTGTATGTTTCAAGTATAATGTCTCTATGATTTACATGGTTTCACGTTTCTTGTGATGAAATGATATCTATTTGTTTTATATCGATTATGTGATGATGGATGATGTTTATGAAACCCATTTTATTCTTTGGTTATGATGAATGATTTATGTTCATGTTGTGGCACAAGTAAGAATGATTTCATTATGAGATGGGTGGGACCTATATCACCCTTCAATGAAATGGGTAAATATTTATATCTCATGAGATAGACACAGCTAGAACGGCAAGTAAATCTAGTTTTGTAATACAGGGATGGAATGGCAATTAAACCCGATTCAGTAAGGGACGTTTCCTCTAAGATGGTCTTGGAAGAAATGCCTTGGATACTATGGAAATAATATCATGTGATTAATAGTTGCCAATGTTACATGTTTTATTCCCACTCCATTTTATCATTATTGATGTTCTATTATGTTTTATGCCTTATGTACTTCCATGTTATATGTCATTGCTCAAGAATTTGATGTTAAAATATTATGTTCATGTTTTGAAGTTCAAATGTATATGGTTTGTTGTATTTTCTCCATACTTATCCTTACTGAGAATTTAAGCTCACCCTTTATATGTTTTATTTTCACCACGATATAAAGACAGGTTTTAGGTAAGAAAAAAAAGGGTAAGATCTTTATGGGATATGTTGAAGATCTTTCACCAAGATTAAGAGATTATGTTCAAAGTTTCAAAAGATAATAAACTATTACATTCCTTATGTGTCTGATTTTGTTATGTATTAATTATTCCACAAAAGTAATGTAATGTCCATGTACGTGAAGATTTGGGTCTCTACAGTTGGTATCAGAGGAAAGGTTAAGTTAACCTTTGGAAACTAGGATGCGAAAACTTTAGTGAAATCCCTAGAGATATTTATAAGGTATGTCTAGGGATGCCACTAAGGATAAGTAAATGTATAGGTTATAGTCCTAGAATTATAGTAACGATCATAGAATTAAACCTAAGATGTTATATTTTGAAGGTACTCCCCCTTTATTATGTTGTTTACCTAGAATTATTTTTTCCTCTCATACTGTTCTTTTTGGGTTTTAGAAAATGGCCGGAAATAGGAAGATTCGTGATAATGGAGGATATGATGGACAATGGAATGATATTCTTCATGAGGAACCAAATGAAATTGGATCTGGAAGTCAAAACATCATTATTATGCCTAATCTGATATCTCACAATATGATAAATAATCTCAACTTTGGTAAGTATCCTGACTCATATAATAAGAGAAGGATGGAGTTTCATGATGATCATAGAGGAAAGAAAGTTAAATTTCCCTCATGTAAATCTTGTGGGAAGAGGCGTCAAGGAGAATGTTTCAAAGGAACTATTAGATGCTTTGGGTGTGGAAAGGAAGGACACAAATACAGTAAGTGCAAAGGAAAAGTTTCAGCTAACACCGTGGACAAGGATAATTGTATTACTACGACAATAACAACGATTAAATGTTTTAAATGTGGAATGTACGAGCATTATGCAAACAAATTCCCTAAGGGAAATTATCAGGAAGAGAATCAGCATGGTTTTATGGGTATTATTTATATTGATGATGATGAATAGACAACAAATGATATGTGAGATGAAATAATTGTTCAAGATTGGTCAATGGTTTGAGAAGGTAGTAGAATGATTACATGTTTATCAAGAGTAATTTTGTATAAGTAATCTCATGGTACTGTGGAATAATGAGACATCTAAGGATTGTTACACTATTGTTTTTCCTCATGTTTTTGAAAGTTTATTTTGAATGGTACTAGTAACCATGAAAGATTATTCAGATATTTTTTTTGGAAAGAAGATGATATGTGCATAATAAATGGATAAGGAGAAAATAATATGTTTAACAGTATTCATGATCTCATGGATGATAAAAGGAAAAAGTGATATCATGATTTGAGTATATAGATATGTTTTTGGGATTTTGGTTTGTGGGAAGAGTTAACTTTTGAAAGAATTCATGTTTTCTCTAAGGTTATGTGGTAATTCATGTTTCAAAAGAATACATGATTAAGGTATTCACATGTTTGCTATGTGACCAACAAGATATATCTTATGATATATGGGGACAAATGAAGGAATTCACATTCTCGGTAGATGAAATTTCTAGTAATTGGACAGATGTATTTTCAATATGCCTAAAGGTTGGAATAGACATCATATAGTATTGGTTAAGGATAAAACTTTTTATTTCTGAAATGTTATGATAGTATAGTTTTAGAAAAAGGATAAAATGCATAATGTACGAAAACTCATCGTGTCGGACAAGGTTGCGGGAATCGAACCCACAACCGAAGTGCGACAGGCCTTTATCGCCTACCTTTGGCCTACAGGAAGTCCCTGGTTAGTAGAAACTAGTTTTATTATATTAAGCAGTATGATAGATTAATTATAAGTCCATTTTTGGAATCATATACAATTAACCTCACCATAGATGGACTTATGTATATTTGATAACTTTTTCTAACCTTTTGTTTGAGAAATGTGGAATGACCCATCATTCTTTCACATGGTCTTCTAAAACCTCACGAATGAAAAATTCAACTTCTATTCTTTAAGTGATGAAGTGGAAATTGTTCAAGGCACGAACAACGGTGAGATTATACTAAAATAAACTAAGTATTTCTTCTAATTAAAATTCTTCATCTTTAGGGAAATCATATTGAAAACCAAAAATGTTGTCCTAGTTCTCTTATATCTGATGAATCAAATGGTACCTTAGATCATCACAAATTTATGGATTTGTGATTATTTTCTTTTTCATAGCCATGTTCTCTACCACTCACCATCAGAACATGGTGGTTAGATTTCTCCTCCATATCCATATTTTCACTTATGTTCTCCTATGTGGAATCCCAATGATTAGTTAATTTTGGTAACCATTATGTTTCATACTTTTGTTTTTAAAGATAAGTTTTGGTATTCATTTTTACGATGTGTGTTTATATTAAAGAAACTTTATAGTAGTAAATTATTTATAACCCCGATGAATTTCGAGGGCGAAAATTATTTTAAGGGGGGGTAGAATGTAACACTACGAGATTTTATAAAAAATATTGTTTTTAATTTCATTGATGTCATCTATTTTACACTATACCAAGATTATCTTCCACTATACGCAACACTGAATTAGCATGTAGTATACACAACCCTGAATTGGATTGCATAACACGCAATCGCGACCTTCCTCGATAGCGTGTGTTGTACGCAATACCGGGTTTCACTAAACAACGATATATGGTTATAATATTATTATGAACTAGCCATTAGGAAAAGTATTAACTACATTTTGAATTTTATAACATTATTATTTCATCTTACACATTTTCTAAAACATGGTATATGAACAAAATAATTTTTTCGGGTAAAATGAGTATTTTTCAGAAAATGCAGTTTTGTCGCCTTTTGATGGCACACCCACTTTAAATATAGTTTTTGAAATGTTTACAAGTTAAATTTGACAAAATAAAATTCTTTTTTGGAATCAGGATATAAAAATTTACTTTGGATCAATTTTTCATAATATTTTTATGACTTTCATATTTTAATGAATTGTAAAAACACGCTATATTTTAATTAAAAACAACTTTTTCCATCGTAATAATTTATGTGGTTAAATTATAATATTGAATTATTTTAATGTATAAATATAATATATTTTTACCATTTAATATAATTATTTCATTATCATTGATTTTACATTGAATTCATAGGTAAAATCATTTCAATCTTTTGCAATGTTTTAACTTTTGAAACTTGTTTTCTTAATAGCAGGATTAGTTTAAAATAATTAATGCAACTACTATGTTTTGAATTTTGAAAAATGGACAATATTTGGAATCAGTATGTCCAAATTATGTTAATAGGCTACTTTTTATTTTTGTGCACTAAGAATAGTAACTACGGTAATTTGTATTCACTTCTGTTAAAGATAAATCGGGTAATTAAGGGTAAACCTAAGATTATAAAATTACCCTAACACATGAAAAAATTATATTTTATGACTAAAAGTAGACCCCATATCACCTAAGGGTCATATTAGATTCATTTTATTGACTTTTGACCATGAAAATAATTTAATTATTATTAAAACCAAAGAAAGTGACAACATGTCACTCTCTTAAATCTTATAAGTATAATAATTTTAATTTAGGGATAAACTTCATGAAACTTCAAAAATTAATAGTATTAAGAAATCTAAAGAAATTATCTACATCATTATAATTTATTTATAATTTTTAGGGATTAAATAATTTTCATTAATGGTGACACAATAGTGATACCGAAATTGTTTATTTAGTGAAAAATCAATAATATAGTTTTTATTAAAATAACAATACCTATCAAAAGAACCAGAAACTTGAAAAAAAATTATTGGTTGGGTATATCTATAACCTAATCATCCAAGGGTCTATTTATGGACCATTTGGAGCGTTATAAAACTGATTAGGACATTTATATTATTCTATTTTAAATGATGTCAAAGATGTCACCTTCATAATTTAATAAATATAACAATTTAAATGTTGTGATTTTGATATTATAAATTCAGGTAGGAATATTATTATGAAAGTTATTATCTTTATCTTCATCATAGGGTTTTATTTTAAATTTTTATGCAACAAATAATTTTATTAAATAATTATACAAAAATGTTGTGGTAATTATTTTATTAAAAGATATACCAAATAAAATTTTATAAAATTATTAATATAAATAATATATGAACTATTTAATGTTCTCCACTAATTTTCTAGATAAATATTACATGTTATGAATCTATTAAATCTTTTTGTTCAAACATATCTTCTGTGAGGAGTTTATTTAAATTCAAATAAATGAATAGTGTCAAAATTGACACTATTGTTATTTTATAAAAATTACATATTATAAAATTGTTTAAAAATATAAAAAAATATTTAAAATTTATAAATTAAAATTTATATGGTCTAAAATTTAATAGAGAATACAATTATGGAAAATTCACAATATATAAGTAATTATTTATAATGATTTAAAATTTAGAAAATTATTACCACAAATAAAATTAAATAGATTATATAAGGATAAATCAAGTTGATAATGTTTAAAATAAATTCCCAACGTGTATAAATTTTATTGGTTGATGAGATTATAATATTATATCATCTAATATTCGGATTTGAGTAATTTTGGTAGTTTTTATGTGGGGATGGAATTTATTATAAATTAATATTTCTTATAATTCCAAAGGTGCCCCTCTCCTCCCTTATAATAGGGCACCTACTCCCTATCCTCCTCACACCTTTTTGAGCCATCAAGCTCGTTCAACCCCTGACCATTTCCCTTCTAAAGCTCCTTAGAAACATTCTAGAGGTCCTGGTATTCTTCAAAGACCAATTTTAGTGACCTAAGAGGAGGTTTCAAAGAGGTGTGTCGAAGAAGAGGTAATATCTGTTACCGATTCTTTCAAATTTATTTCTTCTTCTACTTCTTCTTATGTATTTGTTTCATTATTAATTAATAACATCAGTATCACTAATATACTGATATGTTATTATAAATCTGCAAAAATCCTATTTCACCTTCTATCCATCCTAAGTAAAATGAAATCACCGTGCATGCGTACGCTCGGAATACCGTCTCCACACCGTGGTGTAATATGTTTTTCCACCACCACCTTACATGGATGAGTATAATGGTGTAAAGAATAAATACATATGATTATTATAACATCATACTGATTCTAAGATATTATATCATTCACTCCAATTCCATTCAATAAATATGGAAACGATATCATCGCTCGTGCGTACGTAAAGATTACCGTATCCACGACGCGATAAGATTCATTTTCCATGTTAACAATTAAAGAATGATTATAAAGTATATATAATAATTAATCCTGAAATATATAACATAATAATTCTACTGGTTTTATGTATATGTATATGTATGTCATCTACTTAATTCCATTCAATTAAATATGGAAACGAAAATAGCATTCATGCGTACGTACGGCCTACTGTCTCCATGAACGGTGTATTTCTTTCCATTTATCGATCTATTATATATATATTATGAATATATATTATATATAAATCATGTTTTATATTCTATAATTAATTAATCATGATCTATGTAATCATATTAATAATTACAAGTTAAAAACGGATGATAAATTAAACGATTTTACCCAAAACGTTGTTTTAACATAGAATTTACAAAACACTGGGTAATATAAAACCATAAGTGAACCATATATTATATAATAACAATGAATATGATTATGTAATAAGTCAATAACATTATTTAAATAATTATACAGTAGGTTTGAACACATACGAAGCATATCGAACATTAGGTAAGGGATAATGTTACAATCTCAATTGTTTTCTATACGAGATTTCTTATATGTAAGTATTTACTGGGGTTATATTTATCATCCATTTCCAATTGTATTAATGTATGTTTGAAGTCATTTTACCCATTTTTTACTTTTACTACATGGTATGTAAGGAATCCTTTTCATTATTATTTTCAACAAAGTACATTTCATTTAAAATTACATTGAATTTTTTGAAAAGAAAATTATTTTGAAAAGAAAGGATATTTTCCTCAAGGATTCATTTCAAGTGATTTATCAAAACCAATTTCCATCTAAGATGAAATTATTTCATATGTGTATGTTTCAAGTATAATGTCTCTATGATTTACATGGTTTCAATTTTCTTATTTTTAAATGATATCCATTTGTTTTATATGGATTGTGTGATGATGGGATGATGTTTATGAAACCCATTTTATTCTTTGGGTTATGATGAATGATTTATGTTCATGGTGTGGCACAAGTAAGAATGATTTCATTATGAGATTGGTGGCACCTATATCTCCCTCCAATTCATTGGGTAAAGATTTATATCTCATGAGATAGACATGGCTGGAACAGCAAGTAAATCTGTTTCAGTAATACCGGGTTAGAACGGCATGTAAACCCGATTCAGTAAGGGACTTTGTCCACTAAGTTGGTCTTGGTAGAAATGCCTTTCCTACTATGGAAATCATAACATGTACTTAATGTTTTCCAAAATTACATGTTTTATTCCCATGCCATTTTATCATTATTGATGTTCCATTATGATCTATGCCTTATGTACTGCCATGTTTTATGTCATTATTCAAGAATTTGGTGTTTAAATATTATGTTCATGTTTTAAAGTTCAAATATATATGGTTTGTTTTATTTTCTCTATACTTACCCTTACTGATCATTTGAGCTCACCCTTTATATGTTTTATTTTCCCCGGTATATAAAGAAAGGTTTTAGGTAAGAAAAAAAGGGGAAGATCTTTATGGGAGATTTGAAGATCTTTCACAAAGATTATAAGATTATGTTCCAAGTTTCTAAAGAAACTAAACTATTACGGTCCATATGTGTCTGTTTTTGTTATTTATTAATTATTTCTCAAAATTAATGTAATTTAAATGTACGTAAACCATTGGGTCTCTACAAAAATCTTATGAAATATGGAAACTATTAGATTATGCTCAATATGGAACAAATAAAGTTGAACACACAAGATTAGACATGTATCAAAAATATTTTGAAATTGTGTCTACATATACTAAAGAATCCATTAAAAAAATTTATATTGATTACTAACAATTAAAATAAAATAAAGTAACTTAGTGATTATTTTTATTTATAATTCCTAGTGAAAACAATACTCTTGGTTTTACCAAAACAATCGTCACCCAATGTCATAGTTATACAAGAAGTAAAGGATATTAAGAAAATCGATATTTCAGAACTCATTAGATCCCTAATAACATGTTAAATAACTATGAAGTGACAAGATTAGAAAGAATCCAGTTAATTAAAACTTGTAAATAAAATAATTGCCTTTAAAGATACTAATTATAATTCTTCTAGAGTTGAATTTCAAGAATTTTCTCAACTCTTGAAGAACATGAAAAATTTATTGAAAAATAAGAAAGTGTACAAATGATCCTAGAAATTGAAACAAAAATTAAAACTGAATGTTTCATGATATAAAAGAAATAAATAAAACCACATCAATGTGGAAAACCACATATACAAATATAAGGTCAAAGAAAAGAAATATGTTAATAAGGCTTATAAATTCACAACCTAGAGTAAAGGTGATGTCACCATGGATTCAACTTCCTAATCATCTTTGGCACACTCAATTACTATATTCCTTAAGAAATAAATTGATGAAGAAATTGAATTTATTACCCCTATTTATATTTCTACCTATTCTTCTTATCTTAATTCTACCCATTATTCTTCTACATATTTCTCCTCAACTACCCTTAATTATGAAGACCTAAAAAACTAATTACAATCTTGAAAATTGTTTTTATAAACATTAAATATTATAAAATGAATATTATAATAATTAAAATCATGTTCTCATTGAAAAATATCCTATTAAAAAAGATATGGATCTTATAATCAAGTAAAAAAGAAGAATTATTCTATAATGTTAATAATCGATAAGATGTCAATAACATTGAATATTCCATCAAACACGTCAAATGTTATCTTTCCCAATTCACTCATGGTGAAGATACTCTAAATTAAAATTTTATCTCTCAAAAACATGGAAAATAATGGGTTGGTCTTGGTGTCTCAAATCATGAAAGCACCTCAAGAAATCCATTGAAACCCATTATTATTAATGGTTACTCACAATAATTTTTTAAATTATTTTAAAAAAAATAGTCATTTATATTATGAATTTAATTCCAAGAATTCATTATATAGGAGACCAAAATAAATCCATCTCCCATAAAATATTTCCAAAATAAAATGTCATACTAAATAAATATGGAATCTAAAATCATTATTGGTTTAATTTAGTGGAAACAAGTTCATTTGGGTACGAAAACATTTAGACATGTAGTTTTATATTAAATGTTTTATTAGAGATAATAACAGGAAATTTAATGTACCTAGAGTGTTTTTTCTAAAGAAACATGTGTGATTACATCTCGAAATACAATCAAATTGATAAACTAGAAGGATGTCACTTCACATTTGAGGAAAACTCTATGGGTAAGATAATTAATGATGGTACAATTGGATTTTCTAAATCAAATCTAATTAAAAATTTATTTTTCAAATTATTCAAACAAAATTTTTTAAAAATTATTCAATTGTGTAATAGATGTTTTAAAATTTCCTTCGAAAAATATTTTTACAATGTTTTTATTTACCTCTTCTTGATATAAACTTTTATACACAATAAATTTAAAATAGATAGATAGCCAAGACATAAAAAGCATGAGTTCATAAGTTAGTGAGTCAAGTCTTTTTCATAGAGGCATTGGTCACTATATCACATACTCACTTATCAAACTCAACTATTATAAACTAGTAAGAGATCTAGCCAAACAATATTTAAATGGGTACATGGTTTATAAAGAATTAAAATATAGTAAGTAACACAAATATTATTTTAAATATTAAAATGGTTTTTAACCATTAAAATCTCAATGATAGATTCATCTTAATTTATTTAGACATTCACAAAATGAAACATCATTGGGTAAATCTAATATTTTTGTTATTTTTGAAAACATTATGAGAATCACTTGGGATTAATTAATATCTCATAAAAGTGAATATTTCAAAGCCTTCATCATGTTTTCTAAAAAAAATATTAAAATGAAAATCCATTTACAGAATTTTTAATTAAAATTGATCTTGGAGAATAATTAAAAAATAAATAATTTTATCATTTATTACTTCTTAAGGATATAATCATGATTTTTATTTTTCTTTTACCCCTCAATAAAATGGGGTTGTATAAGGAAAAAATTGAACAATCCAAGAAATTTCTCAAACTATTTTAAATGATTTTAATGAAACTTATTTCCTTTATTTTCTAGCTAAGAGTGTTGTTTGATATATAATTAATCATAGTCCCTTAAAACATATTCTCAGATAGAAACATGATGAAATATTCAAAAATAAAAAAACCTAAAGTCACAACTTTTAATGTTTTTGTTATCAAATGTTTTATTAACAAATACAAAGACAATCCTGGAAATGATTATTCAAAATATGATGAAGATATATTTATTGGGTAATCAAACTCAATAAAGGTATATCGGGTCTTTGAAAATATGGATAACACTTGGTAATAATGAATACATGTCTTTCAATGAAATATTTCCCAAATTGTTTTCTAATTTTTTTTTAAAGTGTTGTTTTAATTTAACTATTTGCAATTAAAATGTGGAAGTATAACAACAATATCCATATAATGATTTAACTAAATCTTATAAAAAATATAAACACAAACCCCTTAAAAATGTAAATGGATATTAGAAATTTGAAACATATACTCAAAGATATGTAATAATTGTGGTAGAATAGCTGTTATTTTTCACTCACCTAGAATGCAAAATCCTTAATAATGAAAATTGGGTTTTTCCCATGGAACATGTACTAAATAAATTCTCTCTAAATAATGCATGGACTCTCATGTAAAGGCCTTATGATCATTAATTATTATACTCTAAATGTGTTTTTTTGAATAATTTTGATAAGATTCATAATATCATTATAAATCAATATTTTAATGTCGCCAAATGTTATAATCCTTGAGAGGAAATTTACTATGGTGAAACATTATCATCCATAATTCAATTAAAATATAATTGGATCTTTATTTAATTTTCCACCATGTTAAATTCAAACTCTTTCAAGAGGATATCAAAATTTCTTCTTTAAATGGTTTTATTATGAAAAATCTTTTTGTGGAATAATGACCTGATTTTGAAAATATTTGTTCTTCAAATAATTTTTCCAAATCAACGAATTATCTTTATTATTTAAAATAATAGCTTTGTTCATGGTATAAAAATTTATATTATTTAATTCTACATATTTTTTTAAAAATAGAAAAATATGATTCAACTTTTTTTTCAAAAAAAAAATATTAACTAACTTATTAATGAATCAATTTTACATTTATCGTGTGATTTTGACCTCTATTATTAAATTTATTTGTTTTGAATTTTCTAATCTAATGAAAATGAAATTTGAAATCGATTTATGGGTGAACAAAAGTTCTTTATTAGTTTTTAAATTTCTCAAAATAATAAAGTTATTTTTCTAAACCTAGGAAACTAGACTAACTAACTATTAATATGATTCGACATGGATCATGTTAAAGATATTAGAAATCTGAAAATTAAAACATGTATAATAAAATTGGATGAATTGGTAAGATGATTATAAAAATAATTATAGATGTATGATTGTTAGTCTATATTATAATACTATGACCCGACCTAGTATCATGCTCTATGTTTTTATTTTTCTCATATTTAATAAAATAAAAAGTATTATCATTATAAATCTATTAAAAAGATTTGAAACTATCTAAATGAAATTAAAAATCTTGGTTTTTTATCCAAAATGAACCTCTTTTAGTTAACTATAATTTCCAATAAATATTTTATAAGGTTAAAACTAGATAGAAAAAAGTATAAGTGGGACTTTCCAGTATCATCAAGAATCTATCCTCCCATAGTGAAGTGATAAGAAGTACATTGTTTCCCTTTCTTAGGCTAAAGAAAAATCCAGATGTTGGGAGTAGTTGTTCCCAAAAAAATGGATTGGGAACACTGTTATAGACTCTAGGAATATATATGACTATATCCAATTAAGTGAGAAATTATTATATCTATTAATATCTTACAAACTTATATCTTTAACTCTCACACAATATCAATTTATCATAGGAACTATATCTTAATATATTACTTCCAAAAACGTTATATAAAATTTTAATTATTTATCCCAGAGTATTAATTCACTGATATTTTCAATAAACCCCTAACATGTGATCATTTTGAATTCAGTAAAGGTATATTATGAATGGTTCACATATGAAACATTCATTTCAGCCAGTAAATATCTTTGGTTTTTTATATTTTAAATTCATTTTAAATCTTGATATTTTTTACATTCCTTTTTAAAATCCTGATCTTGTTAAATATATTTATTAAATCATTAAATTTATATTGTAGATTTATCTCTCTCTTAGTTATGATAATTTGTTTTTCAGTTTTTTTAATAATTTTAGGATTACCATTATTTATTTAATTTCGTAATTTTTGTTAAGATAATTATTTTCTTCAATTTCTTTTTTCAGAAAAATTTTATCTTATTTTCAATTTTCAAAATCAAATTTTTAGAAAAATAATTACAATTTATAGTGTTAATAATAATTTTTAAATGTAAAATCTGATTACAAAACCTATTTAATAATTTATTAATATATCATTATTTAAACATTAATTTTTTTACCTCTCTTAATATAAAGTTAATGATGATTTAAAATTTCTTTATATAATTGTCTCTCTAACAAAGTTTTTGAGTTATCTTTGATAACATGTAAATTGAAAGATACATTAAATTTATACACTACACCAAAGTAACTTATTTAATATATTCCAAATTAATAAATCAATCAATGGAGTTAAAACTACTCTTTGGTGAATGTAGTTTCATGGAAATGGTTTGGAACCAATCTTAATTTCTTCTTTTTCAATTTTTGTTCTCTATTTTCCTCTTCTATTATTCATTTGTTTATTCATCATATATAAATTTATCTTATTTTTATCTCTTCATTTATATTTCATATCTCTCTTGAAATGTCCTATTAACTAATTTTTATGTTAAGAGTTTTTTTCCAAATCTTTTAGTGTTTTTTTTCAAAACACTATTTTTTTCACAATCTATCTTAAACTTCTTTTTCCTCTTCTTGTGTTTATTTTTTGAAATAACACAGAGGGAGAAGTGTTTGTAGGAGTTTATTTTTTATTAAAAAATAGAGTGTTTTTAATTTGTTATTACTTATATTAGTGCCTAATTGTTTTATAAAGGGGGTTTTATTAAAATCTTTCTTAAATAATATTGAAATATATGTTAAATATATTTCTCTTACAAATGATATAATGATATTATTTTTCTCTTGATAATTTTTATTAACATTATCTTTAAGAATGTGATTTACATTAATATATCTTTAACTCTTAGAATATAAATGATATGTATTTTATTTTAACTTTTTATGATCAGAAAAAATGTGGAGATTTTTGTACCTCCCTCTCACATGGTATTTTCATGACATGAAATACTCTATAGTGCATCTAATGTTTTCATTTGAGTGAATATTCGAATCCTTAATTTTTCATTAATTTGTTTTAATGAAGTCAATTAAAAGACCACATATTGATCTTATTATTGGCTTGGACCTATAATTTGTCATCTATTAAGAACATTGAATAGTGTAAGAAGATCAATCGAATGACTAAAAGGGATTCTCAGTAAGATGTACTTAATGATAGAGATATAAAAGTCACGTAGACTAGCCAGTTTCATGCACTAGGAATCTAGTGACATGTGGGTGAAACCTCAACTATAAATAAGACCCATTTTGTTATGAATTGTTTGAGGCTCCCATCCACTGCCACACCTGACTCAACATGTGGCATGTCCTAAACGGTGTTCCCGATACCCATCGGTAGGAAATTAGTTCATGGGAATTGAAGAAATACATGGGAATGAAATTGCCATGAATAGGATTCAACATCAATATCACATACTATAACACTCATTTATACACAATAATAAAAAATGTACATCAATAATCATAACCAATGTCCATACAAAACTATAAAAAAAGACATGTACATGTAACATGGTTCTAATTTAACCCAATTCTAACACCAAAATAACTAAAACGGTAAGGGAAACCAAAGATCAAACCAAAATCCTCCTTAAGTAATTATGGTTATCAATATCCATATCACCACCATGAACACCAAAAAAAGAAGACTCCAATATCAAGAGCACACACTACCTCTCCCATAGTAAGCCTTTTAATTTTACTGAATCAGATAGTGCGAATTCTATATATGCCTAGAGGATATACATATATATATATATAGGGTGTGACATCACATTCCTAGATATATCTGGCATGATGGTCCTTTCATACTAATTGTATAATAAACAAAAAATGATAGTTTTTATTGAGAGTCAACTATTTTGGATAATAAAATTTGTTTTATCATTGAAAATAGATAAATAGTGAAAAAAACCATTGAAAGAAGATAAACATAGAATATGAACCTTTTCCCAAACCATAAGGATATTGTTCACACAATTTCTAGGAACCACATAATCTTAGTGATCAGTCATAGCCATATATATCCCCATGTACGATCCACTAGAACGGTTTTTTCCGAACTTCTAGTTATACTCAAAACATCATCATCACATGTTGTTACTATTGTATCATTATCCAAATAGGAATACTGGGTCTACCTTGTTGTCTATTCAATCTTAATAGTCCTTAGCTCACTCAACTAGATGCCTTAGGTTTCTAAGATCCCTATTCAATTTTGAAAACCATTCCAAATATTTTCAATCTCTTTTCAATAAACCAACACATCACATAACATGATACACTATTTCAATCAATTTTTTAATAGGTTAACCCATTTCAATAGGTTAACACACAAAAAAACACTTGAAATAAACAATTTTAACATATATTTATTTTGGGAAAAAAACTATATTATGGAATGAATATTTAACTCATCATATAATAGCACAACACATATTCACCTACATTTCCTTTTGAAACTGCCACCAACTAGGTACAAACCACAAGCCAAAGTGAGAGTAGATCTTAAGAAAAATAAAACAAACCACCAACATCACAATCTATAATAAAAATTTATAATTCAACACATAATAGGTAAAGACAACCACAAGAGATAAGGAAACCCCAAAATAAGATAGGAAGATACAAATGAATAGGAAGAGGAGGGACTAATATGGGGTTTCCTTGAATATACAATCTTAAATCAACCAATATTGAGTCCAAAAGGGAGTGGAGAATATGGGGAGATATGTATAGGGCTATTGAATGTAGAATTAGAAAAATATGTGTGGTTTGGCTTAAAAAATAGAAGTTAAAATTCAAATTTCAACATTTTTTAAAATATCTTGAGGGCTACATGTTTTGGTCACACGAACTTCAAGAACATGCACAGACTGTTTACTACCTATATCCAAAGGAGAGGGGATACTGCATGGGATGTTGGGGGATATATATCAATCTCTACTAACCATGGGCCGATTGTGTTTCATACACTATCCAACCCATTACCCACCATTTCTCATTGAAAATTCCTAGGAAAACTACGTGATAAAATATTAACTAAACATTACCTAGAAATTACACCATAAGTGTCATAAGTCTCCCCACCTATACCACTTTTTTCCTATTAAGGTGAATCTTTATTTAAATTATGGAATATGTGAGGGTACTTCTCCTACACGGAATATTTTCTCTCCTATGTCTCAAGATTTTCATTCCAATGTTTCTAGAATACCCAAACTAATATAATGGATTTCCTCTAAATTATTTTCCTTTGGGAATCCAAAATCTAAACAAGTTGTTCATTCAAGAATAGATTCGGTTCCAACTCAATCTTTTCATTGAATAACATATGATATTGATCCATATTATCACTTCTCAACTATGAGACTTTAAAAATATTGTGAATTAATATCAACTAAGAAGTAATTTCCATAAAATATGCCCATTTCCAATCCTATCAATTATATAAAAAGGTCTAACATACCTCATCCTATATTTACCCTTCTTACCAAGAAAGTGATGAAACAAAAGATGTTTTATTTTAAAAAACATTTTTTCTCCCACTAAGAACTCTAATTATTGGAATAATTGGAATACATATGACTTATAACAAATTTGAGTTGTTAAAAAATAATATTTAATCATATAGATATTACCTGTCATCTCCAAAAAACTAATTAGTCCCAATAATGAAATCTCGCCCACATTCATCAAATACAATGGTGACTAACCTGGTTGACCATACATTACTTCAAATTGAGTCATCGTAATCAAGGATTGGTAACTGTTGTTATAATAAAATTCCACTAACCTAAGATGGTGATCCCATGAGCCTCTAAATTCCATGTCATAAGTGAAAATAATGTCTTATAAAATATTGTTTCCCACTCTACTTGACCTTTATTTTGAGGAAGGTATGATATGTTAATATTTAGAAGAAATCCCTTTTCCATATGGATTCATTCCAAAAAACACGAGGTAAAATATTTGCTTTTTTCATAAATAATAGTATACGGCAGACCACACAACTTCATGATCACTTTTACATACAAACTACACAATTCCTTCACTTATGTTGATACATTAATTGGGATTAAATGGGATTATTTTGTTAGACAATTTATAACCACCCAAATATAATTATTTTATTTGAGTGTATAGGGTAACCGAATGATAAAATCTATGGACAGTTCAACCCACTTCTGGGTAGGAATAACAATTATAGAAAGGTTGAGGATCTATGGTTCTCATCTTTAATCAGTTTTTATGTATGGAATTGGGATGAAAATCTAGTTATATCTCATCCCAAACGTGGCCACTAGAATTGGAATCAAAAATCATAGAATATATTAGTGGATGCAAGATGGAAAACCCACTCAGACTGATCGATGTTATGAATTACAACCATTCTCATTGATAATGCCATGACCAAAATTCCCTTGAAGTAGAGAACACCCCTAAAAGATAATGAAAATCCAATAGGCTCTTTAGAATCTTATAGTAGTTATGAAAAACACTATTATAATTCATCCATCAGCTTATCATTTTGAATTAGCTCCAACAGAGAAGGCATCAACTGCACACAAGCCAAGAACATACCACCACTCTATTCCCTGGATTCCATGTTCATCTGTGAAAATCCCACTCATTGATAGACTCTTTTAGAGTATGGGTAATAAACAACCTATTCAACATATTAGATACTATGTTTCCCTTACTAGTGGTGTAGACTATATAATAGTAGATCCATTTATAGTATTTTATCCAATTTCTTTTCCTCAGGATTAGATCATTCTAGGAGAAAAATCATCTCAATTTCATGTAATCTAAAAAGATCATAAAGATCTCTACGAAAGCATAGTTATGACTACATTTAGTGGAATACATTACAACTATAAGTTCAAGGTCATTAGTTGTGTAACTCTAATCATGTGTTCTGATCTGGATAGATTCATTTTCCACCACATATTCACCTTTAATAAAAATATACCCCAAACCATATCTCAATAATAGTAAAAAACCAAGTAACCCTTATCAATATTCAGTAAAATCAGGATAGGGTAGTTGTAAGCCCCCACTAAAGGTCCTTAAAATATGCATGTCATTCCGGTATCTATAAAAACATTAACCATTTCTGGGTAAGGGTTTTCATTAGTGAGGCAATTTTAGAGAAGTATTTAATGAAGCCCCTATAATACCATGTTAGGTCTAAAAGGGCTCTTGATTTCAAAGACATTCCTCATATCCTCCCATGACATAACTACCCTATCATTCTTTAGGTTAAAAAAACCCATTCTTCTATATCACATTCCTCATAAACATAACATCTCCATTATATAATATACACTTTAACAACATAGAATAAAGATAGAGATTATACAACATTCCTAGTATAACTATTTAATTCTTCCCATGCTCCACCTCTAATTTGAAATAAACTAAAATTTCATTCAAAATTACCACTATAAAATATTCAAGAAATAATTAAAAAAAACTTGACCCATTTAATCCCTAAAAACCATAGGCGAATTAGTCAATATTAGTGGAATTAGAAAATACTCAATGTTTCTATACCTACTTCAAAAATCTATTTTCAGAACATCTTCCTCTCTCACCTTGACCTACTGATACCCCAGCCAAAGGAAATATTAAAAAAAACATAACCATTTATATGGTAAAATATATCATAAATATGGGTAAAGGGGAATTTATTCTTCATGGTGCCCCTATTAATCTATAAATAGTCAATTTAAAACTAAAGAGATCCATCGACCATTTTATCAAATAGTATTAGAGCGGACCAAGGAGAGATGCAAGGGCGAATGAGCCCTTTAGATTCCAAATCATCTAGCTATAACATTAACATACACAACATTATGGGGGCGGGGGAATATTATATTATGTAATTGATATTTGTTTTGTCCCTGATGCTAAATTGATGGTGAACTTACCATGAAATTATAGAGGAAAAATGAAAAATAATCTAGAAATTACTCATGAAAATCATAGACCAGAGGATATAGGACACTTTATGAGCTCTTTTTATTGTCATTTAATATGAGGGAAGATGCTGAATAATAAATACTTCCATGCTTCTTTGTCATAGGTCTAGCTCAATCAGATAGTATATCCTGTTATCCTTGAAAAACACAATGGATTCCATCATGGTAAAAAATGTCACACACTGAATATAACTATTGATATGGGATTTGAAAGACATTATACAATTTATTCCTAGTATCTTTTCAAAAGTATCCACTTCAAAATCTATAAAATACTATTTTATCTCAACCTCAAATAAGATGGTAATACATGACACGAATTTAAAACCATGCATTTTTCTCACACCAGGAAATGTAACCAACTCTAGTACATACGAAATATCCTTAGTTGGTAATCTCAATAAAGAAAAACGATCATAAAAAACAAATGATTTATATTCACCTATATCAAAAAAATCTATTACCATGGACAAGACAATAAGCATAGTACCTATAACTATCAAAGGACCCACATTTGACCCCACTAGTTCCAAATTGAAACCTTTCAAGTAGTTCATCTATATATATGGATGTGCTCAACTATTTATTTGGAGTTGTCCCTTAATCGGACTTTCACCAATAAAAGATCAAGCCTTATAACTATATCCACCAAAATGAGAAACTATATACCTAGATACATCAGATGGATTTTTTTTCATCTAATGACTATATAGAATGTACTTATCTAAAGTGGAAGAGTACTTGTAAAAAATTATTGAATGTGACCCATGTGTCTTCACTGATGTAAAAACATAGGTAGATCTTATTAATAAGATCACACATGTCTATATTTCCCACAACAATAGAATATAACAACCCAACCTCCTATAACATATTATGAAAGTGTTCAAGGTGGATATCCATAACAACCACCACCCTTTTTTCCCTTATCCTCATGATTCCTTGTCTTCTTAGATGGGAAACCCCCAATGTTTCATGGATCTTTATGAATCCAAGAAAAACCTAATATACCAACACGGTCAATCTCTATAACACCCACATATTTTTTGAAATATTGTTTTGAATTAATTTAATCTCTTTGATATTTTTTATTTCACACCACACTAAAAATGATTTATTTTATATAAAATAAATATGTATATCTTATGTTATATGCTACAGAAATATAATTTTTCCCTACACACAAAATAAATTTTATCTTTCTTCACATGTAATACTTAGTTTGTCTTATGTTACACGCAAGACTGAATTCATTCAATGTCTTAAATAACACCCAAGACCAAGAGTTACTGAACAATAATACATTATTACAATATTCTAATTTAATAGAATACAACAGGTCCATTAAATTGAGTATTATAGGATTAACTTACATATAAATATATAAATTTTAATTCATTGGTTACCTATTAATTTTAAAACAATATATAAATTAATTAATAAAAAGGGACTGATTTTCTAAAAGTCTATTTTTTGTGAAAATGGCAATTTATATTCATAAGTTATATTAATTAATAATATTTAATTATATTAATCAAATTTATATGTTATATATTCAAAAAAATATTTTTTATAGTCATACAATATATTTCATAGATAAAATATCAGAACAAACACAATTTTATGCTTAAAAATATATTTTTATAAATGTAGTTTTACAACCTTTTAATAGAGAACCAAATTAAAATCCCATTTTTAGAAATTTTAAATATTTAATATGTAAAAATAAACTTTATATTGAAATAAAAACATAAATATTATGTAATTATATTTTTTTGGTATTTTTGGTAAGGTTTCATTTTATAAATTACTGTTAAAAATACTGAATTTCAATTCAAAATTTATTTTTCATATAATTCATTTATATGGATAAATTATATTTAAAATTGGTTAAATAGTTTACTTAGATAATAATTTTATAAATTAATCCAATTTAGGTCATTATAATAAATTTCACTTTGAATTTCGATATAAAAACTTAGCAAACTTTGGGACATTTTTACTTTAAAAACTCGAAGTGTCGTCCCATTAATGGGATTAAATTTAAAAAAAATTATTAAAATTATGTGATTCTAATTCGTAAAAATGGATTAAATATTTGAAAAAATAATAATTTAAAATTCCTATTAAGTTCAACTTATATTTTGACAAAATATTTTGTGAAGGTAATTAAAATTAGTTACTGTGATTATGGTGAAATTAAGTTTAATAAGAGACTAAACCTTAAAATTGAGTGCCCAAATACAATATAAACTTGTCCAAAAACCTATTTTATAGAAATATATTTTCCAATAATCCTGTAACGTTTCATAATAGTTCATTTTAAACTTGGGGAACAAGTAATACATGGGGAACACATAATTCATTTAAAAAAGATCAAGTGTGTCCATCTCCGCCCTTAAAAAAGGACTCCCCTTCTCCCACTTCCTCACACATCTCAAACCACTTAGGTTCGGAAAATATCTTCCCAAAACTCTTCCCAAAATCCCTCCCTCCATCCTAAATTCCTTTTTTTAATAAATCAATCAAAATAATCCTTTTAGAACAAACCAAAAGGAGTTACCCGATTAAGAGGTAACGACTTCTCTCAAGATCCATTATTTTATTTTCTATCTGCACCCCCTCTACTATATTTATTTAATTATTGTATAAAAATAGTATATAAAATATAATAGGATTTTTTTAAGATAATATTTTTACCTACACTTACACACACCTCCATCTAAAGGGTAACGAACATATTGTTTATGTGTACGGTGAACTACTGCCTCATAGAACAATGATTGTTCATTTTTCCTTACCACCTATAAAGGTGTAAATTATGATAGAAAATATTATTATATATTTTATATACTATATATTATTTATTTAATATTATTTAATACTTTTACAACACATTTATTTATACTTTCCTTTTGGTGTAAATACAATAATTTTGTTTGAGGAAGTGTGGACTACTGACCCATCAAAGTGATGTGATTCCTTCACACACATGATATATATTATATAATAATTAAACTTTAATAAATAAATATATATATATATATATATATTTACACATATATTTCATTTTTTCTCTTTCTTTAAATACAACAATAAAACAGAAATAACATTTATGTGTACATACAACCTACCGAATCCATGATTGGTGTGTTCAATTTCATAATTTTATATTCTATATATTATTATAACACATATATAATAAATATACATGATATTTATATAATTATGTATATTATTTAAACCATGATATAAGTATAAGATCCAAATACATGACAAATTAAGAGACATGCAATGAACAAAGCTGATATTACTCAAATTGAATCCTTAACATAAAATTGTTAACAAGTAAGTAATATAAAGACATAATAAAGCCATATAAGGTATTGGATATTAGAATAAGGTTATTTGATAGATTTATAATAATATTATATCTATTATATAGGAGTTTTTTATGAGTATGATGAGATTCAAGTCAAAATAAGAGGGGATTTCATCTCTCTTTTTATTTCTTTGAGATACATGCTTTATTCACCACCCATTCCATTTTTCATGGTGTGTATACATCAAATGGATGTATTTAATGATTATTATAATTAAATTTAATGTTATTTACCTATCCATTTTATGATCTTTCTTTCATGTGGTTTAGGTATCAAATGTTACCAAATCAATAAAAATGTTTTGTCTCAAATTTCCTACTTTGAGACTCTTGTTTTGTTATGCACCTAAACTATTTTTTCAGGCATATATACTTCCATTTTAAATGTTATATCATGAATATAGTTATTTTAATTAAATTTTATGCTTTATGTAAATTAGTTTTATTTCATTAATAGTATGATCCCATGTAACCAAATGGTAAGTGTTTATTTAAACAATATCATCGCTTTTTTAGATGATTAATAACTAGGCCTATTTGTTGTAATATTATGATCCATTTCTCAAAAAAACTCATGAGTTTCATTATGATATGATTATTCAAGACATATCCATGTATTAGAACCATTTTTTCACTCTTTGGTACTTAAGATAATATTTTTATATAAAATCTGATTATCTCTCTCTCAATTTGGAAATTTATTATATTCAAAAACCACGTTTTAAAAAATGTTTTCAAAATATATTCTAATACAATTTTAAATGAAAATTTATCTTAAAAACGTTTTATTTTTTTCAATGATTCCTTTATAGGTATTAAAATATATTTTTTAAAAGTAAAAAAGTTTAAAAGTTTTTTTATGTTTTAAAAATTATTTTTCAATGTTGAATGTATATTTTCCTTAAGAAATGTATTTAGAAGATATTTCAAAACTATTTACCATATAAGATAACATCCATTGGTTTTACTCATGCCTTTCTATGTAAATTATTAAATGTTTACATTCATATTCTTTCTCTGAATGGATTATGTTTTGATGGAATGATGTTTGTGAAACTCATTTCTATTGCACGGCTTATATGATTTTGAAACCCAATTCTTTTTAAGGGTTATGTTTATGATGAAATGATTATAAAACCTATATTTTTACATATGTAATTATATGATTATATTTTTTTAATATCCATACCATTTATTGGGATATTACATGATTATTTATGATCTGGTGTAACATGTATGTTAGATTTTATTATGAGATGGTTGGGACCTATATGTCCCTCCAATGAATTTAGTAAAGCTTTATATATCATGAGATATTCTAAGAAGGTATTGGTAATGAAACTTTACTACCAAGATGGTCATGGGAGTGAACCATGGATACCATGATGGTATTTGGAGTAATCTCATGCAACTAAGATGGTCACGGGAGTGAACAATGACTTCTAAAATGGTATTTAGATTGAACCCAAACTATAAAGATGGTATTTGCAACAACGCCTTGGCTACTACAAAAACAAATTATATGCTTCTGTGTCTTCAACAATTCCATGTTTTATTCCTATGTTATACTTTCATAGATTATGTTTTTTATGTCCTTATGATTCATGTATTATGGATTTCCAATATTTATGACATGATTTATGTATATTATCTTTGATATGCAGGATATAATCATTTATTTTCATGATCATGTTCTCATACCATTATGCTTATGATTATCCTTACACATTTCCCATGTTTACCCTTATAGATAATTTGAGATAACCCCTTTTTATTTTTATTTACCCTTTTTATGAATATATGTATTATGTTTTATGTGTCTAAGAGGGATTTTAGTCAAGAAAAACCTAGTGGGAGATAATGTAGCTCACTTATGTATCAGTGTTTATGTTTCTACGTTTCCAAAGGCACTAGACTAGTACCTTATTTGGCCATCTGTTCGTATAATGTTATAAGTATTCCTCAAATGTTATGTAATTTTAATATGTAAAAAGTGAGGTTATCTATAATTTATATCAATGATAATGTTTATCTATCCTTTGGATTATAAGATAATAAATCCTTAGTGAGAACCCTAAGGAAATGTCTTGGGATAAGTCTAAGGATATGGAAAAGTATAGGAAAATGTAATAGAATTTTTGTAAAGGATTGAGTGAGTGGTTTCATAGAAATAAAACCCTAAATGGATTGTACAAGTGTATGTGGATATGGAAAATATTCACTTATAGGTAATAACTCTGACACGATGTTTCTGGCTAGACTCAGGGTAATCTGGTATATGAAAATGATCATTTTTACACACTTAGTTTGATACTCTAGAATCCTTGTAGGAGATGAGTCCCAACTCTCCAAGAGAGCTCTTAGGCTCTCGGTTTAGCTAGGATTCATCCTTTAGCTAGGGTTACTCCCTAGTGGCATTGCGATCTCTCCAGGTCCTCTCTTCTTTCTTGTTCAATGTTTCTGTGTTTCCTTTTTGCGCTCTAGGTCTCCCGTCTCGGATCACATTACTACACCCTGGCCTCGAGTCCCACCGCTTATATCTAGGATGGATCTGGAGTGATGGGTACACCAAGGTTTTGGGATTGTGGTTTGGTGTTTGAGGTTCCTCTGGGCATCTCTGGTCTTCTTCTTTCAGGGTTTCAGTCCCCGGTTCTCTCTAGGGTTTTATCCCCTCACATATCTTTTACTTTTAGGTATTTTTATACATTTCCTCCAAGGGTTACAATCTCTCTGTTTCTTTCTCTCTCTTGGTGATTTTGGGTGTTTTTTGTTGGGGGTTTCATCTTTCTATTGTTGTTAAATGTTGGAGTGTTTCCAGTGTGGTGTCGGCATAGGGAGGTTTTGTGGTGTGACATGGATGGAATCCCAAGTTCATGTTCCTAAATTGACAGTCTTGCCGCTTTTTTGTCCTGCAAAGCCCATTTTTTCTCTGCTTAAGATCCATCCTTCCACCGTTCTCTCCAAGGTGGAGCTCGCAGTGGTCTCCAAGGTTCTTTGGGAAGTTAGGTTGAATAGGCGGCTTTGGGAGGTAAACGGTGATGATGGTCGATCGGCGACGACAAGGTATGGTACCATTCCGGTGATGATGATGATGCGCTTGGTAATGAGGTTTTCAGACAAGGCACTATGGTTTACGATGGCTCGATGCGAAGATGGTTATTTGACGACGGTGCGGGTGTGCGGTTGTGGGAGGTGCTCCGATGGTTTCTTCTCACCAGTGAGGAGGTGACTTAGGAGATGAAGGATCGACATTGGGAAAGGATGGCTATGGTGTGATGATGAATACTGGTTGTGGGGATGTGATGTCAGTGTGATATTCGATGGTGTGGGAATTGTGGGATTTGATTTTTGTGGCGGTGGCCTTCCTTTTGAATTTTTATTTAGGCCCTTTTTGAATTATGAATATGTATGGTGGTTTGATACTCCGGAGGTATATGCTTTTGGAATTAATAAACTCTTCAGGAACCATCATGATGGATTAAAGTATATGTTATCTATGAATAACCTAGTATAAACCAAAGGATTCATAGATTAAATAAGTAGGATACCTAATTTAGGAACCCTATAAGTAATTTTTTATGAATATTTAGTATCTTAATATTATAAATATTCATCACACTATAATTTATGGTTTTATTCCATGGAAATAACACGAAGGAACATGGTTAAAATTTATTTTTTCATATGTGGAAAGTGTGGGATTTATGTGAATCAATATCACAAATCGAAATATCATAAATTGAATCAGTAAGGTGGTACAAGTATTGGTTATACTTCTGAAGATAATGAGACCACAAATGACATGTGAAAGATATGTGATTTTCTCTAGTATTTCTTACATTAGACATAAGAAGAATGATTAGATTTAGGTTGAGGAAACATAATAATGATTTAGATTTCATATTCTAGAAAAGATGTATTAAGGAAGAAGTTGTTAAAGCTTGAGAAATGGTTTAAGAATATGTTCTGATTAATGAAGTATTTGTGTTATTGAATTCAAAGATTATGTTATATGAGTCATGAATTATATAAGTATTTTTAGTATAATTTTTCATTAAGGATTAAAAAGGACATGTTGAATGGTAATGAAGACATAGTAAATTAATTTCATGGAAATTTGATATTGTAATTTGGGGATGTAACCTTAAATTAATGCCTGACATGGAGATGAGGTTTGGATAATGATATGTTAGATATTTATAAGTAAATAGGATGGTATGAATTATTGTAGAACTGATTATTAAAAAAAATTCAATGTTATTGATGTAGAAGTTTTCAACTTATTAGATTAGAATAGTATATCTAGTGCTCATTAGAATAATGAATCAGCATGTTTTACCAAATGATTTTGTGGTATTTAAGGTTTTTACCATGTTTCAAGGGAATATACATTGAGGATATTCACATGTTTAGAATGTAAAAACCAAGAGATACTTTATGATATTTTGGGTATCAATATTAAGATGATTTCATGAAATTTTTTCTAAATCATTGATTATTCATCTTTCATGAGGGTTATAGGTTTATCTATTCACATGACATTTAAGTTAATCTTATAATAAAGTCAGTACGATTAATGTGTTATTTCTCTTTATGAGGATTTAGGAATATTGGGTACTAAGCTCAAATTACTTTGTGTAGATAATTATTAATGACAAATGGGATGGCATATCCTCGATATCATGATATTTTGGTTTTTCATGAATGAAACATTCACCTTTTTCTGAGAAAGAGGTGAACCATATTAATGAACAACAAAGGGTGGAATCATCCAGAAATCGTGCAAGTATATCATTTCTGGATGATTCTTCAACTCTAGGAAAAAAAGACCTCGGAAACCAAAATATTATCCTACTACCTTTGTTTCTAATGAATCAGTGGGTGCCTTAGGTCATAGTTGAATTATGCTTTTGTGAATATTATATTTCTCTAGTCCTTGATCTCTATATAGTTCCAACTTTCCCTTTAAAAGGGATGTTTTAGTATTCATTTTTATGTTGTGGGTTTCTATGAAATCAAAATGCAAGTATTAAACCTTTCATAATTCAGATGAATTTCCTAAGTGAAATTTATTTTAAGGGGGTAGAATGTTACACCCAAATATTTTTTGAAATATTTTTTATCTAACTAATTTAATCTCTTTGATATTTTTCAATTCACGCTATAATGAAAATATTTTATTTTACATTAAATAAATATGTATGTATTACATTATATTCAATAGAAAGTTAATAATTCACTACATACAACATAAACTTTACCTCTCTCTACATGGAACACCAATGCTAGATTACATTACATGCAGTACTAGCTTTCCTCGATGGCTTAATAACACACAAGACAGAGTGTTACAGAAAAATAATTCATTATTAAAATATTATAATTTAATAGTATGTAAGAGGTCTATTAATAATAATATTATAGGATTAACTAAATTATGAATATATATAGTTTATTTCATTGGTTACCTATTAATTATAAAATAATATAGAAACCAAATGAATATAAAGGGACTTATTTTATAAAAGTATATTTGTATGGGAAAAAGAAGACTAATATTAATAGGTTAAATTAATTAGTAAAATTGAATGATATTAATTAAATTTATATCTTATATATTCAAAAAATACATCCAATAGATTTTATATATATATAAAATAATAAAAATCCAATTGTATGCTTAAAAACGTATATTTTTATAAATGTAATTTTACCGCCTTTTAATAGTGAACCCATTTTAAATCCAATTTTTGGAACTGTTATAGATTTAATATGTGAAAATAAAATTCATATTTTAAATAAAAACATAAAAATTAGTTTATGAACATTTTATTTATTTTTCTGTAAGGTTTTATTTTTTAATTAATATTTAAAAAAATTGTATTTTAAATCAAAAATATTTTTTGATCTAATTCATTTAAAAGAATAAATTATATTTTAAATTGGTTGTAAAGTTTAATTTGAAAATAATTTTATAAATTAATCAAATTTAGGTCATTTTTTATCAATTTTACATGGAAATTGGGTAGAAACCTTTCAAACTTTTGGAAACTTTTACTCTAAAAACATGAAGTGTCGTCCCTTTAGCAAGATTAAATTTAAATTACTTTTTTCCACTTATGTGATTTGAATATGGAAAAATAGTTTCCATATTTGGAATAATAATAATTTATATTGCCTAATAAGGCCAACATTTTTTTTACCAAAAATATTAGTGGAGGTAATTAAAATTAATTACAATGATTAAGGTGACATTAAGCTTAACTAGGAACTAAACCTTAAACTTATGGGGAAAATAACATATAAAATTGTCAAAAACCTATTCTATGGAAATATTTAGGACAATACAGCTATATTATTTCATAATATTCCACTAGAAACTTAGAGAAAAGATAATTCTTCTCAAAAATACTAAATGTATCCTTTTCCTCCCCTATAAAAAGACTTCATCTCCTCTCACTTCCTCATGCATCTAAAAACACTTATGTTCATCCAAGATATGAAAAATAAACTTCCCCAATCACATTAATTTCTCCATGAACACTACCCTTGGGAAGAAATCAATCCATGGAAGCCTTTTGGTACAGACCAAAATAAGTTACCTGATTAAGAGGTAACGACTTATCTCAATCTACATTCTTTTATTTTATTTATAAATCACATAAACTATAATTATTCCATTATTTTATAAAACACACAATATATTAAATATAATAGTATGATGATATTATAATTTTTATACCTACACTTACACAAACTTTCATTTAATGGTTAATGAACACATTATTTATGTGCATGAAGAACTACCTCCTCACAAAACTACAATTGTTTATTTTTTCTTACTAGCTCTCATAGAAGATATTATGATGGAAAATATATTCATATATGTGATATTATATATATATTATATATTTAAACATAATTTGTCCTATTAAAACACATATCTTTATACTTTTCCTTTGGTGTAAATAAGATAATTTCATTTGAGGAAGTGTGGAATACCTCCCCCTTAAAGTGATGTCATTAGTTCACACACTACACGTAAAGTATTATGGATAGGTTTAGTAAAATTATAAGATATATATGATATAATAATTATATTTTAATAAATATATATACGTATATATGTGTGTGTAATTTTCTCTCTTTCTTTCAATACGATTATAAAATAGAAATAATGTTCATGTGTACGTACGACCTACCGTCTCCATTAAAGGTGTATTCCATTTCATACTTATATTTTATATAGATTATTGTAACACAGTTATACTGAATATACATGATATTTATATCATTTTATACATTCTGTAAATCATGATAATAGTATAAGGTCCAAATATATGATAAATTAACGCACATGCAAAGAATAATTATTAACCACCCATTTCTTTTGGTGTGGTGTGTATAATACCTATGGATTTATTGAATGATTATTATACATAAATTTAGGGGTATTTAAATAACTATTTTATGATATTTCTTTCAGGGGATTTTTGTTTTAAAAGTTACCAAATCAATTGAAATATTTTGTATCAATTTTCCTTCTTTGAGACTCGTGTTTTGTTATGCACCTAACCTCTTTTTATAAGTTTATAGACTTCCATTTTAAATGTGATATCATGAATATATATATTTTCATGATATTTTATTCTTTAATTAATAATTTTTTCATACATAGATACTATGATCCTGAGTAACCAAGTGGTACCAATTTATTTCAACAATCTCCTTGCTTTTCAAGATTGTTAATGATTAGGCTTCATTGATAAAATATTATGATCCATCTCTTAAGAATACTAATGAGTTTCTTTATCCTCTATTTATTCAATATATATCCCTGTATTTGTAGAATTTTACAACTTTTTGTTACTTGAGATAAATGTTTTATTTAAAATCGGATCTTCTCTCTCTGGTCAGAAATCTATTTTATTCAAAAATTACTTTTTCATAAATGTTTTCAAAAAATATTTTCAATAGAAATTTGAATCCTATTTTCAAGTAAAATAGATTTAAAATCTTCTTATGTTTTTCAATGATTCCTTTATAAGTTTTAAAATTTATTTTTTGATGAAAACTTTTTTCAAAAGGTTTTATGTTTTAAAAAGACTCTTTCAATTCGGAATGAATATTTTTCTCAAAAAAGGTTTTTAAAAATTATTGAAAAATTATTTCCTATATATGATAACATCCATTGGTGTTAATTATTCCATTATCGGGAAATTATTCAACGTTTCAATTCATATTATTTATTTGAATGGATTATATTTTGATGACATGATGTTTATAAAACCCATTTTTCTTTTACAGGTTATATGATTTTGAAACCCAATTCTTTTCATAGGTTATGTTAATGATGAAATAATTATGAAAATTTTATTTGTTATATATTATTATATGATTATATTTGTATAGTACCCATTTAATTTTATGGGTTAATAAAAAATTATTTATAATCATGTGTAACATGTATGTATGATTTCATTATGAAATGGGTGGGACCAATATATCCATCTAATGCATTGGGTAAATATTTATATTTCATGATATATACTAATATGGTCTTGGGAAGGAACCATGACTACTAAGATGGCCATGGGAGTGAACCATGAATATCATGATGGTATGACGAGTGAAATCATGCTACTATGCTGGCCATGGGAGTGAACCATGACTAAAAGGATGGTATGGGTAGTAAACCCATAATACCAATATAGTCTTTCCAGTTATGACTTAGATACTATGGAAATCATATTATTTGCTTATGTGTCTGCCATAATTCAATGATTTATTCATATGATTTTCTTTCCGGACTTATGTTATTCATTTATTTATAATTTATATCTTATGAAATTCCACGATTTATGGCATGATTAGTGTATATGATCTTTGATAATAAGGTTATGATATTATATTTTCATGAACATGTTCTCACACCATGATCTTAATGATTATTATTACATATATCCCTTGTTTACACATACTGAGAATTTGAGCTCACCCCATTTTATGTTTCTTTCCCCTAGTGATGATGATGTGTATTATGTTTGATTTATCTTAGAAGGGTGATAGTCCAGAATAACCCTTTGGGAAATTATTTTTCTCACATATGTATTAGTGTTTATGTTTTCATGTATCCAAAGGCACTATACTATTATGGTCTTTGGGAATCTATTTATATAATGTTTTATGTATTCCACAAATATTATTTAATGTTAATGTATAAGAACATAGGGTCACTATAATCTCCCACATTATAGTATAGTCAACCGCCTTCTCACAAGTCTTCTATTTAAACAATAATTTATGTGATCAAATATCATTTCATAACCCCATTTCAAAACACTGAGATTTAAAATTTTCACTGGAAACCACCCTAAGATAAATGTGGACCATATCCTCAAATTGGTTGGCATACTCAAACTATGTATTCTCCCCTCGGGGAGGTCTAGAAATTATCAGTTATTAGAAAAATAAAATATTTATATTCATTAATTCACATTGAAAATAACCATAAATTCCATACTACATAACTTCTTATGCTACCCGTCTTTGATTACTCACTCCCACCACAAGTGACTGGGGCCTTCAAAAAAATACAACAAAATTCACATAAACATAATCTAGAGTCATGAGGAACAAAAATATAGTCTCAAATGTATCCAATCAGTCTTATTCCTCATAGGGGTCAATTTTTTTCTTGAAAATATGGGGTTTTATTTTTTAATAACATTAGATCCAGATATTTTAACAAATCTTGTTTAGGTTATTTATCTAATGTAAAGCTAGAACCCACTCTTTGACCCATGTTCAGGACGGAAAAAACCACTTATTTGAATAATATCTAATCAAATGGTAATTCCTAACTCTCTATGGCCTCCTCCAATATTTAAATAGGATGTATCTAGGTTATCATTTTATTACACAATCATAAAAATAAGAAAAAGGAACTATCAGTAAACTCCCCATAGAGAGATATTAAGAAACTAAATTAAACACCAACATTTATGATCTTAGAACCATAATGACCTAAACCACAATTCAATCCACTCTACCCAACCATAGTATCATTATGTAGACTATAGCCTATGAATTATAACATAAAGGTGACTTAAACTAGATTCCAGACTTTTTTGGTAATGTAAGGCCTTCCACAAGGTGTGTTAGTCAACCACCCAACTTGAAACCCAAACCTCATGCCCAAGAATTTATAGATCCTGTCTATATGGATTTACCAGATTACATGATCTAAGAGAAGTGATAACAACCTCTCATGTAACTTTTTAGGAATAAGTTTATGAAACCATCCACCCTGACACCCAACCTAGAATATGGCATGAACCAAAGGGTGTTCTTGATCCCAACATGTTATCAAGTAGTTCCTTGGAATCAAAGAACTACATGGGAAACAATTTCCAACAAATATGTTTGAAAATATATATCACATATCATAACACACATGGATATATATAGAAATACAAAATTTATATCAGTTATCATAATAAACAACCATACCAGGCTATATGAAATATACATGTATATGTAACAAGGTTTTCATTAGACCCCAAGTCAAAAAAATAATGATCAAAAAAGGAAAGGGAAACTGAAAAAAGAGACAAAAACTTCCTTGTTGAATAAGGTATAACACCCACCATGTCACCACCAAAAATACCCTCTAAATAAGACTCCACTATCAATATATCTCATTATCTCACCCATAGTCAGATTTTACATTACCTAAATTACAAAACATTAAATCTACACATACTCAGTGGGTATATGTTGGTTGTGAGATAACTTTCCTTGTTGGATCTGACCAGATGTTTTTCACATAGACATTATTAGATAAATAAAAATTCATATTTTAAGGAGATAAAAATGGTTTCCATTTTAATACATGTTTTAATTCTTAGGTAAATATAAACTATGAAGAAAAACTAAAATCATATAACCATAGAATAAGTAACTTTGGCCAACCCCTAAGAATGTAGGTCACACATGTGCTAGGATTTTCATTCTATTAGTGACAAGTCATAACCATATCTATCCTCATTTATGATTCACTAAAAAGTAAATTTAAAAATGTCTATATGTGCTCAAAACATCGTCATCATATGTCGTTACTATTATAGTTTTATTCTTCAAGGAAGACTACGTCATACCATGTCTCCACTTTTAGCACAGTAGTCCTTATCCCTCCCACCTAGATTCCCATGGTTCCAAAGTTATTTATTCTATTTTCAAAACCTTTACAAACTATTTAAATCCATTTTCAATACATTAACACATCACGTGCCTCAATACACCATTTCCATCCATCAATGAAAGGTTAAACCATTTCAAGAGTTTTACACACACAAAACCATTATAATAAACCATTTTCACCTAGAAACATTTTGAAAAATCATTCTTAAATAAATTCATGCATATTTCACACATTATATAGTAATACCATAAGAAACCACATATCATTATTTTTGAAACATCCACTACTAGGGTATTAAACACAATCTAATTTGAAATGTGATAAAATATAAGAAAGAATGTTTCACCATCAATATCCAAGAAAAATATTTCATATTAAGCCCATAAAAGTTCAATACGACCACTATAGGGAAGGAAACTCAAGAATAAGGGATAAAGATACCAAGGAAGAGGAAGAGGAGAAACATAATTGGGGTTTCCTAGAACATTAAATCTTAAATCCACCAAATATTGAATCCAAAAGGTATAGGATAAGAGGGGGAGATGATATTAGGGTTTTAGAAGTTCTAATTGGAAAATGAGTGGTGATTTGGGTTAAAATTGTGAGGTGAAATTAATAAATTGATCATTTTTTTAAATATCTATAAGTCCAAATATTTTGATTACACCGTCTAAAAGATTATGCACCAATAATGTTCTGCCTATATCCAAATGGTAGGAGAAGCCACATAGAACATTTGGAGTTGGATCATGACCGTGTACCTAGTCAGGTGACCTTGGTAGATTCACTTTCTAGGTTTCATGACATATAGGGTACTGGCGTAATATTTTTACTAGCCATGATCCAACCAGGTTACACCCTCTGCATGTCCCAAAAGACACCTTTTATCTTTTAAAACACCCATTAAAGTTACAATATATAAGATATACCAAAAATAAAATGAATACCTCTAGAAAATACACCACATTTGTTACACATTGTCCATCCCAAAGAGTGACACTAGCCTACTGGTAGTGAAAAAAGAAGACCTGGTGGTCTCTAAGAGTTCACTAGGCTGTAGGTGGAGGAGAACCATCTCTCTAGTGCCATTTCCAAAACCCCATTAACTTCTAGGTAACCCATCAGACAACCATGGAGGTGTAATTGGTAGTTTATTACATTAGAATAGGTCTTTAGTAACTATTTTTTATGGTTATAAATCCATAAATGCAGAATTATTATTTATAATTTCCCTAGAGAATTCCATATCCTTCCTAGACATTTGAAATCCTATAAACGGTGGTTATAGGAATTTTCGAGGGATCACCCTATTCACCAATAACAATCTTCGATACAATCAATTTTTAATCACTAAGAATCTCAAAATACTCTCAAATAACCAATTCTATTTTCTAAATCCATTAAAGGATCTCAAAATTACTCTTAATATCTCATATTTGTGTATATGAATCTTTTTGAGATATTAAGAAATGAAATTATAATGTATTTATGATAAGAAAACTTTATTCTTATTATCACTTACATCAATTGGTTCTCAAATCCATATAAGTGATAGAAGATTTCCTTTCCTACTGATGAAGCTCAGGACAATTCTCAGAAACCATAATTTTGAGGGATTTGATCCTTGATCACTACCATATCAAGGATTAATAAAAAACTTCTCAAATTGAGTGTAGGAGATGTATGGTCTCACACTGAGTTATTTAAAATATTCATTATAAATATATGTTCATGTCCTTTTTTTACACATTTCATCATTTTATCTCAATACAAATAATTGCATAAATTTTACATGATCATCTACACTATTCTTACTCACTTGATCTACATTGTTATTATTATTATAATATTTGTCAAATTTTTTAATTCATTTCTTTATGCAATTAATCTATTTATAACTTTACACATTCAAAATCATTTAATTTTGAATTTATCTTTTTCGTGTTCTTCTATTTTAATTTTTTAGATGTAAATTCACCACTACTCATTACATCTACTCCAAAAAATACACATATGGTCCATACCCTGTTGTGTGTGAATTTTTGTCTTATAGAGGTGTATCTGGTATCATTGTGATAGGTGGATCGTCATGTAATAGTTAACCCCTATAAAAGAACCATGTTTCAGTTAGATGTGAAAAAATAATGAAGGGATATGGAGATAGGGAAAGGGTATGATGACCTTGTGGATAGACATGAGATAGAGGATGGGGAATGATGGCCTTATGGTCTAACCCAAAGCTAAGCTAGTGGTGTGATGACTTTATGCATTAACTCAGTATATGGAAGGGAATGATGGCCTTATGGATTAACCTGAGACTATGTTAGGGGAGTGATATCCTTGTTCCCCAGCACCAGAAATTATAGGTTAATGTCCTTGATCAGAGAAATTCGTTTCCCTTTTGACCTGATCTGATGTGTGCTGACATATGAGACAATACATCTAGAATAGAGTCCAAGCTGGTAGATCTAGGATTCAAGGAAATTTGGCTAATTCATGTTGACTCAATACTTGATTGTTTTTTAAGTATGTAATTTATTCTTAAGGTACACATATTTGAATACATGTACACATATGATTAATGTTTCATTTGGGGGTTACTACATGATAATACTCACACCCTACATAGGCATTGTTTCATGTGCAGATTTCATGTTTAGCAATCTAGAAAAGGGTAAGGGTCTACATTGGGTGCTGAGTAAGCGGATTATGGATGATTAAGGCCACAACATGATGGACTCTAGAAAACAATTATACTATTTTTAGTTTCTTTTATTTTCTCATCACACTTTTTTGAATCACAATACATGGAATATTTGGGTTTATCTTTTATTACTTTTATCACATTTTCTTACTTCATGATGTTATTATTTTATTTTTTTATGATAATATGGGATATGTATTGACTCTTTATTATGATTCTCAGGAATGTATATTTTTTACTGAGTGTATTATATCCCCCAAGACACTATTTTATCCCCTATCGCTATATGGAAGCCTCTTTTTTATAAGTAGTCATGTGGGAGGTTTTATAGATCTACAGAGTATAAATGGTCATTTGGTAAGGTGCATTACATAGAGGTATAAAAGGGAGTTTTTATTTTCATTATTAATAACTATGTTTTTGTAATGATATAAATGATATATGTTTTTTGTAACTCAAGTATGGGAGTCATGTAAGTTCCAATCTAGATCTTATGTAAAGGAACTCTGACTTACCATTGTTGGGGATACTATTACCAAATATGGTATTACTGTTTTGGGTTGATCTTTTGTACTGATGTGTTATTATAGTTTAGGGGATCTAGGTGTGTTTTTGCATATTGACTTGGAACATAGGTTAACATGTCATGCATATTATTTATTTTCTTACATAGTAATTCAACTAATTAAATGTAAATGGTAGTTTATAATATGTTTTTATGGGATATTTTTATAATGACTTTTTAATTAATTAAACTATGAATACTAATTTATTTACTATATATTTGACTATAACTAATGTGCATGTATTAAAATCATAGGTCAGGCCCATTGTAGTTCAATTGGGATTCTTCCATGCAGAAATGGGTAGCATCATCGGATGCACTTTCCTATGGTGATATTTTTCTATTCCAATATTTTCATGAATTTTTTTGTACTTTATGTTGTTGAAGTAATTTCTAAGAATTTTTTCAACACATGAGATAACTATTCCATTAAATCTTATTATAGGACAACCTAGAGAAGCGGTTGAAGATGATATTATAAAAGAGGTAGCTGCTATAATTATTCCATACATAAAAAAGTATGTAGTTGAGAATTCTATAATATCATCTCTAGTGGTTTAGGCAGTGGAACTGCTTCAACATTGAGTCCTTTTTATAGTTCCCACTCATGGTATAGGATCTCACTTGATAATGGTCAATTATTATTTGGATTTTCATCATTAGTATCCCCCCACACTTCCTTTGTTCTAGAGGTCCCTGGGATGCTATGTGTAATATCAATATCATCAAGGGAATTTTTGATCTAGATTAGACTCTAGAAGATTTATGGGTTAAAGAAAAACATATGTCATTAGAACCCTTTAAGGAAGGAGGTGTCACCCTATACTTTAAAATTTAAAATATATGACACTATCATTATTTTTTCCTTGACTGTCAAAACAATTTTTCTTGATGTGGGAGGATAGAATCTCTAGTTTTTCTATTTCAGGTCTATATTATTGGGATTAACTAGAGTTTTTGGGAAGTTGTAGGCATAAATATATGGGACTGAAAGGGGTAAACAGTAGTAAATACATAATTCATATAATTATATAACCCAATCAAATAACCTTCCATTAATGTAGAGTTGTGGATCCGATGTAGTTAAGGATTATTTGGTAGAATAGGTTCCCTTAAATAGTGCAGAGAGGCCTTATATAGTTTGTGGTATGGTTCTAATTATCTCTTCAATTTCTATTTCTTTCTTTTATAAAGAAAATTACCACTATTGTTTATATACTCAATTCATTAATGGGTTAGACTTACTGGTTATGTTTTACTCTAAATTTTTTTCTCTGGATACAACCTTAGGGAAGAATTTAAACCATTTAGTATGATTTACAGCATGTCATGTAGTAGTTTCCGGTTATAAGCATTTGTGGGATTTCGTGATATTAATGATAAATAAATTTTCTGTTATTTTCATAATATACTATTTAACTTGTTATAGGGAACATATAAACTCTTATAAGATATTTGTATCACTTATTATTCTTAAGGGGGTGGGATGTTGTTTTGACGAATAAATGAGATATTAGAAGATGAAGAATGGGACTAGACCTGAGATAGTTTGTAAATATTATGGTGTAGATTGAACAGATGGTTTTTAATTTAGATCAACCAGTTGCTTAATTCTATTTAACTCTAGTGGTTTAGTGTTGCAACGATATATTTTTAGATAATCCATTAAGTCTTTATTTTGATAGAGAAATTGATTTTTAAAATATATTTTATTTGTGGATCAGAACCTATATCAATTTCTATATACCATATAGTGATGACTAAGATGAAATAACTCAGCGTGCTTCTTGTGGATTTGGAGATGCAGGTCATTATAAAACTAATCACTCGTTATTGGGGTTCTCTGTATTTTGTTCACTAAAAAGGTGAAAAGGATCCCTTAGTGGTTCTTGTATTATAGAATGTTAAATTAGGAAACTGTAAAGAATATATACCCATTACCTAGGATCGATGATTATTTTGATCAATTTATTGGATCCCAGTGGTTCTCTAAGATTCACTAATTATTTTTCTACCACCATTTTTTGGATCAAAGAATAGTACATACTGAAGAGAGAGATTGAGATAAGATATGGGTTCTGTGACTATCTTTTCATTCCCATCAGGTGGAATAATTTTCTATAACTGTTCATGGATATCATGAATAAAATTATTCATCCACATCTTGATTCTTTTTTCATTGTGTTTTTTGATGGCATCAAGATATACTCATTAACCAAAAGATGTATTTTAGACACCCTGGGGTTGGTTTCAAAACACTTATAATTCACCATCTTTATTACGTAATTTATAATTTTAACATATGGATCCAAGAGGTATGTTCCATTGGGGATTTTATTTTAGATATGGGAATCACAGTTGATCCATAGAAAGAAGTGGAAATGCTATCTTGAGAACACCCTATCAATGTGTTCGTGAACTTGATTTTCCTAGCTTTGTCCAGGTACTATAGATGATTCAGTCAAGATTTATAAAGTTTAATAGTTCCAATGACTTTGGTTACTAAGAATGTGATAATTTTTATGTTGGTATATCAATTTGAATATTCCTTCCATGAGTTGAAGAGGAGACTGACATGTTCTTAAATTGTGATCTTAGCTGAACCTCGGATTGGATATATAGTTTAATGTAATTTATCAAAAGTTTTTTCAGATATAGTTTAATATAGAATGATTATTTAGATAATTATGGGTCACATCCTCTATGACATCAAAAGTTAAACTACACTATGAATGTCTTGGAGTTGGTAGATGTGTTATGTACCCTAAAGTATTGTCACTCCAATACCTCCAGTGATATGTTTTATGTTTACACAGACCAAAATATCTTGAAAAATATTTTATCTTATAATGACTAAAATATCCAACAGAGCCATTGGGTTATGTATCTAGAGAATTTTGACTTTGATATTTCATATCCTCCTAGAAATGGAAATTTGGTTATAGGGGTTCTTAGTAGGAATACATAATATTTTAGTTATTGGCCTTTAGAAGAGGAATGGTGATTGGAAATATTTTTTGGATGAATGGTTCATTAGTGCATATGAGGATTAAGGGATGATTCCATGTGCCCAATTAGTCATCACATCTACTGTGGTGGGCCAGCTGAAATCCATCCAAGATTAAAATTATTAGTTCTTAGTGATTCAAGAATGGTTGGCATGGAAAGAACAAGTTATAGAATGGTATCAAGATGGAGATTTAGTGATCTAGATTCATTGTAAAGTTGTGGTTCTTGTTTCAATGAGATAAGTGATAATGAGTGACTTTCATGCCTCACTGAAGGAAGTACACTAGATATCTATAAGAATGTATCATGATATCATATGATGGTTCTAGTGTCCATGTATAAAAGGGTAAATCATTGATTTTACCACTCATTATCTTACCTATAATGGAATTATGGTCAAGCATCAATGACTAGGTAATTTGATTCATCCAATTATTTTTCCCTTATGGATGTGGGAATACGTAATGATGTACTTTATCATGGTGTTTCTCAGGACACCAAGAATTTGATATCCTACGTGGATTTTTGTTGATATATTAACAAAAGTAACACATTTATTACTAATTTATGAAAATATTTCTGTAGATTCAATAGTAAATCTCTATGTTTGATTGATAATGAAGCTTAATACAGCGCCTATAAAAATGGTAACGGACCTTGAATCTCATTTAATTACATTATTATTCGAAGGATTTAAAAATTCAATGGGGACCCATTTAGAATCTTAGAACATACATGTTGTATTTATACTATTAGATGTAAGTAGATTGATCACAAAATATTATGATAATAATATTATTATTCTATCTAAATTTGGATAAAACTTATAAGAAGTTATTTTCAAATCACTTAATTAGATATACCTGATGTATGAGTTAACTGTGTGAATTTAAAACATCGTGATTCTTTTTATAAATTTGTTTATATATAATTTTTTATTAGATACATAATCCATTACCCACTTGAGATATCAACTCCAACTAATAGTTAATTTTATAGAAATACATTCAAATATATATATAGTAGAAAATAAATTACTAAAATTAAGAGATAGAGAAACAATTTCAAAACCATAAAATCAAATATAATGTAAATCTATTTTATGAAATCATAAAAGATCCAAAAAACATTTAAAAAAATTTTAAATGAAGCTAAAATCGTATAGAATTTCTGGAATCATGCTATATGAATAAAAACCTCAGGTTTGGATAACATTAAGGCCTTTTGAACATATAAAAAATAGTGACCATGGTCCCCCAAGTTAATTTGGTGTATAGAACCTCATATTCATTGATTTTATATGTGAAATATCCCAAATAGAGGCCCATATCAAAATTTATGGTTATTATATGTTAAAAATCCTTTTTCAACAACTATTAAATTAGTAATAAATTTTATTCAATAAATTATTTCCCAATTATTATATAATTTCATTGCAGTTCATTTAATAGCATTAGATTTTACTTGTTGTGTTTCTAAAATGTAAACCAAGATCATAAGTTCTAGTTATTTGACACCGATGTTTAATTTTCAACATACCCTGGATTAATTTCCTCTTCAAATAATTTCTAATAAATAGTTATAAATAATTAATAGTTAACATATAATAATTAAATAAAATAATAAATAATAACTAATAGATAATATTTATTAATAATAAATAATTCTTTATTCTTTATTCTTTATTCTTTATTCTTTATTCATTATTTGAAGTGGTGTCTTTTTAAATAACCACTACGAATTCATTGGGATTATAAAAAACAAATATAATTAAATTTAAAAAATAAAATAAAAAATAAGAAAAACATATTTTCCATTTATTTCTTAAAAACCACTGCAAATTTCATCTTATCATGTAGTACATGTATCCACCTCGAGAAAGTCATTCCATAACTCTCACCCAAAACCATTGTTAATCCAAAGTTCACACCACTAAATTAAATGGGAAAAAATTAAGGACCATTTACACTCATACAAAAATTATTGGACTATAAGGTTATCACTAGAGGGACCTCCTCAGTCACTACTATTAGAGATAATTCTAGATGGTATATTTTTTATGTTAAATCATCCCTTCCAAACACATCACTAAGAACTTCAAAAAAATACACAATTACACTTGAAGGGTTTCAATTAGAAATATTGTTTGGTCCCAAATCATCTTCTCTTATGTCTCCTAATAGTAATGCTTGAGTACCATTGTTTCTCTCTCGTGACATAGAGGTGAAATCATCTTTTTTCTCTAACTTCAAGATTTGTGGAAATACTCTATTCAAAACCCAATCCCCAATAGGTTTCACATTATTTTTTGAAGATAACCTTGTTATGTTTTAGTATCCTTTTCCCAAAACATATGAATGAGAACTTTTGGAAAAAAAACTAACCTCTTTCAATTTCTCAATATCACACCATTTCAATTAGGTGGTACAATCCACCACAATTCAAAGCAAATAGCTATAACCATCAAGATGAACCTGCACTGTCAGCTCCAAATGTAATATCCAAGGTAATTTTTTTATAGAAAATAATTATTTTTTTAATTTTTTATTTTTTATTGAGTTATATTTATTAAAACGCCATTAGACAATTTTTTGATCAGAAGGAAACAGATTTATTTCTAGAAAAATTGAATTCTGATGAATTATATGGGTTTATTTAAAATATGTATTTTATAATTAAATAATTTAAAATGGAAATATGATATTCAATTATTAATTTATCATGTAAGATTTATCTTAAGAATAATTTTTTATAATTTTCTATAAATATTGGTTTTTCAATGAATAATGAAAAATGCTAATTTTTATAGAAAATTTTGTTTTCTTTAAATTTAGTTACAAAGTAAATTTATATTTTTTGAATATTTTAAATTTTTAATTATTTAATTTTTATTTCATATAATACAATTATGGTTTTAAAATAATTTTATATTTAAATTAATCATAACGAAATTTTATATGTAAGAATGGAATTTTTTGGAAAAAATCAATACATTTTAATGGTTTAATTCTAAATTTATCTCTACCGCATTTTTGTTATGAATTTTTTAAAAAATAAATTTCATATTTTTAATCAGTGGGTCAAAATTTAATAAATATTTTTTTTGTTGACATGAATAGTAACTATAGTAATTCTTGTAGCCACAAGAAACGATAAATCCGAAAAATTGCTGGTTAAAAATAAAATGTTAAGGACTATAAAATAATGCTAAAAAATGAAACAAATTTGTAGCATGAGTAAATAAAATTCCTTATAAAATACAAGAAATTCTTAATATATCATATAATATTTCCATTTTTATGAGATTTTCCCTTTATAATATTTTATTTTGAAAAAAGTCAAAAATATCACATTCTTCATTTTAATAACTATAACATTTTCAACATGTATAAAAAATAGTTATTTGTCTAAAAATATTAATTTTAAAGGTAGATTATTTATCTCTATTATGGAATTTGTTTTTTATTTTTATTGAATAAATAATTACCATTAATTCTTCCACAACGCTAACACTTTAATTATCCAATTAATGAAAAACTAAATTATATGGTATTAAAAAATATTAATAGCAATATAATTTGAGATAATTAATGTGATAAAAAAATTATAGATTAATAAGACATGTTAAAGATATAATAACATATTTTTTAGAAATTTACTTGTTATCGTGATGTTATTAAAATCTTAGTAATGAATAGTTCTTCAAATTGACATTATTCATATTTTATGAAAAATAGTATTTTATTAAATGATATGAAATTCCTAAAAATTAAATATCAGGAAAAGTAATTATTATACAGTTTTTAATTCCAATCATGTTTCATTAATGGGTATTTTTCCATTAATATTACTCAGAGAGTAAAAATCATTGTAGTTGCGGTAAGAGGAAAATGGGTTAACAAGGGCATAAAATCGAATGATAAGGGTAGAAATATAGTCAAAACATGTATAATTTTTATTGTATGGTATTACTTAGACATATAATCATAATATATTTGAATTAAATATGTTTTGAGATATTTTTAATTGAATATTAATTTAAATTAATTTAATATTTTGAGGAATCCCAATAATACCCCTCCCCTCTCTTATAAAAGGACACATATTATAATCAATATGTAAAACTTAAAAACCCATCCTTCCAAAATACCTTCCTATAATACCTCCCTTAATTATATAGGTATTTTCTTAGGTGTAATACCAACCATATAGGGGTTAATGTGTTAATTAACGATGAATTTCCAAAAAATATGTATATTTTGTAGCAATATGTCATCATTTTATTCATTCTTCCACCTCAATCAAATATTATTAAAATATTATTATATAATAAAAAAATTTATTACAAATAATAATTCTTTTTATATTAATTTTATAACCTATATCCATCTTCACTTCCATCAAATGAGAAATGAAACCATCATTCATCTATATGGTGGACTATCGCCCTACAACCCGATGTAATTCGATTTCCAAAACCATATCTCAAGAATTGTTATAATTATGGATTTAACATATAAATATAATATTAATTACATCTCTATAATTCTAAAAAAGTAATATATAGCATATTTTTTTACCATTTCGTACACTATAAAATGATCACAACATTTGGGTGTATGAGTGGACTAGCACCTCCACGAAGTGATGTGATTTATTTTTCATAACCAAATAACATGGATTATATATAAGAAAAATTTAACAATTAATATTATATTTCTGATATTATGATCATTCTATAATGATAAAATAATATATACCTTGTTTTTATAATGATCGTTGAAAAATGGTAACATTAATCCTGCATACGTACGGCATATTGTATCCATGATTGTAACACAGTTCATTTTTCATAACCATATTTAATGGATGAATTTAAAATTATAATATATGTATAAAGATGATATTTATATAATTATTATTATTCTGAATATGTTGTAATAATGACCTCTTTTTTCATAGTCTACTTACAGAACTCATTTTGGACTTATGATTCGAATATCATCAAAATATCTGAAGTAAACTAAATTAATTGAGTAATAATATATGACATGGTAATAAATAAAAATAAATAAATTGAAAAAAATATAAATAAATTATAAATTAACCTAAATTTTTTATTCTTGGAGTTAAAGAACATATATGGAAATTTAAACCTAGTATAAGGGACTTTTTATTAAAAACATATTCTTTAATGTATCCCTTAAAACACTCTTTTCAACCATATCCATGTGAATTTTTTCTAAAAAATATTTAAATAAGGTTTTTAATATTCTTATATTATTTTTTTAAAGTCATTTTTACCAATGTTTTACTTTTTACAATACAGTTTAAATGTAATTTTTGGTCATTTTCCAAAACAAGGTACTTAATGAATTTCTAATAAAAATACAGAATGAATGTTTTTTGATCTTATATAACAAGGTTTTATTTTCTCATCATCATGAATATTCATTCAATTGAAAAATCCATTATAATTTTAGATTTTTCTTTTCAAATAAATTTTCTCCTTGGTAATTCCAAAATATTTATAAACAAGTGATTTCAAAATTGAATGGTTATTTTCATCAAGAATGTTTTATGAGTGTAATGATGAAAATGAAATATTTCATGCTTTATGATTTTAATATAGTTATTTGGAATTTTAGTTATAAAATTTTACTCCATTATAAAACATGTAAGGTTCATTATGTTATTAAAAAATAAAGGGTTTTTATGTGATAAACCAAGGATTGGTGGGTCTTGATATACCTATAATGCATTGGGTATGGAAGTCGGTAGTATAGTTAATCCATTTGTAAGAGTAATTGTAAGTGTGATATGGAAATTATGTACTAAGTAAAATATGTGTTTCATTAATTACTTCAATGTGTATTTATGTCTTTTTTATGATTCCTCAAGGTAACATAATAATCTTATATTTATAGGAAATTATATGTTACTTTTTGAGGGGTGAAAAGGGTAAGATTTTGAAAATTTTATTAGGTAGTTTTAATGTCTTCAAATAAAACCATATGAGCTTTATTTTTTCTTTAATATATTCTTTATAGTTTTTTAAGAATATATTTAGGCATATAATGGGATTTATTAGGTAAAAAATTAACCCCGATTTTATTTTGAAAAGGTAAAAGTTTTATTAGTATTTATGGATTATCAGTTTCTTTCATTACTTTTATGTCTCTTGCTATGATTTTAATTCTCATCGATCATTTTTTTAAAAAACCCACTGGGTTTAAGTATGGGTAAGAAAACATAATAATCCATGTTGAAATTCATGAAGATTAGTCATAAGAATAAATAATGTTTTATAATTTTCATATTATGGGAAATGGATACTGATTATGATTTCCCACTTTTTATTTTATGGGTTTTCTATGTAATATTTATGACCTCAATCTCTAAAACGCTAAACATAAATAATATTTCAAAAAATTTGAATGTGAATTATATTTTAAAGACATTGGATTATGTGGCGTTTATGGTCGGGTCCATACAGTTGGTATCTGATCAAGGATTAAATAAATTTAAGGGTTATGATAATTTTATTAGAATACCCAAAATAAATTTAGCTACATGGTTATGTTGAAAGGATATATCCATTAAAGATTACTATATTTCTTAATCAAAACTATGTATTTTCATATTAGTTTTCTATATAGGGAACATAGAAGTTGATGTAGGTTGGAACCATTGGGATGATATCCTTCCCAATCATCAACCTAAAATGGTTGGAATATGAATGTAATAAAACAAATTGGTAATGGATCAGGTTATTCATTCTATAAATAATTGTAGAATCTATACTAGAGAGTAGTGAGAACTACCATAGAGGAACTTGATGGTAGTAGATCATTTTACAAGACATCATACTCTAGTATTAAATGGATTTTATAATTAAGGGATAGCTTAAGGAAGGATTAAATATTTGGAGAAGATATTTTATGTCATGTTTTATAGTGTTTATATTTACCGTTTTGTAGGTGAGGTTGATCAATAGTATAAAATAGGTAAGAATACTAAATAATATGAATAGATTTATAAATTTTAATTAGATTATTTTAAGAGTATTTTCATTGAGAAATATTTTCCTAAGGTTGTTCAAATTAGGATAAAAAATTAGATCTTTGAATTGAGGAAACCGGAGGAAAACTCAATGGCTGCGTTTGAAGAAAACATTACCCATTTGGAAAGGTACCTACTAAATATTATCCCGGATTTTAATAGTAAAATTAATCACTTTAAATCATGATTAAAACCAATATTTTAAAGGTAATTGGATTCTTATGTGTTTAAAAGTTATTAATAAATTTTTTGATATGCATAGAGGGTTGAGAATTAGTTTGTAGATGATCATTTATTCCCTGATAACAAACAAATGAAATTATTTAGATGGTGGGTAATGGGGAATGATTCATCAAAGAAGTTTATAGGTAATAAAATAAAGTCCCCATATTGTTATGAATATGAAAAAAACACCACAGGGTTGTCTTATGAAAACTGGGAAGTGCTATCGATGTCAAAATTTTAGGAACATGGATCATTAATGTAAGTAAAATGATTAGAAAAATAATGAAAATTAAATGTAAAGATACTTTCATTATAATGAGTTGGTAAATTATACTAATCTGTTTCTAAAGTCTGTATTTTATAATGTAAATCATCAATATTAGAAGAAAATTGAGTGGATAAATATTTTAATATAACTATGATTGATGTTTGAACTTTAAATGAATTAGTGATAGGTATATTATTGATTTATTTAAATTATTCCAACACCCTTTTTGACTATGGATCTTTTCATTCTTTCATTTTTGTGAAATTTTCAATTTAATTGGGAATATCACCTTGTAGAAGTATGATAGAACTTTTGGTGAAAAATCTTTCTGTATGTATTAAAGAAATCAGGATTTTTATAAATCCTCTAATTATTATCAATAAAATGGTATTTCCATAAAAACCTGTTTAACTTCCCATAGTATTGTTTAATATTATTTTGGTCATGTATTAGATTTTAGTATATGATGTTGAGATATATTATATAAAAAATAAAGTCATTTTCAATGGTTTTATAACTATAATAACCTACCAATAAGTTGATAAAATGAATATAAATGTCAGTTAAAGTTACATAGCATGTGTTTCTAAAAAAGGAAAATTTTCTGATTTTTTATTTCTTGGTTCTGAATGAATATATAGTTGTTTCTACTAATGATTTTGTGGGTGTCATTCATGTTTTAGAGGTTGAGTTTACTATTGACATAGTACTTTATGTTAACCCTATTTCAAAAGCAACCTTATCAAATGGCTAGAATAGAATTTTTTAGTTGAAAAATAAATTGTTAAAGTTTATAGATAACGTTTTCATTTATCCCAACACTTCACCATGTGGTGATTCTATCTTATTTGTTAAAAATTAAGATGATTAAATGATACTCTAAATTGATTATAGAGCCTTGAATAACATCACTATTATGAACAAGTACCATTTTCCTCATATCGATGAGTTTTCTATCATATTAAGGGATAAATTTTTTTTCCATATTGATCTCAGGTCCTGGTACCATCAGTTGAAGGTGAAAAGGAAGATATTATAATAATTTCATTTCATTTTAGATATGGGAACTATGATTTTTTAGTTATTACCTTCACCTTATCCGACCCTCCAGTTGAATTTATGGAAAGAATGAATATAGTTTTCCATGAGTTCTGGGATAAATTTTTGGTTCCTTTTAATGAAGATATAATATTTTATCCTAAAATTCATGAGGATTAAGAAAGACACCCAAGGATTGTTTTAAAAACCTTAAAAGATAAGAAAATATATGGATAATTTTGTAACTATGTACTTTTGTTATCACTAATTTCTTTCCTTCGTCATATTATTTAGAAAGATGACATAACTATTGACTCTTCTATAATTAAATTTGTTTAGGAATGTCTATGACCAAAAACAGTCACATGAATTTATAGTTATCTCAGTTTATTAGTTTACTACCAATGTTTTGTTGAAAATTATTCTAGTTTATCAATCCCAATTATTAAGTTATCTTGAAAAATAGTTAAATTAATATAGAAAAATGAATGTGTTAATTTTTTGAGGAATTGAAAAGATGATTGGTAAATGCTCTGGTTTTATCCTTTCACTCAAGAGATTGTGATTCATACATCTAAAGTGATTGTTCTTTGATGGGACTTGGTTGTTTTCTAGAATAAAATGGTCAATTAATTACTTATTCTTCATGAAAACCGAAACCCCATGATCATAATTAACATACACTATATTCGAAATTAGATTCCATATTTTTTCAATTGAATATTTAGAGTCGTAAATTATATAGAGAAAATTTTGAAATATATATTGATCAGAAAATTTTGAATTATATATTCACTTAGAAATATTTTAATATGTGGAAGAGAAGATGGATGTAACTAATTATGTACTTTGATTTCATGATTCATTAGCATCCTAGAAAATCAAAAAATGTTACCCTATCTTGGTATCTAAAAAATAATGCTTCACTAACCATATTATATTTAGAACATGATCTGTCGTTTGATGATTTGAAAAAAAAATTCCAAGAAATTATGGATTCATTAACTTTATTTATTTTATTTTTTTGTTGAAATACATTTTTTTAGTTAAATTTATGTAATCTCAACTAGATATTATGAGTTATTGTAAAATATAGGATTGGTTAATAAGGGTAAGTTTCCAAAATTTAAAATTGACAAAAGATTGTGTTTTGAAATATGTAATGTGATTATGTGTTCCATGTGAATCAAAGTTGGAAAGGTATTTATTGAGTGAAGCTCCTCTTTCACTATTTTCTATCCATCCTGACAACACTAAGATGTATAAAGACCTTTAGGAGTATTTCTGATGGGATCTAATAAAAAGAGATATTGTTGACTATACTATGAAATATTTAACATGAAAAATAGTTTAAAGAAAAATCGTAATTACAAAAGGGGGTGCTTCATCCATTTATAGTGATAGAGTGTAAATGGTAAGATATATTCTTGGATTTCAAGGTGGTATTGAAAAATACTTCATGAGGTAACAATTTGATTTGATTTATTATTTAATGATTTAATAAATCTATGCATTACTTCCCATTCATGATATAATGTATTTGGATAAGATTTCCTAACAGTATATAAAAGAGATAGATAGGTTACATGGAATTCTTCTCTCTATCTTATATCGCACTAATCCTACATTCACTTCTAATTTTGGTAAACAAAAGTTGAATTCACTGGGTACTAAATTAAATTCAGTACATCTTTTTATTCACAATCTGATGAACAGTGTTAATGAATAATTAATAATAGGGAATATAGACTTCGTGATTGTTCAATATTTTACCAGGGAATTTGGGATGATCATATTTATTTAGATTATTTTTCTTATAAAAACAATTTTCATTCTTGTATATAGATGGAACATTTTAAGAAATTATATGGCAAGTGAATTCAGACTCTTATTTATTGGGATGAGGTTGTAGAAAAAAAGGTGATTAGACCATATTTTGAAGAGGAAATGGTTGAGAATGGGAATATGGATCAGCAACATATGATTACATCTCAAATAAATCATAAACTTTATATGGATAATCGAAGTAAATATCTTTTTTTTATGAAGGTGATCATGTTTTTATTAAAGTATCACAAGGATAATATTTATGTGTTTTATTTAAAAGGGTAATATAAGTTAATAGTTCATTAAAAATTATGAAATCTTATAGAAAGATGAATGAGTTAACTATAGAGTTTTTATGGTTCCTATATTATCCCAAGTACACAATGTCTTTTATGTTTTTATGTTAAGAATGTAAGTGCGGTATTCATCCAATATTTTGGTCCCAAAGTTTGTTCAGATATAATATAATATTTCATATGAGTAATAACCTATTCAGATTCTTGGTGGTAGAGGGAATGTATTTTGGAACATGTTAATATTCTAGGTTAAGTTTTTTTATAAAAACCATGTAGTTGAAGAAGTAATATGGGAGTCTAAAAATGCAATGAGGGAAAGGTGTCCACACTAGATTAATAAGTGAAGGAAATTGTGAGGATGAAATTTCCAAAATGGAGAAGAATATAATATATCAAGTAACTTTTATATAAATTTTATTCTTATATTCATTTTTTATTTTTTATATGTTCATATTCATTATAAAAATAGTACATATTTTTTGATCAAAAGGGAAAAGGCTCTATTTCAAAACATATTGGGTTTTTATGTATGATATGATTTTATTTAATCTATTTATTTCAAAAATATAGAATTACGGAAATATGATCTTTTTTTAAAATTCATAAATTTCAAAATTACCTTATGTTTAATGTTTTATAATTTTCTAAAAATAACTATTTTTCAATAAATTATGAAAGTATTGATTTTTAATGAAAATTTTGTTTTATTTTAAAGTATTTGTAAAGTAAAATTATATTTTTGATTATTTTTTAATTTTAATTAGTTTCTTTTGATTTAAAAAAATTCAATTATTATTCTTTAAAGGATTTAAAATAATTTAATTAATCATAAAAACATTTTATATTTAAAAAGAGAATTTTTTCAGAAAACTATTATTTATTGTGATTTACCAATTTAATTTTAAAATAAATTCATTCACTTCTATAATTTTAGTATTGAAAAAAATTCAATATTTTTAATCAATGCATCCATATTTAGTCAATATTTCCTTCATTTTTTTTCTATGTGAATAGAAACATTAGTAATTTTCGTTATCACTTTAAAGGGTAAATCAAGTAATTAAGGGTTAAAAATAAAATGATAAACACAAAAAAAAATTGATACTAAAACTTGCCTAAATTTTATTATTTGTGTAAATATCATCCATAACAATCCAAAAGACTATGATATGGCCTTTTTTGATTTGGATGAGATTATTAACATTATAATATTTTATTTCATGAAACGTCAATATTGTCAGACACTTCTGTTTAATGAAAATAATTTTTTTAACATGGATACAGAAAAAGTTATATTAATTTATAAATAGTTATTTTAAATATATAAGATTTATATTTTTCATGAGAATTTATTTTTAATTTTTATGTAACATATAGTTACCATTAATGCTTACACAATTCGAATGTTGTAATTATTCAATTAATTAAAAAATAAAATAAATGGTATTAAAAATATAAACAAAATATAATTTTAATATTAAATGTGATAAATAAATTTTATACATGAAAATTACTTGTTAATTATATAACAAAATAAATTTTTTTAAATTTTAATTATTTTCGTGAAATTATTAAAATCAATGTAATGAATAGTTCTACAAATTTATATTATTGATATTTTATAATAAATAATATTTTATAAAATGATATAAAATTAGATGAAATATTATATTCATCCAGTTAATTATTATATGGTTTATAATATCAAGCATTTTCCATTTATGGGCCATTTTCCCTTTATAGTAACTATATTGACCCTAAAAAATAGAACTCTTTCTTGTCATGGTGTGTGTTAAATGGGATAACAAGGGGTTAAAACCAAAAAACAAGGGTGTAAATATAGTCAAAAACATGTATATTTTTATTTTATGAGTTTATTTATAATTATACTCACCCTATATTTGATATAAATCTATTTTAATCCATTTTTAATTGATTATCAATTTATATTAGTTAAATATTTGGAGGAATCCCATGAATGCTCTTCCACTCTCTTATAAAAGGTCACATATTCTTCTCAGCACTACACAATTCAGAACACAATTTTTTTGGACAATACATTCCCCAATTCATTATTATAATTCCTCCCCTCAATCTAGAGTTATATTTTAGGCATAATACAACCTTAATGTACTTATGTTTTTAATCAAATGATACTTTCCAAAGAAGAGGTAGAGTTTGTAACCACATGTTTCAGTTTTATTTCTTCTTCCACCTCCAAAAATTATTATTAAACCATTATTATATAATATTACCATTATATGAAATATTATAAGTAATATTTTTAAAATTCCATAACTTATATCCATATCCACATCCATAAAATTGGAAATGAAACCATCATTCTTATGTACGGTGGGAAACCGTCTCGCGAACTGATTTAATTTTTTTTCCATCACCATATCTCAATAATGGTTATAATTACAGGTTTAAGTTTTATATATTATATTAAAAAAATATTTATCATTATTAAAATATAATATATCACATATTTTCTTACCTTTCCATACACTAGGAAATGATAACCCCATTCGTTTGCATGTGTGGACTACTATCTCTATGAAGTGATATAATTAGTTTTTCATCACCACATCACATGGATGATATATATAAAAATATATAAAGAATTAATATTACATTTATTATATTATTATCATTATTTCATGAAAACATAATACCTATCTACCTTCTATAGTGATCATTGAGAAATGGAAACATTAATTATGCGTATATACGGCCCACCATCTCTATGATTGTAAAGTAGTTCATTTTTCATATCCATATTTAATGGTTGGATTTAAAATTATAATTTATATACAAAAAGTTTAATCATTTCGTGATTTTTATTAAATATATGACTGAATAATAAACTATTTGACCATATTCAACTTATCAATGTCATGTTGGACTTTTTAAACCGAATATCATCAAAATATTTTAAGTGAACTTAATTAACTGAGTAATTGTGTAAAACATGGTATTAAATAAAAATAATAGAATTATATTCTTGAAAATTGTTTTTAATAATGTAAAAATATTAACATATTTATATTATTCTAGAAGAAAATTAATATATGTGATGAGTCAGACTCAAGGTAAGGGGCATTCAGTTAAAAAATATATTCTCTAATGTTTCTCTTAAAACACTATTTTTCATCCATATCCATATGATTGTTTCCTAAAAAATTAATGAAGGTTTTTAATTTTCTTATATAATTTTTTAAAGTTAATTTTACCAATGTTTTACTTTTATAAAATGGTTTGATGGTATACTTTTTCATTTTCTAAAATTTGGTACTTTATGATGTCTCTGAAAAAAAATATGGGAGGGATGTTTTTTATCTTATAGGGAACGAGATGATTTTTAAACCATCCTAACAAATATTTTTCTAATATTCCTTTATATTTTTACAATTTTATTTTAAATGAAATTTTTTTCCATTATAACTGCACATTTGTTTTAATAATTGTTTTCAAAATAAATGGTTTCCTTCTTCAAGAATATTTTATGAGTATAATGGAAAAAATGAATGCTTTAATGTTGAATGATTATGTTATGGATATTGGTCATTATATTGAAAAAAATGTGGTTCTTTTATAAACCAGGGATGGGTGGTTACATTGTTAACCAATAATGTGTGGTTTTGAGATAAACCAAGTATGGGTGGGTATGTGATATCCTTCAAATGCATTCGTTATGGAAGTGGGTCGTATGGTTATTCAATTTTTTAAGAGTGATTCTAAGAGTTATATGAAATTGATGACCCAAGTAACTTAGAGGTTTTATATATGATTTATATGTGTTTTCATGGGAATCTTATGATTTCTCATGGTAGGGTAATAATCTTATATTTATATTAAAGTATAAATATAATTTTTAAGGGATGAAAATAATAACATTGTCAAAAATATATTATGAGTATTTCATGTTTTCAAAGAAACCTTTATGAGTTTTATCTTACCATTAATATTTCTTATGAAATTTTTTATAAAAATAATTTTCCATAGAAGATGATTTATTGGGATTAAAAAAATTTATTTTGGGCCTAATGTTTATTTTGAAATAAGGAAAAAATTTAAGTATTCATGGACTAATGGTTACTTTCCTTTCTTTTATGTCCCTTATGTAAATTTTTGTGCTAATCCCTCATTTTTAATGTGTTTTTCATAGTTTTTAATGATGGGTAAAGGAAAAGTATAAGAAAATTCGAAATTTTTAAATATTATTCATAAAAATAAATTGTGTTTTATTTTAAATGTTTTACATTATGGGGAAAATGGGTACGAGTTAGAATTTTTCACTTTGCATTATATTGGTTTTTATGTATGATTTATTACCTAAATATCGAAAAATATAAAACTAAAAGATATTTTTGGAATGTAATAAAGTAAATTATAGTCTAAAGACACTAGATTATGTGATGTTTAAGCCTATGTCCTTACACCAAACCATAGGAAAAACATGCACAAGTGACCAAAATTCACATATTTCTGAAAAACTTCTACTACATGAAAAGAATTATTATGTAATAGATACCCCAAAAAACTATTTACTAATTATACCAAACTAATGATAATGATTTATTAATTAATTCCTCACTCTGTATATCCCTCTAAATTTATTAAATAAATATAATTATAAAAGCAATTTATATTAGGGGATGTGCTATTTGTGATAACTTCCCTCATGGAAAGGCTTCACATCCTTCACTTAATAATGTTTTATCCTAGTAAACTACAAAGTCAAAATTTCCACCAACGACCTCTCTCACACAAAGAAGAGTGAGGGGTACCATTTTTAACTAAATTTGAGACACATTTCCCTATTAGGGCAAGATACCACTACTATAAATGTAGCTACACATGTTCAACCTATATTTTCCATACATAGAGTCATTAGGTAGTAGTGTTAAATACGATTCTTCCTCTACGGCACTTTGATATCATCAACTACCATGTCCTTAAATTTATAGAGTCCAATGTAATCCAATGAATCCAGATCCCATGATAAAAGAGTTTATTACACCACTAATACTATATTGGTATGACTAGAATAATTCCATTTATCACCAAACAAGATCATCCTAGAATCTATACAAAGAAATATTCAGTCTTCATTCTCCATATCCATTATAAGGTTGTCATTGTTCTTCATAGAAATATTCGTTCTTTATCTTTTTAATGTGATTCGATAAATTTTTTGGTCCCTTATTATAGGACAACAATTGTCCACCCATTAAAAGTATTCAGGCATTCTTACACATTCACTTGAAGTGAAATATAACCCATAAATTATGCACATGAAGTCTGGATTGTTATATAATGGTTAGATGACTTAAAATTATCAAGGTTGGGAACTAATTTCCACACATGTGAGGATTTTACACAAGAATAGGTATGGACCTCACCATACATGCTCAAATACTAATCATCATGTTGAAATACTACTAGAACCCAAAATCCATATTGATATAGAATCCATTGAAACAAATTATCCATCTATGAAAACTATATAGTTTTCTAAACCTTGGAAGATGTTTCACTGAAATTTTGAACTATCGAACATCTAATGTGGAAGGAATAACTCGAATTTAGGCCATCTTGTATGGGTATCCATGAAGAAAAGGAATTAATCACACTATTAACTACATCCAATAATTTTTTACCATATCCATTCATCATGCACATCATTCCATATCTCTAGCTTTCAATTCTCCATACCTAACATGAACCATTCAAAGGTAGTGTTTATGGGAGTGGATTAATGCATCGCCATTCTCCAATGAATCTTATACCATAAGCTCTTTTTAAAAAATATATTCCTAGTAAGTAAGTCAGGCTATAATAATGAATTATTTAGTCTCCATGATTCCCCCAATGTGGAGGTCCATCCATGTAACCTCATTATGCCATCTATAGAAACACTAGTTTACTCCCAAATCCTAGATTCATCCATATAAAAATTATCAATTGGTCAATGCTCGCTCAGGGGACTCATTTATGGGTAGTGTTTCATGGGATATAAAACCACAACTAGATGAATATTATTTTAGAGTCATATACTGAACCACTGTGATTGAAAAATTTCCCCACCAAACATATCCGTGGAACATATTTAGAGGTCTACTAAACTTGATACATACCTGCACATACCCATACTTCCTATTAAAGGGTTCCAAAAAACTCAAATTAACTCTATCATGAATAATGTATCAAACTCCGCCTAAGATATAGAAATATCATCATGAGTTTGAGAAGAAAATCATCCACTAATGCATCAATATTCCATATATAAAGTTTAATGCAACAATGCACATCTAGTTTAAAAGGGAATGAAGTTCATTAAAATATGTGTCTCAAACTCTAGCTAATAATATATCACCTGATGATCAAAATGAACTGAAAATCCAATGAATCCTTACCTATTTGAAAAAACATTGAATACTCATACCATAGTTAATCTCTCTCAACTCATAAGAAACCACAATCCAATATATGATCAATTTAATTACTAAATATAAGGGGATAGAAACTACCACAGATCATATGGCTGGCATATCTCTTAATCGAGTCTCTGAATGAAATACTCATCACTCATTAATTGGTAGTTTTAGGCCCAAAAAATGAGTGGGCGCTTTATGGCCCTTTCTTAGTGTACAATCTAGATATCTGTGGGTAGAACCCTTTATTTTATATGATGAATGCATAAGTATTTGAGAATATCTTGATGATATGACAAAATAATTCAATCATAGATCATAATCAACTATTATATGATTCATATACTAAATTAAATATTCTCTAAAAAAATTCCTCAAATATCTAGATTTACTATTAGGTTATTAAATTTGTGATGAAATATTTCTCTAGCTTCTATTCCTATACCGGTCTCCGTATTCAAATAACTGAACTCAATAGCATCTTAACATCATTTCCATAAGTTCCAAAACGAAATCCTAATAATACTATAAAATATATCCCTATCCCAAAGAAAATATTCTTTGATACCACTTGCACACAACCAAACCCATTGAGGCCCCACCTAGTCCAATACTGAACAAATAGTATTGTCTTAATAATTCCTCATATAGGTCATGGTCTAGTGACTAGTACTGAGTAAGCATCACTACTACAATATATTCCATTAATTGCACTAAAAATATCCTTTATCAGTGATAGTGAAGCATTGAATTCTAGAGAGAGGTTAAAATACCTAGTCTTTTATCCGTGCTTAAAAAGTGCTGATAAAGGGATCCTTTATCAAAGAATATAGAAGTATCGATAAAGGTCTCCTTTATCAGTGCTTCTATAAGAGCTGATAAAGGGGAATACTGTAGTGTGTTGTAAAAACACATAATCGCAACAAAAACACCACAAAATCAAAAAAAAAATTATAAATATAGAATTTAAATTAAGAGAAAATAATCTAGGCTCGTTTTCTCGGTTTTAGCTATTTGATTTGCATTGTTAACTAAAATGATACTTATATATTGAAAAAAAACAATTGGTGTCATATTGGTCACACCATGTTTCAGATTGAGGTGAGGTTAATTCTTTCACATCAAAAATTACATATGAATTGTTTTCCTAAAGTATAAAAAAATATAATGTGTTTTCTTATTTTTGAGTATGTTGCTTGTCTCTATTACTAAAAAGTCCTTTTAAACTAGAAATGTGCACTTTTAATCATACTAATCATATCGTGTGTCTGTTTTATATGATACCAATTCATACAGGTCACAAATTACTTATGAATCATTGTCCTAAATTATGAATAAAATATGATAGTGTTCTCATCGTTTTGACTGAGTGACACTATTTCAACCAAAATGTTGATTTTAACGTGATAACAGACACATTGAGTCGTATTGGAGACATCATGTATCATATAGAGTATTGGATGATTCATACATGAAAAAATTAATTATGTATAATTTTCCAAAAGTATCAAAACAATCTGAACATTTTTTGTCAGTTTTGAGTAAGTGAGTTTCACTTTTACTAAAATTAATGTAAATTTTAAATAAAATGATGCACATTCAATAATATCGGTCACACCATGTGTCGGATTGAGGAGTGACTAATTCTCAAATGTACTAAATGGATTATGGATTGTTTTTTTAATTATTAAAACAATCTTAATGTGTTTACCCCATTTTTTATATGTCACATATCTTTTTTATGAAAATAACACTTTAATCTGGAACCATGCACTTTAACTCAAATCGATCACATCCTGTATCAGTTTGATGTGAGACTGATTCCTGCAAGTCACACATAACTTATGAATCATTTTCCTAAATAATCAATAAAATATTAGCATGTTTGGCCTATTTTTAGTGACTGACATTTTTTGAACTAAATTATCAATTTTAAATAGATAACATACACATTGATTCATACTGATCATACTATGCATTGGATTGAGGTTCATTTGATTCCTACATGTCACAAATAACGTATGGATTATTTTACTAAAGTATCAAAACAATCATAATGTGTTTTATCAGTTTTGAGTAGGTCAGTTGTCCTTGTTATTAAAATTGATGTCATTTTTAAACAAGAAGATTTACTTTGAGTTATACTAGTCCCAATGTGTGTCTAATTGAATAATTAATTATTCATAAATGTCTCAAATGAAATATGTATCATTTTCTTAAAGTATAAAAATAATATGAATGTGTTTTCTCAGTTTTGAGCCTATCACATGCTTTGTTTACTAAAATGTCATTTTAAATTGGAATCATTCACTTTAACCTATACCAATAATATCATGTATCAGATTGACATGAGATAAATTCCTACACCTTACAAAGGACTTATGAATATATTTCATAAATTAACAAGACAATTCGATGTTGTTTTCTCTGTATTTAGTGAGTGGAAATATTTGAACTAAACTGTCGACTATAAACTTATAACAGACACATTGAGTCATACTGGGCACACCATATGTCAAATTGAGGCATGGTTGATTAATACACATCAAAAAATTAATTATGGATCGTTTCCCTAATTTATCAAAACAATATGAATGTTTTTACTTGGTTTTGAGTAGGTAAGTTATCCCTTTTTTGAAATTGATGTAATTTTTAAATAAAAAGATGCACAAGGAGTTATAATGATCACACTGTACAATGGATTGTGGTATGGATGATTCTTACACATCTAATATTACTTATATATCATTTTTATAAAGTATAAAAATAATACAAATTCATTTTCTTGGTTTTGAGTATGTAAAATTTTATTTTACTAAAATGTCATTCTAAACCGAAACCACACACTTTGACCTATACTGACCACATAATGTATCAGTTTTATGTAAGACTAAATCCTACACATCAAAAATGACTTATGAATTGATGTCCTAAATTATCAAGACAATAAGAGAATGTTTTCATTGTTTTTACTGAATGACATTTTTTGAACTAAATTTTGGATTTTAACCTAATAACAAAACACATTTAGTTATATCGAGCACATTGTTCATAAAATTGATGTACTACTGATTCTACACATCAAAAATGACTTATAAATTATTTTTCCTAATGTAAAAAAATAATATGAATGCATTTTCTCAGTTTTAAGTAGGTTAGTTTCCATTTTTATTAAAATTAGGGGCATTTTTAAATAAAAAGACGTACTTGGAGTCATACCAGTTACATTCTGCATCATATTGAGGTACGACTCATTCCTGAACAATTTAAATTAAATATGGATTGTTTTCCTAATGTATCAAAACAATCTGAATGATTTTGATTGGTTTTGAGTAGGTCACTTGTTTTTTACTAAAATGTCATTTTAAATTGGAAACATGTACTTTGACCTATACTGATCACATCATGTATCAATTTCACATAAAACTGATTCCTACACATCACAAAGGACTTATGAATTGATTTCTTAAATTTTTAAGACAATATAATTTCATTTTCTATATTTTTAGTGATTAACATTTATGAACCATACTCTCAATTTTAAAATGATAATGGACACATTGAGTCATATCAGTCACATCGTGTGTCAAATTGAGGTGCATTTTATTCTTACATGTCTCAAATGCCTTATGAATCATTTACCCTATTTTGAATGATGTACACAACTCCATCACTCTCTTTTTCCAATCATATAAAACCCTATAATTTCTTTAATAAAATAATACCTATTAAAACCCCAATTTTTGTCGAAAAAAACATTAAAAACCCTCAACCAATTATTTTATTAAAGTTTTATTTGGATCCTTGTAGATGATTTTGATAATAAAATTGAAATTGATTCATCATTAACTCTTAATCCACATAAAATTAAATAAATTAATTTCAGTAAAATACGCTTGTTAGCTAAAATAACACTCTATCAACCAGAGGTCCCTGGGTTTCATGGCACTATAGTTGTGTATTTTGATTCTTCTATCTCAGCGCTCTCCATTTCATTCTTTCCCTTTACTCTATCATTTATCTGGTTGTGTGGATCTTTTATCAGGAAGGATTTAGTGGAAATGGAGGCGTCATGTTCATAACTAGTGTCAATGTAGTAATTCTCACAAATGGGATACATTTACCCTTATATAGATCAAAATTAAGTATAATTGAAATCCTCATTAGCTCATCTTCTAAATAGTTACATTGTATTTTATCATTTTTTACATATTGTACATCTCTCATGGACATGAACCTTTGTTTCTTAAAATACTCTAACCAGTGGTCAAACATGGGATGACTAATGCTCAGAGTATCATAAGAAACATATAAGATATGGGGGATGAGTCTTAAGGAAACAAAAGGCAACAATAACTGTTCTGGAGATAAAACTAATGAGGATGATAATTGTACTTCATTGTGTTCAATAAAAGGGGAAATGCCTCCCATATGTGCAAATTACCCCATTAAAACAAGTTATTAACTTGACCCCTCTATTGCCATCAACTCCTTCCAGAGTAAATCTCTACACAACCAGAGAAATGATAGAGTGAAGGGTAGGAAATAAAAGGAGAGCGTGAAGATTGGGGAATCAGAATACACAAATTTAGTGTTGTGTATCCTGGGGGTCTTGGGTTGTTGCAATTTAATTTCAGATGACGAGTGTATGTTATTGAAATTAAATTATTTTATTTATTGTCGACTTAGATTTAATGATTAACTACTTTCATTTTTATCCTCAAAATTATCCCTTTGGATCTGAATAAAACATTACAAAAATAATTTGTTGATGATTTTTTTATTATATCTTTTTATTAAACTATGTTTATTTTAATAGGTTTTATTTTTTAAACAAATGATAGGGTTATTTATTATATAAAAAATATGTTGATGTAGGAACGCACTTCATTCACACATACCTCAATAGGCAATAAACTTGAACTGGGTTCACACCTTCCATCGTTAAAGACTATAAAATAGAGGTCACTCCTCATTCGTTATATAGATAAATAAACTAAATATACCTCGATATTATATATATATATATATATCTGTGTGTGTTATATTTATATTTGTATTATATTAGTAACATTATTGGAATATATTTATATATATTTATTTATATTATTTCTCAAATTTAAATATATTTAAATATAGAATATATTATTTTATATATATATAAAAAAAATTTATAATACAAAAAATACTATTAATAATAATTAACAAATTATCATAACTATAAATAATTATTATTCTGAGTAATTTTTTATAAAATATAAATATTCAAAAAAATTAGGATAATAATTTCAAAAAATGTATATATAGTTACTTAATTTTATAATTTTGAAAGTAACAAGAGTTTACAATATTTTATTGGTTATTTAAGTATAAATTATATTTCTATTAATTAAATACATATATATATATATACCTAAAAAAGTATATATATATATATATATCTAAAATGATGAATACCTAAAAATAATTTCTAATATATAGAATTTGATAACTTCCTTTCTATTTTTTTGGAACAAATGATATATAATCTTAAGGAATCTAGGGAGACCATCTAATACATATTGATCCGTCCTTGAGATTTTAGGTAGTTCCATAAAAAAGTTGGCATAAAACAATAAAACTCATCAATATGATATATCACAACCAAATGAGAAAACACACCAACCCTTTCAACGTCTATCCCATACACATCTAAATCAATTTTCTTGTTCATTTATGGTTTTTATATCCAAAACCCCCATTGCTTATACAGTGTCATAAATATTTATTTAATTGATTTATATGCAGAACAGAGGTGATTCACTAATATTTCAAAACAATGAAAAAATTAATATTGTGTAGAAACCAGGGGTATATATATAGACATTGAACAAAATTGATTCTAAAAAACAATTTAAAAATACCAAAACAAGATATTCAAAATAGTTTTCAAGAAAAAAATGGATCATAAAAAAATTAAAATATTGCACAGAAACCAGAGAAAAAATACAAAAATAAAATCCGAAACAATAAAAATAAAATCTGAAACCCTCAGATCATGATCTCAAAAGGATAAACACAGAAAGAAAATTAGAACCTATAAAGGAAAACACATGCCTAAATCACTAGGTTGATGAAAATTTGAGACCCTCGAATCTAGATCTCGATGTTCTCTTAGAAAACCTAGACTGCAATAGCATTCTAGATGTAAGAAGATGTTTGAGTAACTGGAGGCAGTGGGTTTGTGTGATTTGAGTGGGTTTGAGTCATTCGAGCATTGATTCACTAAAGAGGTTCGCCCCCTTAAGACTCACATTTAACATCCTTTGCATTTCATGGGACAGTAGAAACGTCCAACTGACTTTGATTCATTATCCCTTCACTAACACCAATCTTAAATCCCTTACTGTTATCTTCATCAACTTCAACCTGCTGGTGTTCATGGTTCTTGGTCACTCGCTTACAAGTAGGTGTAGAATGACCCAATTTTTTACAGGAACCGTAGAAATTGACCCGTGATTCCAACCACACAACCTGATTACATTAGAACTCTTCTCCCACTGTAATACAGATATAATATTTTGGAACTCTCAAGATATAAACATTTACACAAATGTGAGGAGAAACACAGTGAGAAATTGGACGGTCTCTAAAATCAGAACATAAATATCTACCAACGAGATTCCTTAGCATGTGTATAATTTATTTATTTTGAAAGGGTAAATAGATTTGGGAAAACTACCACAAATTTTTGTTTCTTGAATGTAATTATTTATATGGAAAGTCATATGACCACCTAAAGAGATAGAACCTGTGGTCGTTATAGCTATGGGGGGCACTGGGCGAAGCACTGACTAGATCATCCTCTAAAGATAAATGAATAATAATGTTTTTTGTCGATCAAAACTATGATTTCTTAAACCACCAAGACATGAAGATTAACCTATTGAAGGTGTCCATTGAAGGACTATTCTACTTAAAATGTGCATTCACGGTGAGATTAAGAAGAGTTGTTGTCGTGTTGTACTCTAAGGTCGAGATCAAAATATTTAAAACAACACTGATCATATCTGGTACCTTATAGTGAAGTGATTGAGGGAAATTTAGGAGAAAATTGGGGTTGGAGAATGGGGATAATGGATGATAAGAAACCTCAAAGGGGTCACAATAGGTTTTTTTGTTGATATCTTTAGGGGATTGCAAGAGGTTTTTTTTAATTAGATCGGGACACTTTTATCAGTGCTTATAATTTAAGCGTTAATAAAATGCAAATTTATCCGTGCTTTTTTAGAGATGATAAATGTAGGTCATTATTAATTCAAAAGTTTCTATGCTCATAAATTTTACTTTTATCATTACTTTTTTAGCACTGATAAATCCTCATCTTTATCAACGCTAAAATAGCATTGTTAAAGATTTCTTTTATGAGTACTTATTACTTAAGCACATATAAAGTATTTATAATCGTAATTATAAATTAATATATTTGAATATATATATACTTAATCAATAAATATAAATATAAATATTAATATAAATATAGTAAATATATTCCTAATTTAAATATATTTATTATAATTTTATAATTTTTTAAATATATAATTATTTATTTATAATTATATAAATAGTTTTAGAAAATAATATTTATATCATTGTATATATATAGTAAATATTTTCATTATTTAAGTAAATTTGTTATAAAATTATTAATTATCTAATTATATATAATTATTTATTTATATTTTATTTAAATATATATAATTATTTATTTATAATTATTTAAATATATATAATTATTTATTTTCAATCTTATAAATACTTTAAAAAAATATTTATTTATTTATAATTATAAATATCTAATCTTATAAGTATATTATGTACATTTTTAAACATATTTATTTATAAATATTTTTTAAATAATAATTTTTACAGATATTTTTTTAACAGTTTTAAGGTATATATAATTTTAAGTTCATGCGTGTCAAAAATTAGTGAAATTCAATAAATTAAAAAAATTATGCTTTAATAATATTGGAAAAAATTAATAAGTTTTTTTGTGTACATTGTATAAAAAAATTCATTAGTTATGTATATTGGAAATCTATATAACACACATTTGATCTTTGTTAAATTGAAAAATCAAATGACATTTAATTATATGTCCATTACTCTATGAGATTATTAATTATTTTAAATTCATATTAATTTTTAATTATAAACCATTATTCACTAAATATAGTGCATACGTATTTTTTAATATATAAATTATATTTATATACATTAATATATATCTATTTATTTATTATATTCCATTTATTATCATTATTAATAATCATCTAATTAATAAAATGTTTAATATTTTTCTCAATTTATTATTTTTAATTTTTATTGTTTTAATTTTCATTGAAAATATCTATATATTTAATAAACTCTATTTATTTGTATTTATAATTTATATATAGTGTTATCAATTTATGCATTTTTATAAATAATTATTTAATTAATCAAAATTATTATATTTTTTAATGGCCCAATTTTTTTATTAATATTTTTATTTCATTTTATTTATTAAAACCTTTATCGGTGTTAAAAAAGAACTGATAAAGGTCTTATTTATCAGTGTTAATAATAGAGCGCTGATATAGAGTATCCTCTATCATCACTAAAAAACCTTGATAAATGGTAGCCGATATCAGTGCTAAAAATAAACCACTAATAAATGGGACCTTTATCAGCGCTAAAAAAGATCTGATAAAGTGTTAAATTTATCAACGCTTTCATTAGTACTGATAAATATGCCATATATCAGCATATTTTTCTATCATAGAGAAATACCATCACTATTAAACACTAGTTTTGTAATAGTGCATATCTCAAAACATGGGAGGCCTTAGTTATAACAACCTATAAAAAACATAACTCCAATGCCCAAGATATCCAAAAATTCCAATGGGATTATATAATCCACTATAATATATAAAATATTTTCATTTAAAAATGAATACAAGCACATAAAATAATTAATATATGTGAGAAATAGTACATTAAACGATTATTTGAAAACAAAATTCACTAAGAATCTCCTCTATATTGCATGTACTACCAAATCAAATCCCAAACAAAATAGTCACTTCCACCATGTCAAATCCCCATGATCCAAAATAAAACAATAAGTATCACCAAGAGTTATCCGCAAACTAGTCACACTATCTCTTTGTCTAATCAAACAATCTCCAAACCTATGTGTCATCACTTTAGAGATGAAAAGTGTCAGAAGAAGGCTTGTGTAGGTGTGAGTGTAAACATACCTAATAGGATGCCCCAAAACCCACAATGGAAACATAAAATAAATAATTTAGCTCATCTTCTGATAAGGGAGGGGATCATGAGGAAGTAAACATGGTAAAACATAACACCAAGATAGATTAAATCTCCTTGAACTAAAGTGTAACCTGAAAAATGAAAAGAAAAAATAATTTATATACACATTACAAAATCAATTCTAAAGAACATGAGAATGGTCCCAATCATTATCTCCCCAACCTTTAATAGATATAACACATGTGAAAATAAAGAATCTAAAAATACTAAAGATTCCACAAAACCTGATGTTAATATCCAACTATGTCTTGTATCTTAAAGGAAACCCTTATTGTGTCAAGGAATGACAAGTCTGGTAGAAGTATATACTTCAAAAACATCCTACAATAATGGCATTGTCAAAAAAAATGTATGGGTGTTGTTCATCAGTGAAGACTTATTTTCAGATTAGGGATCACAACATCCTCAAATATATTAATTTCATTCCATCAATCCAACCTAAAAAACTAAATATGATACTAATAAAGGTAACCAGTATCGGATAGTGTTGGGGGACCCATTCGTCAATTATTGATATGGTACAGTAAAGGTGTATCTAACATCCACGGATAACCCAGACCCCACCTGACCTCCTATATAGAGAGATGCCAACTATGTATATAGAAGATCCATGCACTATATGGGTATGGAGGATATAACCCTATAAGTATAAAGGAACTGAGAGGCATTCACCATGATATAGGAAACCATAGTCGAGGGGAGACATACCCCAATATCACTCCAATGGTATCACCCAAACCTCATTGTGTGTCCCATAAAGGGCTAAATTGACCAAACCATTATGATCTATGTGGATAAATACTCAAGACAGTCTATCAATATTACATATCATTCTTTTAAATGGATAGAAATGGGATTTTTAAGTACTAAAAAAAGTACCGACATGCTAAGAGCCCTTAAATTTTATAGCTTATATAATCACTATAAAAAGAACTGGTAAAGGCCCCCCTTTGTCACCAATTTTATTTCAGGGATGATAAAGTTTTTCATTTATCATTGATTTTTTTCCACTGATAAAGCAAGTCTTTATCGGTGTTTGTTTATCACTGATAAAAATTTAAAAAAATATTTTTGAACTGCTCACCCCCCATGTCATCACTTAACCCCCCACTCTCACTCTCACCCACCCCCTTTTTTCAATGCTCGCATTACCCCTTTGTCAATTTGCTTCCACTTCTTCACTACTTTCTCACCCACATGTTCACCTAGACTCGATCTTGTGACCTCCCTTGTGCAATTTGAACCCCTTTACCACTACCTCAATCTTGTTTTATTTTATATTTTCTTATATTCAAATTTATTTATATATATCTACATACAAATTTTTTATTCATATATTTGTATTTATTTATATAATTATCTTTAAGTACATTTATAAAATGTATGTTTGTGTGTTTGTGTGATATACATATATATATATATATATATATATTTACATTTGCCTAAATATATTATATATTCAAATTCATTTACATACATTAGAATATCAATATAAATATATATTAGTTTATTAATAGACATATATATGTATATATAAACACTATATATGCATCTGTATAAGTATATATACATATACACATATATTTTTATAATGTAAAGATAATGGATATATCATGTTTTAAATAAAATAGATAATAATTATTTCTATATTATTTACATAGTTATTTTAAAATATAATTTTAAAATATTTATATATATTGTATATTTAGATAAAAAATTTATACACTACATATATATTCATAAGCCTATATATCTGCATATATATATTTATATAAATTTATATATTTATTTAGATATAAAATTTTTATTGTGTATTTATATAAATTTATTATAAATACATCTATATTTTATATTTAACTATAATTATATATTTTAAAAAAAATACATTTATATGTTATGTATTTGCACAATATTTACACACACACACATGTAAACATATTTACACAGACACCCAAACATTTATATTTTTCACAAACACACACAAATATTTACATATGTTAGAATATATACATAAATATATTTTTTTTATATACATTGATATTTATATATAAACATTACCTATATAGATATATATACAATAAATCATTTTTATATGGTAAACAAATGGTTAATTTTTATATAGTACAAAATTATTAATAAATATTTATTTACAAATGGATTATATATATTTAAAGATTCATTTTGATTTAAATATGTTTAAATATTAACTTCTATAATTTATTTATTATATATAAATATAAGAAAATATATATATATTTAATTATAAATAAATCTTCAATATGAAAATTGATAAAAATTTAAATCCATAATTTCAATAATAATGTAATCGTTGAGAATAAATTTAGTCTCAAATGAAAAAATATGAGAAGACGCTCATAAACGAAGTTGAAATCCCATTGAATATTAAAAAATTAGTGTATCCCCACAAAAAAACTCAATTTTGGAGGCATTATAGTTCTTTTTTACCTAGAAAATATATGAAAAGAGTCCCCCAAGGTATTTTTGGTCTATATATCATTGCATGATTCAATTTGATATATGGAAGAACTCAGACAGACACCCAGACTGAAAGTAATGGTCATTTGAAATTTAAGTCATGTTTTCAACATATCATAGATCCTTCTTTAATTTATTGAATTTTTATGTCAACCAATTGTAAAAGTACCCTTTATAATTGTTTATGTAAGATCTCGGATCTTTTGACAGTATTGTTTTGTTTATGTTTTGGTTTGGAATCTTCCTTTCTCTAGATTTTTGTTTTCCAAGTTCATGGGGGGCTCGGTGGTGCCCTAGGGGCTTGGGGTGTGAGGAGTCGAGCAATCAAGCCAACCAGTTCTAGGCACACGATCTACGCACAGTTAAGAGTAACCATATGGGTAGACTGTGAGGACTATCCATCATCATACAATAGTCTGAGCATGGTCTCTGCATGGTTAGGGAAAACTGTGTGGGATTCTCAGGAAGTCATTCGAGCTGGCCTCTCGCGGACAGTAGCTCATGCACGGTTTTTGCACGGTTTGGAAAACCGTGCGGGTAAACCATGTGGCCTAGAAAGGTTGAAAAATATACAAAAAATTCTAACCCATGATTTTAAGACCAAATTTGGGTTTCTCCTCCATTCCACCTCCTCCTATCCTAGTGACTCCCCAAGAACCTCAAGAGCTCTCATGGATCAATCTCCCTCATTTCTTGGTCATTTGGGGTGATGATGGTTGTGGATCAAAGCCCCAATAATTTATAATATTATCTTTTTATATCTCTAGTGGATTAGGGTTTGTGGTTTCTTCCATCTCCTTCTGAATCTCTAAAACCCTTTTTTGGGGAGAGATTTAGGTTAGGGCTCCTAGGGGTGTTTGACCTGGATCGAAGGCCATGATTAAGAGATCATTCATTAATGTGTTTGAGGTATTTGGTCAAAAAGTATTATCCCTTTATTTTTATAGAGATTTGTTCAAGTATTGTTTTGATTATTACCCTCTTATGAAGATTTTGTCATGCCATTATTATGATGTGATGTTTAGAATGTCTAAACAACCAAATAGAACCCCCATGATCCCCACAGGATGCATGGAGGATGATGTGACCAATGTAGGTTCACCCAGGGTGTTCCCATGTTCTCGAATGTATATTTCAGCTAAGTAAATGTATGGTCGTGTGCAAGAACATAGAGCCCAGGGTGAATCTCATGTTAATCTTGAAGGATGTGAATGGGAACCCCGGTAATGCACCTTGGTTGGGCAGTGACCTGTGTTGGTGTTATTGGCTTAAAAGGGGGTAAAGTGATATAAAGTGGAAATATAAGAGGTATCTTTATACATGATTATGACTAGTGATGTAAGAAAGGGAAATTGGAATTGGGGATGAATTGTGGAATGGGTTAATACATGATAATTAGGTGGTACGCCTAAAAGATTTAATGTAATGAAGGGATTGTGTTATGTGATATGAGAATTTTTCTTGGAATGCATAAGTGTGAGAATTCTTGGGAAATGAAAAATGGGCTAAATGGGTAAATGAATGATCAATGATGAGTTTGGGTAAGGAAAAGGGGTGGTTGAATACTCTTAATTGGTTAAGACACATATATGGGAATTTGGATAAATGGATATGAATTGTATTGGGAAATTGTGTGATTGTGTAATTAAGTATAAATGACTAGAGACAATAATACAATGGATTATAAGCCTGGTATTGGAGCTTAGTGAGTTAAGCCTAATGAATTATTCCTATTGAGATGGTCACAATGAATGAATTCTTAGTGAGATAATCATTATAAAAATGGAATTGGGATAAATGAATAAAAGATGTGAAATGTGGAAAATGTGTCAATGGGTTGTGGTATAAGATTAATTACCATGTTGTTTGTTATGCATTGTGAATGTTCATTCCCAATGGAATTGGTTGTTTTATGTTGTGTTATGTATTTGGATATCCAATGGCATTGACTATATTTGGTTGTGTGATTGTACGGTTGTGGTGATTTGATAAATAAGCATGTGCACATGGCTTAGTAGTGTGGTATATTGACTGAGGTTCTATGCACACAGGTTGAGTTGGACTGATTTACTAAACTCCACCCCTAATTCATAGGTTAGGGATGAGAAGTGGTTCTCTAATCCCCTAATAGTTTCATTCCACCCAGACTGAGGCTCCGAGGTGAGGAAAATGTATTGATGTCATTCCACCTGGACTGAGTCTATAAGGTGAGGTTATTGTATTGATATCATTCCATCTAGACTAAGGATCTAAGGTGAGGTTATTTTATTGATTTCATTCCACCTGGATTAAGGCTTTGTGGTGAGGTTATTCTATTGATGTCATTCAACTCGGACTAAGTGTTTGAGGTGAGGAAAATGTGTTGATGTGATATGTGGATCCCTAGTGAGATAGGGACTTGCTTTGTTTTCTTTATACATTGTTACTGATTACCATAATCCTTCTGTAGATGATATTTTTGCCTAAACCATGGAACATGTTATTAATATGGATTATGTAAAGAAGATGATATAAGGAATGGAATTTGGATAATTCCTAATCATGAATTAAATTAATCTTGTTAAATAATGGCACCTGAGCTATCCCTTTCTTAATTACCATTTATTTAGTAATTTCATGCACCATCTATTAGATTGGATATTTTGTAAACACCATTGATGGTGGCCTATTGATTTTTGTACTCACACCCTGCTCGGGTAACTATTGGGTACCCATTTAGATTTATTGGTTGCAGGTCCAGACAAGGGCAGAGGCCCTACTGTGAGATGTTGAGTTTGGCTCGGGCTTTATATGGAGAAGGACCCGGACTCAAAGTCGGGACCCATTTGTAGTTTTTTCCATTTTTTTAATTTGGTATTCTTCCACTTTGCACTACTAGTATGGCATGGCATTGTTCTATTTGATTTTTTGTTTGTACCCTGTTTGGGAAATGCTTGTTTATACCCTTTTTTGGGTATTTCATATATTTTACACTATTTATATTGTGTTCTACTACGGCTTACTCTGGTGGCGTATGGGGAGGCGCACATGAGGTCATGTGATTACCAGACTCAAAGCACCAGTTTAGTGGATTCTGGGTTGGGGATGTTAAATTTTATCTAGCATTGAAAAATGTTCCCCTTTTATCATTTCTTTTAGATAGACTTGATAAAGGTCATTGTGGAATTTTATGGGAGTTATTGTATTTTATATATTTTAAAAAACGTTTATCATGTGAGAATTATGTATTTTATCATATCAAACACAAGAAAATATACATGAAATTACTAGATACATGTCCCACCACTCGAATTTATGTACCACATTTTGGTGTTTAATCATCTGACTCGATATCTACGTCACAATGTCAAAAACATATCATCAATTTAATGTCTCGATATAATTTTATAGCTAAAATAAGAGAGACATTTAATACTATTATTATTTTTATTATTATTATTATTATAAAATATATATAATCCATTATCTATAATGTTTGATGTGCAGCTAATTATACGTGTCTCATCCATAGGAATTCTCCTGGACATTGGCACCTCTCAATAGACATCTCCCTCATTTTTCGTCCTCAATTCAGCCCCTGATCCCTCCCCAATTTCGGTTACACCTCCCCTTCATCTTCTTCCTCCCCATCATAGCCCCCAATCCTCCCCAATATCTTCATTCTACATGTTTGAGAACCTATTTCCTCTTCTAATACCACATCCTATAATCCATTTTTCTCCTTTAGTAGTGATTCTAATTCAATAGAACCACCTCAAACACCATTAGGTTTCCAATAAATTCCCACTCTTTCATGTTCACAATCACACCATCTATCAAATTTCATCTCCCATAATAAACAAAAAATCCTGCTAATCTCTCATAGTTTTTTCAGATTAATACCTCTCAATTCTATCTCTTATATCCACATCCACCTCCACCTGTCACATCCTCATACACCTCCAACTTCATGTGTATCTTCATCTCCCATATACAAAATCCAAATCCAAAAACTATGGAAATATATCAAGGATTTATCAAAACACCACCTCATGCCTCTATCTTCACCTCATCCTCAACCTATTGTTGCCTCCACCACTTTGATCCCCAATTCCATCTCTATCTCTCATCTACACAGTATTACCAGGGCTATTACAGATCCATCATTTTTTTTGGTCTATGTTCTTTTAATTTTTTTCATTACAAGCTCATAATAACCAATCAAATTTCTCTCATTCTTATTCTCCAACTAAGTAATTTTTTATTAGTCACTTTTCATTTAATTTCATACATGTATCTATATTTTTTTTATTTTTTCTATGCATTTGATTTCATCTATACCTTTTTATTTTGAATAAAATTGACTTATTTGAATTTATATATCAAAACAGGAAGGATTATCCCTATTCAAATGTCAGCTACCGTTGTAACCTATGTTGTAGAATTTTTAAAGGGAATTGTTTAATATTTCCTATTAATTTATATTTCAGTAACATGATTTTCAATTTCCATTATATTATATAAATTGATTAATTATGATTCTTCCATTTTATACTACAGTATATTCTGATAAAGAAATAAGCAGGCTTTTCAACTTTTATTATCCAATTGGGGTCTCTAACGTTAATAAATTGTTGGGTTTTAACTGTTTATATTTATCAACACTATAATATCAATCTTTAGGAATATTTATAACTGGAAAGTTTTTTATTGTTTGTTGATTTATATACATTTTTTGATTTTATCTTATCTATGATATTCTTTTTCAACAAATATTTTTCGACAATCGACATCTTCTTACTTCAAACAGACTAATGATTTTCAATATCAAGGGTCGTTAAAAAGGAAAATAAAATATACAAATTGATTTTTTATAAGTACACTGCTATATAAAAGGTTCAATTTTTTAAATGAATTTATGTTATTGTGATTTAGTATTACTCACATGTTACTATTGGGTATCGAATTTATATAATAAAAAATAATATATAAATAAATTATTGATAAAACATGATTAAGGAATACTTATTATTACAAATTATCTATTCAACCCATAATTTTCTCAATATAATTTCCCTTTTTGTCTTATTTATTTAGTGGGAATTAAATTTTATTTTATTTTAGATTTTTTTAATCAAACACATATGATATGCACTAAATTTTTTTGTGGTCAAATATTCCTTAGACATCTATTATTGAAATTGTTTTGAATAATTCATGACACATCATAAAAAAGATGTCAAAAATGAATGAAAATAAAAAAAGTCTTGTGTAAAGATGCTAGGAAAAAATATATTTTGAAAATGAAAAATACACTCAACATTTACACAGGTTCAGACTTATATCTTTAATCTATTTCATAAAATGATTCAAAATAGCTAAATTATGAAACATGAGTGTTATATATATGGAAAAATACATTTATAGGCTTACTCATTTATTTGAGGTTCTCGTTTTCACCAATGTTTTACAAATGAGGTAAACCAAATAGAAAAAGATTTTAACTTTTACTCAATGCCAAATTTTGACATGAACATGTGAATTGGGAATGATTTCCATTTTAAAAAATTATGATAAATGGTTTTACACATTTTTATAGGGTTCCTAATAATTTTATTTTACTTTGTTTCATTTCAATAAACGATATTCACTTGTAATTTTTCAATCTATGAATTCAAAAATACTAGTATTTCAAAATAATTAACCATATGAACATAAAAAAGGAAGAAAGAGTAATTATGAGAATATGAATCAACCAAAACTTTCTAATACAAAACAAAATTACCCTCAATGTTGGGAAGGGATCCATAAAAATTATGTATAAAAAATGGAAAAAAACTGTTACAGGTGTATTCTTAATTATTTTCTCAATTCCAGATATTTTGAGAACTAAAAATTTATATTGAAATATTCTATTTCATATATGTATCTAAAAGTTATTCCTTCCATGATATTGGTTCATGTACTTCTTTTAGTTCATTATATTCTAACCAATTAACCAATGTCACTACCATAACCCATAAATTCATTGATGCCAATATTTTACCATGTGGAAGTCAACTCCCTATGATGGAATTGAAAGATAATGATAAAATGAATATTTTAAATCTACTAATCAATTAATTTAAAATATTTTACTATAACTATGAATAATTAACATAATTTACTCAACTATAGGTTCATTGTTTGTTTATTATCATCATCAATACATATCAACAGTACCTCATTAGTTTTTTTCTCTATCATTAATCTGTTTTCTAAAATAAATTTAAATAATTTAAAAATCAATTGTTTTCATGTTAATGAGGCATATTTTTATTATAGTAACACTTTACAAAGAAATTAAAATAATGAACTCAACATTGATTTTGATAATGGTTTGTACTTTTTTATGTTTATATATTCAGTATAGATATATAAATCTATAGATTTTTTCTATATAATTGATTAAAATAAACTATTTATATTAAAAATATATTAAATATAGTAGTTATGAAAAAAACCATTATTCAAAAGGATAGAAATGAAAATACATATAAATAGTCATACATTAATTCAATGTATTGGTATTGTATAACCCTCTACATTTTTTCAATTTATATTTTTTAGTTTTCATATTATTTTACATTCATACTTAAAATATATTTATTGAAATAAAATTTGTTGGATATTAGTGATCCCCATCAATATTGCATGTACCACTATTCTATGTTTTGGATTTATGAAAGAGTTAAATGTTACAAAGCATAAAATTCTCATAAATTTTCATTTTATTGTTATATTGGTAAAATTAATCTTCCTAAATTTGATACCCCACCTGAATACCATTAATCCATTATTTTTTATGATTTATCAAAAAATGTTAGAAAATTTAGGATCACATACATCTTCATAAGAAATGGTTCTCTTTTACATCAATGGGACTCAGAATTTATAACTCTATGAATGGTGGAGGTGTTTTATATTGTAACATACTAAATAAAAAAATTCTATCACTATAATGGAATATTATTTCCACCTTCTAGTCAAAACCCAAAATTTGAAAAACAATATTTTTTTGACACGTAAAATGATGTAAAAATAGAATCAGTTTTATGAGGTACATTAATAATATTTCCATTATGCGTTGATGATTTATTTTTTGTTTAAAAATTAAATTTTTTCAATAACTCCAATAAAAATGAAATGAATTAATCTCTAAACCTTCTAATTTTGGAAAATATAAAATCTATTTTTGATGAATGTGATTAGTCAATTCATCAATTTAGAACTGCAATGGATTCAATCAATAAAAAAATATGTCCCCTAGTTGAGGCCACGACTAATTAGACAAAGGGGATTAGATTCACCAGCATACTACTTTCCAACATCATCATAAATTTCTACGAAAATAGTTTTTTATATAAATTATGTAAATTAAGATAGAGATATTAACCTAAAAACATGAGTAGGTGACTTGTATCATGTATATTATATTTATCATTTGTATCTTATGTTACAATATCCTATTATTTTTTTCATCAGTAAAATAGGTATTCTATTAATATTTATCACAATTCATCTTCCATTACTTAAAAATTTCACAAATTAACAATGAGAGGTTTTTTTAGTACCATATTCAATTAAAACCAATTCAGCATGAGATGAGCTTTTTATAAGATAACTCTTACTATTGTTTTTAGTTGATGAATATACAATGGTTAAATATCAATGTCTCTATTTAATTATATTTAATCAAAATAAATTTTGAGTTGATCTATACTATGGTTTTCAAGAAGTTTTCCTAAGTGGTTATCATAATGGTACACTATTTGAAAAAAATAATAATTTTCCTTTATCATTCCATACTGGACCATGATACACGATTCAGATTTATCAAGATGAAAGATTAATTTTTTATTAGGATTTCTATCAAAATATGTTTCTCACTTCCACATAAACCCAAGTTGTCTTGACATTACATAATTTATTAAGATTCAAACCCATTATCATGTAGACTTTTCCCAAATATCATCAAGGTTTTTCAATATCAAGGTTTACCATTTAATGAAATATTTAAAAGATGGGTTTATCTTTTGAATTTATCAACAATGTATCATTTTTTATCATTTATTTCATTACAATATACCATTGTATCATTTTTAAAAAGGAACTCAGGTAACTACAATATACTTATTTCTACAGTTGTATTCACCATTGAATTTTAAAAATAATGGCTAGCATCATATATATATATTGGTATTCCTTGAATCTCTATATAAAACATGAATAATTGCTTCTATAAATCAAATTATTTCAGCTAAAATACTAGATAAAAGATATAATCCCATTTTATATGAAAGTGTAATAAACAACATGATTCATGGACCATGTGGTCCTGATAACCCAAGACAACAGTTCATGAAAAACCATATATGTTCAATGTTAATTCCCAAGACTTTTATTAGTATTTCAAGTTTGGATGAGGATGGATATTCTACATACAGAAGATGATATATTGGTTGAACAATACTAAATATTGGTGTTAAACTCAGAAATAGTATTGTTTTCCCTTATAATACAACTCTTGTAGTCAAATACCAAGCTCACCTAAATATTTAACTATGTAATAAGTCACATTCAATAAATTATTTTTTTTATATATACATCATTAAAAAGAATGAAAAATTCATAACTACCCTATATGAAAAAAAAAAATATATAGGGAGGACAAAAATCGGTAGATGATATAAAACATTATTAGTACCATTTATATTTTTTTCCTTGTGATGATTATTGGTGAATATATGGTTGTCACATTAATCTTCGGTCTCCCCCAGTTGAGAAAATTTGAATACATTTACATGGTGAAAAAAATGTAACTTATTTAGTAGGATCCATACTAGATTAAATTATATTAAAAACAAAAAATAAACTTAACAATGTTCACCACATGGTTTGAAGAAAATACAACTTACCCTAAAACAATAAATATCACATATGATGACTTTCATACAAAATTAATTTTCCACAATCAATAATGATGATATTATCCAAGAAAGATAGGATTTTCTTTTGTTATATTACATTATGTTTCTTCCAAAATTGGAGAACTATATTATATTTGAGTCTTTATCACTAAAGTTAGATTGCAACTTATTATAATGATATCTTGACCAACAATTAACCCATCCATCACACTTTCTAATAAGCCTTATATTCTTTAAGATAATTTAGTGATGATATAGAATTCATTGAGTCAATTACAGATGATTTAATTTGGACAAAATATAATTCCTTTTGTATATTATTTTATAACTTTCAATTCTCAAACACAGTTTCATGACTAGATCATGTATGGAGTAGTACCTGGGAAATACTATCTAAATATAGTGAATTTAATTAAAAACATGTCATAATTCCAAGTTATTTGAATTTTTTATTACTCTATTACGGTATCCTATTCATATGTACTTCTTCTAACATAAATTTAAACTTCATAAAAAAAATATTCCCAATTTTGTATTCTTATCATTTTTTATTAATTTAATACATTCATAATAAAACTTAAAACTCTTTTTATACTAACTAATAATAAATATTTATGGGTATCTATATTCAACAGTTAGTGTTGTTATGTATATTTTTATTCCTATTTGTATACAATCAAGATCTATATTTCCATATAATATAATTAATGTAAAATTATATTTACCTGTTGCATAAATTTTCAAATATATCATTTTATATGTCTAAAAATAAAATCACTATACTACTTGTATATATACTATTCACATACCATTTTCTTTTTATCTAAATAAATTAACCTAGAATATTCATTTTTATTTATCAAATTTCATGAAACTATATGCATTTCATGTATTGTACAAGTATCCTATGTGATTTTAAAATGGATTCTAGTGCGTTAAATATGTTGTTGGATTCAATGCTATATTCCCACAACTAATGTATTGTAAATACAATACTCCAATTTTGGAAAAATAAGATTCCAGTGATATAAAAATTATACCATTACAGTGCAGCAAATAAAATATTATATTGGTGTAAATATGGAAGTATTGTATGCCCACTACTTCAATAATGTGAATGGAATATTAAAATGCAATAAATATAATACTCCACTACTACAGTGCAGTATGACCACTGTAAATATTCCAATGCTATAAATATAATATAAAGTGTTTTATTCCCACTGCTATATTCCATATTTTATGTCCCAAAACGTTATAAACTATATTCTCACAACTAAAAATAGAATAACTATATTTTGAAAACCTTTTATATAAATTTCATGAAATAACTCATTGATATAAATTCAAATGATATTTTTTAATATTTAAAACAAATAACTGACTCCTTCATAGAATTAAAAATTTTGTTCTATAAAAAACCATCGTACATTATTTTAAATAACTAACTCATTATTAGAAATTTAACTCTATTAATTTATAATTTTTCTAGATCTTAGGCATCACCTATAAACTAATTATTCTTCACTTATTATATAGAAATTAATTCAGAAATAAATATTTTATTTATATCAAATATGTATTTATAATTATAGAAATACATATCATAGATCGTAAAATATTGAAATATTAATTATTGGATATTTACAACATGCTTCAATACCATGGTAAATAATTGAATAATTATCCTCATATACCTCTTCCATATTTATCCAGTACATTCATTAGAAATATATTGGTTGAATTTTAAAAATTATAATAAAGACATACTTCATTATTAATTGTATATTCTACATGGAAAAATTGACTAATTAATAATAAAACTTGTTGAGAATTGTTATTAATACATCATAAATGCCCAACAGAGGTTTTTTCTTTGTATATGGAAATAGAGGTACAGGTAAAACATTATTATGGAAAACAATAATTTCCCAACTTCACTCAGAATGACATATTGTACTTGTTTAAGCATCAAGTGGTATAGCATCATTGATACTTCTTTTGGGATTGAAAAACACTCTTTATTTTATATTCCAATTGATTTTATAGAAAACTCCACTTGAAACTTATAAAAATGAATAGAATTGGATAACCTTTTGTAAAGAATAAAAATTAATAATTTGGGATGAGACACCAATGGTAAACAAATATAGATTTATATATTCTGATCAAAAATTGTTGTAAATATTGTCAACAGTGATTCCGTATACATATTTTCTACTGTTTTGTGGTAAAAACAAACTTTAGTTGAGATTTTCAACAGATTTTATCGGTTTTGAATCATGGTAATAGAAGTGATATAATATTTTCAACTCTAAATTCCTCTTATGTATGGAATCATTGTCAATATTTTCACCTCACATCGAACATGAGAATACTTTACTTCAAGAAAACTATAGACTCTTATTAAATCTATGATTTATAAAGTTATATTCTACAAATAGGTGGTGCTAATTGTGTTCAAAAAATAGATAGAAAATAAAAAATTCATATTCCATAAATTTTTCTACTTAACACATTTCAATACATAGTTTATGTTATTTTTCAAAACACATACCCCTCTTTATCAATGAAGTAAAATGTTCCACAATACTTAAAATAATGGGCTAATTCAGAACCAAAACATGATGTAATATAGAAACGAATTTATTTCATGTTAATCTTCATTGCAAGATAAGATAAGGTTTATCTAAATTTTGATTCTAAATATATCAAGAAAGTATATATAGAGACACACTGGATATCATATATAAACTCAAGGATCTAAATATAATCAATATATTTAGTTTTTAATTTCATTAATTAATTCTTAATGTGGGGGAACCAATTATTTTATTGAGAAATATGGACTAATCTTGTGGACTTTATAATGGAACGAAGATATTAATCAAAACATTGGGAGATCATGTAATATAAGATCATATTATAATTTTAGAAAACATGCTTTCATAACCAAAGTAAATATGAATCATTTAGATTATAGGTGTCTATTCAAGCATCAAAGGAGACATTATCCTTTAACAATCTCATTTTAAATGACTATTAACAAAATTCAAGGACAGATGTTTTCTTATGTTGGAATACAATTATGATAGCCTATTTTTTTCTTGGTCAGTTATATATTGTAATATACAGATTGAAAAAAAGATAGAACAGAAATTACTAATATCTATTAATGATAAAAAACCATTGAGGTGTATAAATAACCTTATTTAAAAAGAAATATTTCAAATTATAAATTAGGTATAAATAAATTTCAGCAATTAAATTTGATGAAAATTTATATCTTTCATGTGATATTTATTTTTATCTACTCAATATATTATGATGTTATCTTTACTAAAAAAATTATTATTTTCATTATAAATATAGTTTTATATAAACGAACCATCTGACCACTCAATTATGATAAATTACCATTGAAGATGATGAAACATTGAAAATTGAAGTATGCATCATTCAAATGTGGTTCGCAAAATCCAAAAAATTCTTAGATGAAATAACAATAATTTATTTTATCCTTGTCGATAAAACTAAGAGTTATATATTATAGATTTATGTAAATGTTTAAAATTACTAATATATATGCTTCGGTATACATTTTATTAAGCATGATGTCTATATATTTTTTCTAATTAGTTAATAATTATATTATTACTCTTTGAATTTTTATAATCTACTAATATATGAATGTTTATTATTTGATATTTATTCTATCATTGGTTAGTAAACTATTATTATAAAAATTTTATGTTCCTTCAATTAATGTATGTTTGTTACTAACCATTTTTTTACTCTTTCTAAAAAAATTATTTGTATTTGATCTATTTGATGTATGTTTGAAGGACACATATCAGATGTATTAGTTGGTAATTAAGTCCTTAGTATGGAGTTTAATTTTATGATTATAAATAGATACCACAGATTACCATAATAAATACATATCATATGATCTATAATATACTAACAGATTCTAGATACTATCGGGATACATTTAAAATGTAATTTATTTCAATATGATGAGGTGAAATCTAACAGAGTATCCTATAAAATGTTTGTACACTATGAGATGTTTTTATATTGATATCAATTACATGCCAGATGATATATTACATATCAAATCTAATATGTTAGTATATTGATGTATTGTAATTGATATAAATGTAATATGTTGTTTTACTAATAGAATACTAGAAATATATCTTTGTGATCTAAAATATTTAATATATGATTATGATCATACAAAATTTTGGCACAATTTCAGATGTAATATGTCAGCAAAATCGTTTACTATAATATATAGTTTAATTTATTATTCTATCTACTATTATATGTATCTTTATTAAATACTTTTACTGCTCTATATATCTCCCTCTATAGGGATACATATCAGATATAATCTGTTATAAATCATATATAATGTTATATATGTTTAATAGATACACTAGTTTTATGTTTTTTGTATGTTACTAATCTATTCATATATTATGCTTTATTGATTTATCCCTTTTTATATCATCATATATAATCCAATATATAGATTTTATTATTATGATCATAAATGAAACATGTCAACATTATAAATATATTTGATGATCTATATATATAAACTCTTTAGTATAGTAGAAAATTATTTCTAATTGATTTTTGTTATATATAAATATAACTATATAGTAATAAATACCACAAATAAATTCTTTGATATTGTCTTTACCTCTCTCTCATTAATATAATTTGGTATTACTATAATGAACCAAAATTTTATCAATGGAATTTCCTTTCTTAAAATTATTTTATATAGTATAAATAATATAAATCACATATAGAACTAAATAAAAACTTTATGCACATAAATTGAGAATGAAATAAATTATATTCATAGAAATTAAGGAACCTATACTGATGGAATAGTAATCTAGAAATTGGAATTGTAATATATCCATTTGAAATAATAATACAGAAAATGGAATCATAGCATCACCTATAAAAGTATAAATAAAATTTTCATATCTTATACATGAAAATATGACATATTTTTATCATGTAATAAGTAGATTATTGTTTAAAAATTGATAAATTAAGTGTTAGATTTTTTGAAAAATGTCAATGCTTATTTATAATTTTATAATTTCTATAATAATTTTTAAAATAAAATAAATTAATAAATTAATAATTTTTTGACTTAATATTATAATATAATTTTATGATACCTTGGTTAATTTCTCAAAGTGTCATAAAATTGGATATAATATTTGAATCAGTATTTATCCAATAAATGATGATTTTAATTAAAAATAAAATTTCTCATATTTAGAAAATTATTTTAATGAAATGGTGTCAATTTTTAAAATCTACATGTTAGAGAATGGTTCGGGTGAATTTTTGGTATTTTCCTAAAATATTTGAATTTTTAGTGAATAGTGAAATACATAAATTTTCCTATATTTAAAAAATAAATGAATTATTGAGCCATGTATAATGTATGTATGAGGTAAGAACCCATTGGTTTGTACATTCCTGAAAATTTAAATTTATTTAGTCACAATAATCAACACTTTTTATATTCTTGAACCAAAATAATAAACTAATGAATAATATAATCCTAAAAACACCCCTCTCATCCCCTATAAATACCACACCTCACCGCTAATTTTACTCACACCTTCCAAGACTTAAATATTTTATAAATTCTACATAAATACCTTCCCATTCATCTAACTCATTTATATGAGGTTCTTATCTCAACATAATACCAAACCCTAGTTCCTTAGGGAGGTTCTCAAAGAGATGATATACAAGAGGTAAAATCCTCTACATTTTTCTTTTAAATTATTTATTTCTTCTACCTCACCCTTTTATATACAATAAAAAGATAAATGATGACTCCAGTATCATATATATACTTTAATTTCGTTATTTAAATGTAATAATAATCACAAAATACCTTCATTTCTCTATTTATTCTGAAAATTAAAACAGCATATATGAGGTGTCAATTCGCTAACTTTGTGGACGACGAGTTTTCATTTTCCATTACCTCCTTCAACTCTATTCATAAAACCATTATTATAGTTAAAAAAATTTAAAAATATATAATATGTATTGTTTCATCTTATATAACTAATAAATATACATAATATTAAATAATAAAACAAAACTTGTTTATGATGATTGAAAAAACTCCAAAAATCATTTTTCGTTAATGGTTTTTCCAATAAATCATTCTAATATATGAAATATTACAAATGGTACCATTTAAAATTATTTAAGTATATTAATATGATATCATTACACATCTTGAGTTTTTCTTCCATTTGACAATAACTCTTATAATTAAACTCAAGGGAACTGATCATACAATCATGAAACAAACACTCCCAGGACAATGAAATTGAATCTTATAACTCATAAAAAAGAAGTGAATGAACATAATAAAATTATAATAAATAAAATAAATTTTTAATATGTTCATAATTAATTTATTAATGGTTCTAATTTTATTATCCATAATATTAATTGCTTGTTTAAAATACTTTCGGATATAAGGTATGAGATTCTCTCTAAACATCAATTATTTCCTTCAGGTTATGTTTTCTCTATATTTATCCGAGTGTAATTATTAATTCTTATTACCTAATCCTAGTATGTTCTATTTTTATGTTCCAAAAATATTTACCTAGATCAATTATTCTTTCCTTGACAGCTAATACAATTTTTTAAGGTTCCCTTCTAAATTTCACGTTAAAAGCAAGCCCGATTAAAGAGAACTTCCCCATTTATTACCCATTCTCAAGTACACTCCATAATATATTTTTAGTCACCATTATTTTTAAAAAATATTCATTTTATAATGAATAACTATCTTGTTAAATTTATGCTTTTATAATAAAAAAATAATGTATTTGTTCTATTTAATTACTTTTTCCTATTTTCCCTAAACCCTCACTAAAGTGGCTAATTTCTAAATATTATTAAACACACTTTTTTACATGTTTTAAATTAAATTTAATATGTTTTATCAAGAATTATTCACATTTTTTATTATTAATTTCAATTTATGATTTAAACGCTTTATTTCATGGAAACCATTATGATAGGTCAATTTTTTACGCAGTATAACCTGATTATAATACCCATTTCCTTCCATGGGAAACCCTTATGTTTCTTCCTTATGATTGAGTATTTATGTGGAACACATATGAATGAACATGATTTAATGGGTATGATCATATAGTTCTTTAATTAATTGGTTAATGTTTAGTCTTGGGGTATGCCATGTTGGGAAAGGAGTAAACCTAATTCTTTTGTGGGACTTTGTCCACCATATGATATAATCTTGTATGTTAGAACTAACTCATGTTCATTTCATGTTGTATGTTTCTTTCACATTACTATGTATCCATTATTATATGATACCAGGTTCTATATGTTATTCTTCTATATGTTTATCCATGTTCCATGCCATTTTATTTCATCATGTTAAGAAAACTAACCCATGTGATATACTTTATTCCTATTTTTATTCCCTTACTGGGATTTTTAACTCATCCCTTTTGTATATATATTCCACAGGGTATCCTATGAAGATATAAGTTCCCAAAGGAATTTATAATCTCATTATAGATGGTTAATATAAATATTTTTTAATCTATCTCCATGTTTTTTGTACCTAGTCTTCAATTATAATCCTTTGTTTGTAAATGATGGTTATTTATGCTTAAAATAATGTCGTAATTTGTGTAAAGGGATAAGGTATATATATTTGGTATCAGGTCTAGTTATATTTGGAGATTAGGACAAGATAAATTTAGAAAAAACCCTAGTTATAATTTTATCACTATGGATAACCTAGATTGGAACTTAGGGAATCACATGTTAGGATAATCTTTTAATTTTCAAGTTCACCCTTCAATAGTCAATGTTTCCTTTTATTATTCTTATTAGATAAGTATTGAAGCCCCTAAAATTGTGTTTTTTTTACTTTTCTAGATAATAGAAGGAAATATGAGAACTACCCTCAACTATTTTTACCTCAGAATCTAACAAAAAATTTCTAGGGTGAAATTTCATAAGGTGGGAAAATATAACCACTCATAACATTATTAGGGGAATTAACCTTCTTATAATTATGTATCATAGTATAAAAACATACAGTGCATATAGAACCTAATAAAAGCATTATTCACATAAATTAGGAATTAAATAAGTGGTATTATATGAAATTAAGGAACTTATACTGACGGAATATTATCTTCGCTATTAGAATATTAATATGACCATTAAGAATAGTAATCGATCTAATAGAATAGTAACCTCACATGTGAAAGTATAAATAACATTTTTTGAATCTTATAAATGAAAATATTATATAATTTTATCATGAAAAAAGTTAATAAATGTTTTATAATGGTAAACTATGTGTTTGTATTTTTATAAAATATAAATATTTATTTACAATTATATAATTAATATAATGATTTAAAAGAAAATATAATTTCATAAAATAGATTAATAAATTAATATTTCGTTTTCTTATGATTATAACATAATTTTATGGGATCTTAGTTAATTTTTTGAAGGTTTCATAAAATCAGTTATGATATTAAAAATGTTATTTTTTGAAGAAATGGTGATTTTTATTAAAAAATAAATTTATCATATTTATAAAATTATATTCATAAAATTTATTCCATTTTTTAAATATACTTTTTAAAAATGTTGAGGTTGAATATTTATAATTTTTCTAAAATAATTAATGTTTTGTGAATACTGAAATACAATAATTTATGATATTTAACCAATAAATTAATTATTGAGTCATGTAGGATGTATGGATAATATAAGTACACATTTTATTGAACTATCCTAAAACCTTTACAATATTTTGTCACAATAATCAACACTACTGATATTCATGATCAAAAAAATAAACTAATTAAGAAAATAATCAAAAAACACACCTATCCTCCCTTATAAATACCACCCTTCACCACCTCTTCTCCTCACATATTCCAAGACTTTTTACTTCTATAAATTCAACCCAATTCCATTCCCAATACTATTCACCAAGTACATCATCATTTGATCTTAACAAAAGAACAAACTCAAGTTCCATAAGGAGGCTCTCAAGGAGACGATATACAAAATCCTCCACCTTTTACTTTTAAATTATTTATTTCTTCTACCCCACCATTTAATCTATAATAAAAAGGTATATGATATCTTAATTATCATATATATAATATAATTTTATTATGTTAATGGAATATCAATCATAAAATCTTTTCTCTTCCCCATCTAGTCTAAAAATTAGAACATCATTTGTGAGGTGTGGATTCACTGCCTCCGTGGATGATGAGTTTTTGTTTTCCGTTACTAACTTAAAGGATGGTAAAAAACTATTATTATAGTTAAAAAATATTTAAACATGTATATTATATATTTTTTCATGTTATATATCTAATATATATACATAATATTACATAAAAAAATAAAACTATTTTTTAGTGGTTGAAAACCTGCCAAAAACAAAAAAAAAATCATTTTTCATTAACATTTTATCTAATGAATAATTATTATATCTGAAAAAATGATATATAGTATAATTTAATATAATTTAACTATATTAATACCATATCATTCCACTTCTATAGTTTTTCTTTTATTTTACAAGAACTCTCACAATTAATATCAGGGGAACCGATCACGAAATCATGATTTGAATGCTCTCGGAATGATGAAATTGAATTTTAAAAATCATCAAAAAACTCTTAATGTACTTAATAAAATTATAATAAATAAAATAACTGTATAATTTGTTATTAATTAATTAATTAATGGATCTAATTTGATTATCCAAAAAATTAAGTGCAAGTGCAGAACACTTTTGAACATATGGTAATGGATCCTCTCTGAACCTCCATTTTTTTATTCAGGATGAATTTTATCTATATTTAACCCAATATAATTATTAATTATTCTTATATAATCATAATATGTTCTTTTTTAGGTTACAAAGTTATTTATCAATCTCAATAATTTTTTCATTTATGGGTAAATACATTTTTTACAATGTTTGATTCTCAATTCCTCTTGAAAAGAAATCCCGATTAAAGAGAACTTCTCCATTTCTTACCCATTCTCAAGTAAAATGCATATTCTATTTCAATCCATCATTATTTTTATAAAATAAATAATTTTATCCAGAATATAATCATGGTTTATTATTGTTTTTATACAAATAATGTTTCATTTTTCATCTTTAATTATTCTTTAATATTTTCCCTAAAACCACACCAAAGTGGATCATTTCTAATGTTTCTTAAACACAATTTTTACATATTTTCAATTCATTTGGACAGAATTTATCATGATATATTCCTATTTTACCTTATTAATATCCATGTATGATTTATATCCTTTCTTCCCTAGACACCTCTATGATACACCCACTTGTTTTGCCTTTTGATATGATTATTGTACTCTTATCTTTCCATTAGTTACCCTTATGTTTATTCCTTATGATTTATTCTTCATGTGGAACACGTATTCATGAAAATTTTATGATGGGTGTTACCTAATAGAACTATAATTCATTGGGTAATTTTTAGTCTCATGAGACGTCATGTTGGGGTCGAGAGTAAACTTAATTCCTTTATGGGACTTTGTCCACCATATGATATAGTATTTCTAGTTATCCTTGAATAATATTAATGTCATACTGTATTTTATTGAAATAATCCTATGTATCCATGATTATGTGATCCCATTTTGTATATTCTATGCTTCCATATGTTTATCCATATCTCATTCCTTTTTATTTCATCATGTTATGACTTCTAACCTAAGTGTTATGCTTTATTACTGTGTTTATTCCCTTACTGGGATTTTTAGCTCATCCACTATTTATATGAATTTCCTAGGTTATACTTGTTATTTGTAAGAGATGAAATGTAGTTATGATCTAATTATTGTTGAGTAATATAAGGATGTTCTAGTCTAATTCCATATTTTTAGTTTTATGTAACTTATATTCCAATGAAAATAGAATTTAGGACCCTTGGTTTATAATTGATGGTTAATTATAATTAAACTTATGAAATAATATTTGTAAAATGGTAATGTCTCTATAATTACAAGTAGTAAATTTTGGAGAAACAATTAAAAAATTACAAAATATGTTAATATCTTACTAGGAAACTAGATAACACACATGAACTAATAGTGTATTCATAGAGCATACATTGTATCTCACTGAAATTTATCTCAATGCATAAATTGTATCTCATTGCATACATTTTATTCATACAGAATTAATTATATATCATTGCATATATTTTATCTAAATGAAGTGTATAGGAATATATTACTACATACATTGTATCCTAGAGAGTGTGTTGTATCTCCCTGAAATGTAAGAGAATATATTGAATTAAATGTAATTTATTTACAAAAATGAATAGAAAATACATAAAATTATTATCACTTATCATGAAATTATTAGTTTTAATACATTGTATTTAATGAATTTTCAGTTTACTTCAACCGCATTTTATCCATTATTATATATACTGTATTTAGTGATATTTATTGAATAAATATATTTTTGTATTCAAATAAATTCTTAATGAAATATATTTACCGTGATCTGTAGTATTTTTTTAAACTTATGACTTCTGTTAAAATTTACATGAAATAACTATTCAAGAAAAAATAAGTGGATTAAAACTTGTAACAAATTAAAAAAAATATTCAATGAGAAGGGATGTTTATGTAATTAAAAATCATATTATAATAAATATATGGAATTATTTAACAATTTTGAATAATAAAAATTATCATTTTTAACTGGAAAACTCATTTAAAACATTTTAACATTCAACTATCCCATTTGGAATTCAATTTCATTATATTTGAAAACATAATATTAAACATAGTGCCTGGGAAATTTTTAATATTTAAATTTTCTTTAAGTTTTATCTTTCTCCTGTAGTCTATAGCATTATTTTTATTTATGTTAGACTTTATCTAATGATAATGCTATATTATATGTCGTTGGAATTCTACATAATCATCATCCAATCAAATCATGGGAAAAATGACATGATATTGCATCTCACACTGATTTATGATAAGTAATTTGAAACTCAATTTTCAAATTCATCTGGACCCTATAATTTTATAATTAAATTAATATTATATTTTCAATTAAATTTTATAGAGGAATAACTATCATCATCACTTTATGGGATGAATTTTTTGAACTACATACAAGACTCGTGAAAGATGCAACTGAACCAACTTACATTTTGGTCATGAAACTAGTCTGTGCAAATTAAATCAGTAGTATCTTCTTTCAATATTCCTTAAATATTAAATATATAATTAATAAAAAACATGAGTAGCGATTTATTCATTAAATTTATTTTGAATTTTTTCGGACACAATAATTTTTACCGTATGTTTTAATGCAACAAATCATCTTCTCAATCTAGAAATTCCTATAGTGAATTATTTTAGAAGTAGGTGATTATTTTTTATACTCATATCAAATTATAATATTTATTTTTATAATATATTTCATTTAAATCTTATTATATGATGATGTATTTCTAATAAAATATTACTCATGGTAAATTTTCAAATTTTAAATCTACATTAACATATGTAACATGTGATTTTATATTGATTATTAATTTACCACTTTTTATTTGTGGAAATATAATTATGATTTAATCATATTAATATATTAATGATGCTAATTTTGAAAATTTATTAAAATTATTTACTCGTTAGTATGAATAAAACACCCTAAAAACATATGAAAAACTGAGGAAAATGTCCTATTTATGTTCTATATCATCTGGAAGATTATTCCATACGAATGACAAGAAGAAAACAATATCATAAATTAGATAATAGAATTTAGTTAATGGATTAAATTAGTGAAAATTAAATATTTACTCTTGAATGATCAGAAAGAATTTGGAAACATGGTACACATTAATAATTTAATTCTTGTATTATAGGTTACAAAAAATCACAATGGTGGTAATAGGAAAAAAAATCATGACAACTACAACAGGTATTGTAAATCACGCATTTATGATATAAATAATGTGGGTACCATAAATTGAAATATTTTGTTTCATAATTATAATTCATCAATTTCATCGACTATTCCAAGGTAGTTTTACTAAATTCCCAATTTTATATTCAATTTTTAAAAAAATTTGTAACTATCATGGTACAGTTTTTATGATTGTTAACTTTTATAGAATTTCATAGTGGTTTACACATAATAGATTGGATATTATATTTAATACTTTTAAACATTTGGTTATTACAATATTAAACAAGTTATATTTATATCTTATGTAATTTTTTTAGGCAATTAATGGTGAATTGAAAAAATATTTAATTATTGCATCTGTGATATAAATTTAAACTTGGTCTAAAAATGATACTTTATTCTCTTAGATACTGAGTCCAAAAACTAATCAATGATATTGGTGGATTTATCTCAATTATAATCTTTGAAAAAAACAATTTATATCCAAAATATATTTATAGATAAGATATATACTATTTTGGGTAACTAAATAATATTAATATACTTTTTTCATATGGATGTACAAATTACAATGAATTAAGTTCTGTAAAATTTTGGAGAATAATGAGTTTGGATTTATCATTTACCTACATGTATTCTAGTATTAAACCATTCTTATCGATATTGAAGTGTTGTAATTCAATATACAATACATAGAATGACCATTATAGTAGAATTAATTCAAAGTTTTCTTTATTATAGATAATGATGAAAAAATTATTGATTTTAAGAACTATTCAAAAGAACTTATCGATAGGTCATTAAAATATATTTCACATTACATGTATATTTATTATTGGCGGTGACATTAAATTTCATTATCTTATAGGTTGCTCCTTATGATGAAACATCCTAGTGATATGTTTTATGTACTAAAAAACTATCATCTTCATACCCAATGGTATGAAATATTTAATTTCATATCTGTTTTTAAAGGTACTCATATTATATGATTACTGGTATATATAAAATATTATTTTTTTGTTTCTTAAACAATTTTATATTATATGAGATATATAATAAAATAATTGAACATAGTAAAATAAAGAAATAACGGGTATAATGAAATTAAATTTGTTCAAAATTCAATTTAGTATCATTTTCTAGTTTTAGGGGTTGTGTTATATCAATTTCATATTCATAAATTCCTTGAAATGTTTAACTATAGTATATTAAAATTTCCAGGGATTGTAATCATATTATATAACTCAAATTTGGAGGAATTAAAGTAATCTCATTATTTACTACTTTCAATCAAAGTAATCTAATTAAATAATGTGAACTACATAATATGGTTATATTTAGTGAACATTGACATATGGAGAGGAATTAAACTAGATAATGTGATTACATTCTATGAGATTTGAAATTTCATATTCAATCATTATTTAGAACTTTCATTATACTATTTTTAAAGTTTTAAATGTCAATATTCAGTACCGAAATTCATGTTTAATTTCATCAAATGTTAAAAGACCGTAATCAATATTTATGTAAACTCAAATTCTCTTAGAATGAAATCATATTATATAAATTTGATTGGTATACTAAAATGCAAGTTTGATTTCATTACATTAATATGAAATATGAAATGAAATTTTAAAATTGGTTGATGGATATGAATTAAGAATTTAAAACTATTGAGACTTTATCATCTTTTTGTATATGATTTTTGTCTCATATTTTACATAGAATATTATTTTCTGATAAATTTGAAAAATTAATTCAATAAATAATGATCTGATACAAGTGATGAACTCAAAACTAAATTCTGTAGACTGTTCAACTTCATCAGATCTAAAAAATCAATTCAATTAAAATCAATGAAAGATCAAAATAAAAAATTAATAGACCCCCCAAATGTCAATTACTATGTTCAAACATTTATTTTTTATTTTTTCCATTTTATGTATCCAATATTATTTACTATTACATTACTTTATCTACCTATATTGTAACTTTATAACGGTTTTAATAGCACAAAAGTATGAGTTTGTGTGTGTGAATTTTAATTAAATGATTATGTCATAAACATTCATATGTCAGGAACTAGTAATTTATATATATGAAAATGGGTTGGGTGATTCATGAATAAAATGAATGTAGTGACCCCCCCCCCCCCCCTCGTTCCGCCATCATGTGTTACCCCACATCCCCTAACCCTCTCTTGGATAAAATTTATTTAATTGTTTTATCTTTTATTTATTTTATATTCCTTATCTACATAATAATAAAGAAAGGGAATGAATTGATGTCACTACCCATGCCCCTTCCCATAATCATTATTCCCAATTACCAACCTTCATACCCTTAATAAATTTAATCATTCTTAATAATATATTTTAAATTAAAAATTGATTCATGGGTTTCACAATCTCTTTCATGTAAGGGATTCCATGTTTCACACTCCCTTGAAAATCACCAGAATCTATTTTTATAATTTTATTACTAAAATAAATAAATAAAATTGATTTTAATGAGACCCTATTATTTTGAGGTTTGGATTTATGAGGTTGATAAAAATATGGAATCCCACATTGGAAATGGGTATAAAATTTACAAATCTCATTCTTTTGTAAAAATGGGTCATGGGAAGTTGTTTTCCAGAAAACATATATATGCCAAAATTATTTTAAATTACCTTAAAATGTATTCTTTTATTGAAATGTTTTGTAATATTTTATATATATATATATAAAAACAAAAATATATAGTTAATAAAAAATTGACTAATGAAAAAATAAGTTTTTAAACATTTATATTTCAAAATTTCAAAATTCGATCAGTTTACTCCCTCTAAAGGTATCCTTATATTAATCAAATAAATTTTTCATTTTATTGAAATTGTGAGACCAAATCTATTTTAATAACACCAATATTGATATATAAATAATGGGATGAAAAGAGTAAAAAAATTATTAATATATTCAATCCAAATTATCTAGATATATTATTCCATCATTAATACTATAGGGATATCATAATTTAGTGGTCAATATTCACAAAATCATGGTAAAGTTCACAAGAAAAAATTTAACTTAGAACCCTATACAAAAAAAGTGGGGGTGGGTCAAACCCTTTGAGAAAGTGAATGTAATTCACATGCCAATATTTAAATTTTTTTTTGTATTCTTCATCTGAATAACTATTTTACAATAATCAAATAGGTTGTATCACAGAAGAAACTAGAATATTGATTCTGAATCCCTTAAGGTGATGAACCAAGACATGGTCAAGATTCAGTGTTTTAATGTAAAAAAATTATCTAGATTAAAAGATAATATGTAGCTCCATATTATAGTGTTGAATTTTTTTTAACATTTTATAACCAAATATTCCTACCATTCCTAATGGACATTCTCAAAATCCTAAGGGCATGGTTGTTGATGTTACTCTTATCAAACACATTCATGAAATGATAAATAAACATGAATTCAATGTTGTTTTGTGCCAATGATATATTTTCAACACTTTATCAAATCATATTTATAACTATTTTTCTTAAATGATTTACAATCAAGATATTTGTGATGCACTTGAATTCAAGTACAAATATTAGGAAGAAGGTTCCATAAAATTTCTCTTCAAAAAGAATCTTAAATTCAAGATGGTTGACAAAAATATTATTTTAGAGAAAGTTCTTATGCTCCAAGTTATAGAAAACAAACTTCATTCCCTTAAAATTTATATAACAAATTATTTTCAAGTTAGTAAAATTATTAGAAAATTGATGACTATACGGATATAATTCTGTAAAATCACTAATTAAAATGAGTGAGGATATTTCCTTTTAAAAATTAAAATTATCCATTATATTCATGAATAATCCATGTTGAGAGACTTGGGTAAGGATTTGAAATTTGATACTAATTTTAATATCATTGAGTGAATGGTACCACTGAAAACATCTTTACATGTTAAGAAGAAATGTCAATAATTAAAGAAAAAAGGAAAACCTTCTAAGGTTAAATGAGACTGGTTTCACTATGGAAAACTATGGCATTTTTTTAAGGCAATGTAACTATCAAAATAAAGTTGAAATACCACTAAAAATATGTTGACTTAAGAAAATATAGTTTCAATTATATCTAAATTCAATTTGAATTTGATGAAAATTGATTGGTGGATTCCTTCTAGAATATTATATATCTGTTCAAGGATCATTCTACGTTCCAAAAATTTAATGATTGTACTATCATGAAAGAATTACACCTTAGAAATAATGAATGTATCAATGTGGCCTGAAAATGAAGTGTGGAACTAGAATTTACTTCTGGGAAGAACTTGAATCTTCTAATTTTGTTCTATATACCCCATATTTAAAATAATTTAGTCTTTATTGGTCTTATATATAAGAAAGAAATTGGAGTTTCATTTTAATCCTTCACGGATATCCTGTTAAAGGAAGTCATATTTTGGGGGAAGGGGTTCTCAAATGATGGGATGTATCAACAATGTGTTAATAATAAGATTGAATATTCTACTTACCTAATTGAATATTCTAATTTATTCATGATTCTAAAGCACATAATAATTCTAATTCATTAAAATTAAAAAATAATTTAAACAAAATTAACTTTGGAAATGAATTTAATAATTATGTAACATGTATAGAATCTAAAATAGTTAAAAACTATTTCAAAGTGTTATGAGAAATTATAATATATTACAATTATCACATTGTAATATTTTTAAATTAAATTGTTTGTTTACACGTGGAATTAAAAGTAACATTATTACTTTTATTAATGATTGTAGTAAATTTTTAAAAATATATCTTCTTAGAAAAATAGATGAATCCATTTATTTTTTAATAAGTATAATGTTTAAGATGAAGAAAAATTAAATAAACGGATTCAATTAGTATGCTCAAATAGCAGTAGAGAATAATTTATGAAATAATTTAATGAATTGTATGAATAAAATGGTATAATTAATAAAAGTACATATCGTTACAAACATTAAAAAAATTATTATATTAAAGGAGAAATTATACTTTAGTAGAAATAGAAAATTTTAGGATTAATAAATCTAAGTTACCATAAAATATATAAGTTAAATCTTTATTGGCTACATTTAATAATTATATTACTACTGCTTCTAAGAAAACTAAGTTAACACCATATGTAATTTGGAAAGGGATAAGACTTAATGTTTTACATTTTAATGTGTGTGGGGGTTTAGCTTGGTATATAGTTCATGATCCAAAAATAATAAAAAGTACTTTTCAAGAGATTAATGATTTTTTTTGTTAGATATTAAGAAAATAGAAAATCATATATAGTTATGGATTTGGAATCTAATTTAATTGTTTAATCAAGGGATATAGAGTTTTGTTTTTTTTTTTAAAAATTATATATATGATGTAGAGGATGTTATTCCTAGGACCACTATCTCATGTACACCATTAATTTAAAATAAAATAGTATAGTATAATGATAATTTTTTAGTTGAACCTAAATGGAGTAAAAGACTAAGAAAGGGGAACCATCTACACTGAAATTTTATTTCTCCAGATTCCATAGTTTTCCTTATTCAGTGAGAAGAAAATAACCATATTCTAAATAATTTCCCTATGTTATTTAATATAGAAGATAACCAAAATACACATAAAGAAGCAATGACTTATAGAGATGTTACTTTCTATAAGGAATAAATTAATGATGAAATGGATTCCACTGTGGAGAATAATACTTGGGTCATTATATATTTACGATGTGGTTAAAAATATTTTAGTTGAAAATGTATTTTTTGAAATAAGTATGATTATAAATTGTAATATTTATGATTTTAAATCTATATTTTTTATCAAATGTTTCAAATAAAAATAATGGATTTATTATTTTGATATTTATTCTATTGTATCATAGACTACATCAATAATTATTTTATTTTCATTATTTTCAATTAATAATTTTTATTCACATAAAAAGGATATTAAAATAAATTTTTTGAATTGGGAGTTAAATGAATAGATTTAGATTGAACAAGTATGAGGGTATTTTATAGGGTAATGATGAGAAATTATGTAAATTAGTTAAATCTCCTTCTAAACATATACAAGATCTGAATCAATGGAATAAAAATTTTGATTTTATTATTTAATCTAATGGATTTACTCATAACAATGTAGATAGATGTTTTTATTCATTTTTTTTAAATGAATACGGAGTTATTGTGTATTTATATATGGTTGATATGTTAATTTTTGGAACTAATATGATTGGTTTTAAGTAGAAAAATAATTGTTTATCCTCTATGTATAAAATGAAGGATCATGGAATAGTTGATATTATTTTTGATACTACAGTTAGAAAAAATACTATGATTTATTCTTTATTTCAGACTCATTACCTAGAAAAAAGTTAAATAAATATGATCATCTTGATTTCAAAGATTCCAATACTCCTTTTAATTCTAGTGTTTATCTGTTTGTGAATACATGTAGAGTCATAGCATAACTTGAGTATACTAGTTCAATTCGTTCTTTAATATATGTAATGCATTGCACTAAAACTAATATTACTTTTGTGGAATGTAAAATGTGTATATATTCCAGTAATATTGGTGATGATCATTATACATGTATAATAAAATCTTTGGATACTTTAGAAATATAAAATATTTATGTTTATTATAAAATGACTACCTGGTTGTTTAATAAGGACACACTGATGTGAGTTGGATTACAATTATTGGTGATAATCAGTCCACATATAGATAATTTTTTACTCTTATAGGTTGTGTTTTTCTTGGGTGAGAAAGAAATAAATAGTTATTTCACATTAAACCATAGATTTTGAGTTTATTGGTTTAGAGGAATGTGGAAAAGAAGCTAAATAAATTAGAAATCTATTATTCGATATTAGAATATGACCTAGTATAATGCCTCTTATAATTATGGATTTTGATAGTGAATGAAATTTATAAAATTATTATAGTTCAATGTAAAATTTAAATTCTAAACATAAATGTTTTATAAATGATCACTACTAGATATTCAGTTTATGTCCATAGTTTATAACCATGGTTATTGTTCAAGAAATTGTGTCTATAGGTAATATCCATAGTTTGATAGACCGTAGATCCTATTTGTGTGCCAATTTTGAAATGACTATATCCATAGTTTCACATTCTAGATATATTCATATAACCATGGTTTGAACTATGGATATTGAGATATAGACACAATTTCTACTATGGATATATCTTATTCCATGATGAATTATATCCACTGTTTAAAACCATATCATAGTTCTATTTCCACTATTTAATCCACGGAAATAGGTCCACTGCCTTGATTTCTAACCGTGGATAAAACCTTTCCCATTCCAACTTATATCCATGGTTATGAACTATGGAAGTAGATATATTTCCATGGTTTGAACCATAGTGATAGATTTATAGTCGTATTTTTATGTATGGATATATCATGTATATACCATAAAAAACACCTACTACCACAATTTGAAGAGTGGTTGTGCTTGAAAGTAGATAGAAATAAATTGTTATCTGGAATCTATTAGAACTTATATCCACTCATATTTATCATCATAAATATAATCCATACCCTAAAAATAAAATACAACACAAAATAGTAATAATAAAAAAGGTATGCTTCTAAATACATAGTTGGGTGAAAACCCATTATAAAGTATGCACTATACCTACTTGAAAAACATAACTAGTAATATAGGATAGGTTACCTATCATTATCATAGATAAAATGATTTTCATCTACCACATGTTTCCTGTCATCCAAGAAACACCATTATCTCCTACAACCCATCAGACTCTCAAAAATATCGCATTTTTCATCTCACCACCTATCAATATCCAAACTAAATTTTCATGAAAAATCATGATCATTTAAAGTATTACAAAAATGGGAAATAAAATTGGTTTCAACATTCATAATAAAACATTCACCACAATAAAGAAGTCAATGTATAGAATCAAAGAGAGATAAAACATCAAATAATGGGAAAATTGTCATCCCAAGATAAAAATGAAACCATCAGGGAAATAGGGCCTAACCATTGAAGAAAATAACATGAGTTCCCAAATACCTCCCACATCATCCCCCAAAATAAACTCACAACATCTCACCAACATGATATGTCCCATAATGTTTTGATCTATATACTCGGTATGAAAATAGTTGCAGTACCAATCAATGTTTTCCAATGAATTTATATTAATATTAATACATTACATAAAAGTAATTTCATAATAAATTATATATCTCAATAATTTTTCAATGTAATTAAAAGATAATTTTAAATGATATCAACAAAATTTCCAGATTTAATAACCTTGGAAAAATCTTCTATCACAACTTATCATTCACACACATCATGTCCTAACCACTATACGATGCACATACCAACCTCAAGGGGCGTTTATGTTTGGTTTTTTCTAGTTAATGAAAAAAACTTAACCAAGAAAAAAATACCTTAAAAATTATTCTAAAAGAAATTTATAATTACACAAAAAATTAAATAAACTGAACCAATTGTCTTGTATCTTCTTTAAAATTGTGTTCCTATGTAGGATTGATTAATTTAATAATGAAAAACTATTAGGAAAGACCCCATGTTTAAATTTTTACTACTCATTAATTTTTTATTGGAAATATTTTTTTTGATAAATGATAAATAGAATAGAAATTATTTATGATAGGGGAATTAGAAAGTTGTAAAATCAATATGCTGGTATGAAAATAATTTATTCTCCATCTTGATTCTGTTTTTTGTTTCAAAATCATTTTTTAATTATGCTAGTTTAAAATACTCATATTTCTAAAATCGATGATAAAATTTGGAAATTCATCTCATGATGGTCTTATAAAAAAAATTAGGAAAGGATTTCAATCGCATCAGCAATGATATTTTGATTAGTTTTTATGAAAATGCGAATAAATAAAACCTTTATACATAATAAAATGGTATTACTATAGGTCTTGAAGAACGTTTTTTTTTACATAATTCAATTTCATTTTTAGAAATATAAAATAGAAAACATTTTTTTGAATAGAGGAACAATTGTAGTTTTCCAATTACAACTTAGTTATCTTTATCCTTTCCCCTTTGTCTTTCCCTTCCTCATTTTGTAGTGATAAACACTTACATGGTAGTAATAAAAAAATCATTCTCGTGTTTCCCATGGAATGGATGTTTGTTGATAGGTATCATGTGAAAATGATATTATAAATAAGGTCCTTACCTTATTTCCAAATTGATTATTGAGATCATAGTTAGAGCAATATTTCCTTTGATGTTTGGCATTATTGCATATCACATGTCTCATATTCATCTTTACTTTATAAGTTTTGGTTCTTTCTATTAGGTTATGTCTGGTATATAGAAACAAAATTAAAAGAAATTAAGGGAGTGTAAGTGAATGGAGTATGGAAAAAAGATGATGTTTAGTTAGTGATGGAAGGGAAAATAATTTAATATAATTAAAGTTATTATATTATGATAAAATTTACATCATAATATTTCCAAAATATTAGTATTACCAGAACCATCGTGACCCTAATCATCTCCTACCTGATTTTCAAGAAAATGTAATATACATGTCAAAACAACACTATTATACTCATAAACTCAATACTCAGTAGTAAGAGACACAATAACCTGGGCACACAGATTCAGTGCAATTGAAATGAAAAGAATTTAATAATTTAAACACAAAACCTGAATAATCATAACACCGTGAAATAAAGTATTTAAATTTGTTCCAATGAGTGGAAATATGAAATAAATGTTTTATATAATTAAAAACATGGTGTGATCCCCAAAAATTCATGTATATTTTACTCTTAATAGATGAACTATTTATTCTTCTCTTTGTAAATTTGAATCAAACTTATTTTTATCATTATGTACTTCAAAAAGAAATAATAATAATCATCAGATTAAATCATTTTATTTCATGAAAAATAAAAATAGGTAACATTTGAGAAAGTAATGGATGTTAATCCCAAATGTTGTGGATGATGTTACAGTGTACTGGGTATAATTTAGGTCCACCTAAAAACATCATTGGATGCTAATGAAGAGTTTTTATTTGATTATTCCCCCTCCACTGACTAATGTAATACAACAGCACTCCTACCGGAAAACAGAACTCTCACTAGCCAGAAACACTCAAACATTCCAACTACTTACAATAGAATAAAAAATATATTAATATAACTCAAACATAGTACAATGTATGTCACAAGAATTCAAACACTTAAATTCCTACTCATAATATAAGGTATAAACCAACTTTTTGCACTTAAATCCCTACCCTTCTAGTAGCACTCAAACAGAACTCAAACATTGATTTTACATAATTTAAAAAACAATAATACAATATAAATAGAACTCAAAAAAAATACATGCTTGGACATATATATTATAGTATTATAGGGTTTTTATATTAAAATTGAATCATAATCATAAGTAATGTAAAAATGTGTATATTTAAATATATATCAGGATGTATTTATTATATTTTTTTGAATGTGTATCTTTAAGAATTTTTGTAAGAATAAGTTGTAGAATAAGCAAAGTAAATTTAAGAATGAAAATTTTTTGTAGGATAGTATTTTTTTGGTATCAAAATTAGAATTTGAATAAAAATAAATATGTATAAGGATATATATGTGTGTGTGTGTGTGTGTGTGTGTATGTTAGTTATGTATTTCAATCATGATCATATAGCCCCACTAAATACATCATCATGCAACATCAATAAACTCGTTCAAATCCATGGTTCATGCCCTCCACACTTATTTAGATACCAGTATTACCCAAGAATTGTATTTTTTCATACCTCTCTAGTAATAAGATCCAATTTGTAGAAATATCCAACATACATGATCCCAGTCCTAGTTTTCCTAAACCATCAATGATCCTTAGTAGTGTCTCTCATCTCCCATGATCATAGCCAAGTCTATTGCCTATCCAAATATACCATTCTAACCATTCAAAAGACAGTATCCTCACCTTTGGTGCCAAAGAAGATCAATATTGAGGCCTAAACCTTCCATTACCATTTCAAAATACACACAGACATAAAAATATGCTATCAAAAATCACATTAGGACTCACCAAAACATCTACACACCACCAGATCCTAGAGAACCTAATATAATATTCCTCCTTCCAACCTAAAGAATTTCGTAGATCTCTTTATTTTGATGCAACACTAATAAATCTTTATTAGAAAAAATTATTCAGACATGTATGATATAGATAAACTTTTATCTATATTCTAAATTGTTTAAATAGTACACATATCCTTTTCAATTCATTATCTCCTTAAATATTTCCACTAGTTGTTCGATAAAAGTACTCAATGAACAAGAACCAACTCATCTATTTTTTTCTCAGTCTATCCTAAATAAATGTTCTATCCCCAACCCATATCTCCAAATCCCACTAGTCTGACCCATTTAAAATCTAATCTAATACCAATCCAATGTATTAACTCCAAACAAAAATTTCAATATCTCCTAACTATTTGCATGCATACCACTCCATCAATGTTTCTTACACTACAAAGAAACAACCCATAGTTATACCTTTATTTTTGATAAATAGAGATCAATATCATAGGATCATCCCCATCAAACAATCAATGTATATTAATAATAGATGTTATATATTATTCTTGGAATGAATTTTTTTATATTTAATTATGAGGGATTCAGCTTCTAATTTATTTGGGATTTACTACTATTTTGGGGGGATATACTATTGAGGACTATCACCAGACCATTGTAGGTTAGTTTTAGTTCAAATTATGTTTAAATTATTTTCCTAATTCTTTATATTGTTCCATGAAAATATTATTATTTATATCTAAGTGCATGAAGTTGTTTATCAACTTCATATATGTGGTAAATTGAGGTTTCATGTTCAATGATAGTGTTATTATAAACTTAAATGAGATGACCAATAATTTTTCTAATAAACATTAAAAAATCTTCACGTATATTTTGAATATTAGTGTGGTCTAACAAATATCAAATAATAAAAATTAAAGACTCATTTCTTAGATGAAAACTCATGGATAATTTTAGCGGATTCACTTAATAGCATTTAATGGCCTATGTTTTTTTCCCAGTACTGATAAGTTTGACATGTAAAAAATTCAAGTATGCAATGTTGAGGGTTTGTAAATTTTATTGGAAAAATTGATAAATATAACAAATTTATTTCTTTTTAGGATGAATATAAATTTATGGTGACAAAAAATAATCTAATAAAACACCATAAATCTAAATTTTGAGTCAAATAATTATTTCTCATAATCTTCAAATGAAATCATGGTCAAACCCTTGAAAATAACATTTTACATGAAAATGATTCCATTGATATTCTAAGAGAATTTTTTATTCTATGATAAAAACAAATGTTTAAGACTTTACCACCTTCAATAAATAGTTCCAAAATCAAAGGAAAATAATTTTTTTGGAAAATAAAATTACATGGAATATACCAAAGTACACATCATATACTCTAGCCAAATTATTATCTTCAATTTCTCCATTGTAAGATGAACTCACACACAAGACATTGAATTCTTACATAATGAAGATATGTTACAGGAATTTTAAGGCATATAGAACTGATATGTATATTTTGTAGTAATATTTTCTCAATTGATCACATATAGAATGGTTATACATGGTATGCATGGTATTCCACATACGAAGATCTGCTTGATCATGAATTTGGGAATATATCCTACCATCACAATCATGTCTCTTCCAAAAATACATAGAAATTTCTAATTAATTACACACTATGTTGTTTCCATTTATTATTTAAAAATTTCCCATAGTGTTTATTCAACCATGAAAACATGAAATATAGTCATAAACACAAAAATGATTCTTTTTTACCACATAAGACATATATATAGAATTATAGTACTTTTTACATAGTAAAAATTTCAAAATGGAATCCACAAATTAATTTCATTATACATGAATCAAGATATAGTACTTGGATTATGTGGTTAGACAAACTGTTATAATGATTCTATTATCTTTCTTCCACTACAATCAGAGAAAATAATTCTCCCATTATAAAATTCGTGAACTATTTATAATTCTACAAATAACCAAGAATTAAATATTGATATTATACACCTGTAATACATTAGTGTGATTACATTAATGATAAAAATAATCCTCAAATATATTGAATTCCACTCTAAATGAAACATCCAATCAATATAAACCCACCAATACCCCCTTCACATCAAACCAATATCACTCTATGACATAATTATCATCAAGTAACAAAAATAATATTGTATATCAATCCCAAAAGTTTTCTCAACCACTAAAAGGTTTCATTCCATGATATGGAAGTAGGTGTAGGTCCTCATACTTGTGTCAATGTATGAAGATATCAACACAATCATTATCAATCTGAATAGGAACATGACTTGGTGTATCCCTAGTAAAACTAAAATCCTACCTTTGTATAGAAGTATCAATCAATAATGTATCAAATTTAGATAAAATTTATAATTCATGAGAGTTTTTTAATATATAAAAGGGAAAATTTTAGAATATTTGATTATAATTTCCCAACTTGCTTTTGCATAATATCCCGCCATGAAAAAAATGGATGTATATAGACAATTAATACTTCATCTTATGATTAATATACTACCCTAGAAGTAATATATTAAAATTAAACTCACTACTCCAATGAGTAAATAATTTATTGAAGTTACTATATAGAAATACATCAACAACATCCCCCATTAGTGGGTTTTATTTTCCTCATTTAGTGAACTCAAAACCCAATATCACTATTGATTGAGTTTCTCAAACCATAATGTCACAGGTTTCTACTATAATAATTTACCTTAGTAAATAACCTATCTAAAACCACACAAATATTTCTCCAATACATTTGGACCCTTCTCCAGATATCAAAAAGTATTATTTTATCGCCAACATTATGGGTCTTATAAGGAAGGGATTGATAATTATAACCAAGAGGAATCACACAAAAATTTAGTTTCATTCACTAACGAACCTGGAACAATAAATATTTACTATACACAATATTTAATATGTGTAACTATGACACGAACTAAGAATTTATATTAAATATAGGAAGACAAAATAATTAATCAAATAAAAAACATAAAAAATTTCGGATATCTTATAATAATGTATATAGTAAAATTACCTATATATTACGTAAAATTCCCTATAAATTCAACCCCAAGGAAAATAGTATAACTAACCAATGTAGAATCCTTTTTTAGGACTCCATTAATAATATATGTTCCATGATAACATAAATTATCAACTCTAAATTAAGTTGAATGTAATACTAACAATATAGTGTAGCAAATGGCCATCATTTTGATTATTAGTTATAATCATAAATAGGTGAGATCTTACACGTGTGACCATGATTATTTTTCACAAGTAGGGAGATATATTTTTCATTTTAAAATGAATAATTATTTACCATAATAACATGAAATATCTAATATATGTGGTGTTTTTAAGAAGTGGTTTTTTATATTTTTATAAAATAATTAATGATAAAAAATTTAAATTGGTGTAAAACATTCTATTATTGTAATAATGAAGAATTTGTAAGAAATAAATAATGATCATGGACACATGAAATATATGTCAAATATCCTTGTGATATAATAGTTTTGTTCCAAAATGGCATAGGTAAATATGAAATGAGAGTGTTATGAACATTAATATGTTAATAGTAGAGGAAGTACATACATGTGGTGGGTAAAAATTATTTATTTATGTTTAAATCTGATATTTTAGTGAAATTATGATTGAATTGGCCTTCATGTGTGTGGAATCACTTCAAGAGTAAGATTATGGCCTCATGAAAAATATGTTATAGAATCCCAAATAACAAAAAAGCCAACCAATAATTAAAAACTGAGTAGACACAAAATTCTGATGAAAAAAAACTTAACATGAAGAAAAATCTATATAGTTTGGCTGGTGAGAAATTTCAAAGAAGAATGATGATATTACCTTTTATAGAAGAGGTATAGTATTTGTAATTCAATGAACATTGTATTTTTCTATAAAAAAATTTCAAAAAGATAATGGGTTGTGTTGGTATAAAAAATTGATAATTATTTTTACCAAAATTTGAATAATATTTCAATCACATAACACTTTGGATGATATAGAAAAATATAAAAGGTGATTATTTCTATTTTTGAAAAAAACAATTATAATTAGGTAATGTTTGACTACAATTTTTTAAAAGTTTTAGGGGTTATCCACCACATATGAAATGGAAAATTATCAAGAACATAAAATCATGGATAGATAAAAAATTGTAACTATAGAAAGAAATATATTGATACAATAACATATAAACCATCTTGAATATATACCTTCTTGAACTGATTATAGTTGTTTATCATGAAAATTCATGACTGAATATATAAATAACATAAAAAATCATATTATATTCATGAAAATATATACCTTCTTACATTGATCATAGTACATTGTCATGAAAATACGTGATTTAATATATAATTGACATAAAATTGTGTTTTCATAATAAGTATTATTTTTATAGAGTAGATACCTATCTAAAAAATAATACATTATCCAGAACATTCCTCTCTAAAAAAGTAGTTATGCAAGGAAATATTTTGAAACAATTATATATCACCCACTTGAATATATACCTTTTCAAAATGATCATATTATTTTATTATGAAAATGCTTTCATGAATATATAGATAGCATAAAATTTGTATTTTTTTTCAAAAAATATATACCTTCTTTCATTTCTCATAGTACCTTTTCAAGAACATATATACTTGAATATATAAATAAAATAAAATTAATGTTTTGAAACATATATTATTTAAATAAGTGGTAGAAAATTATTGTTTACAATGTGATACATTTCTACAAATGCACTGATCATATGGGATATTGATATAGACATTTTTCAATGATTAATAACATATTTTCCATGGAGAGATGGAAATAATAGGTTGTCCCTCGTGTAAAGTTACATAAATTTAAAAATGAATGGTTAAGAATTATAAAAATTAGTAGGTAATAAATTCCCATAGTAATAACAAAATATTGGAGAATAATGTTTTCCAAATAATAGAAAAAGATTAAAAAATTTAGAATTACATTTAATGACCTTCATGGTAAGGGAGAATGTAAATGAATCAAACCCAAAAATAACATTAATATACACATATACACATTCTTCAACAAGTTTTATATATAAAAATATCATTATATTATTTAATAATAGAATATTATTTCATAGGAAAAGTCCATGGAAAATGAATAATAAATAAAAATAATATCAAACATTAAATAATTTTTCCCATTAATGTAGCCCTAATTAACACAAGGAAAAAAGTTAATTAAACTATTCTGAAAAGTCGAAATAATATATAAATAATTATAAATTTAAAATATACATTAAAAAATTAAATATAACTAAGTAATACCTACGAAATTTTCTAAGAAAGAATAAAAAGTGTAAAGATCCCATTTTGAACAGTAATATAGTGGGATCCAAATTATTAATTACTATAGTGAGAATAGCATAAAGTTATATATTCATGAAAGAAATATTGCTGACTATCTAGCTAAAAACATATTATAAAAGAATAAAAATCAGTTTATATATGATATGAGTGTATCAAAAGAGAAATTAATAGATAGAAATTAATTTGTAGTGCTATATGGGGGGGAAATCAAAAATAAGCCGCATGTTAACTATAACCTCATAAAATGCAGTATGATGGGAACCCTAGCCAGTTATACAGAAGTAATTCAATAGAAGTGTATGAAGTGGGTATTTTTCATGAGAAATCGTGGAAGTTAAGATTTAACTAGTATTGGTGAATGGGGTTAGTGAGAAATCACATGAGTATGTGGATCATGATGGTAAGGATGGGTTTGGGTGAGAAATATGGGAGGTGGGGTGCCCACATCAGTTGAGAATGATCTCGAAGAGGTGGGGTGGTTACATTAGAGGGGGACTGTAAAAGGTGGTGTGGTCACATCAGAGCTACATCAAACAGTAGTGAGCCACATTGTTTTAGGGTCTTGATGACGTGGGTTCAATTCAGCACCATGTATGTAGGGAGGTGGGGAGGCTGTATCGGCATGGAGGTGGGTTGGATGTGTCAAATTTGTGTCGATAAGGAGGTGGGGGTCACAGCGGAGTCATGATAGCAGGTAGGTGGGTTGTATGCATTAGAGATAGTGGGGTATGTGGAAACATGAGGGGAGTAGAAGGGGGATAGGGGTAGGAGGAATCACAAGGGAGGAAGTGGAGGAGGAGTGGTGAGGTAAGAAGATGAATCGCAACGGATGAATTGCGACGGAGCAGAAATCGTGAGGGGAAAAGTAATCATGAGGGGAGGAGAGTACGGACATGGGCATATTTTCGCATTTATATTTAAGTTGGATATTTCCATGGATTTTATTAATAATTTCTATACATATAAGGTAGTACTCTTAATGTTTTTTTACCATATTCAATTCAAAATAAGTCAACATGAGATACTCTTATTCTCAAGATGACTCTTGCAACAGTTTTTAGTTGATTCATACATAATGTTTGAATCTCAATGTTGGTCCTTAATTTGATTTAATAAAAATAAATTAAGAGTTGTGTTATGCTATGATTTTCAATAATTTTACTTAATAGGTGACCTTAATGGTACACTTTGTGGAAAACATTATATTTTTCCATTGAATTTCACAGTTGGAAGAAGATAAAATATTCATAATTATAAAATGCAACATAAATTTTTGATTGAAATTTATATACAAATATATTCTTTACTTGCACATAAAACCCATTTTTTCCTTAGATTCCATGATTTATTAATTGTAAAAACAATCATCCATCATATTTTCCCCAAATATTATTGAGGTTTTTCAATATAATTGTTTACAATTTAATTAATGAAATAAAATATGGGTTTTTTCCTAGAAATCATTACGTATTTATCATTTTTAATCCTTGAATTCATTATAATATACTATTGTAGTATTTTTTAAATGAAAACAAGTAATAATTATCTAATTATTTATAGGGTTGTAGGCACTGTTTAATTTCAAAAAAATGGATTGTATCATGTCCAAATACTTGTATTCCTTGAATCTCCATATAAAATTTCAACAACTACTTATCTAAGTCAGATACATTCATCTAAAATACAAAATTAAATAGAGTATCCCCTTCTATATGAATGTTTAATAAGATACATGATTTATATACATTGTGGTGTTAATACCCCAATATCACCTTTCTTGAAAAACCAGATATCTTAAAAGTTTTCCCAAAAAATTTGTTAGTATTTCATGTTTTTATGAGGATGGATATTCTACATCCAAAATATGTTATAATGGTTAGATAATATCAAATAATGGTGTTGAAATATACAATTTTTAGGTTTTACCTAATAATATAAATCTTATGATTAAATACTAGGCTTTCCTAAACATTTAAATATGTAATTAGTCACTTTTAATAAATTATTTTTGTAAATACATAAATAAAGTACATGAGAAAGTCATAGTTTCCCTTTATTGAATAAAAAATACATAGGAAAGTCATAAATTGGTATATGAGATAAAAAATTATTATGATTATTGATATATTTCACCATGTGATCTACTTGGTGAATATATGGTTGTGGCATTCATCTTAGCTTTCCCCCAGTAGAGATATTATCTTACATTTTCATGGTGAAAAAAATATAACTTATTCAAATAGAGATATCCTTGATGACATTATATCAAAAACAATAATCACCTTAACAATGTTCACCACATGGTTTGAAAAAAAACACAACATACCCAAATCATTTTGTCTCACATATGATGACTTTTTTACAAAATTTGTTTTCCACAATCGATAATGATGTTGTTATCCTAGAAAGCGATGATTTTCTATTGTTAGATTACATTATATTCCTCCCACAATCAGAGAGATGTATTAACTTTGAATATTTCTCATGAAAGTTAGATTCCCACACTATTTTAATGATATAATGAATGTGAATCAACCCATCCTTCACAATTTCTGATAATCCTTCTATGATTTGGAAGAACTTATTGATGATATAAAATTCCTTGAGGCTACTATAGAAGAATCAGTTTATGCAATAGAGAGTTCCTTGTATAATTTATTTTAAAAATTTCTATACTCAAACCTGGTTTCACGACTAGACTATTTATGGGGTAGCACCCAAAAAATACTATCTAGAGATACTAAATATATTTAACAAAACATGTTATATAAACAAGGTATATTAATTTTGTATTAAATTATTACTTAAATATATGTATATATACACATGAAAATGTATATTTAAATTAAATAACAGAAATTGTTCCCATTTTTTTATTCAAATATTTTTTTATTAATTTAATACATTTATAATAACACTTAAAACTATATATATACTACACAATATTGAGTTTTTTTTGTATTTGTTTTCAATATTTAGTGTTGTTGTGTATATGTTTTCACTTATTTTTATACAATCAAGAACTACATTTCCATCTGATGTAATTAATGTAAAATTAAATTTACATGTTGAATTAATTTAAAAATATTTCAAATTTTATGTCCAAAAATAAAATCACTATACCAATGGTATATATACTATTCACATAACATTTTATTTTTATCTAAATAACTGAAAATAGAATATTCTTTTATCTTTCCCAAATTTAATGAAACTATATGCATTTCATGTATTTTGAAAATTTTTATCAATGGTTTTAAAATGGATTCTAGTGAAGTAAATATTAATTTAGAGTTATAGTTGTATTAAAACTACTATAGTTTTGTAAATAGAATATTTTAGTGTTGAAAATATAATATTTCTGGTGCTGTAAAAATTCTACTTCTATAGTGCTAAAAATAAAACATTTATGTGTTGTAAATATTATAGTGTTGTATTCCTACTACTATAGTTCTTTGAATGGAATATTCTAGCACTATAAATATAATATTCTACTATTACGATACAGTATAACCACTATAAATATTTCAATTCTATAAATAGATTATCCATTGTTGTATTCCCACTACTGTATTTCATATTCTATATCCCACAGAGTTACAAACTTTATTACCACTTTTAAATGAAGTATAATTTATTTTTTAAAACTTTTACATACTTTGATTGAAATAACTTATTGATATAAATTCAAGTGTTATTTTAACCTTTTTAAAATAAATAAATAGCTCGTTTATAGAATGAAAAACTATATGTTATAACAAAATCATCATACTAGTATTAAATAACTAATTTATTCTTATAAATTTTACTATATTACTTTATCTTGTTTCAAGATCCTGGACCACACCCTGAAACTATTTTTTATTCACTTATTTGATTGAACTTATTTCATAAATACATATTTTATTCAAACCAATGAAGTTTTTATGATAATATGAATACATCTCATGGATCATCAACTATAGATATATGCATTCCTGGAAATTGAAAACATGATTCACTGCCATGTAATATCATTTAATAATTATCCTTATATGCATCTTTCAGATTCATCTACTTCATTCATTAGAAATATATTGGTTTAATTAGAGAAAAATTATAATGAGGAAATCATTCATAAATAATTTTATGTTCTCGATAAGAAAATAACCAGTGAACAAGAAAATGTGATAATTGTAATTATTATTGTATTAAAAAACACTCAGTCAAGGTTTTTTCATTGTATAAGGATATAAAGGTATAGGTAAAACTAAATTATGGAAAAAAGATAAAGTCACAACTTCACTCATAAGAATATATTGTAATTATTGTAGAATAAAGTGGTAAAACATAATTTATACTTACTTGTGGGAGGACAACACACTATTCATTTTATATTCCAATTTTTGTTACAAAAAAACTCAACTTCAAACATATAATTGGGAATTTAATTGGCTAAACTTTTTAAAAGAATGAAATTAATTATTTAGGATGTTACACCAATGTTACACCAATATTACTTTATATATTTGGATCATACATTGAGTGGAATCATGTAATCAAATATTCTACATTCATATGATCTACCATTGGGTGAAAAAACAATTGTCTTTAGTGGATATTTTCTTTAGATTTTATCAGTTTTTCATCATTTGAATAGAAGTGATATAGTTTTTTCATGTCTAAATTCCTCTTATGTAAGGTAACAATATTCTTATTTTTACCTCATGATGAACATGAGAATACTTTCCTTCAAGATCTATATAGACTTTTATGAACTCCATGATTTTGAAATTTGATTTTTTTCAATAGTGATGGTGTTCTTGGTGATCAAATAGATAGAAAATAGAAAATTCACATTCCATAATATTTTATAGAAACAGTATTTCAAAACCTAGTTAATTTTATTATTCCGAACACATACCCCACTTTATCTATTAAATAAAATGATCCAAAGCAATTATAGTTATTAGATAATTTATAAATAACATGTGATGTTATCCAACAACTAAATTATTTCTTGTTAATATTCATTTCTAGAGATGATATGGTTTATCACAGTTTTAATTCAGTATATCAAGAAAGTATAGATAGAGACCCACTATAGAACATATATACACTAAAGGTTCTAAATTGAATAAATATATTTTGTTTTTAATGTCATAAATTAATTCTCAATGTATGGGGTCTTAGTTATTTTACTAAGAAATATAAACTAATCCTATGGACACTGTAATTGAATGCATTAATTAGTCACAAATCGAGGAGAACATGTAATTTGAACTCATATTCTAACCATGACTCATTCTAGAACACATGATCTCATAATAAAAATAAATATGACTAATTTAGATTTTAGGATTACATTAAATCTTTAAAGGAGACATTATCCATTAACTATTTAATTTTCAATAACTATTAAAAAAATTCAAGGACAATATCAATATTCTGTTGGAATATAATTATGAAATGCGGTTTTTTTCATAGTCATTAATATGTAGCGGTATCAAGAGTAACAAAAAAGACAGGCTTTAAATAAGTGATATCTGAAAATGATATCAAACCCCTGAGGTTTATAAATAATATTTTTTATAAATAAATATTTCAAATTATACATTGAGTATAAAAATATTTAAACTATTACATTTTATGAAAATTTATAGCTTTGAAATGATATTTATTTTATGAAACTCTTTTCATAACGATGTTATCTTTATTTATAATTTATTGATTTCATTATTAATATAGTTTCTTAAAAACATACTATCTGAATAGTCAATTTTGATAAATTCCCCTTGAAGATGATGAAACATTGAAAATTGAAGTATCCATCATACATATGTGGTTTAAGAAATCATTAAAATTATCAGATGAAATTTAATTCATTGATCTTATCATTACAAATGAAAATGTGAGTCTGATATTACATATTTACCTAAAAGTTTAAAACTACAAAAATATAATATTTGGTATACATTGTATTAATCATGTTGTCAATATATTTTTTTAATTTTTTAATAATTATAGTATTCCTATTTGTATATGTATTGTCTAATAACATATGTATATTTACTATTTAATACATATTTTATCATTTTTTAAGATACTCTTAAGAAGTGTATTTCTGTTCCTTAAATTAATATATATTTATTACTAAAAGTTTCTTTATTACTCTTTATAAAAACTGTTAGTATTTTATTTGTTTGACATATTTTTTAGAGACATGTGTCATATGTGTCGGTCAGTAATAGACTCTTTAGTGTGGAGTTTAATTTTATGATCATAAATATATACAATAGATAATCATAATAAATACAAATCATATGATCTATAATATACAAAATTTAAATAGATACTATAGGGATTCATATCAAATGTCATCTATTGGTATATGATGAATGGTAATCTTACATATTACACTATAGAGTGTATGTATACTATCAAATGTACATAAATTGATATCAATTACATATCAAAAGATATTTTACATATCAAATGTAATATGTTAGTACATTGATGTATTGTAATTGATATCTGATGTAATCTATTGTTTTACTAAAAAATTACTAGAATTAGATTTTGTGATGATGGAGAATGGAGATAGAATCTCTCGAATGGCTATCTTGCAAACCTTACTTTATGGGTCTTAGTGATGAATCCTATTTAGCTCATTAAATATTCACTACAATGTCTTCCTTTAATCCATATTTTGAAGAAACATCGAATGTGATGCACTAACTCTTAAGGTGGTCTCAAATCCATCGGAAGATGTAATTCAGGACTCACCACAACCAATCAAATGGATATCCTTCGTTGTAGTAATTAAAGACCTGGATCTACAAAAGACCTCCTCAACAATTCCTCCAAAAATTAAAAAGCATAATTATGGAGTCTTTTTCATTGAATCGAACCCCAATTCCCTAAAACAGAGAGAGAAAATGTGTATGTTTTCTGTTCTTGTTCGCATTTCTTATCTTCAAGGTGAAAATTCAAGGCCAACTAATGAGATAAAACCTATTATTGGCCATTACTGGGGATCCACCAATTGGAAATTAGTCCCAATCGGGAGAGGATATTTTTACATTATCTTTCACTCAAAAGAAGAATTAGATCAAGTCTAAAAATATGGTAATATACATCTGAAACCAGGTATCTTTCGATTGTACATATGGGGTTATGCATTCAATCCTTTTACACATAGAAACTCCATGGAACAGATATGGATTCGATTTCATGGACTAAGATGGTACTTTTGGCACCCAAAAATTTTAAATGATCTCACCTCTTGTATAGGAACACCCTTAAAGATTGATCAGAGAACATTGAATTGTGAATTAGGACATTATATGAGAATCATGGTGGAAGTTAACCTTGAGTCGAAATTGTCTCATGTCATTGCCTTTAATGCCACAGAATATAGGACAGATGTAAGAATTGACTATTAACAAAGGCCCCGTTTTTGTGATTATTGAAAAATCATTGGTCATACTGTTATCAGTTCTTATGTGATAAAAAAGAAAACACACCCCCTATTGGGAATGATTGGACTGAAGTTCGGAACGGAAATAAGGATAATAAATAATACTTTGAAAAGGCTGATAATCATGTAAATAAAAAATAAAAATGGAATTGAAATAGTTTTGATCCTTCTACCTCGAATGCCCCCACCAGACACACATAGGAAAATATGGTTGATATGGAGGAACTTGAGAAAGTGGATGAGTCAATATTTGATGAAATATTATCCCTAGTTCTTGACACTATCAATATTATCATCCAAGTTGATTTTATTGATCTTAATCTAAATTCTAATCAGGGAAAGGATATGAGTATTAATGTAGATCATATTTTTCATAGGCATCATTTTAATAATGATCACTTATTGGAAGGTAGGACTCTTGATCCAAGAATTAAGGATACATCTTCTACTTTTGAAATCAAAAAAATACAACTGATTTCTAGCTTTGATCATATACAGTTCAGTAAGCATAATTTTTTCAAATAAATAACTTCAAGTAACAGGTTCATGGTGCCTTCTAACCCATGAACCTGGAGGTACCAAAAATAAGGACTCAACCAGTATGAAAATAAAGAAAATTTCCCCTAACTCTTCCATGTACTTATAGGGGAAAAACAAAAAGACAAATAAGGACTCTCCCATGAAATTAAGAAAATAAAAATGGGTAAAGAACTCTGGAGGTACCAAAAATAAGGGGATCATCCCCAATCGTAAGTATAAATAAATATTTTCTAATGGAATTGTCAGGGTATTACTAACCCTAACACCTTCACATTTTGTAAGAAATTTTATTTACATATAAACCTATTCATTTTTCTATATCAGAGCCAAAAAATTAACTTTTTCTGGTTTTAATAGTTTGGATGAATATAGTTATAATTTTATAGGTGCAACTTCAAACAATATCACATGTGACTCTTTGTGGATATTTTCTCATACTGCTATAATTAATTTTCCTATTTATAATGTTGATAATCAATCCTTAACATGTGAAATAAAATTTCATGTGAATACCTTATTTTTTACTTTTCTATATTCATGCAACAAATATCAGGATATAAGAACTCTTTGGAACAATATATACTCCCTTAACTACACTATTCAAGATCCTTGGGTCATTATTGGTAATTTAAATGATATCTTAGGACCTGGTGAAAAAATAGGATATTTAAAATCTAATCCCTCCACTAAACAGTTTAAACTTTGTATTGAGGATAACATCCTAGTGAAGATTAGTATTGTTGGTGCTAATAACACTTGGTATATAAGAAAACACAATAGAATATTAGCAAGTAAATTGGATGGGGCCTTTACAAATTTCCAAGATCTTGATAAATGGAATATCATCTCTAGTATTACTTTCCCTAGACTAAATTCTAATCGTCGTCAAATTTTGATCAACCTAAAACCTAGAGAGAATAATCCTATTTTTATTTTTAGGTTTAATAATTCTTAGAACACTATCTTAGATTGTAACAAGATTTTCAAGGATACTTGGAACTCTATTAACTCAAATTATCTTTTTTCATGTACCATGAATCTTAAAATTCTAAAGAAAAAATTATAAGTCTGGTGCAAAGACAAAATACAATAGGCTAATATTCAAATTAGCTCTTTAGGGCATGACCTTACTAGATTCAAACTGATCTAACTCAAAATTTAATTATTATAGATCCAACTCATGAAATAGATATTAGCAATATAATTAACAATATTCTTTCTTTAAATGATAATATCAGGAAGCAAACTCTTAGAGTCAACTGGCTTAAATATGGTGATAGAAACACTAAATTCTTTAATGCTTTATAGAAGGATAAAAAGTCTAGTAGACCTATTGCTTTATATAAATATGGGAATCAAATAATTTACAATGAGGGGACTTTGGAAAATAATGTCACTACCTACTTTAGTAACCTCTTTAATGGGCCTTCATGGAATAAGGATATAAAGCTTGATATCATTCCTCTCTTGGTTAGGGACAATGATAATGACCTTCTGAATAGTATTCTAATTGATCATGAAATTGAGGAAGTAATCTTTAGTTTAAAACCTGATAGTTCCCTTGGCCTGGATGGTTTCCCTAATGAATTTTTTCAGTATCATTGGGACATTGTTTCCAATGATGTTTTTCACCTGGTTAAATATTTTTTCAACAATGGATACCTCCCTTATGGCATCAATGCTCAGTTTCTTACCTTCATTCTTAATGTGTAAAATGCTTTGGAAATTCACATTTTTAGACCCATTGCTCTTATTAACACTATTTATAAAATTATATCCTAGCTTTTAGCTATGACAATGGAACCTATTTCAAATAAGATTATATCACGGAATCAATTTGGCTTCCTTAATGAGATAAATATTCAGGATTGTATATTCCCTTCCACTAAAAGTACAAACATTCTAAAAAAGAATCAAATAGGGGAAGTATTTCCATTAAATTGGATATTAGGAAGGCTTTCGATACCATTTATTTGAGTTTTATCTACAAAATATTATATAGTTTTGGATTTAATGATAACATTTTAAGAAAAATGAAAACCATTTTTAACTCTAATCGCATTTTTGTCATGATAAATGGTTCCCCCAAGGGATATTTCACTTGTACAAAGGGATTTTGGAAGAGGTACCCTCTTTCTTCCATCCTTTTTGTTATTTTCGAATACTAACTCAGTAGACTTATTAATAAATCTATTAATCAGTGTAATATGAATCCCATATTTTCCTCTATAACTCTGAATGTTCCCTCACATATTTTATATGCTGGTGATATAATTTTATTTCTGTAATGAGATAAGAAAAACATAAAAAGAATTAAGGATGTCCTCTGTCATTATGAGGATGTCTCTGGTTAATCCATACACTAGAACAAATATTTTATTTTCATTGGTAAAAGCTTCCCTACCACTAGAAAAGTTGATGTCATGAATGAACTTGGGATAAAGGAATGGATGTTTCCTTTTAACTATCTTGGGGCCCCTATCTTTTAGGGGAATCCCAAAAACACTTACTTATCAAACATTTTTGACCATATCAGTAACCAACTCTCCTCCTGGAAGGGAAAAATTATCGATGGTTGGACTAATATGTCTTTTCAAGCACACCATTGTTGGTAAAATGGTTTACTCTATGATGATGTACAAATGGCCTACTGACTTATTAAAAAATATCAACAGAATCATAAAAAATTTATCTGTATTGGAAGCACTCTTTAAAGGAAACTTTTCAATGTTCCCTAGAAAACTTGTTGCACTCCTATTGGTAGTGGGGGGCTAGGTATTAAGAAACTTAATCATTTCAATGAATCCCTTCAAGCTAAACTTACATGGAATATTATGAAAAATAACTCAAAGACATATAAGTTCCTTCATGATAGATTTTACAATAACCTTAGAAATGTAAAACATTATTATATGGACTCCTTGATGTGGACTTCAATTAGAAATAGTTTTTCGAAAATCATGGCTAACTCTAGATGGGTAGTCAATGATAATTCCTCTCTTATTTTTTTGGTTTGATAACTGGACTATCATGCCTCTCTATAACATGGTTGATCCCATCCCTTTTTCCACAAATCTATACATCACCATCAATGAGTGTTTGAGATATCCTAATTTTATTTTACCATATGAAGTCTCTTTTGTTATCAATAACTATACTTTTCTCAACACCAATGATTTATTATTTTGGGAACCATCTTGAAATGTAATAATAAATTACAAACTTTACTAATGACATAATGTCACTGACAACACTAGTGTTATTTCTAGGTTAATAAATTTTTTAAAAAATGGGTTAGACCCTCCTAACACACTCTAGTTTTGATAATTGATCATAATATAAATCCCACTGATTGTAATCTTCGTATGTGTGGTATAAAACTTTGTTCCAAATGTTTCATGTGTTATCAACATATATAACACACTGATCACCATTTTCTATCTTTTGCTACTGATTTTTCTATATGGGATTACATTTTTGAAATTTTTCATTTTAGATGGATAGGTTTGGACTCTATTGGATTGCAGCTTCAAGAATGAACTTCCATGGTTACCTCTCTTAAAATTCATCAAATTTTAATTTTTGTTATTGAAGAACTATTGCATCTTATTTGGTATGAAAGAACATCAATAAAAAAACTAAAACTTTCAATTTTAGTCCAACTCAAATAAAAATCCACATTTTGATCATGGAGGCTAGTATCATGAAAGTAGAGAATTTCCACGATTTATTTAAGTATTTTTGTATCCTGAGAGAGCTTGGGGTCAAAGGAAGATACAACCCACCAAAAGTTCTTTTAGAGGTTTTCTGGAAACTGCCTATTCCTTGGTGGATAAATATTAATGAGGATAGTTCTTCAAAAAAAGGCTCTGGACTATCTGTCTATGGAATCATATCCAGAAACCACAATCGATATATTCTTGGATGCTAATATTGTATGTGTGGTAATTCCTCCTCTCTTGAAGTAGATATGTTTAGCTTCATCAATGTTGTTGATTTGATAAGGCAAAAAGCATGTAACAATGTTTGTATTGAAAATTATTCAACAACCATTGTTCAGGATATTAGACATGGAACAATTCCACAGGCATGGGCCCTCACTGCTAAATGGATCATCTTCCTGAATTACCTCTCATGGCTCAATCATAATATCACTATCACCTAAAGAAAGTAAAAAAAATTGGTGGATGGTCTTTCCAATAAGGGAGTTGATAGCAACAAAACGTACATAGAGAAACTTCTGGATGAATTCACCGCTCTTCATGATAATGATTGTAATAAAGTCCCCGCCTTTAGACTTGTGTAAGATTTACTTTATTTATCTTATTGATTTGTTCTTTTGACTAGGGCATCATCTTTTTTAAAAAAACAATTACTATAATTTTATTTATTTGATCTATAATTTGTTATATATGATGATCATCATATACAATATTGAATATATATCAGATTCAATATGTTATAAATATCATAAAATATTATGTATAGTTAAAATTAATATACTATCTATTATTACATATAACTTAATTTAGTGTTTTGTTTGATCTCTCTATCTCTCTCTATAGGGATAAATATTCTATATAATATATTATCTATCCTACCAACTATTAAATATGTTTGAGAGATACGTCAATTTGATGTTTTTATACATTAGTAATCTCTTCCTATATTATGCTTCCTTGATTTATCTCATATTATATTATGATATATAATTTATTAAATAGATTTTAATTTTTAGATCATAAATGAATACAATAGATCAACTTAATAAATATATATGATTATCTATATATATAAACTTTTTAGTATAGTAGACAATTATTCCAAATAGATGTGTGTTATATATAAATATAACAATATAGTAATAAATAACTCAATTAATCTCTATGTTTTTATATTTCCTCATCTCTCTTTAATATAATTAAGTATTACCTATAGGAAAATTAGGAAAAACGTTTCAAAAAGTACTATATATGTTAATATCTTGGAAGGAAAATTGATAGAACATGTGAACTGAAAATGTATTCATAAATCATACATTTTATCTCATTGAAATATATATAAATTCATACATTTTATCTCCATGAATACATTACATTAATTTCATTGTATTCAAGGAAATTTTCATTTTACTTCCGTTTCATTATACCAATTATTGAATATATTGGATTCAAGGAAATTTATTGAATAAATATATTTTTTTTATTCAAAGAAATATTAAATTAAATATATTTACCATGATTTTTACTATTATTTTAAACTTATGAATCATGTTAAAATTTATAGGAAAAACCATTGAAGCAATAATATATTGATGGCAGCTTATAATAAAGTATTAAACAATTCTATGAGAATGGTTGTGTTCTGTAATAAAAAACTTTCATATTATTGAAAATAGTAGAAATTATTTAGAAATGTCACATGAGTACAAAATAATTTTTATCCAGAAAACTCATATAAAAAATTCTAACATGCAACTATGCCATTTTTAATGCAATTTCTTTCTATTTGATGACATCATATAAAAAATGGGATTGAGAATTTTTTATAGGAAATTTTTATTTTGGATTTATCATTATCCAATATTCTATAGTTTTATTTTTATCTATATTAGACTATATATAATTATAATTTTATATTTTATTTTATTGGAAATATGTATCATCATCATCAAATACAATCATAGGTAAAAAATAAAAAATATAACTCTATTAACTCTAATTTATGATAGGTAATTTTAAATTCAATTTTCCAATTAGTCATTACTCTATAATTTTATAATTAAATTAATATTACATATCCAATTTAATTTTACATAAGAATAACAATCATATTCCCTTTTTGAGATGAGTTTTGTTAATTAACTACAGGACTTCTAGAAGAAGAAACTGAATGAGCTAACATTTTGGTTCTACAACTTGTTCATGAAAATTGACTTGGTTATATGTTCTTTCAATAATACATAAATACTAGATAAAAAATTTAAAATAATATGTGTCACTATTTATTTATTAAATATCATTCAAATTTTTTTCAAACATAGTAATTTTTACATCAATTTTTAATGCAACAAATATTTTTCTCAATATATAAATTCTTATAGTGTATTCTTTAAGAAATAGGTGATCTCGAAGTTGAATATTTATTTTTGATATTATGTTTAATTTTAAACTTAATATAAGATTGTGTATTTTCACTAAAAAGACACTCATGGTAACTTATTAAAATTTAAATCTAAAGTAATATATGGAACTTGTGTATCTATATTGATTATTAATTTACCACATTTTCTTTGTGACTGTTTAATTACACTTCAAACTTCTTTAATTATTGATGTTTTCACTTTTTAGAATTTAATAAAATTACATGCTCATTATTATGATGACAACACCATGAAAAACATGTGACATCAAGAGAAAAATAACCCAAGTATATTCTATATCATCTAGAACATTATTCCAGATGATTGATAAGAAGAAAACAATAAAATAAAATAGATCGTGTACAGAGGTTAGATAATAGATTATATTAGTGGAAATTAAATTTTTACGCTCCACTCATCAAAAATATAGTTTAAACATTGAACCAATTAATGATGTAGTTCTTGGATTATAGATTAAAATGTCAAAATGGTGGATACAGGGAAAAAAAATAATAATTACTAAAATTGGTATTATAAATAAATAATATTTTTAGAAATAAGGTGGATCACTTGAATTGAAATAATATGTGTCATAATTATAATGTATCACCTCCATCGACTATTCTAATGTATTTTCCCTAAATTCCAAATCTTATATTAAATTTTTTTAAAAAAAATGAAAACCATGGTATAATTTGTAATGATTATTAACTTTTAAAGAATATCATAACAATTTACACCCAATATATTTCATATAAAATTAACAATTTTAAAACATTTGGTTATTATAATATAAAACAAGTTATATTTTTATCTTATATAAATTCATGATGCATTGAATTTTGAATTGAAAGAATATTAAATTATGGAATCTTTTATATAAATTTATACTTAGTCTAACTTAGATACTTTATTCTCTTAGATACGGAGTACAACAACTAATTAAGGATACTGATTGATCTATCTTAGTCATATTCTCTAAAAACATGTTTCTGAATTTGTATCAAAAATAGATTTTATGCTAAGAGATATACTTATTTAGGTAATTAAATAATATTCATATATTTTTTCGTATGGTTATAAAAATTGTAATAAAATAAATTTTGTAAAATATATGAGAATGATGGGTTTTGATTCATTATTAACCTAAAAGTATCCAAATATAAAATAGTTTTTTTCAATGTCGAAGTTTTGGGATTTAATATATCAAACACACAATGACCATTATAACAGAATTATTTCAAAGTAGTCTTTATTATAGAAAACACTGAGAAAATTAGTGATTTTGAGAACACTTAGAAATAAATTAGAATACATAACTAATACCCATGTCACATAACATGTACAGTTATTTTTGGGGCATGACAATAAATTTCATTAACTTATAGATTGTTACTTTGGACGAAACAACCCGGTGATATATTGTAAGTATTACAACAATGTTGTCTTCATACCCAATTGAATGAAATATTTAATTTATTATTTATTTTTAAAGGTTCACATATAATATGATTTATTGTATATATATATATATATTTTATAAAATGTGATATTATAGGAAGTAGTTACTGAAATAACTAAACACAAGAAAATAAATAAATAACTAGTGTACTAAAAATAAAGTTTTTCAAAATATAATTTAACATAATTTTCTAGTTTTAGTGTTAGTATTATATCATGTTCATAAACATAAATTCCACACAATGTTGAATTAAGTAATTTAAAATTTTCATGTATTTTAATGATATTGTATAACTTCAATTTTGAGGAATTAAAGTAATTTCATTATGTAGTACTTTCAATTAAATTAATCTAATTATATTCTATAAACTGGATAATTTGGTTATAGTCTGTGAACATTGACATGTGGAGAGGAATTGAACTCGATGATGTGATTAACGACTGTGAACAAAGAAATTTTATACTCTATCATTATTCAGAACATTAATTATATAGTTAGTGAACTTTGAAATTCCATTATTCAGTACTTTCAAAGTACTAAAATTCTATATGAATTCATCAAAGGTTAAAAAAAATATAATCAAAATTTCTATAATTTCAAATTTATTTAGACTATAGTCATATTATATTACACGGTCTTGTATACTGATATGTATGTTTAATTTCCATTATATAAAATGAAATATGACATTAAATTATGAAATTGGTTGATGGACATGAATTATGAATTTAAAACTATTACAACATTATTATATTTTAGTCTATAAACTTTTTATCACATTTTACATTAAATATTTTTTCAGAGAAATTTCGAACATTAATTAATTAAATAAATATTTGATACAAGTGAGGAACTCAACACAAAATTTAACAAATAGTTTAACTTCAAAGGATCTTAAAAAATATTTCAATAAAAATTAATTCTAGAAGAAAATAGAAATTGAATAGACTAACCACATTTCAATTACTATGTTTAAACATTTATATTTTATTTGGTTTTGTTTAATATATCAAATATTATTTACTCTTACATTTATTTCTCTTCCTATATTGAATCTTTATAAATTTTTTAATGAAATAAAATTATGAGTGTGTCAATGCTATTTTTATTTAAATGATTATGTCATGAAAATTAAATGGTTAGGTACTATTTGTTTTAATATATAGAAAGGGGTTTGGGTATTTCATGCAATAAATTCAAGTAGTAACCACCCCCAATTCCCCCATCTTGTGTTACCCCACATTCCCTTCCCCTCCCTTTGATAAAATTTCATCAAAAATTAATATTTTATTTTTTTATTTTATTTTTATCTACATTGGCATAGGGCTTGGGGATGCATTCAAGTCACAACCCATGTCAATTCCTAGAAACATTATTCCCAGTGGCCAACCTTCTAACCCTTTGTAAATTTTATCATTAATAATTATATATTTTAAATTTGAAATTTTTGTAAGAGTTTCTCTATCTAATGAATGTACGGGATTCCATGTTTCACCCTTCCTCAAAATCACTAGAACCTTTTATTATAATTTTATCCATAAAATAAATAAATAAAATTAGTTTAAATGGGAAACGTTTATTGGTAGTATTGGATTTATAATGTAGAAAAATCATTATGAATTACACATTGGAAATGGGGATAAAATTCAAAATTATCATCCCTTATAAAAAGGGGACTTAGGAAGTGGTTTTCCATAAAAATAAATATGTGCCCAAAATTATTTTAAAGTATTTTAAAAATATTAATTTTAATAAAATGTATTGTAATATTAATTATAGATATATAATATATATTTTATAAAAAAATACTAATGAAGAGATGTGTCTGAATGTTTGAATTTAAAATATTTAAAATCTGGTCGGTTAACACTCTTTAAAGTTTGCCTTGTTTTGATCAAATAAAAGTTCCCTTTGATCAAAATGGTGATAATAAATTCGGGTGAATCACAGTCATTTTGATCTATAAATAATGGTATGGTGAGATTAGTCAAATTATTAATCTCTTTAATCCAAAATTCTCTAGATATATTCCTCTATTATCAACGCTATTAGGATATCATAAGTTAGTGTTCAATATTCCAAAACTTTTGGAAAAATCCTTGAGAAAAATTTTAATTGAGAACCCTGCACTAACAAGTGGGAGTGGATCAAACCCCTTTGAAAAGTGAATTTCATTCACATTCCAAGATTCAAAAAAAATTTCTTCTTCACCTTTATTCCTATTTTCGAATAATAAATTGGGTTGTATCAAGGAAGAACCTGATATATTGATTTAGAATACCTTAAAGTAATGAACCCAGACATGTTCAATCTTGAGTGATTCAATGGATACAACTTCTCTTAATGAAAAGATATGATGAAGTTCCACCTTATAGGACTGAAAAAAAAATTAATTTATTTAACCAAAATCTCCTCCCATTCCTGACCGACCTTCTCCAAATCCTAACATCACACGCATTAATGTTAATCATGTCAAACACATTTAGGAAATGAGGAAGAAATGTGAAAGAAGTAAGGTTTTGTGTTGAGGAAAAATTTTCAACACATTATTAAATCAAAATTATAACTACATTCCACAAATGATGTCTGCTCGAGTGATATGAGGTGTACTTGAATTCGAGTACAAATATAAAGAATAAGGTACTATTAAATTTTTTATTTAAAATTATCTTAACTTCAAGATGGTTGATAAAATTTTAGTGTCAAATAAAGTTCTTGAGATCCAAATTATACCAAACAAACTTATTTACCTTAAAATTAATATACCAAAAACATTTGAAGTTGGTAAAATTATTGCTAAATTGCTACCTATGTGGAAACATTTCTGTTAAATCGCTAATTAAAAAGAATGATTATATTTACTTAGAAAAACTGAAAAATATTCTTCACATTGATTAATAATACATGTTGAATGACATGGGTATCGATTTACAATTTTATACCAATGTTAATATCATTGAGAAACTTTAACCACTAAAAACATCTTTACATGTCAAGAACAAAGTTAAACAATTGCTAAAGGAAATACTTCTAATAGGAAAGGAGAATTATTTTTATGTAGAAAACTAGGGAATTTTTTAATGTAATGTAACTATCAAAATAATGCTAATAAACCCACTACAAATATATTTAATTAAGAAAATATAATTTCACATATATATAAATTAAATATTACTTTAATGAATATGGGATGGTGGATTTTTTATGGGGAAATAGTGCATGTGTGCAATGATCATCCATTGTTCAAAAAATTTAATAATTGTAATATCACCAAATAAAAGTGCACCTTGTAAATGATGAATTCATCAATGTCACCAGAAAATGATACCTAGGACTAGAAATTACTTCTCTGAAGAAGATGGATATTCTAATTGTGTTTTATGTACCCAATATTCGAAAGAAATTAGTCTCAATTGGTCTTCTGTGTTGGTAGTGTTTTAAGCTTTTATTTGAATCCAACAAGGTTATATTTGAAAAGGGAGTCATGTTTGTGGAAAAGGGGTATTCAAATGATGGAACATATCAAAAATATATTAATAATATGATTGAATCATCTAATTACTTGATTGTGTCTTCTAATTTTTGTCATTATTGTTTGGAACATGTTAATTATAATTCAATATAAGTAACGAATAATTTAAACTTAATTAACTTTGGAAATGAATTTAATAAATTTTAAACACGTGTAGAATCTAAAATAGTTAAAAAATCGCAATGTGGATAGAAATTATAATATATTAAAATTAGTTCATTAAACTATTTTTGAATTAATTTGTTTCACTCCTGGAAGGAAAAGGAACTATATTACTTTTTTTATGACAGTAATAGATATTTACTTATATATATTCTTATAACAATCGATGAATCCATTAATATTTTTATTAAGTATAAAGTTGAATTTTACAACAAATTAAAAAAAAATAATTAAATTATTATGCTCATATAGTGATAATGAATAATTTATGAAGTAATTTAATGAATTATATAAAGATAATGGCATAATTCATCAAAGTAATTCACCTCACACAGATCAAAAAAATGTGTTAACAGAAAGTATAAAAGTTACATTACTATAAATGGTAAATATAATGATTAATAAATATAAGTTAACATTAAATTTATAGGGTGAATATATATTGGCTACCTTCTATATTCATATCAGGATTTCTTCTATGAAGACTATGTTCCCCTATATGGAATTGGAAAATATACAAGACCTAATATTTTATATTTTGAAGTGTGAGGGTGTTTATCTTAATATAAATTGTGTGATCCTGAAGTGATTAAAGATGTTTTATTTATAGGAATAAAATATAAAATCATATATATTTATGGTTTTTTAAGCTAATTTAATTGTTAAATCAAGGGATATAGAGTTTTTTTTTGGAAAATAAATTTTATAAAGATTATGTGGATGAGGTTATTCTCCATACTCATATCTCCTATACTCTATCTATTTCAAATGAAACAGTTGAGGAAAATTATTATTCTAACGTTAAAACTAGATAAAGTACATGATATTGGATGTTGAACCATCAACATCTAGATTTTATTTCTCCTGATTCTATATGTTTCCTTATTTAGGGAGATCAAAATAACCATCTTCTACATAATTACCCCATTGTATAAAATATATAAGATAAAAAAATACCTATAAAGAATATATGAATTCTAAATATATTTTTTTTCTAGAAATAAGAAATTAATTATGAAATTGATTCCACTATGGGGAATAATACTTGGGTCATTATAGATTTACCAATAAGATCAAAACCTATTGGTTGTAAATGTATTTTTATAAGTAATTATGATTCCAACGGTAATATTCAAGACATTAAAGCTAGATTGGTTGTCAAAAGGTTTTCAAAAAAATAAGGGATTTATTATTTTGATACTTATACTCTTGTATCTTGTATCACTTCAATAATTCTTTTAATTTCAATAATTTTAATTAATAATTTGAATTATTATAAATAGGACTTAAAAAATAATTTTTTAAATGGATACGTAAACGAAGAGATTTACATGGAACAACTAGAAGTGTTTTTTACTTGGTAATTAAGATAAATTATGTAAACTAGTTAATTCACTTTATGGGCTTAATGATGCTCTAATGAAATGAAATAAAAAATTCGATTTAATTATTTTATCTAATGGATTTAATCATAAAAAATCGTATGAATGTTCTTATTAAAATATTTAAAATGAATATAGAGTTATTATGTTTTTATATTTCGATGATATGTAAATTTTTAGGAACTAATATGATTGGTGTCAAGGAGGAAATGAATAAATTATCCTCCATGTTTAAAATTAATGGTCTTAGGATATTTGATATTATTATAGGTATTAAAGTTTGAAAACATACTAGGGATTATTCTCTAAGTTAGTCTTATTACATAAGAAAATGTTAAATAAATCTTTTCATCTTGATTTCAAGGAATCTAATAATACATTTGATAATAGTTTTTATTTGTTTATGAATATGGGTAGAGCTATAGAAAAAACTCATTATACTGGTGCAATTTTTTCTTTAATGTATGAAATGCATTTCATTAGGCCTAATATTTCATTTTTGGTAAGTAAAATGAGTGTATATACAATAAATCATTGTGTGGATCACTGGATATGTATAAATAGATCTTTGGATTATTGATAAAGATCAAATATTTGAGTTCATACTACAAAAATATCTGTTTTTATTACAAGGATAAACCAATGTGAGTTAGATTACTATTATTTGTGATAATCAATGCATATCTAGATTATTTTTTACACTTGGGGTTTGTTCTGTTTCTTGGGTAGGAAAGAAAAAACATGTATTTCATATTCATACATTGATTCGCAGTTTATTGGCTTAGTGTCATATAGAAAGGAAGCTGAAAAATAGTAATCTATTATTGGATATTAGATTATAGGCTAGTATAATTCCTCTTATCTCTATAGATTTTGATAGTGAAGAAAAGTTATCAAAAGAATATAGTTCCATGTACAATTTAAAGTCTATACATATAAGTTTGAAAAATAATTATGTAATATAATTTTTATAAGATGGTGTCATAACAATTTTCTATGTCAAGTCATGTAAAAACTTTGAGGACCAATTTAAAAAAATTATATTGAGAGAGATGATTCATACAACTAATAAATAAATGGTGTTAATAATCATAGAATAAATGACTTTTTAATGGAAACCAAACACTTTCTCTAGGTGGATCCTAAAAGTTTTTAATGGGTAAAAACAAGTTATGAATATAATAATTGATATTGATAATTATACCCCCCCCCCCCAACTACTTAGAATAAATATATTCCATTATGAATAGAGGTTGTGTTATAAACTCTTAACAAAATATTAAGACTCATTGAGTTATGTTTATGAATAACAGAATAACATTTTAATATTTTTCCTATATGAACTTAGAAGTGATTCCTCTTCTTACGGGAGTGAATGGGTTTACTCTTCGAGATTTCATGAAAATGATATAATTACATCGTCATAAAAGTGCTAAAATTATATTTTTTATTGTATGATTAATGCATGTATGATATCTCTGATTTAACATAAATATTAATAAGTTTAATGTTTCGACATCTTGTTAATATGCCAAAGCATAGATATATTGACACTAAGTAATGGTTTAAATCAAAATAAAACTTTATAATTTATAATTATTCACTTGGTATATGGAGAGACAATATTTATGTATAAAAGTGGGGGATTTTTATAATTGTATTAATAAAGTAAGTAAATAAATTTGTTTTTAATGGGATCTAATTATTTGGATGTTTTGATTTATGAGGTGGATAGAACAAGTGGAATTCCACATTGGAAATGAGGAAAAAATTCTCAATGATACATCCTTATAAAAAGGGTTCTTAGAAAGTGATATTTTATAAAAATATATATATTCCAAAAATGATTTTAATGTCTTTTAACATTATATATTTTTGAGTAAAATGTTTTATTATCTATAAATTTATATATATATATATATATATGGTAGAGCAAGGTGGGGATAATGGTGAGGACCCTATATAGGGAGAAAATATTTCTTATGTGGAGAAGGATGAGTGTGGGAAGGTAGTCGATGTTGATCTCATTGATGATCAGCCTGAGCTTGTTGGTCACAAAGTTCTCTTTAATTTCTATGCAAAAAAATAAAATTGGATGGGGCCTATGTATATTAAAGCTCCAATATCTATGAAAAATTTTTGTATGTGGTTATGGTAGTGGGGAATTTTTCTTTCTCATATTTTGATTCTCCTCCTCTTGTACGAGTTATCAAAAAAGGTTGAATTTCCCATGTCATTGGTAATCAAGATGATATTAAGGAATTCATGAGCTTCTTGAAATACTCTATCACCATGTGTGTCTTGATTCTAAAAAGATAAAAGTAATTGAAATTCACAAAAATCACCCAAATGATTGTAGATATTTGTGGATTTGATGAGTAGTGGATTATGGATATTGAGAGTTGTTTTTACCGTGTTCTATTTCCCTCTGATGAATGAAAGTGGAGGTCTGGGAGCTTAGGTTAGGTTTATCTGAAACTCGGTTTTCTCTATATTTAGGAATCGTACCAGAACATTGATACGGGTAATGATAGGAACACTCATGCTTAGGTTTTTATCCAAATTTTTAAACTTAAGTTTCCTTAATGGCATTCGTGAATTATGTGTGACCTTTCCTCCTCTATTATAAATCCTATAAGTGTGGATATATAGTTGGAAAATCCATGTCTTTATTATTATGAAAGGATTATTGTTATGGTTGATATGTCTACCACCTTAGTTTAAGAGGTTGTGTTGACTATGATGGATTGTTGTATCAATATAGAATTTTACTATAAAAGGACTCTGATGTTCTCTGTGAATTTTAATTTCTTAAAGCATGTTAAATTTGATTTAAATAAAAATTATATGTGTGATTTTCTAAAAAAAGGGGCATGATGATGCCACATTAATGAGAATAAAAAAGAAGGATGTGATCCCCTATTATAAGACAAATTTAATTGATCCTCAATCATAAAATGATGTGATTTTAGGTCCTCCATATAAGGATTGGAATAATGATTATATTCCTCTAAATGGTGTCATTGATTATAGTGCATCAACTATGGATGTGAATAATTATATCAATGATAGGGTCTTTTATCAAGATTTTGTAGCTTCACCCATTGTCAATAGGTAGTATACAAAGGATATTTGGGTTGTGGGTTTCAATGTAGATGACTCTATAAAGAATTTATCACTCAGTCCCACAGTAAATGGTGATTAAAATATAAACATTTTTTATCATATTATTTCTCCAAAAAAAGTATCCACTCTAAAATTTTATTTTACTATTAATGAGGGTGTAACTTTCCCTTTAACTAAGTAGGTTGGTGAAGTCACATCTAAGTAGAATATTCCTCTTTATCAAGTCACTACTCTAGAATATATTTTCACTATTAATGAGGTCATAACTTCCCCTTAAACTGAACAGGCTGGTGTCACTACTAATCCTGGGTCTTGTCATGGTCTGGTAAAGACTAATGGTTTTATACTCTTGAGATGTCATGTTGACCCATATATATAGTTAATTATAATCATTATAGTGGGAGACAGTGTGGAAAATACATCTCATGCGGTGTATCAAAATCAAATTGGTGACCCTTTTTCATAGGTTCCACCATCCAAAACTATAATAAGGAATATTCCAAAGAGCTTCAATATAAAATATGTTCAATCATTCAATATTTTTATTCCTTTAAGTGGTGATTATTGGGATGAAGGTGATGAGTAATCAACCCCATATTGGAAAAGCTAAACTGTTCTATCCCATTTTGATGATGATTTTAAGTATGAAGAAGGGGAGAAGGAAAAAAAAGTCTAAGGATAAAATTCATACTGATCAAAGTAGAACTCAACATCAGGATGTGTCTATGAAAAGACTCAGGTCTCTTAATCAATAAATTTCATCTTCTAGAATTTACAAGGGCTAGGTAAATCTCCCACAGTCACAAACCTTATGCCTTTTATTGTGACCAACAAACCTATTCATATTAGTCTTCTTGAACCAGGAATAAAATTTGACAATTATAAGGATTTTAAATATATTTCCTTAGGATACTCCTTGGTTTTCCATAAACAATATGAATGTGTTATGGACTCTTTATGGGTTACAAAACATGATAGTGTTTCTCTTAATTCTTTTAGTAATGATCATTAGTATATTATTTTTACCATTGTAATGAATTATGTTGTAATTTATATTACTTTTGTCTTTTATTTCAACCACTGTATAAGAATAATATATCTTTGGAGAAGTTTGCAATCCATCTCTGAGAGTATGTTTTAGATTTTTATTATAATAGGTGACTCTAATGTTGTGTTAATAACAGATTAAAAAACTGGAAGTAACTTTTTTAGGCTATCATCCCATGAATCCTCTTATTTCGTTGAAAATGTGGGTTCGTTCAAAGTCTACATGGTTAGAGGAGATTATACATTGAGTAGGTATACTTTAAATGGGAGGCAGGACACCAAGCTGGATAAATGTTTTGTATAGGTGGATGAGAGGAATGGTTTTATTGATTTATCTTGTCTCACTCTCCCAAAGATGAATTCAGATCACAACCCATTACTTTTTGATGTTTTTATCAACAAATCAATGTCATATCCTTTACCTTTCATGTTAAAAAATGCTTGGATTATTGTGCATGGTTATAGAGAATGGATTTTGGATTATTTAAAGGTTTATTTCTTGGGTAGCCCTTTACAAATCCTAGATACTGATATTAATAGTGTTAAAGAATAAATCAAAGAGTGGAGAAAAACATAATTCTCTAAAATTTAACTTGGTATCATGGATGCTGAAAATCATTTGCCCCATTTCTAGAAAATTAATCAGAGTCAATATGTTACTTCTCAAGAGGATATCCAAGACCTCTCCAAACATGATGATAATTCAGTCCTTAAGGATAATATAGCTCGAAATAAATTTAGCATTAGGTGGATTAAGTAGGGGGATTGAAATTAAATATTATATCACTACATGCAAAGGGAGAAGAAATCAATGAAGATAACTTAGTGCTCTCAAAACTTATGGTAGTTTTCTTATTACTAAAAATGGAATCTAAAATGATGTGACTAGTTATTTAAGGATCTGTATATAGATAAAGGGGAGTAAAACAATCAAAAATTATTAGTTTCATTTCTCATAGCATTGATGATATAAAGAAAAGAGACCTGTTAAAGCACCTAGTGAAAAAGAAATTAAGGAGACTCTTTTCTCCCTAAAAATGATAGTGTTACAGTACATGTTGGATTCACTTATAAATTCTTCATATTCAACCGGGATACCATTCAATTTGTGGAAATTAATGTAGTGATGGAATTCATTATTCATGAATCTATGGATTATGGAGTGAATTCCAACATCATATATTTTATTCCATAGATGGATAAGTCTCAGGATATTAGATGTTTCAGGCCTGTAAATATTGGGAACTCTATCCTAAAGGTTGTTATTAAGATAATAGATTATAGATTGGGTGATATTTACAATGAATTTGTTACTGTTAATCATTTTGGGTTTTTTACTAGGAGAAACATCCATAATTTCTTTTATACTACATCAGAATGTGTTAACATTATGATGAAAAATGTAAAGTATGGTAATCTGAACCTGAAAATTGATATTTCTAAAGCTTTTGATATAATAAAACGAAATTTATTTTTTTTTTCTATTGTAATTATTCATAGGTTTTCCCATATATTTATTAACCTTATAAAATTTATCCTGAAGAGTTCTAAGCTCTCCATTATTGTTAATGGGTCCCCTAGGGGTTTCATTTAGTGTTTTTATGGGGTTAGGTAGAGGGACTATATCTGGAATACTCTTTACTCTAGGTGAGAATTATTTATGATGTTGTCTAAATGACCTTGTTAATTTGGGGCTCTACAAACAAATAAGGGTTGGAAGAAGATTCCTTTCACCCTCACATATCCTTTACTCTAATAGAATTCTTCTTTTTGGGAAATCTGGCAGAGTCCCAATCTATTATATTAAAGTCATTTTTGGGAATTATAAATAATATTAAGGTCATGTTATCAGTTAAAAAATTTTCCCTAGGTAGTTTCTAAAAGGATTTCTCATATCTAAAAAATAGGGTAGTTAGGAGTATTGGTTTTAAGATAGGGTTCATTCCTTTTACCTACCTTGCAGTTCCCCTTTTGGGGTAAGGTGAAAAGGTGTTATATGGAAATTATTTATTCGATAATTCTTAATTAGCTAGAAAAATTTAAGGGGATGACTATGTATCGTATATGTATAATTTTTTTGTCTAATCTGATACTACCTATATATTTTGTTATTAATTATAATTATACATACAGTATAGAACTCTCATTAAAGAGTCACAAATCCTGATTCTTAATTTTATATTGACTAGTTCAATTGATGAACGGAAGGTTTTTGTGGTTTCTTGGAAGTAATGTGTCAAAATAGTGGATATGGGGGTGGTTATTAAATATATTAATATTGTTAATGATACATTACTCAAAAATTTCACCTGGATAATTATTTACTCCAACTAATACTCATTGGAGTTCCTTTCCACCAAGTTTTTGAGAAACATGAAGAATGAACATTCTATATATGATCCTTCATTTGTTTGGACAAATATTTAGCAGTTCTATCATGAGATAATGCTATGATCAAAATGTATGGTTTTTAAGCAGTCAAACATGAATTTATGGAGAACTCCATTGATCTCAAGGACAATTATCGAATATGTTGTTATTCCTAACTCTTTTAAAAATGATTCAATTGCTGACAGACAGTATAATCCTAATTTTATTAGGTTTCTTCCCCCTCAGATCAGTAAGGATCTTCTCAGGTATGTGTACATTTATTGTGACATTCTAATTTGGACACCAAATCTGAATGTTTTTTTTATTAGTAGTGAATTTTATAGGTATGATTGTGATGGATTGATGCCTATGACTTTATGGGTTTCATGCTTTATGAAACATTTTATTTCACTAGCTGACCTGATTTTAATCCAGAATATCTAGAGGTAGAGGATATATAGGAAAAGTATCATTTATTGTGCATGGATCTTTCTTTCCCCTTCTTTTAACTTCTGTCTACAATCTGAGGAGACTTTTTACCAAATGTTTTTTTATTTCGCATACAATTTATTGTTGTATGTGAAATATTTTTTTGGATGTAATCTAGCTTTTGGAAGCCTTAAAGTGTTCTTGACTTCTATTAGAGGTACAATTTGTAGTGAAGAGATTCACTCCCTTATTTTGGATATTGTGGCTACCGTCATTTAATACACTTGGAGGGAAAGAGATGGTTTGGTCATTAATGATCATGTTTATTCTTTTCATGATGGAACAACTTAATTCATAGGGGAATCATTCATACATCAAAAAATTAAAACTGTCTTAATATATAATGACATTTTTTGATCTGGTTATTTTGAAATCACTTATTGTCTTTTATAGGGTTAGAAAACTATTGGGGTCTAGATCTATTATATGGATACCCTAATCTCATGGTGGATGAAAGTAAATTTTTATGGGGTTATTCAGGTGAACCGGGCCCCTCGGGTTGTGGTGGTGTTTTCCATACTCATCAGGGTCTCTTTAAGGATTTTTTCTATCACTTAATTTGGAATATATATTTAAATGAATTTTAATTGTGTTATATGATCAAAGGGGTCAGGTATATTGACCATCATGGTTTGTGTTCCCTATGGTTGGAATCTGACTCAAGTGTTGTAGTAAAAATTCTTAAATATTGATCTAGTAATGTACTATGGAGAATGTTGAAATCCAAGATTGATTGCCTTAATCTGGAAGATTATGTTTTTCATGATGTTGCACACACCTCTAGGGAAGAAAATTAGGTTTATGATACTCTTTATAACATGGAAATTATGGTGGCCAGTTCAAGATGGTCATTTATTCTCTGGGATTTTTGTTCAGGTTTGGTTAAAGCAAATTCACATGGGGATTTTCATACCCATCATTGTAAATAGTCCATTTAATTCCTCTACTATTACGTTATTTTTCTAATAAATATTTTACAGAGAAGTATCATCTATATCTTGAACCGTATGATTATATATATATAACAAAATAAAACAAAATAATAAAAAACTATTTCATAAAAATTGAATAATGATGATATTAGTCATAAATGTTTGGATTTTCAAATTTCAAGATCTGGTCATTTTCCTCCTTCTAAAGTTGTCCTTTTTTAGTCGACTAAAAATTTCCTTTGATCAAAATAGTGTGATCGAGTTGGTATGAATCACACTAATTTTGATATATAAATAATGGAATGGAACGATTGGTCGAATTTTTAATCTCTTTAATCAAAAAGTTTATAGATATATTCTTCTTACATCAATGTTCTAAAGTTGTTGGGATTTGATGTTTGAAATTCCTTAAATATTAGAAAAATGGTCAAGGAAAATTTAAACCCAGATCCCTATACCAACAAGTGGAGATGGATAAAAAAATTGATATTGAATTTAATTCAAGCATCAAGATTGAAATTTTTTTGTTTTATTTCACTACCTTCTTATTTTCCAACATATGTCACTACCTCAATCTCCCTCCATCTGACCACTTCCATCATGGTCACCTAACACCGTCCTTAGTTTCACCAAACCCATCTATAAAGGCATCCCCATTATCATCATAACCTTATGTTCAATCATCATCATCACACAATTTTCTCCTCAGTTATTCATCTGATCCACTACAATCCATCCCTCACTTATACCTCCTCACTATGATTATGCCAATATTGGAAAATGGATATCCCTAGTAAAAATATAAAGTAAGGATTCCATAGGTTTTACCAATGGTTCATACATAAATCAAAAAAATAACTAATTACATCAATTAATTTAATTAATTGATCCACTTAGGATGGTCGGAACCTAAAGTTATCAATAAAAACTTAAGTTATATCATTAATTGGAAAAAACTATCATCTCATATACAACCATATTCTTGGTTTTCCCATTAAATACCTTTATTAAGATAAATAATAATTTCCTCAAAATTATGCATGTGATGTCTAAAAAATATATTTTTATTCATGATATATTTTAATTTAGGCCCTATAATGATAGATATTCATTGTCAGATAAGTCTACAGGTAGAAACCACACCACAAAATCAATAGAACCATCAGATAATTGATTTAAGGTAGACTATTGGAAAAAATTACTATTTTACAGCTATGAAGGTACCATGACCCTAAAAATAATAAAATGAACTATCTCTTGATTAAGAAATAATTTAGTCACTACATCCTTGCTGCCGTGAAATCTTTTTCATCCATAGAAAGGAACCAATTGGAGTTTCTGAAAATTTATGCTCATAAAACAACCTATTTTTATATAAAAAACCATTGAATAAAATTTCTTTATCTCGAAAGGTTTCATATTTAAACAGTCTCTATGGTTATCCATCAAGGAAGGGAATTTCCTCTCTCATCCACAAAGATAATGAATTTGTAAACCTCAAAGAAAAAACCTAATCAGAAAAACAAAAATATTCTTCAACAGATCCTTTTCATGACTCCTAATCAAAACCATTCATCATACAAAGGATTTACCACCACATTAAATGAAATTAAACCACAGACCATCGACACTCATCCAAAAATTATCTATTAATAAGGTTTTCACTGGTGGGTGTTCCTTGATCCCCTTATTTATATAGCATTATAGATGGTTATTTTTTTAGGAAAACCCATACTCTATTCACACAGCGTAGATTAATTAACAATATTCTACACTGATTCTATAAGGGTTATAATGTTGAAAGATCCTTTAGTCCCAAGACAGCTTTTCTAAAATCTTCTACCTGTAAGGTATAGATACCGATGTTTCTAGATCATCACTCAAAAATGATATATTCCTTTTTCACCAACTTTAACATTTTTAGAAATCCTCCATCCACAACCCAATCCACAATCAGTTTTTAATTCACAATTGAGGACAAACTAGTTGTGTTTTAAGATCCCTTTCATGAAATCTATCAATGTAAACTTTTAGAACAACACAAACATTATGTAAACAATCAATATCACACCACTTACCTTTGGGTGGGAAACCCACCACAATTAACAGCATATAGTCTTAATCATTTAGATGAATCTACTTTTTGGATCCAAACCTTAGGATAATACCTGCGTAAGTTTCCAAAATTCACAACATTTTGAAAAAACATCTTTTTTTACTACTTAGAAAGATTTTATATGAAATGGGTACACCCACAATGATCAAATATAAATATCACACTAAGGGTCACATTTTATGAGGTTGGACCCCACTCATGATATCATTCATGAAATAGACACTAAGAAAAAAATCACCATCTACCAAGAGAAGTGGTCATTATGCTCATCTATTTATAAAAAAACATTTGGTTCATTTCTAGAGAATGTCTAATTCCACTAGAATACTATGTCTACATCACCACCATAGGTCTCTCTCACAAAGGGGAAGAGTGTGGGTCAACCATTGTTAAATAAAGATTAGTAATGTCTCATTGTTAGTATAAGAACCAACTTCACCTAAGAGATCTATAAATATGAACCCTCCATCATCCAGAAGAAATGTCCTTGAATTGAATCATCAACTACCTTGACTCTTTTATGACACTATGATCTCATCAAACACCATAGATTCAACTTCATGGATATGAACATCTCTCCATGAATCTAGACAGTTTACTACACCATTGATAATCATTGTATATGACTCGAGAAATTCCCTTGAATTCCAAAAAAGATTCTTCTTAAACTATTACCATAAAAGATTTATCCCAACTAATCTATCACTGAGATAAGGGGATCATCAGTCCATTTAGAAATATCTGAATATCCTCTCCTAAATGAAAGATGATTCATATGTTGCTCTGTTTTTATGAGACAATCATGGGTTACCCATTAGAACCATTCACACATTCTTACACATTCATTGGAAGTGAAATATCACTTATGAACATAGATAATATGGTTTGGATTATCGTATGATGGGTTATTGAATTTGACTTCTCAAGGGATTAATCTACTTACCACAACTAAGGGCATCCAACTCACTACTAGGGGTGGTGTAACACACAAACCAGAATCACTCAATCTGAGCCAGAGTGTCACAAGACCTCATGCATGTTTCCCCATACATAAGAAACTTCTGAATAGAAATAAGAGTATAAACATCCTTAGTGGGGAGACTATACCCACAGTATTAATAGTCATACATAAAAAATCATATAAAGAGAATAATAGAAACAATTAGGACACAATGGAAGTCACTAATAATAACAAAGATATAATATATGACATGGCCGATATCTCCAATCAGACAAATTAATAAAAAAACACCCCCAAAGTGGTTGATCAAACCAAATTATAAGAAACAAATACTACAATATCAATATGAATTCTTTCCTTGTACGACCTCTCAACACCAATCTCTATCTCCTCAACTCCCTATCATTGGGAATTTTCCCAATATTTGGTCCATGATCATGAATTATGTACACCCATCAAGATGTCCATGAAACGTGGGAGTATATACATATTAGGACACTAGTAATTCATATTTAACATATGTTCACATATATAAGATGTGTATCCCATGAAAACAAGTAAATTTTTATATAAACAATCAACCATAAAAGTTTTGGGTCATCATGTTCTAAAAAAGATTACATGTACCCAGCTCAACCTTCCTTGATGCTATATCATTAAGGAAAATAATTTCAATCCTAACCAACCTTGAAACATTCCAAAAATACAACATGTTAGTTCATCTCCCTAGGATCATCAGTTCTACATCTGCATTCCAACATTAAAGAACACCTCATGCCCCAACCAAAGGTGTCCATCTATCCCTACATAATGGTATGTCCACGTAACTTGCTCGATGAATTGGGTCATAATCACCCATGTATGGTCTTTATATCATGTCATCATTTTGACACATTGGATACACTTCACCATAGAATTATCCAATCCTATGTCGGCAAAAAATGTATGTGATATTTGACCTATACCATCAAGTGATTCCACATCCTTAGCCTTTATCATAACACACACACCCACTCAATGAATTCTCCAAACTAAGCAACCCAACCATATTGATGCCTGAAGAATGATTTTATGGGATATAAAACACCCACAATCCATTCTCAATGCACACAGTCACATATCATCATATGAAAAAAAACATACATATATAAGGTTAGTATATAGTAAGTACCTTCCTACCTCAAATGTGTTGATTCCAACATCGAGATTAATCATGATCTAATTTCCAAATAAGGTCTTTTCACCAACAAATCAAAACCTAAATCCAATGGTCCCTAGAACCAATTCTATTCCAATTTAACAAGGGTTCTTATATGAAATTCAATAAGGGAATAATTCTAATAGGGTGGAACCACATCATCTTACCCTACAAAAACCACCATAAATTGTAGATCTATGTCTAGAACAAGGAAGAAAACTCATCCCTCCTAGAATAGTGACTATAGAAGAGATCCTGAGATCCCCATGTGTCTATATCAATATAATAAAGGCCATTGAAGTAAGGTATATCCCTATTTCATTTATTAAAGAATGAAGAATATCTAAATATTTATAATGGTTCAGTCTATAAAATTTCTTGATCAGATGAACTAAAAAATTAGAAGTGTGAATCAATTAATAGAGGGAATAATGAGTTAATGACACATTGAACATCCATTCATAATGACTACACATGTTTCCATTAAGATTCATTATTTACCCCAAAATATTTTTGCCTGGATATTCCATTTTAAAAACATAAACAATCCTCATAATAGAGTGGTGATGCCCACCATGGTTGTGGTGGCCTCTAACATTACCAACCCATGAAACTCAATATGGAGACCCTCCATGAAATGGTTTCAAAACCTTTACCATTTTAGAATCACTTCTCCCTACACCACAGTGTGGTGATGTTGATATGGTCATGGTCTATTTGTTGATTTTCAATTCTATAAACTTAAGAGCATAACCTACCATGTGGGTTTCAATACACCCATTTCACACAATGACCTCCAGACATAGAAATATATATACCATGGTGTATTATATCCCATAGTGTACCCTAAAATTCCTAAAAAAATCCTATAATATCCTTTAACTCATCATGGATCCAATTTTTACCACCACGAGTCTCAAAAACAACATTTAAGATATACTAAAAATTAAATTAAGATGCCTTTTAAAAGTCAAGATGTTATAAATCTACACCTATTAGGAATTATTATACTTGATAAGTCTCTCTAAAAGTCTTGCTTGATCAACTAATGTTATTTAGATCAAACATAAAACCCCACTCCTAAGTCTTTTCTTGGATCCATACATGATTCTATAAGACTCCAACAAGTGGTACCATCTTCTCCTTAATCAAATTTTCACCCCAGATTATAATTGGCATTAGGTTATCTATAAATGATTCATCTGGTTTCAACTCAATGTCCTCTCAGTAAATAATATGCCTATGATTGGGATCATACCTCTAAATCTAAAAAATGTGGAATGCGTTATGAATACCTCGACATCATGGGGGAAGGTCCAGTCAGTAATCTACTTCTATGATATGATCATCCATATCAAATGGTCACATATACAATGACTCCATTTGCCCTTGCCTCCCCAAATAATGATGCCCCAACCAAGGTGAAACTCATAAGAAAATCAAGTCACCCATAGAAAACTCCAAAGACCATATCATTTGGCTAGAATATGATCAAAAGGAACACTGAGTGGTAAAAAAATACTTTTGGGTCAATTACAGCATCTCAAATGTCTCATATACAATACTCATCCCAACAATTTCTTCCTCGTCCACCATGTCAAATAAAGTAGTGATCAACATGTCCAACCATAAAGAGCTTCAAAATTTTCCATCTAAATTAGATCCAAGAAACTATAATTGTATTCGAACTCAACCAAGGACAAATGATCGTCCCATGCTCCATCAAATCACCTGATCTAGTTGGGAGTGTCACATGACCTCAAGAACACCTCCCCATCCATAAGAGGTTGTTTTCTAGCAGTAGGGGTTCGAACATCCTCAGTGGGTAGACTATACCTTATGTACCAAAATTGATACATTAGAATCGAATCAAGGAAATAATAACAATAATAAAGACAGAAAATAAGTGAATAATACAAATTCAATAAAAGATGACATGGAAGGTATCTCAATCCAGGTAAAGTAATAAACTAAGGGCCTCCAATTTAGAAGGTCCAACCAAAGTATAAGAAAACAATAGAAAAATATATAATACACTGCAGAATAAATCCAATGTATATCAAAGTACTACCTCCAAACACAAAGATTCATCTCCTCATCTCTATATCGATTGGTCATTTACCTTTCACAGACCCCTAATTGTTGACCACCTAGTTTTAATGATCATGAAATCATTTTTTAATAATAATGAGGAATTACATTTTTTTCCTATAAGTAATCTATATTATTAGAACATGTGATAAATCTATCTAAGTATGAGACACTTTAGAGATAGACACTCTTTCCCATGAAAAACTACAAACTTAAAAATCTCTAAGTATGATATTCTACCAAGATATCACATTGTTAGACTGTCATACTGCTATACTGAAGAATTAGAAATGTATGATGCATCTTCATTCGTCACACCACAAGGATGTCATGACGTCAGAACCTAAATTTGGCTACATTTGAGATACCACCATATGTTGCGCTGCCAGACTCATACTGCGAAAATTGAAAAATTACCTAAGTATAAGATACCATCAAATAATACACTATCATACCATACACTTATAGTTGAGAAAATAATAGCATACTGAAAATTTGGACAAGTCTAAGCCACTTCTAGTGTCATACAGCCAGAGAAACAGACCACTAGAGCTTGACACCACCAGATCATAAGGCACCTTCACTATTTTTATTACTTTACTTATTTTTAATTACATTAATCCAACTACTATATTCAATTAATTTAATTTTATTTACAATTTTAATGATTATTATTTAGATTTCCAATAGAAATCATGTCAGAACATACCGTATGAGGAAGCAGTTGATTCGGATGTTCTGGATACAGCTAATAAAAGTGGATCACACTATCTAATGAAGATATAGAGAACCTCGTGAAGAAAAGATAGAAACATTTTATTGAGAAGAAAAGAGAATTGTATGGAATGAGATTTAAATTTATTGAATATATGAGAGATGAATATCTAATCCTAATAGAAAACATGTAGCACTCAGAAGTTATGAACACTCAACTGAGGAAACCAAATCATCATAACATCTAGTTCTTTACTCTAGTAAAAAAGAGTTCTTAACACACTATTTTTCCTAAATATTTCTAAAGAACATAACTCAAGCTTAATTTTTGATTCAACTCATAAGTCCCAATCTATATTGCAACAAATGGAGCATCTATAAACTCTACACTCCATGATTTCTCATTTCTATTTAGTTTTATTTAATTTGTGAGCAGTGTGTGTGCTTAATATATTTCACCAAACAAACACACTATATAATTCACTAAACTAGTGGATAATTGATATCTTCTCAAACACTTTTCATATTTCTTTCTCCCTTAAATTAGATTGGTAGAGGTCCTAGTGGGGCCTATTTATTTTTACTCCCATGAAAAAATGTGTAAGAGGTCATCTATGAAATGGAAAGTTGTAAACAGTTATATAAACCCAATACAGGTAGTGGATCATATAGTTTATTTTATATAAGTTGCATGGTGGTAGGTGATCACAAAATGGAGAGGAATAATTCTCAACTTGAAACAGAACCACTTGTATTCATTTTTCCTCTATGTGATTTAATTTTGTTTTACTTTATTTCTACTTTAAATCTAAAAACAATTTTTAACTGCAAAAAAAATTCATACTTTTATAGTTTATCTTAATTCTTATTCATATAGTATTTTGATCAAGTAAATTGATTTCAAAAGATTCAATAATTTTAAATATTATTCATCTAAGAACTGATCAATATTTAGAGAAATCGTTAAAATATTAAGATATATAACATTAAGATTATTTTGATAAAATTTCCCATATTAAAACAATTGGGGGATTTCAAAATAATCCATTTCTAATAGAAATTATGATTGGTTACTAAATTAACACCCTCCTAAGATACTCACTCTGACCAACACCAATAATGAATTCTACATGGTAAACTTAATATCCATGCAAGGTGTGAGTAAATCACCTTGTAGTTCAACAAAAAGGCATAAATAAAAAAAGAACACATTCATAATAGGTGTATTACATTGAAAAAAAGGTAAATCTTAAAGTAAATAATCAAACATACAAGTACCAGGTCATCATGAACTAACCAAGATTCCACATACCTTGGATCCACCTGCTTTATAAATATTTCGATAAGGATGCCAATGTTAGTCACCACCTATCTCAAAACATGAAACCAAGTCCACACATCAATTCAAAACCCAACGTACACCATTAATATGCTCATATTTCACCTATAAGGAACAATCACGCCCCACCATTATGTGTTTGTTGATTCTTGTATTCCATATTAATGGACACCTAATGACCTACCCTATAGTGGTAATCTCTCCTCACATGATGGTATGTCTACATAACAAGCCTAAAGAATTGGATCAAAATCACATATGCATGGTCTTTCTCTAATGTTGAAATTCTAATGTGTTATATACACATCACCCCTACATGGTCTACTTCTAAATAATTTTTATATATCTGAAATATCTAATTAGTACCATTGAATGAGTCTAAGTCCTTGGCCTTTTTCAAAACAACCAATCTCACCCTAAAAGGGACAATTTATCAAATTCTAAGCAATCCAACTATCTTGATACCTAAATAAATATTCCATAGGCCATGAAACACCCACAATCAAGTCATATCATAGCAACAAACAACTAGTCAAGTAAAAAACGGTTCTCATAATGCCACACAAACACTGATTAGAAATAAAAATAAAACATAGATTTCAATGAACACAAGAACATAGAAACTTATCACACCAAAAAAATATAAAAGGTAATTGTATGGTTGTCACGAACTGAATATGGTCATCATCAAAAAAGGCACCAAACCTGGCTCGTGGAAAGACCCAAAAGGCTTTTTTGATCCCCACGGGCAGTCACAAGTTCTCAGGTATCAAAAACTAAAATTTGGGGATGATTTACCTAAGTTTATAAACATAAAACTAGAAAATAAACCAATAAACCAAACCTGGATTTTTCAAACCAAAACATCCTTTAAAAATTTATAATTGAATTACATAATTTAGAAAAAAACTCCATGACTATATCAAAAGGAATAAATTCCAAAAGTACCACCCAAGAACGACTTTATGGCAAGGTGGAATCTCCCTCAAGCCATCTCCATAATACCACACCATCAAGGACCACTAGAAACCCGGACCACCTGCACTACAAAATTTACCCAACCTGTGACAAAGATGACAAAGTCTACTTACACTGAAAGGTTTGAGTAGGGTGTGACTCAAATCCTGATAGTATTCCACCGCAAAAAGATTCCATGTGATAATCATTATAAGACAAAAAATATTGCAAGTATTGTAAATGAAAAATGCAATTAAAAGTATTTAGAAGATGTAAATTTAAATAAAATAAGTTTTTAAGTGGGATACTTTAAAAGAAATCAACACATATAAATAGAATGGAAAAATCTACTTAATTTCTCTATCCAAGCATATTTTATGCCGATGGTATGTATAAAATATCTAATGAGCACTAGCAACGGGAAAAACCCATAGGAACTAGCTCACTGTGGGTCCTAGGTACCTCGTACTTAGTGAAAGTAACCATATAAATATCTTTCCTCGTGTACACGAGCCACTAGTAGGTATCAAAACCATAACCTAGTGGCCCCAAACATCATAATCATCATTGTTTAGTTAGTTTTTTCATCTTCAAACTTTCTATGCGAAACTGGGGCCAAACCCCACAGGATCACTATTATACTAGTACATGTCCACCTACCTAGATACTTGGGTTTTCCCTCTTGTGATCAAACAAGTTCCACAAGCCATGAAATATCACCAGTAAGAACCAAAGGTGGAAGTGTAATAGGTGAAAAAAATTGGCTCACAGTTTACGGGAGGCCATTTTGGAAGTGTAATAGGTGAAAAAAATTAAAAAATTAAATTGTTATAAAAGATAATAAATTGGTTTTTAAATCTGTAAATGGGCTCACAGTTTGGCCCAAATCATAAAAATTCATGCTTTCCAACAAAAATGTATGGCAGACCCCCACAACAAAGAAACAATTGAAATTAAATGAAAAAAATGCATTTAAAAGAAGTTATGTATGTGAAAATTCCCCACACCATAAAACATTCCTCCCTCAAAAATCCATAATAAGGAAAAAAGCACAAACCAAACCCAACCGCAAGGCCCAAATGGACTCCTTTACCAAGTTTCGTCCGCCCCCAAAAGGCCAAAACACCTCCAATTGATAAATCAAGGAAGTAATACTCTCACAAAAAAAACATACACCACTTCTTGAAATGATCAAGCATATTAAAACTATGTCCTAAAAAAACAACTCAAACACTTTCTGAACAAGACTCAAGAAACTTACCTATAACGAATAACAAAAATGAACAAGGTCACTGCAGTCTTACTTCAACAAAACTATTGGGCACACTCCAATCCCAACGTTTACTCAAGGATCAAGTTAGAAGTTAAATAACTCAAAACGATGAAACCTATTGTCAGACCATCACCAGGGACAAAACCAAGTTACTGATACGGGGAGACACAAACAGACTCCACACTATAAGGGAAAACTCAAATTTTCCCAAGACATAATCGAAACACTAAGAGGGGGAGGCCTAAATGAACTCCTAACATAGGGGATAAACTTTCATTGGACTTTTCCAAAAGAACTTCCATGAGACCAATGGTGGGTCTCCCATTTATAAGAACCAACCATCTAAACCAAATAGCACGTGCTGGCATGAAAAGACACCAAAATTTAAAGAGTTGGCATGGACGTACAGTTAGTCCGCACCGTTTGGGAAAACGTGGGCTAAGCATGCAGAGCATCTTTTCCAAAGGGGAATCTTTTCACATTTACATGGGCCAAGGTGAATGTCTGCATGGTTAGTCCACACAGTTTGGGAAACTGTGGCCCAACCATGTGGAGCATCTTGTCCAATGGAAAAACTTTTCACATTTTCATGGGCGAAGGTGCATGGCCTTGCAGAGACTGTGAGGTAGCTACTATCTCTTATCGCATTATTTCCTAGGTTGGATAATTGTTACTACTAACTATGCACAAACCATGCGCTACCATCTTCCTAGACATAATTTCATAATTTTCTCTAAAAACTCAGAGGAAACCAAATGGGGAAAAGAGTGAACTTAGGAGATAACGTGAGAATGAGATTCCCCCACCTCTTTAAACCGAATGAGAACAACTAGAGAAAGATGACAATAATGGAGGTTTAAACTGTTCTCATATTTCATACTGAGCACTAGAATTAGACCAACAATTTTTAACAACCCTAGGATTTCCCAAACTACATGCCTGTTTCACTCTAGGACCTATGGATGGGGCTCAGATGATCAAATCATCTTAGTACCTGCAATAAGGCCTTGAGAAACACCGGAATGGAACTTATTCTTTCGATGCCATAAAAAACTACATTGTGATCCCATATGGGTTCAATGATATAGAACACACTATAACTTCACATTACCAAAACTTGACATTTTTCTGAAACAAGAGCTTAGAATATGCACACACATCACCCCTTGTTTCTTTTGATGAAAAATGGAAATAGGAAAGGACATATGAAAACAGCTTCCTCTAAATAAGGGTTATCAAGATTTTTTGATGGGAAGAACACTTCTGACAAAATAGAGACTCTCAGAAGATTTCACAACCTTCATTTTTACAGTCAAACGTGCACATCACATCACAAGGTGTCACTAAACCTAACCCTTCTGACTGATAAAAACAATATATGGATAGGGCCCTTTTGTTGAGTCCCAAACAGCACACAATTTCTTATAAATGGCCATATTAGCCTCTATTGATCATATTCCCCACACTGGTGGTTTAACATGAACCCTCATTTCAGAGAGACTGGTGAAACACCCATAGGACCTCTTAGACAACATTTTACACCGACAACCCCAGACTGCTTCCACCTTTGGTGACTCAGGTAACTTAAGGAACTAAGGTCACTTTCAACCTTCCACTTTTCAAAACAAAAACATTCAACTGACACTTCCCTTTTTCTCAAAACCACTAAACACAGAATAAAAACCTAATTTACATCTTATAAAAAAATTCATAAATCCCAAATCATTCAAATGAAAAATCACTTTCAATCCATACATTAATTTCAAAACATTTCATCTTGTTTCAAAACACTCCTAGTTTTATGGAAAAAAAACTCCCTATTATCAACACTCATCCATTTAAAAACCCATCTCTTCTTATTTAAACAAGATTCCAATCATTCATAAATATTTTCAAATGATTACTAGTTACCAAATCAAATTTTATCTTAAAGCTCCACACATAACTTCCCAAAACACTTAATTCAACTCAAAACACTTGTCAATAATTCATCTAAGTCTATTTGAAATAGATTTTCAAAACCCACTATAACATAATGCATACTTCTAAAAGAGGTGTAAACACACCATTTACAATTTCAAAATAGTTTTGAAAATTTTTTTCCACCATTTTAGAAATTAATAAACTTCCTCTTTACTGAAAAAAATTTCATAAAAGTTTATATTTCTAAAATGATGTCTTATTTATAATTTTAAAACTAAGCTTCCAAGATTCCAAAATGAAGGGACCCAATACAATGCGAGAGAAACTAGTTGTGGTTGGTGACTTGGACGTATGGTTGGCAAAAATACGCCAATCACTTCACCATCAAAAAGAGTGTTCTACGATAATATCCCCAACTCCACATGTCTTTCTAGGCCCTGTGAGCTCACTAATACCATTGACACAACTCTCTTTTCATTTCCCCAATCATCGATGACCCATGAAAATAAAAGGACTTTCATAAAACCTAACTTCCCCTGATGACTTGAATCTCTTCACGAGGTGTGCTGGCTAGGAACCCTACTCATAATAATAATTTCAAGTCCTGACAACCCTAGCTCTGGATTATCCCAAATCTTACCCAAATAACATGACCTAAGAGAGTAAACATGATGCTCTAATACCATTTTGTCACAAACTGAATCTAGTCTCCATCAAAATTGGCACCAAAGCTAGCTCATGGAAAGAATCGAAGGGATTTCCCAATCCCCAAGGGCTATCACAAGTGCCTGAGTATCAAAAAATGAAATTAGGGAATAATTTACACAAGTTTATAAATATAAAACAACAAATGAAACCAATAAACCAAATATGGATTTTTCAAACCCAAACATATTTTACAAAAAATCATAATTGAATAACATAATTTAGAGAAAAACTCAAAGGCTATAACAAATGAACAAATTCAAAAAGGAGATCCCAAGAACCACCTCAATGAAATGTGGAATCACCCTCAATCTATCTCCACAATACTACACCTCAAAGGACTGCTAGAAACTTGTATTACCAGCACAAAAATATTTACCCAACCTATGATAAAGATAACCAATTATACTTTTCTTAAAAGATGTAAGTATGGTGTGAGATAAATCCCATTATGATTCCACCACAAAAATTTTTCATGTAATAATCATTGTAAGTCAAAACAGATTGCATTTTTTGTAAATAATAAATTCTAATCAAAATATTTAGATGATGAAACATTAAATAAAATCGGTTTTCATGTGGGATACATTAAAAGAAATAAAAACTTTTAAATAGAATGAAAAAGAAACTGAACTTCTCCATCCAAATCATACCATATGCTAACAGTAAGTATAAAATATCTAATGAGCACCAGCAATGGGAAAACAACCATAGTAACTAGCTCGCTCAGGGTCTTAGGTACATCTTACTCAGTGAAAGTAATCATACAAATATTCGTTCTTGTGCACACGAGCCACTAGTTGGGATCATACTCATAACCCAGTGGTACCCCAACATCATCATCATCATATTTAGTTAGTGCTTTCATTGTCAAATTTTCCACATGAAACAGGGGCCAAACCCCATGGCATCAATAGCATACTAGTAAACATCCACCCACCTAGATACTCGGGTTTTCTCTCTTATGATCAAACAAGTTCAACAAGGCATGAAATAAAATTGGCACATGAAAATAAAACTTACATGCCAAAAAACACCAATCATTCCACACATATTTCACATCATCCCCTTTTTCATTCAATTTAATTTTGGAAATCATACTCTTATTAAAACAGCCCACAACATGTTTCACCTCTCTTTCACACTTCAACAAATCCTTTAAAAAAATTATAAAACATTTACAACATAGTACATATCACATAACATCACTTTCACTTTAAAATAGGATATTTAAATGGTTCCCTCCTACTTAAATAGTTTGTAAACATAGTTGTACCTCTTATATAAATCAAGAAACCATTTAAAACCTTCACACAAAAATTCCAAGGATTGTAACCATGTTTTTCACATAATATCATTCTAAAACCCCACTTTGAAGACCAAAATCATAACAATATCACATAAAACAAGAATTTTCAACCATAACATCATTTAATAATTATATTCCATGAATCATAAAACAACTCCAATGAACACAACATGGAATACGCACCAAAAATATTCATTTTCCCACAAAAATGACACTTAAAAACCAATCTCATAACAAATACTACCAAATATAATTATTCCACCAAACACAATAGAATATAATCATGATAAAATTATAAATCAATCAAAACTAACTCATCTAATATTTAATACACCTAAAATCACTTACCATTTGTGCCAAAAACTCGAAACTATTGTGTGAAACATCAATCACACCACCGCCGCACCACAAGGAAGTAAATTCAAGCCCTAATCCCCAATATTTCAAAAAAATGACACAAAATGAAACCCTAGGTATGAATCCTAGCTACGTTAGATTTTAGATCCTCAAGATAAGTGGAAGAAACCCTAATAATATGAGATAAATATTAGAGGAAACTTAGTTAATTGAGAGATCTTGAATAAAACACCCCAAATCCACCAGTATCTAAATTTTGAAATAGTAATAAATGAAAGTGTGGTTAGAATAAGTCTGAAGAGGTCATTTATGAACTATAATAGTGTAAAATATTGAAAAATGAAGAGTTATTAAGGAAACAAATTACCTCTTCAATTCTAGACAATTTTAGAAAGATTGATAAGTTTCTCCCAAATCTGTGATGGAAATGAGATACAAAGATGGAGACATGAAGATAGGGGTATCCTAGAGATGTTGGATTTGAGTGGGAGATTAAATCACCAAAAAAAGAGTAAAAATGAATAATTTATTAGATTAAAAAAAATTAACTAGAAACAGGCTTATGGGCTGACCAATTTCTTAAATAAAAACCCAAATTCACCATATTTATGGACTCCTAGAGGTTAAAAATTGATATGGTGGTGTTAATGGGTTAGGTGAGTCCATGTTGTAAGTGTAATGGGTGCATAATGTTGAAAAATTAAAGAGTAATAAAAGAAACAGAAAATTGGTTTTTAAATCCACAAATGGCTCATGATTTGGCCCAAATCATGAAAACTCACCCTTTCATCCAAAAATGTATAGAAAACCCCCACAACAAAGAAATAATAAAAATTAAATGAAACAATTACTGTTAAAATAATTCATGAATTTGACAATGGTGATGATCTTTCTACCTAGAACATCATGTCACCAACATCAAGATTCATCAAGAGTTGATTCCCAAATCATACTCATACAACAACCAAATAAAACCTACATGACAAGGATCTAAATAAATAATTCCAATAAAACAAGATATGTATTTTAAAATGAGATTAAAAAATTGAATCATGAAAATCTGGTATAACCTCATGAAATTACCCCAAAACAGTTACTATAAATTGTAGATCTAGGTCTGGTCCAAGGAATACAACACATCACTTCTAGAATAATGACTATAGAAGAGAGCCTTAGATATCCACAAGCCTAGATCAATATGAACAATCCCTAGGAGGAAGGGATTTCCCAAGCCCATTTCTCAATTACGGTAAAACTTTTAAATATCCACCCTGGTTTCATTAAAAAATAATATATATATATATATAAGGAACTATAAATAGGAAGTGGTAAAATTGATTAATAGAGTTACAATTGAGTTAATAATGCATTAAAAACCCCTCCTATTTCTTTAATGTGTTTTCAATAAGATTTGTAAATTCCCCTAAAAAATGGATATATTCTACATTTCAAAAATTGAAACAACTATCACCATGGAACAATAATTACCACCAAGGTCGTGTTGTCCTAAAAAATGACCCACAAAATCAACCTAACTGGAAAACCACCACAATATTGTTTCAAAACATTTCCCATTTTGGACTCATCACACACCTCACTATGAAATGGTGAGCATGATCTAGCTATCGTATACAATTGGAATCGTAGTGATACATGCCTAGAACCATACCCTACCATAAGAATCATGATCATACCATTTCACATAATAGTATGGAATACATAGAATGACTTACACCATGTCAGGGTTCTTCCAATAGTGTACCCTAAAATTCCAAAAAACTATGTTTCAGCCAAAAACAACATCTCATTCATCCCATATCATTGTTTAACAATCACAAGGATCAAAAAAACATTTATTATTTTTCAAAAAAAAATAACATACCTTTAAAAAATGAGGTTGTTACAAATATCCCCCTTTAATGTCTTCTTATCCTCAAGAATTAACTATTGTGGTCCTACTCAAACAACTTAGGACATTGTGCTCAAACTTTAGACACTCACTGTCATGCCTTATCTTGGATCCATTCATGATTCCATAAGACTCAAAAAATTGGTATTATCTTCCCAATTACCACCTTGTCACCTTGTTCTATAATCCACACTTGGCACTCCAAAAATAATTCATTTAGTTCCAAATCAACATCCTTGGAGTCAATCACAGGCGCAAGATTGGGATCCTACCTCCAAAGATGAGAAATTTAGAACATCTAATGCACACCTCAATATTATTGAACAATTATGAGTACCTCTATATCAATTCATCCATATCATAGATAACTAGTTAAATTGAAGAAAATCGGTGTATATATTAATGATTTCAATGTAAAGGGATTTATTAGACCAAGTATATCTCCCCAGGGTGCTCTAGTGTTGATTTCAAAGTTAGTAGATAGGGAACCTCTAGTTTTTGTGGTAGGATCTTAATTAAATATATGATTTCTACTATTTTTTAATACTAGAGTTCTAATTTTTTTCAAATATACTTAATTTATTATTATCCTTGACTTACCAGTTAAGTTATCAGGAATACATCAACTACCATGTGAGATAAATATCATTTCTCATGTCTAAGGAGGAGATGTTTGTGATAACTGATGAATTGGTTATTGGAGAAGATATAATGGGACCAGAACTGAGCCATATTAGATCTATTATGAACAAAGTAGTTTGATTTTATCTGGTAGAAGATCTATTAGTAGTTTATTTTTCTCTATCTCTAGTGGTAGATCACTATTGGGATTTCTTTCTAGAGTAATTCTCAGGCTCTCTCTTTAGTCATTATTCTTGGAATTATGGGTTCTCTTCCATGGGTCAAACTTATATCAACAACTAATGGTGGTTGATTTGGGAAATTCATGCACTTCTATAATTTATTTACTATTCTCTTCCTGAATATCATTTTTAAACCCTTTTTATGTTGGATAAGAATTAGTTCTAGGGACCCTTATAGTGTAGGTTTGATCCGGTTGATTCACGAACATTATTTTGGAATCAGATCTTGATGAATCTTGATATTTAAATCAAAACGTTTTAGGTTTTAATATTATTATAATATATTTCTATTGTATATGTTTTCTTCATAATATAATCGTAACAACTTATGCACATTGAGACTCATCTTTGAATTTTTTTCGTGTGGGTGTGTCTGTGGCCTTATATGAACAATGATATATATGAATAGTTTTTTATTTTTATGATATGATTTTATTGTGGGTTTTACATATCCCATGGAACCTTGATTCAGGTTTTAAGATGGTTGGGTTTCTCAGAATTGGAATGATGGCCCCTTTGAGGGGGGGTGTGGTGTAATAACGAAGGCCAAGGACTTGGAGTCACTTTATGTTACTAGTCAGATATCAAAGACATGTTCATATGATGTGGGAGTATAAATTTCTTGGATTAATTGTGTCTAATTAATAATAATTAAGACATGGTATAAAAAACATTCATGGGTGATTATGATCCAATTTTTCAAGTATACCAGGTCGACATACCATAATGTGAGAAGAGATGGCCATCGTAGGGTGGGCTGGGAGGTATTGTTTGGGGAGGAATTAAATGATTGATCGCCACCTTAGGTTGGGTAAAGTAGTTTAATTTAATGTAGAATATAATTATATACAACCACTGTAGGGTGGGTATTGTGTTGTTCTTTAAAGGTGGAATGTGGACGTACGACTGATGGGTTTAGGGTACTAAAAAGACGTGTAGACATTGTGGCATGTTTGAAGATATGTGGTCATTGATATTGGAATCCTTACAGTCATATTACTAACATTGATAAATCCAAGTTAGATGTTATCTTGGTTATTTCAACCTTACCATACACTTTTTTGTTTCATATTTTACATTCACAATTATTTTATTTCATGGAATACATGATTGCACCGCGATTCACTGTTTTATTTCACACTTCTACCACTATAATAAACTATTTTTGTATTGAAAATTTAAAATATATTAAGAATTACACTCCTTATTCTATTTAATTAGGTAATTATTATCACTTTTTTATTTTTTAATTTTATATCTTTTTAAATTTAAATTGTAGATGGAGGTGATTTGTAGAGCCTACAATGAAATTCAAGAAAATTGGGTAGGATTTTCAAGATCCCAAGCACATATATCGACTAAAATATTCACATAATATAATATGTGCAAAAACATATTCTAAAATTCATTGTGTGAATGAAAAAATATGTGGGATAAAATTATTTAGAAGAACAATGATCCCAATTATTCTATTTTGAGGCCAAAAATGTTCCATCATTGAAGAGAATTTTCAACTTTCACTATCTCGATGTAAATTATGTAATTCGTCAATATCTCATACTGTAGGTATCAAAATGATACAAAATATTGGTGGAAATATAAAAGATATGGTGAAAAAAATTATTTTTGTGGAAATTGAGATGATACAATTTGGTCACACAAAACTATGATCCAAGTGGTATTTCCAAAATAGGGTTCCCAACACCATCTTCCCCATTGGATAAAAAAATTCACTATGGGAACATGATTCATATGTTCAACTAGGTGTAATTATATAACATTTTGTAGACCCAAAGGATTCCTATCTTTATCCTTTAAGATTAGGCAATCCCATAAACTACAATGGAGATCAAGAATGATGATGAAGTTGTTGGAACCAATGTTGTTATTTTCTATATATGGAGTATGGTTTGTGTTTGTTGTCAATCAACAATGGTTTGATCAAGAATTTTTCAAGGAATTTGTTGTTATGATTGAGGATTAAAGTAGTGTTGAATGTTTCACAGTTTCCCAGTGTTTGCCAAATTTTTGGGCCTCAAAATCCGGAGTTTGTTCTTGGAAAATGAAGAGTTTTGGAAAAGGAATGGCAGAACACGAACTAGGTTTTGAGAATAGTTCAAGGATCATGAATTATGGTATTTGGAATAGAGAACCATGAACCAAAAAGTAGGTACAGTATGCGGACAGCGGTGGAGGAACAATTCATGGAGCGAAGGAGGTTTGAGAGAACACCTACGGTTCGCAAAAAGAAAACGGCTCATGGGGTGGTGTGTCGTTCATGAAAATGAGGTGGATTTTTGATATGTTATGAGGGGATTCATTTATTTAAATGAGGTTGTGATTTTTTCCACCACATAATAGAGAATGGTGGTATGCATACCGCATAGGGAATATGGTTCATGATAGATTCATGTTACATGGTAAAGGCGGTTCTCTGTCGAAGATTTGGTAAATCTTGGTTTAGCAGATTACGCAGATCTGTTTTCCTATATATGGAAATCTAATACCTTCATTAAGTAGTGTACCTATGATTAAAAGATGAGAATAATTTTTTATAATCAATTATTAGTTCATGGGAAGACATCCCGGTAAATAATTTAATTGAAAATATGAAATCAATTTGGTGAAGTCTAGAACAGTTCATGGGAGACATTTTGAAAAGGATGTTGTTCTATAGAGAATAAGCAGTATGTGATCGTGGTTTGTGAAGGTAGTATGCAGTCATGGTTTTCATAGTTAGTAGGTAGAGGAAGCCTCAGAATACTTAGAGTAAGGTATTACGTAGTGAAAGTAGCATTGTGCATAGCAGAGTAGAAGTAAAGGCAGTACACAAATTTAGTTTACAAAGGAGGTACATGGTCATGGTTTGCAACGTTAGTATGAAGAGGTGGTACATGGAGACTTGTAGTACGTGGTGGAATATGTTTAGTTTGCAATGGAGAAGTTCATGAATAAACAATATGCGAAAAACTAGATTACATCTGCAGGGGAATTTGGGACTTCAATAGAACATCTATCTAAAGTTAAGGATTCATGATTTAATGTCAACCCATTGAAGAGGCCTTCAAGTCAATAAAATGAGTCCATATTTTTTCCAACCTATTGAGCAAGGGGTAGTCAAGGCAATTGATCTGAGGGACATAGTGTGCTATCCCAAAAACCTTGTAAAAGTGGTGTTCTTGGCATAGAGTAAATGTGTTTAAATTTTGTAATCCACAACTAGTGAATATTAGTAGACTTTGGTGTGACTGAAAACCTATCAGCGTATAATCCTTGGATGTAGCGCTCAATGGTGAACCAAGTAAAATTTTTTTATTCCTCACTTTTCATGTGATTGTTTGTTTTTTTCACTTTCTTATCATACTGGATTAATAAGTTCCAACCAATTTAGGAACAAGATCCATTAGTTTAAAAGAAAATATTGACACCAAGATCCAACCCTCCCATATTCGAGTGTTCTTGGCTCCTTCAAGTGGTATCATAAGGTAAAGGTTGTTGGTGTTAAATCTTTCATGCATTTCTATAATGGAGAATGCATTAAATGATAAGGAATTACCCCTCTTTGAAGGAATAAATTTTAGATCTTGAAGAATTGGATGAGATCTCATCTAAGATCTCCTGTAATGGAAGTTATTCATTCCACTTCATAAAGAATATAGTTCACTTATCCAACTATGATGTCTATGACTAATACCGATAGGAAAATTCTTGATGAAGATTCCAAAGCAAATAATTCCCTCACTACAGTTCTTTATGATTAGATAAATCTAAAGGTGATGATTTGTACGTTAGAAATGTTTATATGGGAAAACCTGGAGAATATTCCTGAAAGTGATACCAAAGTGAAGGAGGTATAACTAAAAGTTTTTCACAATATGTTTGATGATATGAAGATTCATCCTAGATAAAATTTATATACCTTCTCCAATCAAATTACAAAAGTTGTTAGAATAATACATGTACTGGGTAAAGAAATCAAAAACAATATTTGAAAAAAATCATGATAAGACTTCCACCTATTTAAAATTTAAAGGTGTCATCTCTTCGGGAAAGGGGTATTTCTATAAATTCTTTGGGTGATCTATTGGGTAGCCTAATTTCATATGAGATGAGAGTCATACCAAAAGATGTAATGACTTGATTAATCAAGGAAATGATATTCAAATCCCTGAAAACATGAAATTTTAGGAAATAGTATTGATGAATATAATGAAAAAATCTTTCTCTCGTTGCTAAGAAATTCAAAAGGGAAAAAATAAATTTGAAGGCATGTTACCTCTGACATATTTTTCATTGTGTTAGAGTTAGTAATATTGCCTCTCTGTGAACAAGAATGTCTAATGATGAATAAATTAAAGCTGGAGAAATGTAGAAGCCTCAAAAAAAGGTGTTTCCAATAGGTAGACTTCATGTCTGGTAAGAAACTATAGAGAAAGGTTTTTGTTTTTGAATAAGAAGATGATGATAGAGAATTATTTTGGGAAGAAAAATCCTAATTTAAATCTAGAAACCATGCGTCAACAATGGCTACCATTGAAAAATTATAACTATTGGGAGATGAAGCTAGAGATAATCAGTTGACCACTAATGTCGATCTCAAGTTGAGACATAAGGATGCATTTGGTAATATTGATAATCAATGAAAGAGATGAAAAAAGTGGAAATCAATTGTGGAAGATTCATCATAATATGTTGATATATTAGAAGCTAAAATTTATTGACTTGAGGAAGTAGTAAAGTAACATTCAACAACTTTTGAAAGATCAGAAGATATTATTGAACTAAATCTCATAATTGAATAATAATAAACCCTCATTAATGGCCATACATCAACGCTAGAGGTAATGTGAAAAACTATTTAGGGACTTAAAGAATAAGTTGTTACTCTTAGGAATAAACTTGAATGTGAATCACGTACAAAAGAAACAAAGTAGAAAACTCAGTTTGGGAAACTCTCAAATTCTAAGGTACTAGAGAGAGATAATCATGGTTCTGATGGAGTTAAAAGGCTCTGAATGATCAAATACCATCATGTATAGGAAACATATGAATTTTTTGTGATGCTGAAACATCAAATTATAGATTTAAAAAGGTCCAATAAAAAATTCAAGATAAAAGTCAGACATATAATAATGACTCCTAAAGTACAAATAAATAATTTCTAAAATCAAACTTAAATAAGGAATAAAAACTATTCTCGAGTTTCCTGAGATGATATATAGTTAATAAATCCATCTAAGGAAGGATACATGAGGAGGAATAGAAATGAGAAAAAAATTCCACTTATGAAATGACAATTATGTGGCTATCTAGGTCATAACATGTCATAGTGTGAAGAGGCGAGGAGGTATTTGAATGGGTAAGATCTAGGAAGCCAACAAAGGATAAAGAATTCATATCTTAATTCTTATAGAAGAAACAGTTTCTATGGATATTGTTTTCATTGTTCTAACTTTGGCCATAATGATATTGATTGTAGGTAGAGGAATGCCAAGAACAATTCATAGAGACCTTAGAGACAAGTCAATACTTGTTAACAAGATGATTTTGTTATTACAAACAACTTATCTCCTTTGGAAGAAGAGTGTGAGTATGATGAACCTATGACCATGGAAAAGATATTTGAAAACGCATCTTTTTTCTTCACTCAAACTAATATTTCATGGAATGAATAAAATAAAATTGAAAAATCCAACCCTGTAGAAGTATCTCTTAAAGCTACCAAGAACAATAGCACTTGAATTCTTGATAGGGGATTCTCATCCCATATTATAGGAAATATAGACCTATTAATGAATGTAAATTAAAAGGTCAATGTAATAGTGAGATTCAGAAATGATGGTTCTTTGAAGATCAAAGGAATTGGAAGTATTGAATTCGATAATGTCAAGTTGAAGAAGACCAGAGTTCTTTTTGTGGATGGGTTTGATACCAATATTCTGAGTGTGAGTCATCTCTATGAATTAGGAATTATAGTTACATTAAATCCAAAGGGTTGATCTATAAAAGGAAGAACTTGTGACTATCTCATGAAAGGTTGAAGAATATATGGAAACCTATATCTAGTTGATAGTAAAGAGAACATTTCATATATGACTATTGATAAATAAAGAAACTTGTGGAATTGTAGTTTGGGTGACATTAATAAAAAAGACATAGAAAATATATCTAATCTAAATACTTTCATGGATATCCCTGATCTGAAGTGTGAATGAGAAAAGACTGGTGATTCTTTCATTCGAGGGAAGTTGGTTAGTAACTCATATTGTCCAATGAAGAAAACAGAATTAAATCTTATTTATCTCATTCACATAGACGTATGTGTCCTGATAAATGTTATCGAAACTCATGTAGAATGGTAATTCATTCTTTTCATTGATTATTATAGTAAAATTACTTGTGTGATGGTTATACATAGGAAATGGTAAGTGCTTGATTTCATGAAAAATTATCACTGAATAGCCGAGAATGATTTTGGATGTGAAATAAATGTTAGGAGCTTTGAAAATATTGGAGAATATAAATCCATTGAGTTTGAAAACTACCTAGAGAAACATGGGATACAACTTGAGGTGGTTGTCATGAAGACTCTGTAGGAAAATTAAGTTTTTATATGCCATAATCGATAGGTGGACAACATGGCTAGATCTATACAGATTGAGATTCATATCTCTCGCCATTACTGGAAAGAGTTTTTGCATGCTGAATTTTAGATTCAAACCCAAACATGGCGTTATATGGGAGAAACAAAGACACCTAATGAGTTATGGCATGGAAGGAAGCCCTATTTAGACTATGTGTTTTGGAAGCAAATGTTTTATCCGAAACAAATAAGGAAATCAAGGAATGTTTGGTTATGTTGTGGATGAAAAAATATTCCTCATATATTCAATTAATAAAGAAGTCTGTAAATGTTTTAATAAATATCTTGGAAATTTTTTTGAAAGCATTGATGTGATGATCATTGAAGATAAAATCACAAATGGCTCAAGGAATTCTCATGCTGATGTGATAGAAGATGAGGAAGAATGTGTACATAGAATAGATTCAAATATATGTGTAGAGGATAGAATTATAAATATATAAGAGTCGCCTCATGATGTTAAATCAGAAGAACAATCCATGGGTGAAGAAAATTCTTCTAAACCTCTTAGTAGAAATCCATGTGATGAAATTGATTGATCCAACATCATTGGGGATTGGATATCTCCCACATAGATAAAGAGAATGTGGTATAGTGAACAATCTACATTACATTAAATTATTGAACCATACTCATTTGAAGAATCTACAAAGTACGAATCCTGGGTTAAGTCCATGAATGGGGAATTGGATCAGATCGATAAGAACCAAACATGGGATCTAGTTAAGAGATTTGAAACCCACAATGTGATTGCTAGGAAGTGGATTTTAAAAATAAATTTCAAAATAAAAGAAATGTGATCATAAGTAAGTAATAGATGTTGTGTAAAGGCTATTCATATATTAAAGGTGTTGATGTTGAAGAAACTTTTTCCCTGATGGCTAGACTGGATTCAGTTAGACTGTTTCTTGCTATAGAAATTCAAAGAGGATAAAAATTGAATCAAATATATGTCATGACATCTTTCTTAAATGTTGGTCATGAAGAATAAGAATACATCAAAAAACTAGTGGTATTTATTCTTGTTAATTATGAAATAAAGGTTTCTATATTAAACAAGGCTCTATATGATCTAAAACGGGCATCATGAGTATGGTACTCTTGGTGGTATTCTTATCTGAATGAGCTCAAATTTAAAATAGTAGGATTTGTTCGCAATCTTTATGTGCATAATTTTCAGAAATATGAGTTCATGGTTTTAGTGAACATATATGATATTATATTTGGATAAAGTAGATAGGGATCAGGGGATGAATTTTCCAATCACATGAAATAAAAATTTGACATGTTTGTGATTAGGGAACTCACGTACTTCTTGGGGTTGCAAGTGATTTAGAGGAAATACTACAATTTAAATTATTTGGAGAATTATTAATGATAGTTTTTTAAGAAATTCAATATTCATGACACTAAACCAATGTTTACTCCAATTTAAGTTGGAACAAAACATGTAAATCATGAGGATGGGACTTATATAGATCCCACACTATGTATAAGAATCATTGGAAGATTATTTTAATTGACAATTACATGACCAGATATTTTCTTTGAAATATGATTTGAAGACCGGATTCAAAGTAATACTAAAGAAGATCATGTGGAATAAATGAAAACAATCATCAGGTACATTCAAGGAACTCATAATTATGGCTTATACTTTGCTATAGGAAGAGATAGTGAACTATCATTATTTTATGATACTGACTGGGGTAGAGATTTTGTTAATAGAAAGTCCATAGGTGATGGAGAATTCTTTATTATCAAGAAATATTTGGGTTGTTTGAGTAAGAAACAATAAAGTGTAGGTTTCTGGCACTTCAGAACCGCATTGGTGGGTATACCCAACATTAAAATTAGCGTTAACAATGATCAATCAGAGATCCATCATGATAATAAAATGCTAGATCTTCATAATAGAATGAAAAACGAAAAAGAAATAGCGGAGTCCCGAAACCATAGATAGGATCATCATATGTTGGTCATAATTAATTTAATTAATTGACAATAATTACCTTGATTTAATTCTTTCTTTGTTGATGTTTCTGGTCAGGATATGATGTTATCCGTCATTGTGTCATAGAATCCAATTGTAGGATTCCTCTAGGGGTGATCCACACATGCTCCATGTATCTCTAGATGACGTCGAAAAGATCACCAGGTGCTAGCGCGGAAGAGCCTTCACTTGTGATGTCCAACTTCGATCGCCTTCATCTGGTGGAGGTGGATTTCTCTCTCGTAGCATCAGATTGTTCTTGTTAAAAAAAGTAATTCTCTCTTAGCTTGAGAGATTTTCCAAATACATTATGCACACCCAAAAAAATGGATAGGCTAATGAGAATTATATAATTGGGATTTTAATTATATAGAATAGTAAAATGAATTAATTAGCCGAAAGCATTTATTCATTTCATTTAATTCTTAGTAATACCCCATGTCTAATAATAATAGTTAACTATTATTATTACACGACATGTGCCCAGAGAATTACATATAATATTATTTAATTAAATAAATAATATTATTTCTCATAAATTCCCAGAAAAAAATACACAACGTGTATATTTAATATACACGGCGTGTAAATTTTTTTTACCGTTTTTCTTTATTTCATCCACCACATTTATTAGACCATGAATAATAGCTATTTATTTCTCAAATAAATATCACTTCATCACTCGCTGATAAATATATTATTTTCTCCACAATATATTTTCTCGAATAACTAGATTTAAAATAAATGCGATCAGAAATCCTGAAATAATTAATAAACCACAATCGTAAATATTCTTTATTCAACTTGTTAAATTAATATTTAACTGTGATACTTGGACACACTTAGTGTGTGACCCTCTAGGCCTATTTCTTAGTGGCATTAGGCGGAGCCCACCTAAAGTCCAAGGATAGCATCTAGCTACACGCCAAGACACCCATAGATAAAGAATTTGACACTAAAATGATGTGTCACCTCCTATGAATGCTTACCATGTAATATAATCCCTTTTTTCAATATCTCAAATCAAGACGGATTCATGCTAGTCCCATCAACCCATGTGTCTGATTATTCTTTCATTGACTTTCTGGAATTGAACTTTACATTCCCCACTGTGGCCATGGATTTATTTAGGATTGTAACATCCCAAGTAATTAATGAATAATAGATATTTTTTTATCTATGTCTATTAATGAATTAGATAGTGTTTTAGAGGCTTAAAAGTGAATAAATCCAATCTTAAGCATGGAATACACTAATATTTTTAAAAGATTGTTTTACTGCCTTTTGATGGAAAACAATTTTTAAATCAAACTTTTGAAACTTTTATATGCTCTATTTTTCGAAAAAAACTTATTCTTTATGATTGGGACATTGAAATTTACTTTGGGTAAATTTTTGGTATTTTTTTTGATAAAGTTCATTTTTTAATGAATAGTGAAAAATGTTGTATTTTAATTCAAAACCTCTTTTTAATATAATCTATTTATATGATTATATTATATTTTGAATTGGTTTTAAAGATAAATTATAATATATTTTTACCATTTAATCTAATAGTGGTCGTTGGAATTAATTTCAATTTGAAATTGGACTTAAACTAGTGTCAATATTTTGATACTTATTGTTTCATAAAAACACGCTATTTGCTCTGACAGCGGGAATTAATTATTAAATTAATTAAGTTAACTTATATGTTTTGAATTTTGTAAAATAGACATCATTTTTGAATTCAGAATATCAAATATAGCTTAGGGTGAAGTTTTGGTATTTTTCTGAAAAACTTCAATTTTTGATGAATAGTGAAACCACTAAGTGGTACTTAAAAAACTGATTTTTCGTTTAAATAAAATTTTTCCACCTCTGTGTTTTGAATTTCAAAAATCCGACATACATGGTTTTCATTAAGGAGTAAAATGTGGTTCAATGGGATTAAAATAATTTTTGGGTGAATAGTAACTTTTATGTTTTTAATCGCGATTAGAGGTAATTAGTGTAATTTAAGGTAAGAATAATGTTTTAATAATATTAAATGAACTTGACACATGTCCTACCCTTATTGTATGTGTCATGGCCGACCATGAAAACACATGGGGCGATTTTTGGGACCCCATGGAGCCACTTGGGTAAGATAATGACATTAATGCCTTTTATTTAAGTAAAAGTAAAAATGACACAAACATGAGTTGTTTTAATAAAATGATTTTTAAATGGGGTAATACAAGACATATTATTTACTATAAATATTCATTGGAAAGCTAAAAATATTTACTACATCATGATATTTGTTTTATAATTTTTAGACATTATATAAATTAAATTATTAATGACATTATGATTATGCACCGTTTACCTCATTAATAAAGGATTTAAATAAAATGAAAAGATAATGTTAAAACTATAAATTACACTTGTCAAAGACCTATTGGATGAGTATATATAGAACCCTTATCACCTTATCCTCGAAATACATCAATGTGGGACCTTTAAAATCCGAAAGTCGTTTGAAAATAAAGTAACCTTTTATACCTTTCCAGGAGTGCCCTCCTCTCCTCTTATAAAAGGCCCCCACCTCTACCACCTTACCCAAACCTCTCAAGCCTTTGGCTCGGCCAACCCCTAATCGTTTTCTCTCTCCACATCCCTCTCTTACTCCTAGAAGCCTCACTTTGGGCAGAAGTCTTCTAAAGGAAGCCTTTGAGCTCAAATCAAACAGAGTTACCCGATTTTAAGGATGTTAAAGAACGACCGAGTCAAGACGGACCCAAGGTATGGGACTTCGTCTCAATATCCTTTCATTAAGGCATATTTTTTTTACACAACTTTCTTTTATATGGTGTATAAACCCCTTTTACTTTTATGCTTATTCAAAATCAATATTTTTTTTATACGAAGCGTTTACTAAATGACAAAAGGAATGTTTTTTTGTCGTACGTATGCGACGACAACGACTTCTCTGCCGCCATGACCATTATTTGAGTTTCGGCTTCCTCTACAAGACATAACTTTTTTTAAATGAAAAATAATTACCATGTTTTACTTTTACTTTATTTTGGTATTGAAAATGGTTTTCATAATGTTTTTATATCAATGTGTTGTATTGATATCTTGTGATTGAAATGTGGAAATGTTATGTTTCCTTTATTCATGTTTTATACGATTATGTTATGGTTCCTGGGAATTGTTTTGAAGATGGGTGGTTCTATGATAAACTAAGGGCGTGTGAGCCTGATATATCTCTCCAATGCATTGGGTAACATGAAGGAGTTAAACGTTAAGGTTTCTATAAAGAGATTTAGGGAATATACTGTGATGGGTATTCCAAACGTAACCAAGAGGGTTACTCCCTACGTAAGAATGTTATAAATGCCTCAAGTTACCTTTATGTCTTATGATTTCTATGATTTATTAATGATTTGATGAGGTATGTTAAAGTGCTTGTGTTTTATGAGTAGAGTATGATTTCATTGATTCTTTTGTATACATGTACTCATGTTTCCTTTCCATATTTTTATATCCCTTGTTAAGCTTTTTATGCTCATCCTCGTATGGCTATTCCATTAAGTGATTTGTGTGGAATTCAACCGTATGGTTATTACGTTTAAGTATGTTTATGTCCCAATTTACCTATATATGATATGTGATGTTTATATGGGTTTTATGGTAATCTTTTGGTTATAAAAGGGTAAGTAATGATCTTTTATTTCAGTGAATAGTTTTTACTACTTCATAAAGGTGAAAAGTATTACTTTGATAATGTATACATGGTTTACTTGTTGTTTTGAAAAACTAACAGTTTTCATTCATTGTGTATCCCTTAATGAGATTTTTATGCTCACCCCAAGTTTTTTTTTGAAAAGTTTTTCACAGGACTTAATGTGGAATAGGGTCAAGGATGGGATCAAGGGAAATTCATGCTAAAACATGGAACTAGACATGTTTCCTTTTAAGAGTTTTTATTTTATGGAAACTTAGTAGAAGTTTATACATTGTAATCTTTTGAGATGTAATAGTTATGTCCTAATTCTCTAAAACTCTAAACCATGAAAAGATCCTCAATGTGAATTATTCATTTAATTCAATATTAAGTAAGGTTTAAGGCTGGGGGCTTATAGTTGGTATCATAGGATGGTTTAGATAACTTTAGGAGTTAGAATTCTATTAAATGATTATCCAAAAATATTTTTTATATGGTCAAATTGAAATGATATAGCATTTACATATTACCATGTTGCTTCACATAAGGTATTTCAGTGTTAAGTATGGTTTTTCGTAGAGGAAACAGATAAGTTTTTTTTGGGAAGCCATACTGAGGGAAATGACCTTCCAAATCAGTATACTAAGATGGTAAGAATTAGAATTGAGCAATTTACTACAGTGATGGATTAGTTGAATCAGGTGATAAATGGTGGTTGTGTTATTAATGATACTTTGGTGTTTTCTAATAGTAAAGAGGAGCATGAAAGACATTTAAGGGTTATTTTGCAAGCCTTGAAAGAAAAGAAATTGTATGTAAAATTCAGCAAGTGTGAGTTTTGGTTACAACAAATTCTTTCCTTGGTCACATTGTTTCTAAAGATGGGATAACTGTTGATCCTGAAAAAAAACAAAGGTTGTTGAAGAATGGACAAGACCCACAAATGTAACTGAGATTCGTAGCTTCCTTGGTTTGGCAGGCTACTACCGAAGGTTTGTTAGAAATTTTTCACGGTTATCTAGTCCAATGACAAAGATAACTCGGAAGGCTGTTAAGTTTATCTGGACAAAAGAATGTGATGATTGATTTTAGGAACTGAAAAAAAAAAGTTTGGTGAATGCTCCAGTTTTGGCACTTCCTTCTAGGAATGGTGAGTTTGTTATCTACAGTGATGCTTCATTGAAAGGACTTGGTTGCGTCCTAATGCAGAATGATTAGGTAATTGCTTATGTTTCACGATTGTTGAAAACTCATGATGTAAATTACCCTACACATGATTTGGAATTAGCTGATGTTGTTTTCCCTTTAAAAATTTGGAGGCATCATTTTTATGGAGTAAAGTGTGAAATATATACCGATCACAAAATTTTAAAGTATATATTAACTCAAGAAGAATTGAACATGAGACAGAGGAGATGGCTAGAATTAATCAAGGATTATGATTGTACAATTAATTACCATCTAGGAAAAGAAAATAAAGTGGTGGATGCTTTGAGTCGAAAAAGTAATGCTTCTTTAACAATGTTGCATTTGAAACGTGATCCTTTGGTTAAGGATTTGATGAAATTTGGCATAGAATTTGTTGGTGTAGGATGTTCTTCTGTTTTGTTTCAGGTATCAGTGAAATCTTCTCTATCAGAAAAAATTAAGTAAGCACAGAAGCAAGACAGTGAGTTGCAGAAAAAGGTAGAGCTGGTTTAGAAGGGTAAGTTGCCTAAATTCAACATTGATAATGATTGTGTTTTGAGATTTGGGAAGAGATTGTGTGTGCCTTGTGATTCATAGTTGAAGAGATAATTGTTATGTGAAGCTCATAGTTCCTCGTTTTCAGTTCATCCTAGAAGTACTAAGATGTACAGAGATCTGCAGGAGTATTACTGGTGGGATGGAATGAAAAGGGATATTGTTGATTTTACTATGAAGTGTTTGACTTGTCAGCATGTTAATACAGATAGAAACTTGATGAAAGGTATGCTTTATCCTTTACCAGTGCCAGAGTGGAAATGGGAAAATATATCCATGGACATTGTTGTGTGATTACCGAAGACATCTCGATGTAATAATGCAATTTGGATTATTCTTGATCGCTTGACTAAATCTGCTCATTTCCTTGCTATACGAGATAATTTTTCCCTAGATAAGCTTTCTCCTTTGTATCTTAAATAGATAGTCAGGTTACATGGATTTCCTCTCTCCATTGTATCTGACCGTGATCTCAGGTTCACTTCTAACTTTTGGAAAGGCCTTCAGAAGTTATTGGGTACTGAATTAAATTTTAGTACAGCTTTTCATCCTCAATTAGATGGGCAGTCAAAACGAACAATTCAGACTTTGGAGGATATGCTACGTGCTTGTTCGATGGATTCTCAGAGAAGTTTGGACCAACATCTTTCTTTGGTTGAGTTTTCTTATAATAATAGTTTTCATTCTAGTATACGGATGGCACCATTTGAGGCATTATATGGGAAGCGGTGTCGAACTCCAGCTTTCTAGGATGAAGTGGGTGAAATGAAGTTGATGGGACTGGAATTGGTAGAAGAGTTGGCAGAAAAAGTTCAGCTGATACAAAAACACATGAGAACAGTTCAGAGTAGGCAAAAGAGTTATGTGTACAACCGGAGGAAGGATCTATCTTTTGAGGTAGGTGATCATGATTATCTCAAAGTCTCACCACGGAAAAGTGTGATGCGATTTGGTAAGAAAGGAAAGATGAGTCCAAGGTTCATTGGACCATATGAAATTCTAGAGAGAGTTGGATCAGTTTCTTACCGAGTGGCTTTACCTCTGATTTTATCTCAGGTACACAATTTTTTTCATGTTTCGATGTTGAGAAAGTATATGCCAGATCCATCTCAGGTTTTCAGTCCAGAGGTAGTTCAGCTGGAAGAGAACCTATCTTATGAGGAACAACCGGTCCAGATTCTTTACCACAGGGAGCAAGTGTTACGGAATAAGTTGATTCATCAGGTAAATTTTTTGTGGAAAAACTACATGATTGAAGAGGCAACATGGGAATCTGAAAATGCAATGAGGGCTAAATACCCCCACGTATTCGATAAGTAAATAAATTGTGGGGATGAAATTTTCTGAAGGGGGGAAGGATGTAACATCCCATGTAAGTAATGAATAATAGATATTTTTTTATCTATGTCTATTAATGAATTAGATAGGGTTTTAGAGGCTTAAATTGAGAATAAATCCAAACTTAATCATGGAATACACTAATATTTTTAAAAGATTATTTTACTGCCTTTTGATGGCAAACCATTTTTAAATCAAACTTTTGAAAATTTTATAAGCTCTATTTTTCTAAATAAACTTATTCTTTATGATTGGGACATTAAAATTTACTTTGGGTAAATTTTTGGTATTTTTCTGATAAAGTTAATTTTTTTAATGAATAGTGAAAAATGTTGTATTTTAATTCGAAACCACTTTTTAATCTAATCTATTTATATGATAATATTATCTTTTGAATTGGTTTTAAAGTTAAATTAGAATATATTTTTACCATTTAATCCCATAGTGGTCGTTGGAATTAATTTCTCTTTGAAATTGGACTTAAACTAGTGTCAATCTTTTGATAATTATTGTTTCATAAAAACACGCTATTTGCTCTGACAGCGGGAATTAATTATTAAATTAATTAATGTAACTTATATGTTTTTAATTTTGTAAAATAGACATCATTTTTGAATTCGGAATATCAAATATAGCTTAGGGTGATGTTTTGGTATTTTTCTGAAAAACTTCAATTTTTGATGAATAGTGAAACCACTAAGTGGTACTTAAAAAACTGATTTTTCATTTAAATGAAATTTTACCACCTCTATGTTTTGAATTTCAAAAATCTGACATACATGGCGGTCATTAAGAAGTAAAATTTGGTTCAATGGGATTAAAATAATTTTTTGGTGAATAGTAACTTTTAAGTTTTTAATCACGATTAGAGGTAATTAGTGTAATTTAAGGTAAGAATAATGTTTTAATAATATGAAATGAACTTGAAACATGTCCTACCCTAATTGGATGTGTCATGTCCGACCATGAAAACCCATGGGTCAATTTTTGGGACCCCATGGAGCCACTTGGGTAAGATAATGACATTAATGCCTTTTATTTAAAGTAAAAGTAAAAAATGACACAAACATGAGTTATTTTACTAAAACGATTTTTAAATGGGGTTATACAAGTCATCATTTTTACTATAAATATTAATTTGAAAGATAAAAAGATTTCCTACATCATGATACTTTTTTTATAATTTTTAGACATTAAATAAATTAAATTATTTATGACATTGTGATGATGCATCGATTACCTCATTAATAAAGGATTTAAATAAAATTAAAAGATAATGTTAAAACTATAACTTACACTTTTCAAAGACCTATTGGATTAGTATATTTCAAACCCTTATCACCTTATCCTCGAAATACATTGATGTGGGACCTTTAAAATACGAAACTCATTTGAAAATAAAGTAACATTTTATACCTTTCCAAGAGTGCCCCTCCTCTCCTCTTATAAAAGACCCCCACCTCTACCACCTTACCCACACCTCTCAAGCCTTTGGCTCGGCCAAACCCAGCTCATTTTCTCTCTCCACATCCCTATATTACTTCTATAAGCCTCACTTTGGGCAGAAGTCTTCCCAAGGAAGCCTTTGATCTCAAATCAAAGAGAGTTACCCGATTTTAAGGACGTTAAAGAACGATCGAGTCAAGTCGGACCCGAGGTATGGGACTTCGTCTCAATCTCCTATCATTGAGGCATATTTTGTTTTATACACAAATTTCTTTTAAATGGTGTATAAACCCCTTTTACTTTTATGATTTTTCAAAAGGAATCTTTTTTTATACGAAGTGTTTACTAAATGACAAAAGGAATGTTTTTTTTGTCGTATGTATGCGGCGACAACGACTTCTCAGCCGCCATGACCATTATTTGAGTTTCGACTTCCTCTACAAGCCATAACTTTTTTTTAAATGAAAATTAAATACCATGTTTTACTTTTACTTTATTTTGGTATTGAAAATGGTTTTCATAATTTTTTTATATCAATGTGTTGTATTGATATCTTGTGATTGAAATGTGGAAATGTTATGTTTCCTTTATGCATGTTTTATAAGATTATGTTATGGTTCTTGGGCATTGTTATGAAGATGGGTGGTTCTATGATAAACTAAGGGTGAGTGAGCCCGATATAGCTCTCCAATGCATTGGGTAACGCGAAGGAGTTAAATGTTATGGTTTCTACGAAGATATTTAGGGAATATACTGTGATAGGTATTCCAAACATAACCAAGAGGGTTAATCCCTACGTAAGAATGTTATGAATGCCTCAAGTTACCTTTATGTATTATGATTTCTATGACTTATTCATGATTTGATGAGGTATGTTAAAGTTCTTGTGTTATATGAGTAGAGTACGATTTCATTGATTCTTGTGTATACATGTACTCATGTTTCCTTTCCATATTTTTATATCCCTTACTGAGCTTTTTATGCTCATCCCAAGTTTTGGAAATGTTTTTCACAGGTCAAGGGAAGGGTACATGATATGATGATAGTGTCAAGAAAGTGTCAAGAAAGAATCCTTGTTTTATTTTAAATATGTTTCTGATTACGGGAAAAAAGAATACTATCTTTTATGTAACCACTTTGTTTAAATGTTGAATGTAATGAAAGTTTTATGATCTAATTCTCTAAAACTCTAAACCTGAAAAGATCTTAAATGTGTAATCTTTTAATAACTCAAGATTAAGTAAGGTTTAAGCCTGGGGCCTTATAATGCTATATAAATTCCATCAAAGGGCCTGAGATGTCTACTTTTGTTATGAAATATAAGGGACAAATCCTTTCTTGCATTATCTATTAAACAATATTACTTGTGACACACCCAACATATCCTACCTCACTATGAACAGTGTGTTTTCACATTTTTTGTCAGTACATCTAAGTGCATGAGTTATAGTACCCATTAATAATAATCTTATATTATATGGTCCAATACACATGTACGTAGATAGGAACATCCAATTAGACTGTGAAATGTGGATTTCCTACCGGCAAGTCTCGTTCTCATAATATCCTCCTGGATATTACCATGGGTGCATACCATGAGAAGGTGCCTCAAAGTTTTATGAGTCCTCACCCCTAATGGACTATATTATTTGAGTCCCTAAAATATCATCATCCGACCATAGAACATATATTCAAGAACAATGTTATGTAACTTCTGGGTTCTCATCATATTAGGGATCCGCTATGACCCTTTAATGCAACAACTATCCTTAGGACATTATTGCATTCATTGTCATGTAGAAGAACAATCAAGATGTGATAAGGTATTTATTAATGAATAGAGTATAAAGTAGTTGGTTCTAGGCCACTAACTCCAATATAATCCCACTTAGACTAGAGCCAACTGCTAAAAACCTTTAACCAGCTAACTCTAACATGATATTCATGTTTCTTATGAGATAGGCCTTTAGTCATGGGGTCTTCCACATTCTCTTCCATGGAAACTATACTCACTATAACTTCACCCCTTTGATAGAAATCCCTCAATAGGTGAAACTTTAAAAGTATGTGATTTGTCTGTTGATGTGACCTTGGTTCATTTTCTAGCACCGCCGTTGTAGTATTAACACAATAAAATGGGATAGGATCATTACTACTGGGCACCACATCAAGCTCATGGATAGAGTTTTGAATCCATACTGCTTCCTTGGAAGCATCATAAGCCACTATATATTTAGACTCTACTGTAGAATTGGCAGAAACTTGTTACATTGAACCCTTCCAGCTCATAGCTCCTCCATTGAGATAGAAAACATATCTAGATTGTGATTTCAGGTCATTCTGATCTGTCTGAAAACTAGCATCAGCATACCCTTTGATGACAAGCTCCTCGTCTCCTACATTCACCAGTAACATATCGTTAGTTCTTCTCAGATACTTAAGTATAGTATTAACATCAGTCCAATGTTATTCTCTTGGATCTTCTTGATATCTGCCTACCATGCTTAGTGCATAGGCAACATCAATCCTGGTACATAAAATGGAATATATGATGGATCATATAGTTGAAGTGTATGGGTTCTTACTCATTCTATCTTTCTTATTTTGATTCTGAGGACACATTTTCTTAGAAAAATTTATGTCATGTGACACTAAAACAAATCCCCTATTAGATTGTTCCATAGTAAATATCTTTAGTATCTAGTTAGTGTATGTTCCTTGACTTAGTCCAAACAGTCTTTTGGATCTATCATGAATGATCTTGATCCCTAAAATGTAGGATGCTTCTCCCAAGTACTTTATGGAGAAACACTTGTTCAACCATTCCTTAACTGGCTGTAGGACTAGTACATCATTTCCAATATGCAATATTTCTTCAACATATACAACTAGGATAATGACAGCATTCCCATTAAACTTCTTATAAACACATGGTTCAATTTCATTATTAATTAAACCAAATTCCTTTATGGCTTCATCAAATCGAATTTTCCAATACATGGATGATTTTTTAATACAAAAAATGGATTTCTACAACATGGAAACCTGTTTGTCATCACTTGGTGTCACAAACCATTTTGGTTGTGTCATATAGACAACTTCTTTAAGGTTCTCATTAAGGAAGGTTGTTTTAACATCAATTTAAAAATATCATAGTCATGGAAAGCTGTTATGAAAAGTATGATTCTTATGGATTTAAACATGGAAACTGGAGAGAAGGATTTATCATAGTCAATTCCTTGACGTTTTCTGAATCCTTTGGCCACTAGCCTTGCTTTATAGGTGCTAACTTGACCTTCCATGTCCAGTTTTATCTTGAATACCCATTTTTATCCAACAGCCTTTACATCAATTGGATCATCAACCAGAACCCAGACTTGGTTCTGATACAAGTATTCCATCTCAGAATTCATAGCTTCTAGCCATCTTGAAGCTTCTGATATTTCTACTACTTCCTTGTAAGAGAGAGGTTCATCTTTGTCCAAAAATAATGATTCACCATCCTCGGTGACAAGGAAACAAAATCTCTCTGGTTCCCTTACCTCTGTTGAGCTCCTACGCAGTACTTGTGTTTCTGGAACCTCTTCCATGGGGACTTTTGGAATTTGTTCATGTACCAACTCATGTGTATCTTGAGAATCAACTTCGTCGAAGTCAATCTTTCTCCCACTATCTTTTTTTAGGATGCTCTCCCTCTCATGAAATACGACTTGTCTGGAAATAATAAATTTCTTATCTGAAGGGTTATATTGGTAATATCCTTTCCTTTCCTTGTGATATACTATAAAGATACACTTAGTGCCTCGGAGTGCTAGTTTGTTTCCTAATAATGCCTTAACGAATGCCTCACAGCCCCATACACATGTGTGTGACAAAACGGGTTTATTTCTATTCCATAACTCGAAGGGAATTACATTTTCTCCCTTAGTTGGTACTCGGTTTAATGTGTATGTTGCAGTTTCTAATGTGTATCCCTAAAAGGATAATGGAAGATCTGCATGACTCATCATCGACCTCACCATGTCTAAAAAGTTGTGGTTCCTCCTTTCACTAACACCATTCCACTGTGGTCTATAAGGAGTAGTGAGCTGAGATAGAATCCCTAACTCCTGTAGAAGATTGATGAACTCTTGGTTCTGATATTCTCTACCTTGATCTGATCGAAGCTTCTTTATCTTCTTATCAAGATGATTCTCTACTTCATTATTGAATTCCTTAAATTTCTCTAAGTCTTCTGACTTATATTTCATTATGTAGATATAGACATATCTACTCAAATCATCAGTAAAAGTAATGAAGTAGGAATATCCACCTCTATCTTCTACTAGAAATGGTCCACACACATCCGTGTGCACCAATCCTAGAAGCTTTATGGCCCTTTCACCCTATCCACCAAAAGGTGGCTTGGTCATTTTACCTTGTAAACAAGTGTGGCATCTATAAAGTGTTTTTAGAACAATATAGTCTAAATAGCCATCCTGGAAGAGCTTTTTCAAGCGCCTCTCATTTAAATGACTGAGACGGTGATGCCACAATTGGGTGGTGTATGAGTCATGTGAGTTTATTTTGTTATCGATTTCCAACACTTGTTTTTCATAATTTAATACATACAAACCATTATTTAAATTTTTCATACCATAAAATACGTTGTTCTTATAAAATAAGTGACCCTTATTTCCAAACATAAAAATAAATCCATCCATATCCAAACATGATACAGAAATTATGTTTTTGGTAACACTAGGCATATAATAACAATTATGTAAAACCAAAATCATCTCAGTTAGCAATGAGAGTTGTTAATTTCCAATAGATAATGTAGCCAGCCTCACACCATTGGTATCTTGAAGATAAACCTCTCCTATGCCAATATTTCTATATCTACTTGGTTTCTGAATTTAAATACATATTTGAGACCCACAAGCTATATCAAATTCCCAATGTGTAGAAATGGAAATATTACACTTGATAACGAATTCACCTTTAGGGTCCCCATGCTTCTGGGTGTAGTTCCTCTTCTAGTGACCTTGCTTGCCACATGAAAAACATACAACCTGTCTTTTCTTTCCCTTCCTCTCAATCTTCTCCTTCTTGGAGGGAAGGTGCTCAGGGGCTTCAGACCTTTTATAAATCCTTATCCCCTTTGCCTTGTCCTTACTTTTCTTATTCACCATTAGGACTACAGGTTTGTCACGCCCCATGTCTTTATCTACATGTACAATTAAGGTTAGAAGTTATGATATACTCTTCTTATTGTTTCCCATGATATAGTTGACAAAAAATCTAGTAAAGGTCTTAGGCAGTGACGATATGATGAGATCTGTATGTAACTCATTCGGGAACTTAATCCCTAAGATTTAAATGCATTCAATGTAGACAATAAGCTTAACTACATGAGGCCCAAATGGCATAGAATATCCAAGCATAGTTGTAAACCAAGAATTGTAGATCTCATATATCTCTTATCTCACCTTCTCTTGGTAGAGATCCTTAAGGTGAGACATCAACCTATACGTGTTCATGTTTTCATGTTGCCTCAAGAGCTCATTTGACATGTCTTATAGCATGAAACATTGAAAATTTTTGGCATCATCCATATGTTTTATATAGAGAGATAGTTCTTCATCACTGTCATCTTTCCCAGGCGCAACTAGAATAGGCTCTTCCAACACATACAATTTTATCTCGTAGCGAAGGATGATGCGTAAATGCCTCTGCCACTCTTGAAAATTGGTGGTAGTGATAAGTTTTTCCCTCCTGAGTATGGTTCGCAATGTTATGTTTGAAGTCATTTTTCTTTCCGTTTCTACAAATTAAGATGAGAGAAGGTTTAGTACTTTATTATGATGAAACGGAGACAAATAAATAAATTAATACTTATTAGTCTCTCAATATTTTATCATAATCGAAAATCCCTAACCATTAACTTCATAATATTATGTTGCCTGAATATTCTAGTAGCAAGGATTCATATTTCCCTTTTCGTTAACCCAACTAGGGTTGGTCAAGAAACATGAAGGGTTGTAGGATGGCATTCCAAATGCACTCTGCCTTAACTCATGGCTCCTTGATCTGCTGAGTGGACTCCCCAATATTGAAATCCTTTTATTTTTTATTTCCTCAACATTTGCCTCTTGGTCACACTATGTCCTGCTATGGAAGTCATCCCTTGATGTGAACCAAGTCATGTCAACTCAAAACCTTGAATTAGAATTCCTCGATAATTGAAATCACCCCAAATCGGGTTAATCAATCACTTTGAAATATGGTTCGAGTCTAACCAAGATTATGGAAGGCTATACTGACTTAATATTTCTTTGAGGGATTTTATTCTTATACATAAATTTCCATTTTATTATATTTGATTAAATGCATGTTACTATTAAGTGGGATATACATAAGTGATTAACCATGTCTAATATAATATTTTACGCCTAATCCAATCTTATTTTAGTTCCATATTGCTTTCTTGTTTAATTCATTAATTGTGTGATCATGAAAACACACCCACAATAAATAAACCATGCAACTGACAGAAATAAAATAAATGGTATGATCATGAGCTTGTTCTATTGGTTAGTTTATCTAGTGTTTGATAACCTACCAAATACCTAAGGGAGAAAAACCTTGAACCTCTTGGGTTCATGTTTATAGCTTTCCACCTGTCCACCTTTGCATCTCATTAGATTGGTTTTACCTTGGCTCCTAACTTGAGCCACCTTCCCTAGATTGGGAGCTCCATAAATTACATATGCTTTTGTCTCACATGCAGGAGAGGGATAAAATGGGGTGTTATATAAAATAAACCTTGGGTACGCAGGCCCTACATATTAATGAGGAGAAGGCTCACAGGCCAACCAATTTAATTTAAATAAAAAAATTAAAAGAAATGATTCACATAAAAACGTCATGGTCTAGCTCATGATCATCAATCCATGCAACTATATTTATGCATAAATAATATTAGCATTAAATTCTTTAATCGTTCTTGTTTATTATAAATCATGATTGAATTAATTAATTATCTTTAATTAATATATCCTTTTATCTTAAACCCTATTTCTAAATTTCTTTAAGTTTCTCATCCATCATAATTTTAAACAAATAAATTCAGTTAAAATTATCTTTTTACGTAACTTGTACCTTGGAGGCAACTCGGTGAATTCCTTTTTATAACTATTGAATGAGTATAAATGAAGATTATATAGATGTTAAATTAAACACATATATATAAAACACATATCAAGTGTTGTGCATCGGCTTTACGCATGAACAATGGTACACGTCTCAAGGGTTTATATAATATAATAATAAATTTTTATAAATCTATGTAATTTGGATGAGTACATGGCGTGTAGTTCCAACTACACGGTGTGTAATTTTTTTCACCATCCATCTTAAGTACACGTTCGGGGACATGGCGTGTGAATGTACTTCAGAATTCTTCGGAGTACATGGCGTTTTCAGTGGGACATACACCATGTAGTATCCATGTTACACGGTTTCTAGCCGGAAGATCTATGTACGAGGTACAGAGTCTAACCCTAACCCGAAGGGACTACACGTCATGTTCAATGAGACACACAGTGTGTAATCTGGAAATTGTGTTCCACCTGTCCTTGGTAAACACACAGAGTCATTTAAGACTTATAAATACTCCAACACATGGCCTGATTTGGCAGATCGGTCTGATGCATTGAATTTTAACTACACAGTATGTACTGTATAATACATGCCATGTATTCTAGTTTTGTGCAACCAGGAATGTTTGGCACCTCCGGATGAGATCCTCTATTTTATTTTAATCAAAATTAAATGAAAAAATCATTTTTGTAAGGTGAATGAGAAATGAAAGAGGAGGAATAGATCTCAAGATTCAGATTTAATGAATGGTTAACTTGAATTGAAACAACTAAATTATTAAATGTGATAATCATCAACAAAAAACTAAATAATTATAATCAACGATATGACCACTCTAATACTGTCACGAACCAACCCGGGTCGACCCTGAGCCGGTCACCCAAGCCGGTCGGCGGCAAGTCCCGAGGGGTGTTACCGATCCCCTCAGGATGGAAACTAGTGCCTGGCATCAAGATTTAAATTCTGGGAATGATTTGGCTCACAAACAAAATATAAACAGATAAAAAAATGATGATAAAGATAAGAACTGACAGTGGAAAGACAAAAAAATCAAACATTCCTCTTCATAACCTCTTAGGTCACCACACAACTCAAAACCACATTGCCCCAACACTGAGCAGTTGAACCAGAAACCTGTATGAGAAACTGAACCTACAACTGCAAAGACATAATAGGTGTGAGCACTGAGATGCTCAGTAGGGATGCCAAGAATAAACCACTGAAACCAACAATTCTCTTTTCCAAAACAGTCTACAGACACAAGTTTGAAACACATACATGAAAGTAGGGTTTTGACATTTTAAAATATGCAACATGTTATTCTCATTTAAAAACTCAACACACGCTACACACCATTTCCAAAATCATTTTCCATTTTATAAATTAAATCCAAAACAAAAAAAAATACCAAAGTTGGGATAGGGTGAAACAAGTAAAAGTGCAACTGAAAATAAACCAATGCAACGAAATGTAAACAAACGATGTAAATAATTCAGCAACCATGGGTTATCCTAAACATCCCTAGAAGACCCCTGGACGTACTTTGTTTCGGAACCACCTATCGGCATATGGTGAATCTCATAAGTCTATAACCAACTGGCCGCCCTAACTAACCAATCCAGTGGAAAATCCCACCTGTCCTAACAATAAACCTAGGGGGTACCAACCCATCTAATTGGGTTTGATTAGAAATCGTCACTCGATCATCTAAAAGATGCCTAGGAACCCATGGCGGTTATAATAATACTATGTAAGTAGGAAGTCCCTCGCACGCGTGACTCATCTCACCGCACTTGCCTACCCCAAACACGGACGCTTCCTATATGTTCACCCATAAAGGTTTACCCTAGATAGGATCACCCCATATATTTATATATATAAGGATACATATCAAACTTAAAAAGTGCCAATCAGGTCGTCACATCATTCAATTATCAAAACCACTTTGTTAAACACTTGGAGTTGTAAATCGGGACTCTCATTTTACATAGTCAAATGCCTTTTATGAAAACATTGCACAAGATCTATTAAAACGACTCTAAACACAACTTTTGTATTTAAAAATCCAAATGGGCATACACTCATGGATTTTTTTTTCAAACCAATTTAAAGAACCGCACGCGGAGGCCCACATCATTTAGAAAAAAAACAAGAACCGCTTATAAACCAAGGATTCGAGAAAAAAACACCAATTTAAATAGATGTGAAATCCTTTCTACAAAAACACTATGTTTTATGAAACTAAACAACACAAAACAAACAAGATCCATAAAATTTTTCTACTAGAAAACACCACTCAAGAAGTATAATGGTACCATTTACAGATAAAGGAAATTTGTTCCAACCAAGTTGGAAAGGTATTAACATGTGCATAAATAAAGGAGCATCCAAAAAATTCATTTTTGATCAAATATTTCAACAGGAAAACATGGTCATAAGTTAACTATAAACAAGATAGATTTGCAATACAAAATCTAAGACATGATTAAGAGAACACAAACATTAAATGGATGAAAACTGGGAGCAAGGGAATGGAAACACCAGTACATAAATAAGGAACTATTTTAAAGTAGTTTTTAACACTTTTAACCATTGAATAAATACTACAATGAATAAACTATCAGGATGGTAAGGGTGTGAATAACGTTTATAAATTAAATGAAATCAAGAAAGTTCCTTTGGAATGCCTCAGAAAGAGAGAAAAGATGGAAACACCTACCTCTAACAAAAGTCACACCAAGCTTTTTAACTCAAACCACACCCTGCTCACGTGCATGCCCTTTGACAAAAACACACGCACTTGGAAATGATCTGGACTCCCTGCAGTAACTTCTGAAACCCAAAATAAAGCGGCACAGACTAATTCACCTCTCAGTAAAAACCAAGGAATCAAAGATATAAATACGACCCAAAAAAAATAAATTGTGCGACAAAGAAAGGGATTAAAAACATCACCTTGGACAATGGCGGTGTTCATGAGAACACGGCAAGGCAAGGTTGAACACCAAAATAATTATCCATACTATAAATTAAATAGAATGAATTTAAAACAAAATAACGATAATAAAAAAATGAGTGAACGATACTAAAACTCACTTTGGATGGTGGTGGTGAACTTAGAAAACACACGGCAAGACGAGATCTCGTCCAAATAATTATCCACACTTCAAAAAATATATTAGGACTTCATAACACAACCACGACACTAAATTAATAGTGTAAAACACAAAATGAGACATCAAGGTTTAGTTAAATTTAAGGAAACACCAAATTAGAATGAGATGCAAACTGTGGTTTGACTAAGAGGGGAAATGAGGCCTTATCAGAGCAGGGTAGAGGCGTTGTACACCGGGTGTCGAAATTGTGCCGGAAGATCGTCGGACGGTAGGGGTTGGGTTCACCGTAATCGCACTGGGAAGGGGTCGGGTTCACCGGAAACGCGCCGGAAAGGGGTTGAGTTCGTCGGAAACGCACTGAAAAAGGGGTTCGGGTTCAGAGGAGGTCTCCGGCTAGCCGGGAGGCGCGGCGAGGGAAGCGGAGAGGCCAGCAGAATGGTGGCTGGCCGGCACAAGGAGGTGGCGAGCGGAGGGATGTCGGGGAGAGGGAGATCCAACCGGGGGGGTTTGGGCGGCCGCGAATGGCTGAGGAGAGGACGTCGGGTAGAGAAAGGTCCGGCCGGGGGGGTTTGGGTGGTGGTGAGCGGTCAAGGAGGAGGCCCAACGCGGGGTCCTGGAGCGGTGTCGAGGGGTGGTGCGATGCGGTCGGATGGCAAGAGCGGAGGGGGAGCCGGTGGGGATAGTGCGATAGGGGGAGGAAGATCCGGCGAGGGGGGGGGTTGTGAGGCGGATAGAAGGATGGGGTGGGGGGCACACCGAACAGAAGAGGGGGGGGGATTTAGGTTAGGCTTTACTTTTTTTTCTTATAATAATAATAATAATAATAATAATAACTAGTTAATTATAATAATGATAATTATTATAATCAAAACATTTATAATAATAAAACCATTTAGAAATATAAACACATATCTATATATATATACATATATAGACATATATACCTATATATAAACATATATAAACATATATAAACATATATATACACATATAAACATATATACACATATAAATATATATATATACACCTAACGTTAAAACATAAACATATATAAACATATATACACATATATATTTATTTATGTATCCGCTCAACCAACTAATTTAATAACATTAAAACTGGATGATCGTGCGGTATTCGCGCACCGTACGGTACTCAATGGGTTTGCAAGCGGGCTGCACACACCTGAGCGGAAACCACGTGCCCAAGCGGACTGCGCGTCTTAAACGTACGGTGTTGGCGCACTATCTCAAACCATAATCTCATCCCAACATTAAAATTTTAAATCGGGACTCACCCGCACTTACTCAAAATCACCCGACGCCAAGAGAAATAAAATGAATAAAATGACTAAAAAAACATGTGTGACAGATACCACTTGTAGGTTCCGAGCACAGCAGAAGCACATTGGTGGGTATACCCAACTTTAATTTTAGAATTAAAAATGATCAATCTGAGATCTGTCACGATAATAAAATTTCGGATCTTCAGAATATGATGAAGAATAAAAATGAAAGAGGGTAGTCCTAGAGCCATAGATTGGATCATCATATGCTAGTTTTAATTAATTTAATTAATTGACACTAATTACCTTGATAGAATTCCTTCTCCGTTGATGTTTCTGGTCATAATATATAATCCAAATGTAGGATTCCTCTAGTGGTGATCCATATGATCTCTATGTATCTCTGGATGACGCCGAAGGGATCTTTAGGTGCTAGTGCGGAAGATCCTTTGCTTGCGATGTTCACATTTGATTGCCTTGATCCAAGGGAGGTGGATCTCTCTCGTATCTTGAGAGTGTTCTTGGTGGAAAAGTAATTCTCTTTTGGCTTTAAAGCTTTTCCAAATCCGTTGTGCACACCCAATAAAATAGCTAGTATAATGTGAATTATATAATTGGGATTTTAATTACATAGGATTATAAAATGTATTAATTACCCGAAATCGTTTATTCATTTCATTTAATTCTTAGTACTACCCCATGTTTAATAATAATAGTTGAATATTATTATTACATGACATGTTCTTAGAGAATTAAACCTAATATTATTTAATTAAATAAATAAAAATATTTCTCATAAATTCCCATATAAAAAATAAATGACATGTGTATTTAATATACATGGCATGCACTTTTGTTTTTTAATTTTTATTTATTTACTCCACTAAATTTACTAGACCTTGAATAATGGCTATTTATTTCTCAAATAAATATCACTTCATTACTCACTAATAAATGTGATCATGCATCCTTGAATAACTATTAAACCAAAATCAGGAATAATCTTTATTCAACTTTTTAAATTAATATTTAACTCAGATACATGGACACACTTAGTGTGTGACCCTCTAGGCCTCTTTCTTAGTGGCATTAGGCAGAGCCAGCCTAAATTCCAAGGTTAGCATCTAGAAACATGTTAAGGAACCCATAGAAAAAGAAGATAACACCGTAATGATGTGTCACCTCCTATGAACACTTACCGTGTAATATAATCCCTTTGTCTTGATATCTCGAATCAAGCAGGTTGCATGCTCGTTCCATCAATCCATGTGCTCGATTATTCTTTCTTTTAAATTCTAGAATTGAACTTTCCCATTCATCACCATGGACATGGATTTATTTAGGATATATAAATTCCATCAAAGGTCCTAAGATATCTACTTCTGTTATGGAACAAAAGGGACGAATCCTTTCTTGCATTATCTATTAATGAAGTATTACTCCTGACGCACCCAACATATCCTACCTCACTACAAACAGTGTTTCATCACATTTTTCATAAATACATCTAAGTGCGCGAGTTGTAATACCCATTAATAATAATCCTAAAGTCTAAGACCAATTCACACATCCGCAGATAGGAACATCCAATGACACTATGAAATGTGGATTTCCTACTGCCGGGTATCGTTCTCATAATTTACTCTTGGATATTACCCAGAACACACACCATGAGAAGGTGCCTTGAATTTTTATGAGTCCTCACCCCTAATAGCCTGTATTATTTGTGTTCCTCAAATAACATCATCCAGCCAGAAAACACATATTCAACAATAGTGTTATGGAACTTCTGGGTTCTCATCGTAGTAGAGATCCTCTTTGACCGTTTAATGCAACTGGTATCCTTAGGACATTATCACATGAATTTTAATGCAGAAGAACAATCTAGATGTGATAAGGTATTTATTAATGAATAAAGTATGAAGTAGTTGGTTCTAGTCCACCAACTCTAATAGAAAATATTTCTGTTAGAACTATTGAAGTAGAGTATATATTTGGTACAAAGGCATGCACCCAGTGTTTACTAAATTTTTGGGCCTCAAAATTAAGACATTGTTTTTGGAAAAGGAAGAGTTTCGGAAAAGGAATGGTGGACTGAAAAACCATGTTTCAGGAACAGTTCAAAGACCACAAAATATAGTATACAAAATGGTGAACCATGAAACACAGAGTAGGAATGGTATGTGGATGACGTAGAAGGAATACTTTTCAGAGTGAAGGAGGTTCACAAGAAGATCTATTGTTTGTGGAATCCAAACGGTTCATCGGATGGAATATCATTCGCAAAAATGAGGTGGAGTTTTGAGATGTTGTGAAGGGTTTCATTTGCGGAAACAAGGCGGTTATTTTTTCTATTTTATAGAAGTGAAAGGTAGTATGAAAACCATGTATGGAATATGGTTCGAGGGAGATGCACGCTACATGTTAATGGTTATTCTGTGTTGAATATTTGGTAAATCTCCGTTTGGTGAATTAAGCGGGTCTATTTTCCTATATAAGTAGAAATTATCTCTTAATTGTGTAGTGGATATAAGATTAAAAATCTGAGAGGAATTTAATGAAATAAAGACTTAATTAATTGGAATACAACCTAGAAATGAGTTTAATTAAAAATATGAAAGGAATTTGGTGAACTCTAGAATAATTCTCAGAATAAAATTCACGGAAATGGAGTTGGTCTATAAAGAAGAATCAGTACGCGGTTGTGGTTTATGAAGGTAGTATGGGGTCATGGTGTGTAGTGTAAGTATGTGGAGAAGCCTCGTAATACAAAAATAAAGGCAGTATACAGTGTAAGAAGCACAATACATGATGAAGTAGAAGCAAAGGTAATATGCGAATGAGGTTTGTGAAGGCAGTATGTGGTCTTGGGTTTCAAAGGAATTACACAGAAGTGGTACATAGAGTACTTCAGTACACAAAGGAAGAAGGCCAATTCGCAAAGGATAAGTTCACAAATGAACAGTATGCAAAAAGACTATATTACATTTACAGGGGGAATGGCAGTTCAAAAGAGAATCTATCTACAGTTAAGGATGCATGATTTAATGTCAACCCCTTGAAGTGGACATCAAGTTGATAAAATGAGTTCTGATTCATCCCAACACAATGAGTAAGGGGGAGTCAATGGAAGTGATCTAAGGGATACAATGTGCTACCCCTAAAACCATATAAAGGAATTGTGCCAGGCACAAAGTGACTGTGTCTAAATTTTGTACTGCACAACTACTAAAGATTAGTAGAATTTGGTATGACCGAAAACATGTCAGCGTTTTCTCCTTGGACGTAGCCCTTATTGGTGAACTAAGTAAAATTGATGTGTCCTCGCTTTTCATGTGATTATTTTTTTGTCACTTTCTCATCAGATAGTTTTAACAAGTTTCTACCAATGTGGGAACAAGATTTATTAGTTTAAAAATAAAAATTTTACACCCTAATTCTCCTCTTCCCTCTCTGGGTGTTCCGGGGTCCATCAGAAGTTCCACCCAAGCCTCCACCTCCTCTCGATGGAAGGTTAAATGGTGGGTGGTCATTATGGGGGAAATATGAAATCATAAAGGGATTTCCAAAATATATATTAGATATTTTTGGTTAAATTTTGGTTTGGAAACAATTATTTTAGTTTTATATTACCTTGATCTATATTTTAATACTTTTTCATAGTATTATTGAATTTTACTCTCTTTGTTTCTAACTGATTGGTGTGGCATTTTAATTGTGTGACTTGTGTTTCTCTAATTTAAAAAACACAAGAATCCTTTTATTACCGACTTTATTGGTATTTAAATCTTATTTTGGAATATATTATACCATCCATGAGGGATAGACATCAGTAACACATTTTTTCTATCAAGGATTTTTTTTTGTATCCATTAATATAAAATAATAAAGGGTAATTGGGATTCCTATTAATATCAACCGAAGACTTACTCCAAATATAAATGAACTTCTAAAAATAATGAATAATAAATTGGTGTAGTGAACTCACAATGACACCTTTATCTCATATTTTTTAAATCAACTTTTTTATCAATAATTAAACTCTTTAATGAAGATTGTTTTACTTAAAACTATTTTCAAAACCACCCACTAATATTAGTCCTTTTTTAAAAAGATACACACTTTAAACATCTGAATCTCTTGAGAGATGACCTAGGGTATTCTCTATTCAATAAATCAACTTTAAAACCTATTCAATTTTATGATTCATGACAACACAACCAAATTTTGGTTCTATTATTATGGAGTTCATCAGTTTTTAGTGTGTATTTTTAATAATAACATAGTTTATTTTAAAAATAATTTTCTATTTTTTTATTTATTTTTTTAATATAAATTTTTTTTCTAAAATATATTTTTTGTTGGTATTATTTATGAAGAAATATTCATCATATGAAATACTTCCTTTCTAACATGAGCTCTATATGATCTTACATCATTGACACTAAGAAGCACCAAATTATCCTTTGGAGGATTCACAAAATAGAAAAACTATTTTCAATCCTTATTATTATTATGAAAAAATAATAAAAAATAAAAAAACTTGAATAATATGGATGAAAATAACCAAAAATTAAAAAAACATGCATCTCCTGATGTGAACATTCAACCTACATAAACATAAATGCAATTTGATGCACCTAAAATTTATCTAAAATCTAGTCTAATTCACTTACTATAAAAATGTCATTGACTAGCTAGGGAAGATCCACATAAAAATTTAATGTAATTTCATATTGAGAGTTTGAAATTAAAATATAAAAATGTGTATGAAAAACAAGTAAAACTTTTAACATTTACATTTTCTATATAAGACACTATAAAAGATTAGTTGTATTATGTTTACTCCCCAATCAGAGGATCAGAGGACATTGAACAGATTTTTATTGAAAATAATTTCCATCCAATTGAACTAAAACTATAAGGAAATAAATTTTTATAATAATTCAATCATATGGTGAAACAAAATCATGAATACTAGGAATAATATAAAATTTTATATTCAGGTTTTCTATAGAACCAAATAAGTGGTAAACATTCAATAAAATATTTTATAATTTTTTAATTCCTATTTACCAAAATATGATTGATGCCACTATTTTTCTTGAATTAGTTGATAATATTCCAATAATTATAAAGGAACTCATCAAAAACATTATGTAGAATGTGAAACAATTTAGATCAAAGTCATGTGTACCCATTCAAGTTGTACATGAGGTTCAAAGTTCCAAGATTGAGAAGAAGGTGGATATAAAGTTTGAAGGGTTAAGTACCCTACATTATCAAATTTCTCTTTCTAAAGGTAAATGAAAATATCTTTATCCTCTTTATTTTTGTATCTATTGTGCTGACACACAATACTCTAACTAATTTCCTCAACAGAGAGAACCTTATGAGTGTTGTGAGTACATATTTCTAGATCACCACAATAACAAGCTTGTTAGTCAAGAATAATAATATCCATACAACTCTAGGTGGAAGGAAAACTAATCGTATTGGTAATGGGGAATTCAAAACATCCTAAATAGTCTTGGAACCACCCTAGGTATAGTAGTAATCCTTTACTTCCACCAAAAAAACCCCAACCACAACAAAGGCCTTTCAAACAACTCCCTTCATAACCCTAGCCTAGCCTTGATAACATGATGTAAAAAGGGGTGAAAATAATATTAGATTCCAAAATACAATCCAGAAATCCATACAAGACATAAAAACTCAATTAGTCTAACTTTCTAACTTGGTGGGTGAATTCCAAAGTCTAGGGTTTGGTAAACTTCCTTCTTAAACAATAATCAACCCTATTGACAGGGGAAATGTCAATTCCATCACTCTTCATAATGGAATGAAAGTTAAAATACAATTTAACCCTCTATTAGATCTATCACATATTAAATAAACCACCACTCTACCCATTGAAATGATCCTAGTGATGAAAAACATTTTCATGAGAGAATCCATGCTAAAGGAAAGATAGGTTCATTTGATAAACCACCAAGAAAAACCATTCTTATACCATTTCCCCAAAGTTCCATCTGAACAAGGAAATAAAAAAACCCAAAATTTATAAATAAATCTTGGAAACATTCAAAAAAATTATGTTGCATACCCTTTTTTCATGAAGAAAATTCCACATAATGCCATGTTTCTAAAGGAGATGCGTACACACCAAAGGTGTCTTAAATGCAATAAAATGGTGATATTTTGGAGGAATATATTATTATTTATAGATCCATCACTTTCTGATAAATTCATTTATCTTATAATATTATTTATTCCATCCAACATTGGGGAGTATTTATTTTTCAATTCCATACTTGATTTGGGTGGTGTTATAAATGTGATGCCTTTCTCAATTTTATCTTCATTTAAGGTTGGATAGCTAAATACCACAAGAATATTCATGAAACCATAAAATTTTAGTTCCACACATACCATTGGTGTGTTGGAGGATGTTCTTGTGAGTTCTATAAACTAAATTTTCCCTACTAATTTATATGGTTTTAAAATGGAAGATGATGTGATGAATGGACATTCCCCAATTATATTGGGTAGAACATTCCTAAAAACTACCAAAATCATAATTAATGTATACAATTGTAAATTTTATATATATTTTTTGTTGTGATATTTTCCACTTAAATATCATTAATTCCAGGATGCACCACTCAGAAGAGAATTCCTCTACCTCAATTAATTTAATCGATGTGCTTCCTTACCCCATAAAACTTTTTTTCTTTAAACTGAATCCATTTCAGAGTTTTCATTTTTGAATGACATTATAGGAAATGAATATTTTGTTTAATTTTAACATGATTTACAAATAATTCATTCATTTTCATTTATTGATGAATTCTTTAGCACTTAGGATCATATGACCATCAATGATACTACTCAACTTAGAAAACCTTATTCCTCATTTGAGTATATTACCATTATGTAGTTAAATGTGATAATTAACTTATCACTTTCAATTTAACTCCCATAAATCCAAAATCCCCATTGAATTAGAACTTAATCCACTACCTTAAAATTTAAAATATTCATATCATGAGAATTAAAACAAATTTCCTATCATCGTTTCTAGTTCACTCCCTCCATGGAAATAATTTGGATTGTCTAACATATTGAGGGAGTGTAAACAGGAATTGGTCTGGAAACATGATTAAATTATTGGTATTATCACATCAATTTCCAAGAATCATATATTGTTAAACAATGAGGCTAAACCAGTGATGAAATCACAATGAAAACTAACACCAAACCACATTAATGTTATTAAAAAGGAGGTAATGAAATTATTGGTTACTAGAATCATTTAACCCATCTATAATAGTAAATGGGTTAGTCCATTATAGGTAGTTCATAATATTACTAGTCTTATGATAATAAAAATTGTAAACAATGAATTGGATCCAACCTATGTGCAGAATAGTTGGTATGTTTTTATAGACTATCGCTGACAAAATCAACACACTAAGAGATCCCAATTTCCATTGTCATTCATTGAACATATACTAGAAATGATAGAGGTTAAGTCACACTATTATTTCCATAATGGGTTTTCTAGATACTTTTCTATCTATATTTTCTTATAGAATTAAGAAAAGATAACCTTCACTTTCCCATTTGGCACATTTTCATCCAAGAGGATGAATTATGTTCTATGTAAGGCTCCATGAAATTTATAGCAATTCATGGTTATTATTTTTTCAGATTATCTTGATGATTTCATGTAAGTATTCATGTGTTATCTCCCTATTTATGGTTCTTATAATGATGAGTGTTTAAGTAGTCTTGGTCTTATCCTTAATCATCATATTGAAAATAATCTTGTATTAAATTATGATAAATTTCATTTAATAGTGAAACAAGGTATAGTACTTGGACATTTAATTTTTGGGGATGGTATACAAATATATTAATAAAAACATTATATCATTTCTTCCCTACAATTACATAAAGGAGTTTGGTATGTGCAGTTTCCATAGTTTATACAAGATTTTATGATCATTTAATTCATGAATTTAATAATATTGCACTACCACTGACCTAATTACACTAAAAATAAAAAAATTGATAAAAACTATTAGTATTTTTTAAAAAAAATTAATTAGAGTTTTACATCACCCCTATAATCCAACTACCTTGGTGGGACTTACCATTTGAACTCATTTGTGGTGCCTCTAACTATGAAGTTGGTGCAATCTTCTTAAAATGAGTCAATGGAGCTCCAAAAGTCATAGCATAAGCCTCATGTACACTGGAACCTACTCAAAAGAAATACACTACAACTAAAAATTAAATCCTATATATTTTGTTTTCCATGGATAAACTCAGGTCATATCTTTTAGGGTACAAATTAATTGTGTTTTATTATTATGCATCCCTCTATTATCTTTTCAAGAAAATGGAATCCAAACCACATCTCATTATTAGATGATCCTACTTCGAGAATTTAATCGTGAAATTGGGGATAAAAATGAGCAGAATATGTGGTGGTTTATCATATCAATAGAATTCTTCCAACCTCAAACAATGAATCATCCCCCTTTATTCCAATAACATATGTGGTTTCTGATGAGTAGTTTTATCAAGTGAAAAAGGATGTTCCTTGGTATTCTAACATTGTAAATTATTTTGTAGCATCATGAATTCCTATAGATTATAATAAAAACCTACTTGATCTCCTAAAACATGAGTCTTGTTAATAAATTTTGATAACCCATACCATTGGCGCACTTGTTGTGCTTAATCCCTGAGGTGATGTGTTCTTGATAGAGAGTATCAATATTTCATTATGTTTCATCTCATTCTTGCATCTGGGGGCTACTTTATACCCCAATGGACTACTTATAAGGACCTTGATTCTGCTCTATTTTGGTAAACACTATTTTGGGACACCCATATGATCAATGCCTATGATTAATAATAACATTGTGTGGGGTGATAAAAATTTTGGAACCATTATCAGGGACTATTGTTCCAAGAACGGTGACCTATTGTACGAACCTTGTATTACCTCAACCAACCCTATTTTTCCTTCCCCTTTTCGTTTTAAAATTTTCTCTCATGGAATAGAACCTTCATCTACTATTCTCTATCCTAGTGCATGTACCCATGTTCTCTGACTCATTCTAGGAGCATGGATGCACACGAACCACTTGCTTTCGATCTTGAGATCAATAGAACTATAGCTTCATGTTGACACTTCATAATTTTATAACGAAATGATCATGTTCCACCTCCCCGTAAAAACCTCCTATATGTGCCTCATGAACATCATGGTGAGTGTCCAACATTACATGAGTGCACCATCATAGATTATGGATTTCCATCCATCAGTGGTGCTACACCCACCATTATGTGCCCTCTTATTCAGGAAAATTATTGAAAAATAAAACATAGACTCATCCATATGATATAGAACATTGGGAATTTTAGTAAACTCCAAAGATAGGACCACCATGAACATATATCCAATTTCCTAGAATTTTAAGACATGGAATCTAGGTGTTTCATCGAAATCCATCACATTATGTTTCTTCCCATTCTCTTTTCTTGATAGATCTAACGATTAACTTAAAAGTGTATAATTTGAGTCCATCGTCACATGGAAAAGCCTAAAAATTATTTATTAGATAAATATTTTCCTCTGATCTAAACATGGAATCTAAAAAATAAAATTCAAAATTCTAATCGGGCGGATGGAGAATCAGCCAAGGATTCATGGGACCAATTCAAGGAACAGATTCATAAATTCCCACATTATAGACTCGATGTGTGGTAGAAAATCCAAGAATTATATCAAGGAATCCAATATTCTAAACAAAAATTAGTTACCATCATTGTTGATAGTGGACTAATACTCAAAAATGTCGGAACTTGGAAGAGAACAAATATACGAGGTCTCCCACAATTTTTTTCATTAGTAAATAAACAAAGGACCTCCTTAACATGGAATACATCAAGTGTAAGAGAGTGCCTACTTTGTATCCCATGTGGATGCTTTGAAAAATAAGTTTGATTCATTTTATCTACATGATATAACATCACTGCCTCCTATCCTTATGATTAAATTCAATCATGTGAAATGTGTAGGGGCTCACAACCCTAACAGGACTTTCAGGAAGATTTGAAAGATCCCCAATGTCAATATTTTAATTATATTAATTACAATCAACAAAATCAATAGTTTCAATAGCCTCAACAATACCATCATCAATATTATCAATAGAGTTTGGTTTATCAACCACAAAAACCCACTCAATAATATTATTAGCATTGGAGTGGTGAAGTACCAAAAAGGAATAAAGGACTACCTAGGTACCCAAGGAATAATCCATCTCCTAAAAAACAATATAAAATACCTCAAAATCGTTTTTCACCACAAGATCAGCAGAAATTAAAACAAACTCCACTAAGGCTTCTATAACAATCCCCACTACTAGAATATAATCTTTAAAACATTCTCACCACATTTTTTCAAAAATTAAATCAGAGGATGAAAAACCAAAGAGACTAAAATGAAAAATAATAGGTATTCCCTCAAAAACCATGAGCACAAAGTGGTCCAAATTTCAAAGACATTATCAAACCAATTACTTGGTATGTTACCTTGTAATACGGGGAAATACCCAAGAGAGGAGGTGAAAGGGATGGTTCATAAGAGTGGAATGGTGATAAAATTTCAATGGCCATACAGGTTGTGGAAAATAGTCTTGAAGAAATTGATAAATTTATGAAATTTATCAAAATGGATGACAATGATAGTCCATTAAAATCCATTCAAGAAAAAAACCCTGATATAAAACCTACTAATAAAGATCCAATACAAGATAAATTAAAAAAGTAGATGTTAGTGAGGTACTACCAACATAAATTACCCATATTCCCTTTTCAAAAAAATGAGGTAAGGAAATATTGAATGGTGACATAAAAAATTCCTATCTATGTTTAAGAAATTATACATTAACATCCATTTTTTTGAATCCATCAAACAAATAACTTCTTATGAAAAAATACTAAATAAATTTCATTCTAATAACAGGAAAATGGAAGACATGGGGGTCATATCCTTAAATAAATAATGGTTTCTTTTCATCCAATAAAATATTCCTCCTAATATGTGATACTATGGAAGTTTCTTGATTCCATATATATATATTGGAATTTAACTTTATAAGATATTTCTACGATATTGGAACAAGAATCAATCTCATGTCGATTAGAATATTTTGAAAATAAGGGCTCGAATAACTAAATCCAATGTAAGTGGCACGATAAATGGCTGACTAATCTATCAAGTACCCTCGATAACTTCTTGATTATGTCTTATTCAATGATATAAAATTAATTTTTCCTATAGATTTACACATCTTAGACATGGAATAAGAATTGTATGTTCCTATTATCCAAGGATGACCATTGATCACCTCTAAGAATTCATTAATTGATGTGAATCAATGGAGACTAATATTCTGAGTTGGCAATGAACATGTATAGTCAGACTTATTAAAGTACACCAAGAAAAAAAAAATGAGACATTCGAATATCAATACATATTTATTACTGATGAGGGAGATTATTTTATAAAAAAGAGTAATTAAAGAGATAGTTTTTATTCTTTTGAAGATGAAGGTATTGAGTATGAGGATGTAAATTACATTGAACCTTCGAAAAGGGATTATATCTCACAATTTATACCCTCGGTCATCAAACCACTAATTCTGGGATTAAAACCTATGTCGAGCACTCTAAATTAATCATTTATCGAAACTGTGGATTCACTTATAGTCAGTAAAAGGTTGGAAAAGAGCCATGTACAATAAGAAAAACTCATCTAAGTCCTTAAAAGACACAAGAAATCCATTTCTTAGGGAGTGGATTAAATTAAAAGGATTATCCAAAAAATATTCATTGATAATATTTTACTGTATGAAATTGAATAGCCCAAATATCAACCCCATAGGAAAATAACCCCTCTAATGAAAGATTTAGTATGGAAATAAGTGCTAAAACTTCTCAATGTTGGGGATGATATTTTCAATATCTTATAGAAAATGGGTGAGTCTACTATAATTTTTCCCAAAGAAAGATGGATTAGCAGTTGATAAAAACAATGAATAGGATTTAATCTCAACTTGAACCATCACTGGATGGAATGTATGTGTTAACTATATAAACCTCAACACAGAACCCCAAAAGGATTATTTAAATTTACCTTTCATAGATTCAACTTTGTAGATACTAGTTGAGAATGATTTCCATTATTTCCTAGATAGATACTATGTGTAAAATCAAATATATTTCAACACATTAGACTACTCCAAATATATGTTTACATGGTCTTTTGTAGCCTTCTCTTATAGTTAGAATTCTTTAGGTTTATGAAATGTACCATTAAATTTTAAATGGTCTATGAAACAAAGATTTCTTGATATGGAAGAGTAATACCTAGAGATATTTATAAACGATATATCTATTTATAGAATTTCATTTCAGGTGTTCCTAATAAATTGGGGCATGGTCCTATAACTATGAGAAGAAAAGTGAATAGTATTATACCGATAAAATTCCACATTATGTTCCAAGGGGGAATATTCCTTGGAAAAAAATATCAAATCAGGGCATGGAAGTTGATTCTCTAAAAAATAAAGTCATTAAATACTTATCTAATCCCACAGTTATAAAAGGGATAAGAAGTTTTCTAGTCCACATAGGATTTTATCACTTATTTATACAATAATTTGAAAGAATACCCCACCCATTGATGCACCTTTTGTCGAAAGAAACTCAACTTGATTTCACTAAAGACTGTCGGAGGGCATCCAATACTTCAAAAGACATCCCGGTGTCCACTCCTATTATAATATCATTGGATTGGGACAAATACTTCACACTGATGTGCAATATAATTGATTTCATTGTAGGAGTTGTTTTAGGACAATGGGTCATACATATTTTTCATCCCATATATTATTTGATTCATACACTGAATGAGGATTAGGTCAGTTACATGACCCCAAAAGTAATCTACTTGTAGTATTCTATGCCTTTGAAGAGTTTCATTCATACCATGTACTTTCCACAGTAGTGTTCTATATAGATCATGTAGAACTAAAATATCTAGTGATTAAAAAGGATTCCAAACCATGGATGATACGGTAGATCCTACTACTTCAAGTGTTTTATATAGTCATAAAGGCTCCAAAAGGAACTAAGAACATCATTGATGGTATTTTATCTAGACTCTCACTCCACATCATTGAGGATAATGATAATATGAGAATAAAGGATGACTTCCCCAATGGAACATTATTTAGAATAAATACTCAACCATGCTCATGGTTTTTATATAAACTCTAACCTTTTACAAATATCATTACATGATTTTAAGCATAAAAAAACATCATATTATAAACCAATGATCGTAAGGTCTAGTGTCTCAGAAGACTAGGTAAATAAAACCGAAAACACGGGCTTAAAGAAAACATTTCGTTATTTAATATTCATACAGAGATCCTTACTTGCATTGTTCTCATACATATTCAGAGTATTTTCTGGGGATAACATGAACAAATGGATGAGATAAAAATCACAGTAAGGGAACAAACATAAGAATAAAACATTACCACATGGGTTAGAAGGCATGATATAATGATATAAAAAAGCATGGAACATATGGAATAATAACATATAAACATGGGATCATATAAAAAATGAGTATCATTAATGTGGAAGCAACATAAAACATGACTTTATTTGGATTCAGGGCTCGTTTCAGATAGTGTATCACAAGTCAAGGTTTAACACCAAGACAGTTGCACATGATAGAACGGGTCAAGGCTCACTGACAAGACTATTACACAGAACGTCTCATGAGACTAAACATTACCCAATGTATTAGAGATATATCTAGTCACACCCATTATAACATTTTCATGAATATTTTTTCCACATATAGAATCATACATAATCAATCGTACATTAACATAGGGGTTACCCACGGTTAGAATTGGGTATCATAATCATGTCATAAAGCATAAATAATGAAAGTATCAAAAAAATATCCATGAAGGAAAGGAATTAGATCATGAATTAACAATAATAGGTTATTATTGGAATAAATCATGAAAATTTATGTCAACTTGAATTACTAACAATTAAAAAGTGTACTTAAAAAACTTTATAATTAAAACATTTTAGTGCGATAAAAGAAAAATATCAAAGGTCGTTTAAAACATAAAAGGGAATGATCTTTTATATACAGCCATAAGTAAACCGAGACGGTTTTAATAAAAAAAATATTGATTTTATAAAAATAATATTGGATTAAAATATATCATATAGTGTACCTGAAAATGGGTAAGAATTCGAGAAGATACGTTAAACATGTTTGCTTATCAGAAAGTATTGAGGAGGGAACCACATAAAAACATGTATATCCCCAAAAATAACTATGAATGGACATTGATACATGAGTTTTCATAATATACATATAATTATAATATGTACATAAAAATAATATATAACTTTATTTGGGTAAAAATAAAGATAGAACATCCTGAAATAATAATGTAGGTTCAGGTAGAATCCCTTTCCTTAAGTCTGATGGTGTCCTTAACTTGATCTTAATGTACTGGATTAAAAATATAAATTCATTAATTAATATTTCTTGAACTTATTATTCATTTAATTTATTTATTATAACCTTAATAAGTTCATTCATGACCTTTTTTTTGGGTTAAGAGGTTCAATTTCATTGTTTGGGAGTGTTTGCTTCTTTGGTTTTCCTGATTGGTTTACTTATATACAAGTAAAAAATAAACATGTAAGATGAGAATGGTTTTCTAGAATTAAATTTATATTATATTAGTGAATAACCAGAATATTACATGATTATAAAATTCATTTGGTTTTTTCAAGTGAAGATGAATCATTGTATAAAAATATAATGATAATTGTTTTTGATTAATTGGTGGTTTTTATCACAACTAACACATTTTGATTTATAGATTAATATAATTTGTAAAAAATATTTAAGAACCATACATAAAAACTAATACATATATTATAGTTTGTTTCAACAATAAAAATGGTTTCATGACCAGAATGAAATATGGTAAAAGAAATTGAAAACCTGTCATCCTCGAATGTGATGAATTAACACATCTCGGATGGTGTTTTCATTTCAAGTATAAAAAGAGGGGAAATAAGATATGATGATAACTTATTAAATTATCTAGAGAAAATTATAGTAAATTTAAGGTACTAGAGTTATCAGAAAATTTGGATGTAAGAAGGTGAGGAAAGAAAAAGAAAAGAATAGAACATGAAAGAAAATAAAAGAAATGAAAAGAAGAATTTATCTCTCAAATATATATTACTTGAGGACCACCTTAGGAGAGAAGATATAATCTTTTAAAGATACCAAGGGATTATGGATGTGGGATAGGGGATTAACATGATATTTGAGTATAATTTCGACTAGGAACAGGGCTTGAGAGGAGTGAAGAGAAGAGGTAACGAGTGATAGTATTTATAGTGGAGGAGAGGAGTGGTTTCCCACTATTTTATTCACTAGTTTAATATTTTTTCTCAAGACAATGAATATTATTTACTATTATGAAAAAAACATTAAATAGATTATGTGACTTTGAACCAAGGGTGCTTACCTCTTCCATTATTTTAGGAATAGTTTATTTAACTCATAATGTATATATACAGTAAATTACAATATTTCACAATTCATCCAAAAACAAATGTATTTCAGAAAAATCCCAAAGATTCACCCACAACATTTTTAGATGTTTTGAATCCAAAAATGAACTCCAGTTTTCAATAGAAAATTCAAAACATGAGAAATTTTATTTTTAATTAAAATTATAATTTACTAGAAAGAAACAAAATTTTAAATTAAAACGGCTTTTTTAACACTTTTTAAAATTAATTTAGGTCTCATAAATTTATCTTATGGTCATAATACATCCAAATACTATTTTTTGAATTAATTTTATGAAAATAAGTTTCTTTTACTTTATTAAATTAATCAAAAAATTCTAATTAAATATATATAACTTACAAAAATACCAATACATAATCAGTAAGGTTTGAAATATTTATTTACTAAAACTAAGATATAATTATACCATATTGTCAATTATAGTATGGATAAATTTTATTTTTACTTTCATTGGTGAGTTTACTAATACATTGGATGGTTTACCATTCATAAGTTTTACATTACTATTCCAATGGTCATGTTATTATTCCATCGGTATAAGTTCCTTAAAAACTAGAGATACATTTTATTTCAATCATACTTCATTTATAAGGTTTTAATTATGTTCTATTAGTAATAATATGTGATTATACTATAATAAATTATTATAAGAAGGGAATTCCATTGATAAAACATTGGTTTGTTACATTCTTTCTACTTATAAAATTTCTCCCATGAATGTTTTTTTTCATTCTAATCCAAAAATAGGTGTGGGTACTTTTCATTCATTACCTCCTCTAGTTCCCATGTTTCTTCTTCATACTTATGGTTCAGCCATAGTACTTTGACCAGGAGAATAGTCTTGTTTCATTGAATTTTATCTCTATGATCCAAGATCTTCATTGGATTCTCCTCAGAAGAAAGTTCATTTTACAACTATAACACCATTGAATATAGTATATATTAAGGATCTGTTATGTACTTCCTAAAGAGGGATACATTGAATACATCATGTACTTTAGACATAGTAGGTGGAAGTTCTAGTCGATAGGCCACAACTTCGACATGATCTAGAATATCAAAGGGGTCAATGTACATGGTACTTATCATTCCTTTCATCAGAAACCTTATGACCATATTTCATAGATATATATATAGGAATATCATGTCTCCAACATTAAACTCAAGGTATCATCAATGATTATCTACATAGCTCTTTTGTCTACTTTGGGATTCCTTGATGCATTTCTTAATGGTTTTCAGGATCACAACCATTTCTTCGACCATTTGATGTCCTATAATCATACGCTCACAGACTTCATCCCATCATGCTGGTGTTCTGCACCTTTTCCCATAAAGGGATTCATATAATTCCATTCGGATACTAGACTAGAAACTATTGTTGTTGGAGAATTCGACCAATGGAAGATGTTGGTCCCATCCTCCTTTAAATTCCATAGAACAGACTATTAGGATGTCTTATAGTGTGTGAATATTTCCATCATATTAAACATCAATTTGAGGATGATAGGCCGTACTAAAGTTCAGTTCAATGCTTAGAGCATGTTGGAGACTTTTCTATAACATTGAGGTGAATCTCAGATCTGAAAAGGATACAACATATAGTGGTACTCCATACATCCTTACCACCTCTTTAATATATATCTGTATAAGTTGATATAATGATATGTCCTCTAAAATTTTCATAATGTGATATGTATTTTTAAGACGTTCCACAATGGCCCATATAGCATTATTTCTTCTGGATGTCCATGGAAGTCCAATAACAAAGTCTATGGTAATGTTCTCCCACTTCCATGTTGGTATGGATAGTGGTTGAATAATCCCCTTATAATTTTGTCTTCAAAACTTCACTTTTTGACATACAATCCACTTCGATTTATATTTAACAATATTCTTCTTCATATTGTCCCTTCAAAACTTATCTCAGAGATCTTGATACATCTTTGTGCTCCCTGGGTCAATAGAGAAGTTTTAGCTATGTCTGTAATTCCAAAGATCCTTCTTTTTATATGGATTGAAAGCTACACATAATCATGAACCAAATATAAAAACTCATTCCACATCAATCTTGAACTCAGCGTATTTCTAGTTTCTAATATATTCCACCCTCTATAATTTTCACATCATTTCTTTGAGCATCATTTGTTTTCTCCATGAGGGATGGTTGATAAATCATTTCATAGAGGATTGATGATGTTACTCCCTTAATGATTCCAATATTAATCATCCAAGAGTATAAGAAGATTGTATCCTTTTAAATTCTCATCATTAATAAGGATGCATGATCCTTTCTACTTAGAGAATCTTCCACCTTATTTGCCTTACCAAGATGGTAGTGGATTGAATAGTCATAATCCTTGATGAGATCTGAAAATCTTTGACGGAACATATTAATCTCTTTCTAAGTGAATATATATTTTATACTCTTATGATCAGTATATATCTCACATTTCTCCCATAGAGATAATGTTTCCAAATTTTCAAAGCCAAGATCACAATCATAAACTCCACATCATGTGTGGGATAGGTTTTCTAATGGTTTTTCATTATCCTTTAGTCATAGGCTGTCACATTATCAATTTGAATTAGTATATAGTGTAAGAATTTATTTAAAGCATCATTGTACTCCACAAAGATTTCTCCAATTGTTGGGAGTGTGAGTACTAGTACAGTGATAAGCCTATTTTTGACCTTCTTAAAGCTTTCCTCACATTTTTGAGTCCAGATGAACTATACTCCCTTCCATTTCAGCATGTTCATTGAGTTTTTCAATTTTGAAAAGTTCTCCACCAATTTTTGGTAATACCCAACTATACTAAGTAATCTAAAAATATCTATTACACATTTTGTCTAGGGCCATTCTTTGATGGACTTTGTTTTAAAAGGGTCTACAGATATCCCTTTTCTGGTGAAACATTCCCTAAGAATGATACTTCCTCCATCCAGAACTCATATTTACTATACTTTTCATATAGTTTATCCCTTTTCAAAGTCTTTCACACATTATTCAAATTCTCCTGGAGTTCCTCCTTTATCTTATAGTATGTTAAAAGATCATCGATAAGGACCTCCATAAATTTTTCTAGGTATTCCCTAAGGACTATATTCTTTAGTTCCAACAAATAATTTAGTGCATTGGTGAGTCCAAAGGAAATCGCTATGAACTCAAAGTGTCCATACCACGTTCGAATGGAAGTCTTGAGAATATATTCCTTCCTCACCTTTAATTGGTGATATCCCAACTAAAGGTCTACCTTAGAGAAATAACTGGCCCCATGAAGCTGATCAAACAAGTCATCTATATGAGGTAGGGGACAATTGTTCTTTATCATGATTTTGTTGATCTCATTATAATCAATCCATAGGTGAATTTAACAATCATTCTTCTTGATAAATAGGACTAGTTCTCCCAAAGGTGAAGCACTTGGGCATATAAAACCCGTGTTTAGATTCTCTTGTACCTACTTCTTCAGCTCTTCCAACTCTATGGTGGCCATTCTTTAAGGTGTATTTGATATTGGTAGAGATATTGAAATAATTTCAATGGAGAACTCAACCTCTAAATCAAGAGTAATACCATGAAATTATTCAAAAAATACATTAGTGTAATCCCTTACAATGGAAATGTCATTGAACATGATTCTCTCTTTTGTCTCAATAATTGGAGCTAGACATGATTTCTCATAAGAAAGTAATATCCACACTTGATACAATGATTCTAAAGAAGTTTCATCTTTTTCCTTACACTTGTAAATAATTGGAGGATGCTTCATGATGTGAAGATTAATCTCCCTTTCCCGATAGTTGATGTTGGATTTGTATAAAGATAGTTAATCCATGCCCAAGATAAAATCAAACTCCAATAAATTAAGTATGATGAGATTTTATAGGTGGTTCATCCCGCAAACGTTAACAGAGGAAGAGTTATATACTTTGGATTCAATAATTTCCCCATTTTCTATTCTCATAGATAACATAATATCCAAATTCTTAGGTGGTGTTGGAATGGTTCTACTAAACATACAAGATATGAAAGAATGTGTAGCACCATATTAAAAAAGTATATTTTCTATCCTTGAATGAATAACTAGAATACCTATCACTACATAATTATATGGCTCTACCTCAGTAGTAGGGATATCATAATACCTTCCTTGTTTCCATGGAGTTTTTTGTTTATCGGAAATAACAACCCTTGGCTTAAGGAAATTTTTCACATAATTCCCATGTTCCTTGTAGTTGAAACACTACACTATTAGCTGATAATTGATATGAACCTTCCTTTATTCTTCCAAATTTTTTGAATTCTTCATATCCCTTCGATAATTCATTTATAGATGTCCCATCTTTTCACATTTGAGGCAATTCTTGGTTCCCTTTAGACAGCTCCCATGATGCTTCTTACTATAATATTGACACATGGGATATTGGATCTTCTTTCCATTATGGGATTTATTTTCCAAACCACCCATATTATATTCCATGTTCCCCTTTTTCCACCAGTCCTATGAGACCATTGAGAGTCCCCGATCTCCATTCCAACCTTGAGAGAACAACATACAATCTTCTCATAACTATAAAATTCACTAATCACCAATAATTTTCCTACATTCATCTTTATTCCACTAAAGAAGCGATCCACATTGCTTTCGGTGTTCATGGAAAAGCCAGAGGCATATCTTACAAGACTTGGGAAGTTTTCTTCATATTCCCATATGGAATCATCTTCCTTATTCTTAAGTTATATTAACTCTATTTCCATATTGAGATGGAGGGTTTAGTGAAAATATTTATTGAAAAACATTTTTCTTTAATTCCACCAAATATATGGAATCAATTTCCTCTTGGGACTTTATATTCTTGATCATTGACCACCACTAATTAGCTTCCCTATCAAAATGATAGACCGTAAGTAAAACTTTATCTTCTTTTGAGAACTAGAAAAAAGAGAATATATTTTCAATGAATTTAATCCATTATTTCATGAGGAGGGGATCAGAAGATCCACTAAATATGGGTGGTCATTTTCACATGAAGGATTTAATGGAAACATTCTCTTTCCTTATAGGAGGAGGTAGTTCCACATGATTTAATTTATTATTCATAGCTTGATTCAGCTTATCAAGTACTATAATCATGTGTTGAGAGCCTTTTCCCGTCATATTTGTCCTATCTTTAAGGAAATTTTCAAATTTATTATCACATTTATTATTGTAATGTGTTCTTTTATTTCCCCCCATTAACGAATAAAAATAACACACAATTATGGGGCTTCAATAATTAACTAATAAGAATAAAAAAAGGAAACTTTAAACATAAATGGATAAATTCTTAAAGGAAAAGTATATACTAAATTTTAATTCCCTAGGTTTCAATCTAGGTTACCCATGATCTATTTCCCAACATTTATTCTTATGTGTTTCTTTTTTTCCTTAATAATTTTCATACTAAGCTTATGAATTTACCAAAGAATATCACCTGGGGGTGTCACACCAGGAGTGAAGCAAAACCTGTTTTCATGGACCTATTTTTGTTCAAGTAATGCTCAAAGCTATGTTTTCATGTTTTAACCCTAGATACATATGTGTCAGAGCCCCATCCACTTGTTCATATTTAGACAGGGGTGTATTTTCTAAATATACCACTTACTTTATACTTACAAAAATTTCAGGATGTTTTCTTATACTTAGTCTAATCCATAAGGTTCTTACTAAAGTTTTATATTCCTAATGTCCAAAAATAACTATAACTTCCTTTGATACCAACAATAGTGACCCTATCCTTTCACATATATCATTACATGATTTTATGTATAATAAAATATCATATTACAATCCATAAATCATAGAGTCTAGTGTCTTGGAATACTAGGTACATAAAACTTAAAACATGGGGAAAAATAAAAAATTATTTATTTAATATTAATAAAGAGATCCTAACTTCCATTGTTCTCATACATCTTCATAGGATATCCTAAGGATAACATGAACAAATGGATGAGCTGAAAATCACAGTAAGAGAATAAACATAAGAATAAAACATTAGCACATGGGTTAGAAGGCATGATATAAATATATAAAAGGGAATGGAACATATGTAATAATAACATATAAACTTGGGATCATATAAACATAGAGTTATAATAATGTTTTATCAACATAAAACATGACTATAGCATGATTCATGTCTCTTTTCACATAGATTATTACAACTCAAGGTCAATCCCCAAGACCCTTGCACATGGTAGCATGAGTCAAGGCTATCCTCCAAGACTGTTCCACATAACATCTCAGGAGACTCAACTTTACCCAATGCATTAGAGCTCTATCTGGTCACACCCATCATAAAATGTTCATGAATATTCTTTCCACATATATAATCATACATAAACATAATGGTTATCAATGGAAAGAATTAGGTATCATAATAATGTCATAAAGCATAAAAATGAGAGTATCATAAAAAATGTCCATGAATGGATGGAATTAGATCATGAATGGACAATAATTGGTTAGTATAGTCATAAATCATGAAAATTGTTGTCAACTTGAAGTATTGAAATGTAAAAAGAGTAATTGGGAAACTTTAGAATTAAAACATTCTAGTGTGGTTAAAGAAAATATAAAAGGTTATTTAAAACATAAAAGGGCATAATATTTTATAAAAAAACAAGAATTGAAAAGAAAGAAGTTTTTCATAATAAAAATATTGGTTTTATTAAAATAATTGTGGCTTAAAAATAGATTATATAGTGTACTTGAAAATGGGTAAGAATTCAGGAAGTTCCCTTAAATGGGTTTGCTTATCAAGAAGTATTGAGGAGAGAACCACTTAAAAACATGTATATCTCAGAAAGAGAATGATCAATGGACCTTGATAAATTATTTTGTATCATGTAAATATAATTAAATTATGTGCATAAAGAGAAAAAATAAATTCATTTCAGTAAAAATAAAGATAGAACAACCAGAAAGAATAATGGAGGTTTTTTGTAGAATCTCCTACTTTAAGTCTGATGGTATACTTCACTTGATATTAATTTCTTGGATAAACAAATTTATTTCATTAATTAATATTTAAATAACATATTATTCATTTAATTTATTTATTATAACCTTATTAAGTTCATTCATGACCTTTTTTATGGGTTCATAGGTTTAATTTCACTATTTGGGAGCATTTGTTTTCTTGGTTTTCAATATTGGTTTACTTATATACATTTGAGGATAAACATGTATGATGATAATGGTCATCAATAATTGATGTAGTAAGTTTTTATTGAACATAAATAATATTAAATGGCTATAAATTTTATTTACTAATTCGTATTGAAGATGAATCATTATATAAAAATTTAATTATAACGGTTTTGGTTAACTGGCAGTTTTTATCACAATGAACACATTTTTCATTATAGATTAACATCACATGAAAAAAAGATTCTAGAACATTACCTAATAAATTAAAAATATATTATAGTCTTGTTCAACCAAAAAAATGGTTTCACATCCATAATTTAAGATGGAAAAATAAATTGAAAACTCATCGTCCTCGAATGTGATGAATTAACACATCTCAGATGGTGTTTTCATTTCATGTATAAAAGGAGGTAAAAGGAGAGATGATGATTAATTATTACATTATCATAAAAAAATTAAATTACATTTAAGTTACTAGAGTTATCATTAAATTTGGATGAAAGGAGATGAGGAAAGAAAAATAAATGAGTGTAACTTAAAAGAAAATAAAATATGTGAAAAGAGGGATTTACCTCTTGAATCTATCTTACTTAAGAACCTCTTTAGGGTATTGTATTTAGTTTTTTTAAGAGACCAAGGGCGGATGGAAATTGTAAATGGTATTAGGGAGAGAATTGAACAGAATTTTCACTAAGAACAAGGTTTTATAGGAGTAAATAAAAGAGGTAAAGATGGGTGGTATTTATAGTGGAGGATAAGAGGGGTTTCCCACTATTTTAATCATCAGTTTAATATTGTTTTATTAATACTCTAAATAGTCTTGATTATTGTGACCAAAAAACATTAAATAGATCATGTGAGTTCGAACCAAGGGTGCTTACCTCATCCATGAGGCTAGGAATAGTGTATTTAACTCATAATGTATATATACCATAAATTACCGTATTTCAGTATTTATCCAAAAATTAAAGTATTTTAGAAAAATCTAAAAAATTAACCCTAAAATTTTTTAGATGTATAGAATCCAAAAATTAAATCAATTTTTAAAAATAAACTTTTAAATATGAGAAATTTAATTTTTAATTTAATCATAATTTACTTGAAAAATAAAAAAATTAAAACTGATTTTCTAACACTTTGGAAAATTAATTAAGGTCTCATAAAATTATCTTATGATCATATGACTTAAAAATAATAATTTATGAATTCATTTTATGAAAATTAATTTTATTTTAAATTATTAAATTAATCACAAAATTGTAATTAAATATACGTTACTTACAAAAATACCAACACTTAATCAATAATTTTTAAAATATTTATTTAGTTATACTGATATATAATTATACCATATTTTCACTTATAGGATGGATAAATTTTATTTATAATTTCATTGGTGAGGTTAATATAACATTTTGCAGTATATTATTCATAAGTTTGACATTACTATTCCAACGGTCAAGTTACTATTTAATCAGTATGAGTTCCTTAACTTCTAAAGATTCCTTTTATTTCCTTAATTCTTCATTTATATGGTTTTTATGGTGTTATATAAGTAATATTATGTGATTATACTATAACACATGATTTTAATAAGGTAATTCCATTGATAAAACATTGTATCATTATAGTTTTCCAATTTTTCAAATTTTCTTTCCACAAGAACGCTCTATCAAGACATTTACTATCAAAAAAGGAAGAAGTTTATAGTTTATGATTCAAATTAATATTGGGATGAGATATTATTATTCAAGAATTTTACTGATATCCTAATGTGATGATAGATCCAGAAATATTAAATATAAAGTGTGATCAACATGTGTCACATGTTACCAACTAGAGTTCATCCTGGACTTGAACATATCATGGAAAAAATACTTTAGAGTGTATTATTATATCCAAAACTCAATCAGGATGTGAGGAATTTCATTCAAAGCTATGATCAGTGCCAATGAACAAGAACCATTTGGAAAAGAAATTAAATTCCCCAAAATCCTATCCTAAAAGTGAAATCTTCTACATATGGGTAATTGATTTTAAAAGTCCATTCCAAAATTATCATAGTAAATTTAATATCCTTGTTTGTGTGAAATATGTCTCCAAGTGAGTAGAAGAGAGGCTAACACTCATAAATCAGCCAAAGTGGTCATGAATTTTTTAAAGAAAAATATATTTTCCAGATTCAGATCCCTCATATTACTTATTAGTGATCAGAGAATAAATTTTTCCCATAATAATGTGAAAGGATTTTTGGTAAAATATGGAATTTGATATACTGTTATAACTCCCTACAACTCGTAAACAAGAGGGCCATCTAAACTGTCTAATAAAGAGATTAAAAAAATTCTACAGAATACAATTAAAAAAAGTAGAAAGGACTGGAGTATTAAATTGGATGATTCACTTTGGGCATATCGAACAACGTATAAAATTCATATCTGAACTACCACATTTCACCAGTTATATAGAAATAATTATCACCTACTAGTGGAATTTGAGCATAACACTTACTAAGCCATAAACAATTGAACATGGATGCTCAAAATTTCAAGTCAAAATAATCCAAATTGATTAAATATAAGATAATAGAAAAGAAACCTATGAAAATTCCCGAATCTATAAATAGAATACAAATAAATGGAATGACTAATGAATCTTGGGCTGAATTTTTACACTAGGAGATAAATGTCTATTATTAAATTAAAAATTTAAATTATTCCCAGTTAAACTAAAATATTTATGGTTAGGTTCTTTAGAAGTCATTAAATTTTTCCCCAAATGGATCGTTCAAATTAAAAAACATAGGGAACCACCCTTCAATGTAAATAGATAAAGGGTAAAATTTTATTAGAAACCATTCCATGAGGGGTGTGTCCTTGCCTTCAAATTAATCTGAATCAAAGTGAATCTATCTCTCAATGTTAAAAAAAGTGCTAAATAGGATGAATCCTAGGATATGTATAATAGGTTATTTTAGAGTATCAGAATTTTTATTAACACTAAAATCATAGAGCATAGTTCCTTTCCCAAAGGAGGCACAATATGACAAATACACACTATGTAATCATTACACATTGTGTAAATGTCTCAGGATTTAAAATTTTAAAATATAGAATATTACACGTCATTTATTAATAAATGATGTGAACATTTGAGCAAACTTCAAAAGTCATGAAGCCTAGATTCATCCCCCCCCCCCATTATTTATTCCTCCCAGACGCAACTCCCCCTTTCTCGAGTCCCCTCGTCCTCCCTCACTATCGACCATCCATGCCTCTACCACACTTTAATCCTCATCCCCTCATCACCATTCCATTACTTACCCTTCCTTGCTCATAACTTCCCTCTTCCATGGCTAGAACCACAAATGATAACACAAGATCCAACAAATACGCACCTGAGTATTATGATCCACCTCCACGAAATAACTAGGTGCCAATCCTCCACCACCACCCACTGAGCCTTCTAAATCAGACTCTACTACAACCTATGAGGACTCACATAACTCCTCAATTCAAACATAGGGAACTTCTTAACACCCTCACCTTCACTCATGAAAACATTTATCAGTACAAAATAATTTGGTTAGGATGTTATATCTTTAGTCTTGTCCTATTATTACCAACAAGACACTAGACCTTTTCATTCTTGAAAAGATCCAAGTTCATGAGGAGGTCTTTGACCTCATTGGCTGCATGCACCTCTCCACCATCAACTAGGTTCATGAGGAGACCTTCCAAGATATCTTACTTGGGTTTATTTCTACCTTTGAGCTATAAATTATGCATGTTACCTATATAAATGGAGGTAAGACTTTAGAGCTCTCCTTGAGAGACTTTGGAATTGGGTTTTGTAATTTATTCAGTTGATTTCATCACCTCCCTAGTTTTCCGGACTTTGCAGCTCAATCCAGAAAAGGAATATGAATCACAATATTGGGTGCTGATCTCTAAGGATCCCCATAGTTTTTAGAACCCTAACACAAAAAAAAGAACCAAGTTTTGGAGTTCCACCTTAAAGATTGATCATCATGCTTTGGACCATGCCTAGATGGCCTGAGGATATGCTGATGGTATAATCATTCATATTGAGGACATCATCTTTTCCTCCTAAATGGGTGGACCTGCCCTCAATATGGATATATAGTTCACCTTGTATTACTAGACCTAGGTATGGTGGGTTTCTGGAACTATGATGGGAGGTAGATTCATTACTCATATCTCCATCCACCTTAGTACCTTTGATGCCACTCAGCCTCATTATTCTATTGGGTTGATGGGTCCCATTGATCTTCTCATACTCAAATAGATGGGGCTACTACATAAGATTGAGGGGTACTACCGGTGGGTTCCAGAGAACCTAGAGGATGTGGATGAGGAACCCACCCATCGAGACCCAAACCTAGGCTCACCTTCATGTACCTTAGTCTACACTCCCTCTACCAGTACCCAATCTCCTCTCCTGTCTACCACTATAGTGAAACCACATTATACTACTATAGTACCACTACATACTTCATTTTCACCATCCCCTCCAATAACCTATGGTATATGGATGATTCTCCTATCCCTTTTAGAGAATCAGAGATATATATGTCACTGCCTCGGCATATTGTTCACTAACCTATCTCAATTAACCACCACTACCCCTCCACCAACCCCTTCATCTTCTCACCCACCCCCACCTACTAACACCACTTTTATATATATATATATATATATATATATATCCCCACACCACCTTTCACCTCATCCAATATACCTCACAAGCTCATAAGCCCTACTGGTTGGTGGGAGTAACTATCAGAGCATACACAATTGAGTAAGGGAACTACCCTTCCTCAACAAATGAGTTGTTTCTAATTAATCCATATTATATACATACAACCTCCATTTGGATCAGCACCTTACCTTCACCACTTCCAACCAAGACGACTACCAAAACCATAGAACCTACTTTGGTGGTAGATAAGCCTACCCTCTCCTCTATAGCTACTATCAATTTGGTGGGGAAGATCAAGAGACCCACTATTTATTAGGGGAATTTTGATACGGCTATTTGTGACTCTGTCCATACTTTTTAGTTATGTCCTTTTACCCCTCTGCTATTGTACACTGTTTTCGGGTATATTTTTTGCATTCTACTTGTATTCATTCTTATAGTGATGTATCATTTATCATATATATGTATGGTATATAGTTTTTATTGCATTACTTGATTGATTTATCTATTTTTTTATTTATGCATTAACTTAGCCATGTCAATATCTTTTGCATCCTCTATGGTCATTAAAGAGACTATTTGTACACCATTTGGCATCCCACATGACATGTGTTGGTATCTAGAAGACATAAAAAAATATCTTGAGGAGATTTAACTCTAGATCCATGCTCAGCAGAAGCTTACTTTTAATGAACCAACCATGGTTTCCCTCAAACCTGAACCCAACATAATCTTTCATATACAAAATGGGAATTCTTGATCCCCACAAGTTGGTGATAATCACCCAGGCATCGAACTGCATAACAGATGTAACGATTTCACCCATCCTAAACAACCACATGGCATATATATATATAAACAAGTGGAAATAGTAGAAAATAAAGAAGATATATATTCTATAACTATAAGAAAACAACAGAAATAGACAACTGAAAAAGTAGCTAAAATTCCTAGAGAAGTCCAATTGTAAAGGACAAAAAACCAAACAGCGACTCCAAACGATAGTAGGAAAGGACTCCCATTATCTCAGCATGATCTACCCAACTGACTGACATGGAAATGGTCACCTTACTATAGTTTCTTGACTTTCTCTATACTATAATACAAAAAACGTTCTACTCACTACTGAAGAGGTGCACAGGTTGTGAGATAATAAGCTCAGTAGGATCCCACCCACGTGTTCCATAACCAGTGTCATTATAAAAATCCATGTATGATCATTTTAAATAAAAACATGGCTTGATAAGTAGTAATGAAGTTTTATAGAAAACATGGTAAACATTTCCCTTTTTCACGGCTCTAAAACAAAAGTAGGATATAAATTTGAAATCACATTTTCTATAACATTTTCAACAATCATAAACATTCATATCAAGCCTAACTCAAAAATCTATGAAATAAACAATTAAATCACAAATATCAAAAAACCAAGGAAAACTATGGGTCCAGGCTATGGAACACTCATTCCACAATCAATATAGTGTACAAATTAATATTATTGAACAATGGACCTAGGATGATGATGAATTCCCCATGATTAAACCCCCAAAAATTTCAATATCAGTCTCCTATAACAATGGGCCAAGGAAAAATAGGAAAGACCCAGGAAAACCCTCCTTGATAATCAAAAATCAATGTATGATGGACCCAAGCTAAACCTTCCACCTAAGTACCCATGGTAACCCATGTTCTCTTTATAAAAATTCATTTCAATGATTGGAAAACCATTTCACAAATTCCATTAAAATTCTTTTAAAATAACCATTTTCTCTCCATCTATCAATAACCAAGTAAAAATTATTTTTCACAAAAAATTCTTTCAACATAGACAAAACAGTGATGTTGATTTCAATATACAAAATAGTTTATAAAGAAAATTAATCAGGTTCATTAACTAAGTCTAGATATGGAAGAACCTGCTTCAAAACTTGGGTCAGGCACACCCATAATGGAATCCAAAATCAATGAAACCCAAAAATGTCAACAAAGTACCTAGAATCAAATCCACATCAAGATTAATTCAATTTATAAGACAAGGGGTCATCGGAATAGAGGTAATTATATCCCTCAAAAATGAATTCCTACCACACTACACCCAATGAATAAAAAGGCCTCTAAAAAGAGATCATATAAAGGATCTAGGAAGAAACCTATAAGAATCACCAATTGTAGTAATGAAACCCTAGGTTGTTACCGCGGTCAAAAGAAACAAAGAAGTGAAAAGGATACTTACCTAGAGAGGCATACTGTATCCAAAATGGATATCCAATGTCAAAAGAATCTATCTATGAGGAAAAGTGTCTCCAAAAATTACCTAGGATGGGTTCTGGTTTGAGAGGCTAGAGGATTGGTGAAGGATCCATGAAAAAACAACTTCTCAACTACTTTTAAATCTAGAAACAATCCATTTCATGACATGTAATATAGTGACATGCTGTAAAATCCACGGTGCACAAGTACATTGAAAAAACTATAACCTCAGATTTAAAATCTGTTATTTAAATTTTTCACAATGTGAAACACACTTTCATGATGTGTAACTTTCATAGAATGAATCCCCTTTCATGGATTGTACTGAGGAGTAGTTGCATGGCGTGTAACTGAGTTACAATGTATGAAATCTTCCAGCATCCTACAAAAAAGGATTGTTAAAGTTGAAATTCCAATATAATTAGAATTTTCCATTATAAGTATCCTATGAATGGAAGAGGGTAGAAAAGCCAAGATGAATTTAAGCACATAACTGATGAAATGGAAATGGGGTGTTATAAGCTCAGCACCCTAAAGACTTTTCACCCCCAAGAAGTCATGTGGAAGATGTAATCCCAAGAAAATGATGAGGCCATAGCTCCAACATCAAGGACTATCATTCCCAAGTCTCATGATAATTCAATTCTTTTTTTCATATCACTCTGACCAACAGAATTGACTTCCCATGCAAGAATTTCTATTGAGAGTCAACAATATCAACCGGTTTATCCAAGATAGAATCATTTGTCTCCAACTCAATTTCTTCCCAAATCAGAACATGAGTGGGATCAGGATGATAATTTTTGAGATGGGATATATGGAAAACATCATGAATAACTTTCAACTTAACCAGAAATTATAACCGATAAGAAACTTTTCCAAGCTGCTCAGTGAACTCGGATAGTCCAACATATCTCGGAGCCAACTTTCCCTACTTTCCAAGTTGACAGTGACCCAACCAAGGAGAAACTTTCTAGAAAACTCAGTCTCCTATGGAAAACTCCAAAGGTCGACACTGTAGATCCACATATGATTTCTGTCAACTATGGGATGTATCTAAACATCAATGTACATTCTAAATTTTCACAGACATTTCCTAAACCAAACTTGGAATAACTAAATATGCTTCTCCCACCTCAGTCCAATAAAGAGGTGATCTATAGGAGATACCATAAAATGCCTCAATGGAATCCATTCTTACCAAAGAATAATAATTTTTTCTATAAAAAAACTCAAGAATACTTATACGGTTATCCCATGATCCTTCAAAATACAAGACATTGGCACTGAGATTATGCTCTAGAATCTAAATTACTCACTCTGTTTGACCATCTGTTATGGATGGTATGTTGTGATCAACTTGACCTGAGTTCTCATCACCTCTTAAAGTCTCCTTCAAAACCTCAAGGTAAACCTATGATCCATATCTGAAACAATGAATGAAGGACTCCAATGTGACCTCATAATCTCCTACACATACATCTTACCCGGGTATTTAACCTTAGTGGTATCCTTGATCAGAATGAAATCAGTATAATTTTTTAACCAATCAAAAACCACCCAAGTAGAATTATTCCCTCATGGAGTCTGTGGTAATCCACCAAAAATATCCATGGATACCACATCTCATTCCCAAACAGGCACTGGAAGACGATGAAGAAACTCATAAGGTTTCAAGTGCTTTGCCTTTATTCGTTTTATGGATTAATAGCGACACACAAACTCTGTGACGTCGCGCATCATACCCAGACACCTGAATCGCCTCATCATTCCATAATACATCTTCATAGTGCCTAGATGTATGGACCATAAAGATATATGAAAATTGAATAATACTACACTTCTCATAGATACTGGGATGAAAATCCTTTTCCCAAAGTGAAGCATACCATCTGAATAAAGTGACCAACCCAAAATGGTCTCCCCACTATAAAGGCTTTCTCGAGTCTTCTAGAACCCATCATCCTATTACCAACTCTACAAAATATACTTTTAGATAGATGATGATAACTGAACATTGTCCATAACCATTCCTGAAACATCCTCTTGATTATCCAAATGCAACTGAGTGAAATTCCCCATAAAGTTGTGATTGTACTCTCCTGCTAAGAGCATCTGCAACAATGTTCACATTTTCTAGGGTATATGTGATATAAAAATAAAAATTTTAAAGGTATTATATCCATCATCTCTTCTTGAGATTAAATTCCTTCTATGAAATTATATAACTCATACTCTTATGATCAGAGAAGACCATAAACATTTCCCAAAAAAAATAGTTATGTCACCATTTAAGTGCAAGAATGACTGTAACAATCTGTAAATAATGAGGGGTAATTATTTTCTTGAGGTCAAAGTTGACGAGAGTCCTAAGCTACCAAATTTTCATCCTACATAAGAACACATCCCAAACTAGAAACATAAGAAATGAAAAACACCATATATCTCTTACTGGGATCAGGTAAGATCAGAATAGGAGTCGGTGTCAGAAGCCTTTTCAATTCATCAAAATAACTTTGAGACATTAAAATCCATTTTAATTTCACCACTTTCCTAGTATGAGAATGAAAAATTTATTTCAGCTTAGATAAGTCCATGAAAACATGTTGGTAGAGTCCAGAAAGACCATGGAAGCTTCATATCTCAAGGACATTTTGTGGTTCCTTCCATTTCAAAATTTTCCTTTACCTTCTCTGGATCAATTGATAATCCATGCTCAGAAATTTTGTGCCCCAATATCTTCCCTTCTTGAATATTGAAACAAAATTTTGAAATATTTCCATAAAAATGGTGACTTATCAAATTTTCCATAACCAAACTCAGATGGTTCTTGTTCTCACTATTGAATTTCGAATAAACCAGAATATCATCCAAAAAACTACCAAAAAAGTGTCATGATATTAATGGAATATCTGATTCATCAAATCCAAAAAAATAGATGATCATTAGTCAGACCAAAAGTAATCACAAGATATTGATAAAGTCTATACCTACTCTTAAAGTCTTTTGAAATTATATTAGACTCATGAAATCTGAGCAGATGATAATAGGATTGATGTTTGATATTTGAAAATAAATTGTTCCCCCTTAAATGATCAAAAAAATCATCCACACATGAAAAAGGATATTTTTTCTTAACTGTTACCTGGTTAAAATTTATATAGTTCACACATAAACGAAGTGAACCATCCTATTTCTTATAAAAATTCTAGAGGATACCTAAAGAAAAATTCTAGGAAGAATGACATATTTTTTCAAATAGGTCGTCTAACAGAATCATGAGCCCTTTATGCTATGTCAGTGCCATAAGATAAGAAGGTATTGATATCAGTTGCATACCTAAAACTAGATCAATCTTAAACTCAACCTCTCTTTCTATAGGAAAACCAAAGAAACCATCTGAGAATTTGTTTGGGAAGTCTTGAACATTAAAAGGAAGATAATCAATAGAAGAAACATCATCATAATCAAATGCAACAGAAACCAAAAAACTCTTAACCTCTGGGTGGGAAGGTCCTACACAACCCGCCCTTGAGTCGCACTCCCCCTGAAACACATTAGATGTCCCATTTTTCAGCAATAAATGAAACATGTCAATGATAACAATAAACCTATGTTTGATGAGAGACAAGACAATCTATATCGACGATGACATCAAATAGATCCAGATCAATAATCATAATATCCTAGACCAACACTCTATCATCTATCATTAATGAATAAGGACACTTGAACCCTTACTCTTTCGTCATACCAAGAGGTGTTGATAACACCATTTTAAAGGACATAAGTTCCATTCAAAGTTTAAGAAAATCAAAAAAAATGTGAAGATATAAATGAGTGGGAGGAACCAGTATTAAATAAATCAACTACTAAAAAAGATAAAATAAGGATAGTACCTCCCATTTTTTGTGGGTTATGTATTAAATTCCACTGTACACTCATCTAATATGTGAAAATGATTCACTCATAATTCCTATAGACGGATCCCTATAGTCATTGAAGCTTATGAATACATCATAGTAGGTTTTGGAGCTGACAAAACCTGACCATAACTAGGGGTATTCATATCCTGACAGAAGAGTTATAAGTGACCAATGCATCCATAATTGTTTCATGTCTTCAAGTTCATAGAACAAGAAGGTATTGTGTATCCTCCCTTTCCACAATGATTGAAATTTAGAGGCACATTACCTGTTGTAACCGACTATGTAGAGGAGGCTCACTACTAAGACCCACCTTCACTACCCCTGTGATGATCTTGCCACTTCCTCTTCTTCCCATGGGCACCACTGAAGCTACCACCTGATAGAAGAGAAGAGGTGGAAAATACAACATTTCTAAAATATTCATTTCATACATCAAATCTCTATCTACCATCTCCGCATAGGTATAATGTTTCAATATAAACATCTACAATATGATATCTGGCTACAAACCATGCAGGTACTTTGAGCCTTCATTTGGTGATTCTTCACCACATTTGGGGAAAAACGCTCAGTAAAATGATTGGTGTATGTCAACACTGAATGCTCTCTCTATTGTAAAGATAAAAACTCCAGATAATTCTCTTGCATCAGTGATTATAGAAAAAAACTGCTGAATGAATGGGGTTTTGAAACACTTCCAATCCAAGTCTACAAGGTTATCTTCATAGACCATAGAATCCCACCATTTCTTTATAGACCCCTCAAGTCTGAACGCTGCACACTTTACCCCAATGTTCTCAGGTGTCTACAGAAAGTTGAAAATTTGATCAATACTATCTATCCAGTCCACCTCCACTTGAGGTTCATTCACTCCTTTAAAGCATGGTGTCTTATCATGCAAGAATTCTTGTGGCTGATCTCTCTCTCCTTCGGCTCGTAGATGTACCTCAACAACATCATTATAACTTGTGCAATGTCTTGAAAAATATCACGGACTCCCCTATGATAGTCTCAATGATATTATGATCTATAGTAGGGTTATCTTGAGGTGAATTAGCTACACCTTCCTGAGGAACTCATTGAAGACATCTTAGAGGCATACTACTTCACACCTAAATATAAGAACGACCAAACAATAGAAAAAAATATCATATCAAACTATAAAACCCATAAGTTAAAACTGAAATTTTTTAAACTAAAACCAATAATAGAGACACATCTCCCAATGTTCTATAGAAAATTGTGTCCTATTGCAACAAGAGTTGGCCAGGCACTTATCACAACATACCTATCAAGTCCCAACATTCCTATCTCCAGTCTAACTGATGTCCCAAGACATGGAATCTTAAGGGCATACCTACATTGATACCAAATTGTAATGAACTGACCCATTATATCCTCAAACCTAGAACCTGACCCGATCTACCACATACCTGAAGGGTATTCCCTATCCCCACTGGCGGGTGATAAGCAACCAGGCATAAAAAAACACACCATATGGAACGATTTCATCCAACCTGAAAAACCACATGGAATATATATATGTATATAAAAAACAAGGATCAATAGAAAAATACGGAGAAGATATATATTCTATAACTATAATAAAATAGTGGAAATAGACAATTATAAAAGTATCTAAAATCCCAAGACAATTCCAACTACAAAGGACTGAAAACCAAAAAACTACTCCCAATGATGGTAGGGACTGACTCCCACCATCTCACCACCAGCTTCCCAACTGGCTGATACGAACCTTTTGGCCTCACTATAGCACCTTTCCTTCCCCTACACTGGAAGACTAACAATGGTCTACACACCACCGAAGAGGTGTGCAGGGTGTGAGCTAACTGGCTTTGTAGAATCCCACCCAGGGTCTCCATAACCAGTCACAGTATAAAAATCTAGGTATTCTCAATTTAAATAAAGACATAAAATGGTAATAAGTAACGCCGTTTTATAGAAAACATGGTAAAAATTTCCCTTCTTCACGACTCTAAAACAAAAGCTGGATATAAATTTCAATGAAAATTTTCCATATCATTTTACACAAGCATAAGCATGCATATCTAGGCTAACTCATAAATCCAAGAAATAAAAAATAGAATCATCGGTATAAAAACACTAAGGAATAACATAGGTCCAGTCCATATACTATTCGTCCCACAATCAATCAAGTGCACAAATTATGATCCTAGAACAATGGGCCTATGATGAAAAGGAAAATCCCTTGAGTAAACCCCCTAAAATTTAAATATCGGTCTCCTAGAATAAAGGGAAATGAAAATAAAGGAAGCCCCCAATACAAACATCCAAGATAAATAAAATAAATGTACGATAGACCCAATTTAAACCTTCCACATAAGTACCAATGGTAACCCATGTAATCTTTATGAAAATTCATTTCAATGCTTAGAAAACCATTTCAAAACCATTTCAGAAATTTCATTTCAATGCTTTAAGAATACCCATTTTCTTTCCATTTACCAATAACCATGGGAAACCCATTTTCACTAAAAACCCTTTTCAACACATGAAAAATAATTATTCCAATTTTAATATAAAAAATATTTTATATTGAAAAACAATCAATTTCGTCAACATAAGATAGAGACAGAACCACCTACCTCAAAACTTGGGTCACACATGCCCATAATGGAATCCAAAATCACTTAATCAAAAATGCATCAAAGAAGGCCCTGGAATAAAATCCACATCAATATTGGTTCAATTTAGAAGAAAAGGGGTCAGAATAAGGGAGGAAACCGACATACCTCAAAGAATAATGCATGCCACACTATGACCAATAGAAGAAAAGGCCTCTAGAATGAGATCACACAATATATCTAGGAGGAAACCAAGAATAATCATTAACCATAGACCAAAAGATCTAATAATGAAACCATAGGGCATTACCACAATCAAAAGAAATTAAAAAACGAAATTTTTTACTTACCTGAAGAGGTATAACATAGCCACAATAGAGATATAATGTAGAAAGAATCGATCTAGGAGGAGAGGTGTCTCTAAAAATTACCTAGGATGGGTTTTGGTTTGAGAAACAAGAGCTTTGGATAAGGATCCACAACAAAACAACCACTCTCACCCTTTAAAATCTAGATGTGTGGTATTTCATGATTTGTAATGTAGTTACACACTGTGAAATAGATGGTGTACAAGTACGCCGAATAATCTGTCACCTTGGATTTAAAATATTTTATTTAAAGAATTAATATCCTGAAACCCCCTTTCACGATGGGTAACTTTCCCAGCATGAATCTTGTTTCATGGAATGTAACCATAAGTAGTTAGACAGAATGTTACCCTGTTACATGGTGTGAAATATTTGTGTATCCTTCAAAAATATATTGATAAAGTTTAAAGTCCAAGAAATATCTAATTTTTCCATTACATGTATCCTCAAAATCAAAAAGAAGAGGAAAACCACTAATAGGTTAATGGAGTTCTTGATAAAATAGTAATGAGATGTTACATTACTCTATGTTTTGTGTGGAATTAAATGCTTAGGTGTGATCACTTTGGGAGACACATTTATAAGGTTGTTATTCTCATTAAGTTAACCCATGATATCGATGATACTTCCACCACTTCCTATAGGACATAAAAGATATATGAGACAATGGATGATACTTAATAATTATTTTTTCCATCTGTCTAGTTGATGACATCATAATTAGTGATTTATGGTAGGTGACCCATATTTTTTTCTTTTTTTTTTGTTCTTAAGACCTTTTTTTTACTTTTTAGCATTTTTGATCATTGGTTATCCCAAACATATTTGATGTACATTCTTGAATTTATTTGAGCTTTTTTCTTATACTAATGAAAATGCACCTACCTATTATTCTAATTACATATTGATTAGAACCTATGTATTAATGGTTTATCTAGTGTGGTTATTTTTTTTCTAAAAATTTATGTTAGTAACACAATTTAAAATCAATATCCAAAAAATTTCTCCCTCGTATGATTTTCATTATAGGGATCTCTCTATTCTATATTTGTAATTCATAATTTCCATTTCATTTCTGTCAATACATTACTTGTTTTCTCTCCCATGTTTTTTTCAGAATAGTGCAGACACAATTATATTTTAAGTGTGGGGGTATTTTATGATATTTATTGTTCATATAATTGAATTATTGCATGTTTTCACTAGTTTATGAAACATTTTCCATTAAAATCATGTCATAACTTGAAATATGATTACACCTATTTAAATAAATAAAAATTTTGTTAGTGATTTTTTAAATCATTTTTTCATTCTTATTAAGATTATTATAATGATTGTTGAGTTACCTACTTTAATTCTAATTATATATTCTTGAATTTTTTTAATTTAATTAATACTAGATGTTATGAACCGATTAATTTCTAGTTATTTTATACTCCCATTTCTGAGAGGATTCTAGACCTACATTGTCATATTATTTTCATAGTATATTTCTTAATATATACTTGGGTAATATAAACTGATCATAACATGCATTGGAATATTATTGTTGCTATGAATAAACAAATACACTTCTAAAGTGATTGATGTGATCTTTGTGAGCTAGTTTTCCTAAGATCCATATGTACATATTTCTTTCTCTATCTTGTAGTATCCATGAATAACCTTGTTAAGATTGAGTTGTTTTAAGCCTTATCCCTTCCTACCCTAGTCTTTGTACTATGCATGATTTTATTTTGAATAGGTTTTGGGTATTTTTTTCATCTCTTCAATACATGGAATTTTGATACTGAGGAGAGATATGGTGGAATTTTCACCGTATTAATATGATGTGGATTATAATTACCTTTTAATTTTCAATGCATATCCTATTCCTTTGAAATAATAAATACTTAAAAAAATGGATCATGTATTAGGTAGTTCAAAAATCACCATTACCAAACCGATGATTCTTATGATGGATTATATGTGGTTAGGTGATGAATGTGAGATCTATCTAAGACATTATTTTTGAAAAATAATTAAAATGAAAAATAAAATAGGGCAAGGAACATTATTTATGCTATCTTGGTAAATTCGTAGTCCCACCTTGATATGTTAAGAGGACGGACACATTTTTTCTTGTAGGAGTTACTTCATTTCATATTTTATAATTTTCATGAATTTACTGTAGAATTTACCCTCCTTTTTAGATTTATTATTATCATTTTCCAACCTACCCTCAGCCTCAGAGCCATTTGAACCTTATTTAGGAATCCCTCGTGATTAATTTGTATTTTTTACATTACTGATATGTTATAACCAATACAAGACTATGGTTTAGAACCTATATTTAGGTAATGATAAAAACTCTATTTTTATTTTAACTTGAGTGATGAGGGAAAATTCCATGTGAGGAAAATTCAAAAATGGGTATAGTTGTTTAGTAATAGTTACGAAATTATAATTAGAAGCATAAATAATCTGAATAAAGAACTTAACTATGATGCATAATGGGTTTTCATCAAATAATTTATTCTAGAGGACTTTATTTTTCAACTTGAACTTATTTTGGTTTTCCTGGTTGTAATGTAAATTTTTTATTTAAAAATTCTTTCATTTGGAATCCCTATTGAGATGTTTTTGCATGAGTAAATTAACATATTCAAGTGTGGAGTAGTATCATAAGCTAAATTTATATATATATATATATTGGATAAATTTATTTAAGGTTTAATCATGCTTTATCAAATAATTAATTGGGTTTTTGTTTGATGTTTTAGGAATTTTTAATTCAATACTAAAAGAAAAAGTTTCTAAAAAATGAAAAAAATAGGCTTCACACCTCATTAAAGGAGTTCATGACATGTATTCCTCACTTATAGAATCCCTGAGGTCCAAAGTCTAACCCATGAATATTTATATAAGGTGAATTAAATACATGAAATGAAAATATAGTACACACCATAAAACATTCAAAATTAGAATATTGTTGAATTTATATGATGGGAAGACAATAAAAGATGAGAATCACATACACGGTGTAAAGAATTTACATGATGATAAATGTTAGAGTTCTCATCTTATCAAATATATAGGTCATAGATTTTGTAAGATACCTGATTTTGTGTAGAATGTTTTAGATATCAAGTATATAACATGAAATCCACTTATATTTATTGTACAGTTCATGACATAATCCAATTAAAGTCAATACACAACATGACGACATTACACATCATATACATTTTTAGTCTATAAATATTTGAAAACCCTATGTTGCATACACAGAGCTTGGGAGATGAATTTTCTCACATTATCTATTCCCATTTCAACTCTTATTTTTCACTCGAACTCAACTATACTTCATTCCTTTACCATTTTTATCAGTTATTCTATGGTTACTTTACATTCTATTTTTATTGATTGTTCATGACTATTCTGTTCATGTTTTTACCATCATTTATGATATTTTTTTCCATTTTACATAAATCGCTTCATTCTCTTTCATTTTTTATTCATCAAATGTGAGTTTTTGATTGATTATTAATTTTTTCAAGTGTAGATTTCATAATTATGAATTTTTTTCTTATTTTGAAAATTATATTTCCAACTTTTCTTCTTTTATTCAACAATGTCACTCATTTATAATCCTCTTAGGGTTAGGGGTCACGAGTAAGGGTATGATTAATCTTGATGAATCTATTAATTGAACCTTGGTAAACATATGGATATTAATTAGGTTAAAAATAATTGTTTTTCTAATTATTTTTCACAAACCAATCCATGGTGGTGTAATTGAATGAACCTTCCCTGATTGGACTTGGGTAGACTATGACCATTAGGTATTGACACTTTCTTCTATAGAAGCAAATCATACTACATCTAAGTTGTTAGATATATCTAAACCAATTAATACCTATAGTTTAGGTTGATAAAATTTGTTTGACCAAAACAAATTAGTGATTTTTCACTTCTTCATAGCCTAATCCATAAGAATATACAATGTTATATTTATAATTATCCTTTGGTCTAAACCCTAATGTTTACCTTGAACCCAATTCTCTTTTTTGAATTTAAATCCAAGATATGTAATTATAAAAAACCCAAATTGAAGAGAGATTGGGATAAATCCTACCTTGGGGTTTGAATAGATTGGTTTCCTACCTTCTAGTTGCCTTCGTGGGCTGGACCTCTCACTTCCTATTTACTATACCTTTGTAGTTGATTGTAGTTTGGGATATAGATTTAAAATCTGATCAACACCCTGTAGAATAATTACGCTACATGATACGGTCATTGAACTTTAAATTTTATTCAATTAGTTAATTATTATAACAATTAAAAATGTAAATTTCACTTTTTTTATATTTACTTATAGGTGGAGGTTATATGGAGAACCCACAATGAAATTCAAACAAATCAAAAAAATATTGCAAGATCCTAATCCCACATGTGGACTAAAATATTAAATTTTTCTAATATGTTAATCTAATTATGCTAAAATTTTGTGGTTGAATTAAAAATTATGTGGGTATAATTATCTATAATACCATGGATACAAATTCAATCATTTGAGGCATATAATGCACCATCAATGGAGATAATTTTAACTATTTATAATCTCGAGGTCAATTTTGTAATTTGGCCATATCTTGGGCTATAAGCCTTAAAATGACTCCAAATTTTTTATAGTGATATAAAAGTAGCATCATATTACCTCTTTAGATTTTTTTTAAAATCATGATAATACTTTATGTTCTCCCAAAACCATGATCCAAATGGTATTTTGAAAATAGGGTTCCCAAATCCACCTTCTCCTTTAGCTGTAAATCAGTACCATGGGATCCCCATTTATAAATTACACCATATGTAAAATCTCAACCATTTTGGAGAACTAAAGGAGTAATCTATTTGTCCTATAATTTATGGATTCTCATATCCTCATAGTGAGATCAAGGGTTTAGGGTAAATTTCACTCGTGCCTTCATCTCCTCTCAATAGAGGGATAAATGGTGGATGATCATTGTGAGGGTGACTTATGATTGTCAAGGGAGTTATGTCACATATATTAGATATTTGTTTGGAGTAATATTGATTTAAAAAAAATATAATTCAATTTCAAATTATTTTTTTCATATTTGAATACTTTTTATTGGTACTGCAGAATTTAATTCTCTTTGTTTCTAACTGATTGTTGTGAGATTCTATGTATATGAATTTTGTTGTTCTGATTGGACAACACAAGTGTTAGATGGAGTGAGTAACTTAAGAGGGGGTTGAATTGATTTCCTAATAAAAATTTCAATTTAAAAAAACATAAAAATAAATCCACCAAATTAATAAATAAAAAAATAATAAAAAAATATAATTATATAAGTTTGATCTTTCAAATAATTTCTCAAAGTGGTATTAAGGCTTAGTTAAAATAGTTTTTAAATACCTTAAATTTTAAAATTAAATTACATAATAAAATTCGTTATTTGAACACTAATTAATATTAACTATCAACGAAATTTTTCTTTACATATTTAAATAATAGATCTTTTTTTAACTTTGAAATTTAGAAAAGGAAACATAACTAATATAACACATTGTTGAATAAAAAGGGGTTTTAGTCTCAAGATGAGAATTAATCCCCTCTACTTTGAAATCACCTATTTCCAAGCAGTTTATTAAACAATTAACAAGATCTGAAACCTATATATTGTATTAAAATTAACATCACACATGGATGTCCAGGATCAAAGCCTCTTAAATTGTTATACATGGTATGGAAACAATAAATAGGTTACACACAACCTCTTCCACAATTTTCATGGGTCTCCAAAAAGAAAATTTGAAAAAGTGTGCCAATAAAACTCTACTTTGGTATAGGAGATAGTGTGTATAGATAAACAGGTAAATTCAATACACATCTAAAAGGTAAATCATAAATAGAAATAGGAATGAGTATATTTTTTAATAAGTTTTGCTACTCAATCTGAATAGATTCCTATGTTCAAAGGTGTTAATATTTGTCTTTGGGAGGGGATTGAAATTTTTTCCTTGAATGTGAAGGAAAATAGAGTTTCATGGATGTCTGATGAGTCATTATGTTTACAATCTATCAATGCCTAAAGTTTATTAAGTGGGAGAATACCATAATCTATATGAATGTATCACTTTTGTATTTCTGATATTGGATCGGTTTTTCTACACACAATTCCACCCCCATGCATGAAAGAGTTATACAGAATATATAGTTCTCCAAGTCCAATTATCCATTGAAAAATAATAATAAATAAAATATTGGATCCTTATACTGGGTAATAAATTAGGAAGTTCGGTCTGATTCTTCAATTCATCTATAGAGTGTCTAAAGATAAATGATTAATAAATCCATGTGAATCTTGAATGCATTAAATTCCATAAAATATTCATTGGAGGAATTAAATTATAATGAGATTCAGAATAGAAATGGTGTCATACTGACAATATATCATCTCTTGAAATGCATTATACTAATGGTAGATCAAATATGATGGTTGTATAAACTAATGGTGTATGTCTTAATGGTATATCTATTCTAGTAGTAGATATAGTATGACCTTATATCTGTCTGAAGGTATCACAACTCTGATGGTATATTAGTAAGTGGAAGAGTTTTCTGGTAGATGTAGTCCACTGTTAGATCTATTAATCTAACTGTAGATTTCCTCTATGGTAGAACCATTAGTGGTGGAGTATGATGGTAGATGTAGTCCATTAGTAGTTCTGATTAACATAATAGTAAATTACCATAGCCAGCAGTAGATCTATTTGAACGAATGTTATATCAGTACTTTTACCAAATTTTATCCCAGAATTACTTAGATTATGATTGACTATCATAAATAATTGAACATGTAAGAAACATAATAATCATGATTTTTTTTTTTAAAATAAGGACTTTCCAAAAATATCTCCCTTTTGATGATAAAAAATCATGGAATTTTATAACCATTTATATCAAAACAAATACAAAGATATAAATGGATGAATATAAAAAAATTTATGCTTAATATCTTAAATTACAAATATTATATACTGATTATACATACATAAAATATAATTACAATCATAAATTACACCTAAGAATACTCCCCCTTTTTGGATGATAAAACATATTTGAAAATAAATCCAAGTAATGAGATATAGAATAATAACAGATAATATTCATTAAAAACAAAATTCACTAGTGTAAATCTCAAAAATTAATACAAGGTAATCATACAAGCATTGTCAAAGACTAATCCAATTCAGAATCACTATCACATTGATGATATGAAGGATTAATATGTTTTTTGTCTTATATCTAGTAAATAGGCATAGAGGTAGAGTAAAAGGGTGTAGAGGTAGTCTTAAGAATCCCACAGATGTCAAATGGCTTGAGATGTTGAACTACTTCAATTAGAGACATTACAAAAGGCTAAAACTGTAGAAGAAAAGGTGTAGAAGAAGATGTATAAGTGAAAGCAGTCATAGAAATAATGTCAGGTACCACCACTGGAGTCCAAGATATATACAAACATGGCTTTATAAAATCAAAAAATTCCATAATGATCTTTTTACCATTCTCTATTACTATGAAGAAATATTTATTCTCCTATAAAAAATATTGAGCAGAGGGGACATAAATTGAGCAGGTTTAATTTCTCTTTCAAGTCCCTAGTTATAGGAGGTATCCATAGATTCTCATCAACAAATTTAAAATGAGAATTGGTCTAATGTTAAATATAATTTCTATAAATGTAGTAATTTATTGCCTTAATGATAGTCTCTCTATAACTTTGAGCTTTATTCAAATATTACCTAACTAATTTATATATGTACTCACCATGGGACTTAATTTTCAAAGATTCTCTTAGTGACATGTTGTGAGATCATCCAAGATAGAATGAAATTCATACCTCATAATATCTCTGATCATCTTTACATCAACTAAATATATAAGTGTTTTCTTAGTGGAAGTATACACACCAATTGTATATAAGTTATCCAACATATCCATGAGGGATGTTTGGCCTATAGAAAATATGTCTCTAATATCCTACATGATGGACTTCACTGATTTCATCTCATTATACAACCTTTTATTATCAATCAACACATATTGAATTTTCATAATAATCTTATTTTGAATGTGTGAAATGACTAGATCGAAAATCCAAAAAGTGTTAGCTTCACTAGGTCTGGTCTTCTTAGGAGGGGTGGATCTAATAATACCACTAATTTCAGAAATAATCATTACTTTGAAAGTATCCATATAATCCTTAATGAAATAATCAAAGGGTATTGGAGCAAAAGGTAGGGGATATATAATCCTATCAAGTAAAAAGACTCTACATTCTCATATCCATGAGTGGGAACATCTAAAGGAAAATCTTCCAAAAGGATAGACTCATCAATTTTCTCTACTAGAGAACCCTTAGGATCGTTTCCATTAAAATGGATTTAAATTCCATTATGCTAAAGTGGACTTATATGGTCATCATCACCACCATTATCATCACCCTCACCATTTGAATTGGGTTAGGAGATGCATAGTAACTTTGAACCAGGATATGGATCCCCTTGGATGGTGCATCATTCTCATCAGTGGATGAAATATATGGTTTGTCACTATGAACTGATTTTTTACTAGAAGAACCTAGGTATTCCTCCCCCTCAAAAATTTCTCTAAAATCATATCTATCAGAAGAAACAACGATAGTTTGAAACTCAAAATCAATCACCTTATTATCATTCTAACCTGATATAGAAATATCAAGAGAGTGATGAGACAGTTATTCCTCACCATCATCACCAACAACATCATAATCTTTTGAGGCCTAAGGTACATCATCATTCCCATTTTTATATCCCTCATAACCATATGAAAATTTAAATAATTACCTAGATATTTTAGAAGAACAATCAACTTTTTATTATCCTAAGACTTCATTCTCTTCTTCTTCACCTTCACTTAACAAGATCCCTTTTAAAAAAGATAAATAGAGGGGATTGTATCCCCACAGGAAACATTGGCGCTCTTGATCACATCTGGTTCACTACCTTCCTCAACTGAAATAGCTACTTCTTCTTCTATTATATTTGCTTCTCCTTCTTATACTTCCTCATCAGAGTAAATAAATACTTCATATGGATATAATCGATGATCAATTATATCATTAGGTCTTATAGATTGATTCACAATATTTAAATCCTCATATATATTATCATTTTCCACCATCGATTTCTTTATCCATGGATTACAATTTACATTCATCCTCTTACAGGTAAAATAGATCAAACAAAAACAACTGCACATTACTACTTCTTCTCCATCCTCATATATAAAGAACTTGGCATCCAACATGGATGAGATTATCTTATGATAGATAAATGTGTTTAATATATATGAGGTCTTTATCATCTCCATCATATGTAACATTAAATATATGGATAGTTTTAATTTATCCCCTATTTCAAAAAATTAATAAATTAAAAACCTCTTGGTACATCATTAAGCTAAAGTCCTCTTTTAAGGAAAAATCATGTGTTGTATGAATTTAAATAGTAATAAAATCTCTTGATCAAGTTCTATAGTAGTAGGTATTTATATAATATCAATTCCATGAAACTCAAGAAGATTATTCTCATATATAAATAATTAACTATTTATAGGAATATATCCTTGAAAGTCATTTGATTTACCTGTGTGAGGTATAATGAATCATTTATCTCTCTTATTTTAAGAAAGTATTACTTAATTACCATCCATCATACTTATTACAACATCTTTATTATCCCTGAAACAATACTCTCAATATTGGTAAAATTGGTTAACCAACTTGGGAAAGAATTATCAATATTTCCTTGAAAACCATTCCGTACATTCTCGATGTTGAATCACCTTCATCAATTCTTGAGATCATCTATTCAGCATTTATCTCTTCTTCAAGAATGAAAAATCAAGTCATGAGTTATGGATTCTTTGGTTTGAAAAATATATCATTACTAGATTCTATTTATTATCTCTTCATGAGACATGATCCATCGATAGATGAAACGTAATCATGTTCCACTCTCACTATTTTATCAAATTGAAGGGAGAAGGGTGAGCGTGAGGAAGATTGAAGGTCATAAGATGAATGAATATGAATGGTTCTAACTATGGAATGAGAGAGAGTGTTCCCAAAATTGGATTTAAGGATTTATTTTCTCATTTATGGATTTAGAGAAATAAAATACACATATATAAATCTAATAATAATGTAAACATAGAAAATAGGACCTGTAGAAAATAAAACAGAGACTCAAGTAGTATATCTTTCAACAGTGTATATTTGGATGGTATATCACCCAATGGTGGATCACCAATGGTGTATTACCAATATTTGATCACTAATGTTTGATCTTCCAATATAATTTTTCTAGATATAAAAACAATAAATAAATATCTAACAATATTTTATCATACCTAGTTCATGTATAATAGATCTTAATATCTCATAATTCAAAGGCTTTATAAATATATCAGCAAGTTGATGTTCAATTATTATGAATTCAAGAGTAATATCGCCTTTTTTGGAAATAATCTCTCAAAAAGAGATGTCTTATATCAATGTGATTTGTTATATAATGAGATACATGATTCTTAGAGATATTTATTGAACTTTTATTATCACAATTTATATGGAAATTTTGAAATTTATATCCATAATATAGAAATTTTTGTTTCATTCCTATAATCTAAGAACATAAACTTCTTACGTCTATGTATCCATTATTAGAAGTAGGTAGTGCAATAGAATTTATTTATCACACCATGAAAGTAGTGACTTTCCCAAAAAGTGACATGTTCTGAAGGTGATTTTTCCATCTAGATTAGAACAACTAATATATAAATGTGAATAACTCTATAAATAAAAATAATTTTTATTTATATTAGAAAAGCCCTAAATTTTTTGTATACTTGAGGTTTTTGATAATTATTTTGACAGAAATTGAATACAATACTATAGGATATTCTTGAAAATGGGCACACATTTATACACTGAACATAATATTTAGTCAGTTAGTAGTTAGATATAGCAAGATTCCAATATTACCTATGTAATTATTTTGATCCACTGACTTTCAAGTTTCATCATGATATTGCTTATAGGTTGTACTCTGGCGAGTATCCCTAATTCTTGTTCTATCCAAATCAAAACATTTTAAATAATATTTAGTGTACTTACTTCAATTTAAAATAATTCCATATTTACTTTAAAAATTTAAAACCAATAAAGAATTTTAACTCACCCGTTAAACTCATTTCTAAGTCACTTGGCATTATTTTCAAAAAAAATAGTACAAATATAATTTTTAGAAGTTACAAAAATTATATCAACATAAATTTGTACAATTAACACATGTTTTGAAATTCCTTTTATAAATAAAGAAGGATAAAATATTCCTTTATTAAAACCATTGTAAATAAAAAATGAACTGATCTTATCATACCAAGATCTTGGATTTTTTATTAAACCATAAAAATATTTAGTTAATTGGAAAACATGATTTGAAAAATGAGGATTTTGAAATATGGGGGTTGTTCTACAAAAACATCCTCAACAATATAACCATTTATGAATGAAGTTTTGAAATCAATTTGATATCATTTTAAATTAAAATTTGACTCTTATGAAATAAAAATTCTAATGGATTGAATTCTATACACTGGTCCAAATATTTCTTCATAGTCACTACCTTTCTCTTGATCGTATCCTTGTGCAGTCAATCTAGCATTGTTTCAAACTACATTTCCTGACTCATCAACTTTTTTTTTCTGACCACTCACTTAGTTCCAATGTTCATGGTGTCTTTACATCTATATACTAGTTACCAAACTATTTATTTTAACATTATTATGTTATTATTTAATTTCCTTTAAGAAAAATGCATCATTAATTCCATAATTGATGTTATTATGTTCAAGTTTTGATAATAAATCATTATGTTGAACATGATTTCTAAGATAATCTCTAGTTTTTTTCCTCTATATATATATATCCAACGACATCATCTAAAGGATGGTATTTATGATTCGTAATGGTTCAAGGAAAATATGGTCAAGATATCTCATTATCCTTTATAGGTTCAGGTACAGGTTGTTCCTTGGAACTAGAATATTTTTCTTCTTATGTCACAAAACTGTTAGAAGGTTTGGAATTTATATTCAGTTTTGAAAAATCATCACCAAGGTTTTCTAAATGGGTCTTAGGATCATGTGGACCTATTTTTTCATATTTAACATGTAAATATTATTCCAATATCTTAGTCATTTTAGTAAACACCCTATATGATTTACTAGATTTTGAATATTCAGTGAAAATTCCATCATCACTCTTGGATGCAAATTTACCAAGATTATCCTTTTCATAGAGAATTTGGACTTCGAAACCAAAAATTCTAAAGTAAATAACCTTTTATTTTCTTCCACTACACATTTCAAAATGGTTTTTCTTTAATATATTGATAATTAAAACTTTATTTATTATATAAAAAGTTTTATTTACAACTTCTACCCAAAATTAAATAGGTTGATTGTTCTCATTTATTATTGTCCAAGAAATTTCTTAAATTTTTATATTTCTACTACACCATTCTATTGTGGGGTCCTTAGAGTAGAAAAGTTATGATTATATCCATTTTGTGAGAAAAATGATTCCAAATATTGATTTTTAAACACATACCCATGATCACTTCTTAAGGTTTTAATTATAAGTAAACTAATATGTTCAATATATTTATAATTCTTGTAAAAATAGTAATAATCTTAAATTTTGTGATCTATAAAGAACAACCAATTGTATCTAGAAAATTCATCTATTATAACATAAACATAGTTCTTCCCTTTTAAGATATAAACTATATAAATTTAAAATAATTCCATACAAACCAACTCTAGGGGTTGAGAATTTGAAACTTATTTCTTTGATTCTAAAGAGATTTTTTGGTATTCCCTTTATGACATGTGTTATAGACTTTATCATTTGGGAATTATAGTTTAGACTAATACATGAATAACCCTTTATTAGTTATCTTTCTAAATTAATGAATACTACAATGTCTTAGTATCTTATTCCAAAGCCAATAATTTTTGTGAAAGTCACTTAGAGGGGAACATTTTTGAGAAAAAAATGATTTTAAATTAAAAGCATAAACATTATCACTTCTTAAAGCAGTGAAAATAGGGGAATTTTTAGAATAAAAAACATTATAGGAATTATTTTCAAAATTAACATTAAAACAATTATCACATAGTTATGAGATTCTAAAAACATTTTATTTAATCCATTTATAAATAGAACTCTAGAAATTGAAACAGTGTTAGAGTGACCGATTTGACAAATTTCAATAATTGTTCCTCTAAAATTTTCACCAAAAGTGACATGTCCACTATCAAACTTGATTAGATCACTGAAACTTGAATAGTTCTTTGTCATGTTTCTGGAGAAACCAATTTTTAGATATCATAATTTCTTACTAAATTTTTTCAGGTAGGTTTACTAAAAATAGATTTTAAACCCAAAACAATATTTATACCCAAACTTTTTTGGGTCCAAAAATGATAGTAATAAAATATTTAGAAATCCATAACTATTTAATAGGTTTTCTAAAAGAATATTTTATATTTTTAGATATAAAAACTCTCTTAGGTATAGAATAATAAAATTTAGTAACAGAATTTGTGGAACTAGAGCTATGAATAAATTGATTTTAAATAATCCTTCCTTTTCTATAATGATAGCCTATTACAGTAGTATATTTTAGTGTTGTTTTCCATCCAAGAATCCAAGTAAGAGTATTTCATACATTTTTAAATATTTCAAAATCCTTTTTTAATAAATCATTAGATAATTTTAACTCATTTTTTTCTTTTAGTAATTGATAATTTTTATATTTTTATATAACAAGATCGTATTTAAAATGAAAAGTCAAGGAAAAATGATTATTTAAAATTATATATGTATCTTTATGTTTATTAAAGGTATCTTCTAATATATTTAAATATTCAAACATTTCATGATCAAACATGTTTTTTTCACATTTTCATCTCTATAAGGATAAGAAATATGAACCGGGGATGTAGGAAATATATTAGATACCTCCTATGTGTTTGTCATAAAACACATATTGGCTCTATAATTTTTATCTTCTTATATTGAGTATAATTAAATTGATATAACCTATAAAAAACTCTTTGTTTATTTTATATATTTCTTATAACTCTTATCCTAGACATTATATTTATTCTTAAATTTTAGCTTAGGGTTGTCAAATTTTGTATGGTCTTTTTTCTTGCATTCATAGAAGACTGTTTTATTTGTAGTAAAATCCCTTTTCTAATCTTTTCTCCAATTACCTATTTTTTTATAATTTCCTTTATAACTAGGTTTTCTAAATAAATTATTCATTTTAAGAATTTGTTGAATCTTCTAGCCAAGTGGTCTATTACATCATCACTATCTTTAGGTGACTCTTTAACACTTGATCTTTCAACATTAGTCATCTCTTTTGGTTTTGTAGTAGTAGTTTTGAAAGTTACTAACAATCTATTTGGTTCATCCTCTTATTTTATGTTTATTTTGACTTACTCTTCTTACATAATGATCATTCCTCTCAACTATTTAATAGGAAACTTACTTACATCACATTTCTCTTGGATGGAAATTGAAGTTCCTCTCCATCTGTCTGGTAAACAACTCAATAGGCGCATCACTTGATCCTTATCAAAATTGGTTTGCCAAGTGAATGAATCGTGTTTTAAATTTCATTTAACTTTAGATTCATATCATAAATTGGTTCATCATGCTACATTTTAAAAAAAATAAAAATTAATATTATAATTATTTAAACATATTTATTTGATATTAAAATTTCCTTCAAGATAAATAGATAAAGTATCCAAAATTTCAAATGTAGTAGGACATATAGAAATCAAATTAAATTCTTCATCTCCTAAATAATGATATAAATCATCCATATAATTAAAATTATTTTTATACACTACTTTAGTATGATTACTCCATTCATCTCTAGTAGTTTTGCGTAATCTGTATTTGTCTTCAATTATAGTCCAAATTTTAAAACCCATACTTTTAATGTTCATTTTCATATTAATATTACAATGAGAATGGATTGTGACATTAAAATAATGATTCATATTAGTGTAAGTAACTTCATGTCTATTATTATACAAAAATAATTAAATTTAGAATTAATATAAATTTAATATCATTAAATTAAAACAAAATCACAGTTGAAAATGTAACATCCCAGGTAATTAAATAATAAATAATTTTCATATTTATTAATATTAGAGAATTAAATATGAATTTTAATTAAAAGGGGTTGCTATGTTCGATAGCGTACCTGATACGCAACGATGAGTTTCTTTGAAACTTACGTAGCACACTAGTAATATAATAATATTATGTTAGTTAACAAGTAGCCGTTGTACTGGCGGGAATGAATAGAAATAACTAAAATATGAATAGATATGTTTTTAGATGTTTTTACATTTACCCAATAAAAGATAAAGGCTTAAAATACGGAAAGAGTTCAATTTTAGGCTTTTATACTCTAATTTTCACTAAAGGTTCACTTATTACCTTTTGACGGCGAACCGTCATTAAATATAGTTTTTATCACTCTTATACTTTCTATTGGACCAAATATAACTCTTCTTTAAAATCGGGACATCAAAATCTACTTTGTGTAAATTTTTGGTACCTTTCTGATAAAGTTCATTTTTTTTATGAATAGTGTAAAATGTTGTATTTTAATTCAAAACCTATTTTTAATCTAATTTATTTATATGATTAGATTATCTTTTGAATTGGTTTTAAAGTGAAATTAGAAAATATTTTTACCATTAAATCCAATAGTGGTCGTTGGAATTAATTTCACTTTGAAATTAGACTTAAACTGGTGTCAATCTTTTGATACTTATTGTTTTGTAAAAACACGCTATTTGCTCTAGCAGCGGGAATTAATTATTGAATTAATTAATGTGACTTATATGATTTGAATTTTGTAAAATAGCCTTCATTTTTGAATTCGGAATATCAAATATAGCTTAGAGTTAATTTTTGGTAATTTTCTGAAAAACTTCAATTTTTGATGAATAGTGAAACCACCAAGTGGTAATCAAGCAAACTGATTTTTCAGTTAAATGAAAGTTTACCACTAATGTGTATTGAATTTTGAAAATCCGACATACATGGTTGTCATTAAGAAGTAAAATGTGGTTCAATGAGATTAAAATAATTTTTTGGTGAATAGTAACTTATTAAGTTTTTAATCGCGATTAGTGGTAATTAGTGTAGTTTAAGGAATAAATAATGCTTTAATAATATAAAATGACCTAGAAACATGTCCCAACCTTATTGGTTGTGTCATGGCCGACCAAGACAAGCCATGGGTCAACTTGGGACCCCATGGATCCACTTTTGTTGGGAAATGACATAAATTACTTTTTATTTAATGTTAAAGTGAAAATGACACAAACATAATATGTTTTACGAAAACAATTTTTAAGTGGGGTTATACAAGTCCAAATTTCGATTATAAATAGTCATTGGAAAGCTAAAAAGATTTCCTACATCATAGAAATTTGTTTATAATTTTTAGACATTAAATAAATTTAATTATTTATGACATAATAATGATGCAGCGATGACATCATTATTTGACGATTTAAATAAAATGGAAAGATAATGTAATATCTATGAACTACACATGTCCAAAACCAATTGGATGAGTGTATTTCGAACCCTTATCACCTTAGCCACGAATCCTATCAATGTGGTACCTTTTAAAACCGAAACACATTTTCAAATTAAGTTATATTTCTTTACTTTCCAAAAGTGCCCCTCCTCTCCTCTTATAAAAGGCCCCCACCTCTACCTCATTTCACACACTCTTCAAGCCTTTGGCTCGGCCAACCCCTGCCCATTTTCTCTCTCCACATCCCTCTCCTCATCCTAGAGGATTCACTTTGGGAAGAATCCTTTCAAAGGAAGCCTTTAGGCTCAAATCAAAAGGAGTTACACTTTTTAAAGGTAATTGTTTCTCTCATGTTCATTTGTTTTATTTTGCTTCTACAACCCCCTAAAATCTTTTTATTTCCTTCTTTTATAACATCACCAGTATCTTAAATATACTAGGATGTTGTTATAAGATTTATTTGAGCTACACTCTCACACAACTACATCAAATGGTTAAAGAACATAAGGTTTCCGTGGATGGCGAAATTCTGCCTCCCGAAACGATGATTGTTCAACACTCATTAAACACCTTCAAAGGTGGCCATTATGATGCCACTATTTTTATATATGATATATAATATGTTTATGTTTTCCTTAAGCTTCTGTTTTTTTCATTTGTGTCTTACCTTTATGGCTTCCATTATGGGTATATGCGATATCTTCATTTAAGGAAGTGCGGACTACCGCCCCCTCAAAGTGATGTGATTCGTTAATGCCATATGTGGGACGTGTAAAGGATGGATTTAAAGTTATTATATATGATTTTATACTGGAATTATAATATACCTATATATATCATTATCATTTATTTCCATTAAAGTATGAGATAGAAATGAAAGTAGCGTTCATGCGTACGTACGGACTACCGTCTCCATGAACGGTGCATTTCATTTCTTATCCCCAAATGTAATGTACTATTAAAAGTACATGTATATAATGGATATATATAATTAATGATATATCTAAATGATGAATATAATTCTGGAATTAAAATATACATAAGTCTCATTTAGTTTTAATTCCATTAATATGACAAAGAAATGAAAGTAGCGTTCATGCGTACGTACGGCTTACCGTCTCCATGAACGGTGCATTTCATTTCTTACCTCTAAATGATTATGTAATATTATAAATGCATGTATGTATTGGATATATATGACATATATGATATTTACATCATGAATACCATTCTGGATATAATTAACCTTTGACCAAATTAACAACATGTAAGTGTAAGAAGTCTATTTTTGACTTAAGAACCAAATACCGACAAAATGAACATTATTAACTTAACTGATTACATGATGTTCATAACATGGTATAAAAGGAATAATGAACTTGAAAAAGATTCATAAGAAAGTAGAGATTAACTCAAGTTTATTATTCAGGAGTTTAAAGAACGGTCGGGTCAAGTCAGATACGAGGTATGGGAACTTCTTAACCCAATTTCCATTCTTTGGGTTAATCTCCTACTTTCAAATTATGTCATTATATTATTATGTCGTATCTTTTATTTTTACTTTATTTATGTGTACTTATAGTGAATACACATAATGTATCTATTTTATTTTAAAAATTATCTTTGTATGGGACTTCGTCTCAATCTCCTTTCGTTGAGGCATATTTTCTTTTATACACAACTTTCTTTTATACGGTGTATAAACCCCTTTGACTTTTACGTTTATTCAAAAGGAATCTTTTTTATACGAAGCGTTTACTAAACGACAAAAGGGAATGTTTTTGTCGTACGTATGCGGCGACAACGACTTCTCCGCCGTCGTAACCGTTATTTGAGTTTCGGCTTCCTCTACAAGCCAATCCTTCTTTTTAAAAGAAAAATAAATACCATGTTGTACTTTTATTTTATTTTGGTATTGAAAATGGTTTTCATAATATTTTTATATCAATGTGTGGTATTGATATCTTGTGATTGAATGGTGGAAATTTTATGTTTCCTTTATGCATGTTTTATGTGATACGATTATGTTGAGGTTCTTGGGCATTATTATGAAGAACGGGTGGTTCCGTGATAAACTAAGGGCGGGTGAGCCCGTTATAGCTCTCCAATGCATTGGGTAACGCGAAGGAGTGAAACGTTAAGGTTTCTCCGAAGAGATTTTAGGGAATATACTGTGATGGTTATTCCAAACGTAACCAAGAGGGTTACTCCCTACGTAAGAATGTTATGAATGCCTCAAGTTACCTTTACATATTATGATTTCTATGATTTATTCATGATTTGATGAGGTATGTTAAAGTGATTATGTTTTATGGGTAAAGTATGATTTCACTCTTATGTATGTATGTACCCATGTTTCCTTTCCATGTTTTTATAACCCATGCTGAGTTTTTATGCTCATCCCAAGTTTTTGAAATGTTTTTCACAGGTCAAAGGAAAGGTACATGATAAGATGATAGAGTCAAGGATGTGTCAAGAAATAATCCATGTTTTATTTTGAATATGTTACCATTGATGGGAATTAAGAATACTATCTTTATGTAACCACTTTGTTTATATGTGGAATGTAATGCAAGTTTTATGATCTAATTCTCTAAAACTCTAAACCCGAAAAGATCCTCAACGTGTAATCTTGTAATAACTCAAGATTAAGTAAGGTTTAAGGCTGGGGCCTTATAGAAAATATATTTGAAAACCGATGATCCCAAATGTTGGTTTAAGTGAGTAACTAAAGAGGGGATTGAATTGAGTTCCCAAAAAAATTGTTTAAAAAAATTAAAACTAAAACCCCAAAATTTATAAAAACACAAAATTAATCAAAAAAATATAATTATATAAGTTTCAAATTTTAAATAATTTCTCAAAGAAAGATTAAGTTTCAATTAAAATATATTGTATATAACTTAACTTTATAAACTAGCTTAAGTAATCAATCAATTTATATAAACAAAAAATAATATTAAATATAAATGTAATGTTTTTTTACAGATTTAAATAAAATATACGTTTTTTAATTTTAAATGTACAAAAAGAAACAAAACTAATAAAATGCACAATGGAATAAAATAAGGGGTTTAGTCTCAAGACGATACTTAATCCCTTAAACATGGAGATCACCTACTTATTAGAATTTTATTAAAAAATAAACTTGATCCAAAAACTAGTTTGAGTATTATAATCTGCAATATAGAAGAATGTCAAGGATCAAATCCTCTTACATAGTTATATATGGGATAGAAACACTAAACATGTCACACGTGAATTCTTCCATAGTTTTCATGGGTATAACAAAGAAAAAAAATTAGAAAGTGTGTCATGTGAACTCTAGTTTGGTACAGGAGATGGTGTATATAGGTAAATATAGTAATTTAACACACTACTCAAATGTAATGATAAAAAAATAAAAAATTATTACTGATTGGAAGAAGTTGTGCTACTCGGTCTGAAAAGCTTCTGATGTCTAAAGGTCCTCATATTTGGATTTGTGAGAAGATTGAATAGGCTTCTCTAAATATGCAGGAAAACATATTGGAATGGATGTTTTATGATTCCTTTTATTTTTCATATTTAAATGTCTATAGTTGATTCAACTTGAGAAGATTATAATCTCTACACATGTATCAATTTTTTATTATTGTTATTGGATTAGTTTTTCCACACATAGTTCCACCCCCATGCATGAATGAGTTATTCAAAATGTATTGCTCTCTAGATCAAATTATCCATTGAAGAATAATAATAAACAAAATACCAGATCCTCATACTGGGAACTAAATTAGGAAGGTTTCACTTAGTCTTCAATGCAACTATGAAGTGGTTTAAGAGAAATGATTATTAAATCCATATGTGTCTATGGTGAATTAAATTCCATAAACTAGTCATTGGAGGAATTAAATTTAAACAAGATTTAGAACAAAAATAGTATCATAATGGTGGTATATCATCTATGTTGTTATATTATACTAATAGTGGATCAAATTTGATAGTAGCATAAACCTATGGTTGATGTGTGTACGGTAGATTTGTTCTAGTGGTAGATGTGGTTTCATGGGAGATCTAATATGCAAGTTGAAAAAATATGATGGTAAATCAGGAAGTAGAAGAGTTTAATGGTATATTTAGTTCGCTGGTAGATGTGTTGAAACTAATGGTAGATTTTCTGAATGGTAGATCCATTAGGGGTATATTCTTTCAGTAGATGTAGTCCACCTGTAGATATTATTTAACTAATGATAGATCATCACAACCATCTTAGGTCTCTTTGAACTAACGATGGATCAGTACTTCTTCCAAATTTGAACACAGAATTAATTAGAGTATGATTGACTATCCTAAAACATTAATCTTTCTTGAAATATAATAATCAGGATTTGTGAGCATTAAAATAAGGGGGTGACAACAACAATAATAATTTTCTTACCTAATTTCTTTGGATTTTAATTTTATTTGGAAGCTCTTATACCATGAATAAGGGTTAGACCATGGAAACAAGATTTTTGTGTCAGGGATTTGGTTCTAGATGCATTGATAAAAAATCATAGAATGTAATCAAGATTCTGATTAATCTCAACCAAAGACATACTCTAAACCTCAATGAACCTCTAAGAGAAATTAACATAGAATGTGTGTAGTGAATTCACAAGGACCCCTTATCTCATATTTTTTAAAATACACACTTTATCAACTATTAAACACTTTAATTAAGATTTTTTTGCATAAAAATGTTTTCAAACTCCCCCTTATTTTTAATCCATTTTATTAAATATATTTACTTTACAACTCCAAATCTTATTGAGAGATGACTTAGGATCTATCCAATGATATAAATCGACTTTAACAACCTAATAAATACACCTTTTATGCATGTGTAATTATGTTATGTAATCATTGGTGGTGTCATTATGAGTTTATACTCACACCCTAGATGGCTATCTCAATGCTTGTGAAGAAATTATGATCAAGGTCACCTTAAATGGAAAGGTCCCAGTAATGGGAGCCGAGGAGAATAATCTTGGTGTTCGGAGGTAGTACCAATATTCAATCTGTATTGATTCTATAGTTTCCTATTTATTTTCTTATTTATTTTTTATACTCAGTTTTGGCCTACCACTTTGGATGGTTATGTTGCCCCTAAACACTCACATCATAGGAAACCCAACATGATAACTCTCAACTATATGGTGTCAAAACCATGGACATTTTAGACACACCACTCCCTCCACCATAATATGGTGAGGATGATTTGGTCATGGTATATAGGTGGAATTTCAATGTAACATGCCTGATAACACTCCCAACTATGGGCATTTCTATTAGCCCATTTTATATAGGAAGCATCCTTATATAAAATTTCCTACACCATGATGTGGTCCAACATGTGGTGTACCATAAAATACCCAAAAAAATATATTTAAGACACTAACAACCACTAACTCATCTTGGTTCCAATTTTAACTATCATAAGGTTTAAAAAACAATTTAATATATGAAAAAACGTAAATTAACATACCTTATGAAAATGAGGTTGTTACAAATCTCTCCCTATAATGTCTCCTTATCCTTAATATTTGCATCTTGATTTGGTTCTCAAAAAAGAGTTCATTGAGAAAAAAAATCAGACTTCCACTTCCATGTCTCCCCTTATATATATCCATTATTCCATAAGAATCAAAAATGTGGTACTTTCTTCCCCCTCAACACCTTATCAGTGTGTTTTATATTCCACACTGATCATTCCACAATTGATGTATATGGTTCCAATGTAACAACCATATGTTTTAATAAAATATTTTCTCTAAATAGTATTTATTCAATAGCTTGAATTACATGAAATCTTGATTTAAAATGAACAACAAGTTTTCATTAGTATAAAATGACCATTTTAACCAATCCATTAGATTACCGAGAATAAATATAACTAACTTACAAAAATATGTGGTGAATTCATTCGCTACCAATTATTATATATTTTAATTTTTATATTAGCAAATTCAGTGAATTACTATTAATAAATTAAATTAATGAAATATATGTGTTATATAATTAATAAAATATTTTTTATTATTCGAATAGATATTTTTTCATGTATTATGAATAAACCATACTTGAGGTATACAACGCTATTTTTCAAAAGGGTAATTTTCTGCCTATTAACGGAGAACCCATTTCAAATTAATATTTTGGAACACTAATAATTATTATATAACAAAAGAAACATTTTCTTTAGTATTGGGATATAAACATTTACTTTGGATGAAATTTTAATATTTTCTGATAATTTTTAAATTTTAATGAATAGTAAAAATACACTAAATTTTAATTGAAAACAACTTTTTCCATCCAAATAATTGATATGGTTAAATTATAATATTTAATGGTTTTAAAGTATAAATAGAATATATTTTTATCATTCAATATATTTTACTTCATTATCATTAATTTTACACTGAATTCATATGTAAAAACAATTCAATTTTTTGCAATGTTTTAACTTTTAAAACTCGATTCCTTTTTCCAACAGTGGGAATAATTTTAAATTAAATACTTGAAATAATATGTTTTGAATTTTAAAAAATGTATTCTTTAATTGGAATTAGTGGTTCAGAATTATTTAAATATATTTATTTTATTTTTTAACATTATCAATATTAAATTTGGTTATTTTTCTTAATACGATAAAAGGGTAATTCTGGTAATTAAGGGTAAGAATACTGTAAGTAAATTAAAGTAACACTTGTCTTAATATCATTGGATGATTGTTTTCCTACCTAAATCATACTTGGGTCTAAATGGTGTCTATTTGAATCCACCTGGTTGAGATTATGACATTTAATTTAATTTATTTAAAAAAAAAGTTAAATATGTCTCAGTCAAATTTTAATAACTAAATAATTTTTTTTACATAACTCTATACAAAATATAAATTAGATTATAAATACTTATTTTAAATCTAAAATTTTTTATTTATCATTTTAATTTTATTGTATATTTTTGGAAATAAATAATTACTTTAATATCTTATACATTAATGATATAGATATTATTTAATTAATGAAAAATCGTTAATATAGTTTTTATTAAAATATTAATATCAATTAAAAGACCCAAAAACTTTACTAAATCTTATTTGTTGAGTATATCTCAACAATATTCATCCAAGGTTCATGTTATTGATCGTTTGGAGCCTTATAGAAGTGATTATGACACTTATATTATTTTATTTAAAGTGATGTTAATGTTTTCACATACATAATTTAATAATTATAACATTTTAAGTGTTGGATTTTCCATAAGATAAATTTGACTAAAAATATTCCTATGAAATATAATATATTCATATTCATCTAATAAATTTATTTTTAATTTTTATTCAACAAATTTGTATATTAAACAATTACACAAAATTGATGTAGTGATTATTTTATTAATAGAGATAACAAATAAATATTATAAAATTATGTAAAAATAAATATAATTTCGTATAATTAATATTTATAATTAATTTTATAGATGACTTCAAACTCTTAGTAATATTATGAAATATTTGGTTTGAAGTTAACTTGTTGTGTTAATATTTTTAAAAATAAATGAATTGAATAGTATCAAAATTGACACTATTGATTGTTTATCCAAATACTATTCTATTAAATTAATTAAAAATCATAAAACAATTATTAAGAAATGTATAATAAAAATTATATAGTAAAAAATATTCTACATTTTTTATTTATGTTATAATTGATTTCAAATAATCAAATATTACACTATTTTATTATTTAAATATTTGTTACCCTAGTTACAAATAAAATAGAATAACAAAGTGTTAATTAAAAAATATAAGGTTTACATTGACAGAAATACTTGTAAAAATATTTTTGGTTGGTAATATTACAACACTTTCTCATATCATCTTCAAATGTAGAAAAAAATTTATTTTTTTGGGTAGGGTTTTATTTTGTTATAAATTATTATTTATAGAGTTTCTAAAAGTGCCCATCACCTCAATTTTAAAAGGAAACCTACTCCCTCACCATCTAAATTAACTTTGTGCCTTCAATCTAGGAAATCCCATGACTTTTTCCCTCATAAATATCCTTATTAACATTCTATAATTTCAGGTATTCTTAAAAGACCAACTCGCTCTAAGAAGAGATTTAAAGGAATCTCGTCGAAGAAGACGTAATCTCCTCTAACGATTATTTCAATCTTCTTTCTTATTCTACTTACTCTTCATGAGTTATTTCATTATAAAGTAATAAATAAAATATAAATTATATAATGATATGTTATTATGATTATGAAACAACCATATTCTATCTTCTATCCATCCTATGAAAAATGAAATCACCAGACATGTGTATGTACGGCTTACAGTCTCCACATTGTGCTGTAATTAGTTGTTTTACCACCACCTTACTTAGATGGGTATAATTATGGAATTAAAAACTATATATTATTATTATAAAATTATATTAATTATTAAATATTATACACCATCCACTTCAATACCATTCTACAGTTAAGAGAATGATATCATCTCTCATGCCTACGTATAGCTTATAGTCTCCATGATACGATGTGATTCATTCTACAAGATCTTCATTAAATAATGACTATATAAATGTAAATAATTAATAAATATTTTATATCGTATATTAATATCATTTTCTAATTATTTAAATATGGTCTAATAAAGAGAACCAGAATTTATTTGACAGAAAATGCATAAGAACATAAATTAGTTAATATCTGAATAACGAGTAACAATGAAATGTTTCTTAACAAACAGATGATAATATGATTATATATAATAACATAAAAACGTATATGATTCTGAAATAACTCAATAAAATTACTTAAAGCATTATAAATGATGTTTGGATACATACAAAAGAGATTAGACCTAAGGTAAGGGATAATTTTGTAATCTCATTATTATCCGAGATTGTTTATTCATAAGTATTTGCTGGGGTATACTTATCGTCCACATCTATGTAAAATAAATATTTAGTACTATTTATTTTCTTATATAATTTTCTAAAGTCAAGTTTAACCATTAGTGAATTTTTACTAAGCGGTGTGAAAGGAATCTTTTGTCATTATTCGATACGAGGTACTTTTTGACTTTTTTGGAAAAAGTATGAGGAGAATGTTATTTTATCTTATACAAATTGAAAGGATTATTACACTTCTATAACTCCTTATTTCCATGAATCTTACACTACCCGACTTCAAGTTTGTTTTCAAATAAATTATTTTCTTTTAAAATAGATTGAAATTTTTAGAAAAGAACACATTTTTGAAGAAGAAATGATACATTCCTCAAGAATTAATGTCAAGTGTTTTATCAAAATTATTTTCCATCTAAGAAGAAATTATTTAATAATGTTATGTTTCTATACCAATTATTTCTATGGTTTCATTGTTTTTATATTTTAATGTTATTTATGAGGTCCATTTGTTTTATATGGATTATGATGGAATAATGTTTAAGAAACTAATTTTATTCCTTAGGTTATGTTGTAATGAATGAGTTATGTTTTGGGGAACATGTAATAATGATTTCATTATGAGATGGGTGGGACCTATATCTTTCTCCAATTAATTAGGTAAATATTGATATTTCATGAGAAAAACATCATTGGAAGAGAAAAAAATCTTGTTCAATAATATAGGGCTGGAATGAGGAGTAAACTCAATTCAGTAATGGATTTTGTCCGCAATGATAGTCTTGGCACTGAGCCTTGACTAATATGAATTGATTATTATTTTATTATCTGTATGCCACAAAATTTCATGTCTTATGTTATGACTTTTGGGATTACATTCAAAGATTTTATGAACTTTTATGATTTATCCCATGACATGATATCATAATCTTTTATATGTAGGATAAGATTTTAAAATTCTATGTTTTTATGTTATTTTATTGTGATATGATTGATATCTCCCCTATTTACCCTTAATGATAATTTGAGCTCACACATTTATATGTTCCTTTTACACAGGTCATGAATAAGGTTATTAAGTAGAATATATCAAAAATGATTCTAGTAATGAAGAAATAAGTGGGAGAAAATATAGATGTTTTATGAACCACTTGTTTATGTTTTCCCTATTCTAACGACACTATACTTATACGGTCATGTCGTGGATTTGTTATAATTTTTAGAGAATATACTTTAGCTTTGAATTAATAACAATTTATGTATTGTATGGGTTGTTATAATCGGAATCACAGGAAATATATAGTTAACCTTTGGAAACTAGGATGAGAAAACCTTAGTAAGAACCCAAAGGATATGTTAAAGTATAGGTTACAATCCTAGTTTTTTAAAAATAATCATGAATAACCTAGTATAAAACCCAAACTGTCCTAAATTGAAATTATATTCACGATTTTTTGGTTTTCCAATTATGATTAGTGTTGTTCACACTATGCTTATTGGTTTTAGTCAATGTATGGAACCCTAAAGAGCCGCATTAATGATGAATGTGATGGGAAATTCAATGATTTCCCTCTTAATAAACAATATGATATGGGAAATGAAATGAAAAATCATGTATATATAATCACACAACTTTCTCAAACAATGAATCATGTAGGACTTCTAAATGAGCAAATGAGGGAACAACATTCTATTGAGTCCTTCATGAGGTATCATCCATATTATTTCAATGGGTCTTCTAATCCATTAGTGGCTTAACAATGAATCAGCACCACTGAAAAGATATTTTCAGTTCTCCAATGTTCAAAACATGAAAAATTCATCTTCGGAGACTGTCATTTTAAAGGTAAATATGATCAATGGTGTAAACTTATCAAGAATACAATGCAAAGAGATGAAATTGAGTCCATGGAATGGGATGAGTTCAAGTAAATATTTTTCAATAAATACATTCCTCGTATTCTTTGAACAAAGATTCAGAAGGAGGTCTATGAACTTAATAAAAAGGATGATGAATATATAGGTACCTAAGAAGAAAATTTTACAAGACTTTCAAGATACAGTTTTGGAATTATAATCCAACATGAGAGTAAAATTGATCGATTCTTTAGTGGCTTAAAACCAAGTATATGAAAGGAATTATTCATAAGGTACATTAATATCTATGAGTAAATAATTCCATCTTCTCTCAAGGATGATGTGTAGATTGGAGTAACCCGTCAGTCCTATGGGTATAGTAAAAATAGAAAAATGGAATTCAAGGTAAATCTAAAGACCAACCTGAAAAGAAGATGAGTTTTACCTTATGCTGAAAGTATGGAAATAAACGTGGATTCAATTTTATTAAAGTGGCTAGGGATTTTTTTTTGGAAAAGAAGTTCATTAGGAATTTGAATGCTGAAGTGATGGGAAAAATATTTCTAATTATTTAAATAGAGAAAAGACTACACAAAATGCACCTCATATGCTCTAATTTTACAAGTGCAAGGAAGTTGGGCATTATTTCAATCAATGCCCTAATATAACAGTTATTGATGATGATCAACATCAAACAACTCTTAAGTCCAAAGACAAAGTAAAGTCATATGCGATCACTATTGGTGATGTGGAGTGCGATAATAAAGTGGTGAAAGATACACATAACATCCACTCTAAAGTAGAAAATGTTTTATTTGATTATAGATCCACCCACTATTTTATTTCTAAATAATTTTCTAAGGGTATCATAATATTACCTCAGCAATTATATTTTGAGTTATCTATGTCAACTTCTAATGGTACATCGGTCACATCAAAAGTTTATAATTCTTCTTCAGTTGAAGTTTATGGGAATATAATTCATATAAATCTTGTGATCCTTCCTATAGTTGAATTTGATGTGATTCTTGGCATGGATTGGATTTCTATTTATGTATCTCATATCAATCTCCAAATAAGGTAAGTCATGTTTCATATTCCATATCAATCTATGATCATCTATCGATGCAAGGATGAGTATGACCTTCCAGTGAAAATTTCTTCTATCTTATGGGTATTGATCCCAATAAATGAAGGTTAACTATCTCAAATGGTTGGGTAGAATCTCCCAATTAAGAATACAACCATTTTACAGGAGTTTCATGATGTATTTATGGAATAATTACTAGGTCTTCCACAAAATCGTGAAGTTGGGTTTTCAATAGGACTCATATCAGGTGTTATTCCTATTTCAAATACACTTTATAGAATAACCCCAATTGAGTTGTAAGAATTGAATAAGTAGCTCCAAGGGAATATTTACAAGGTATTCATATTCCCTAGTTCATCACCTTGGGGAGAACATGTTTTCTTTATTAATAATAAATATAGATAAATGAGACTCTATATTGATTATCGAGAACATAACAAGATCACTATCAATAACAAATATCTTCTTCCCTACATTGATGACTTATTCAACCAACTACAGGAGCTCAATTATTTTCTATGATTGATCTTCATTCAGGATATCACCAATTAAGGTTCAATAAGGAGGATATACCAAAGATGGTATTCTGTACAAGGTATAGACAATATGAATTTATAGTGATACCTTTTTGTCTTACTAATTCCCACTTTTATCTTCATGGATAAAATGAATATAGTCCTTAGAGACTCTCTTGGTCAGATTTTTGTAGTCTCTATAGAATATATTCATTTCTATTCAAAGAGAAAGTAATAACATAAATATCACATTAGAAATGTACTGAAGACCTTGATAAAGGAGATAATTTATGGAAATTTTACCAAGTATGAATTTTGGCTTTAGAAAGTTTCATTTTTGTGTCACATAATCTCAAGAGAGGGTATATCCATGGATCCAGTAAAAACAGATGTTATTGAAAGTTGACCAAGACCAAAAATGGTAACTGTTATATAATGTTTTCTTTGTTTGGAAGGATATTGTTGAAATATTGTGAAATATTTTTCATGATTATCTAATCCACTCACCAATTTGACTCAGAAAGGAGTTATGTTTGTGTGTATGAAGGAATGTGAAGATAATTTCAAAGAGGTCAAAATATAGTTATCTAGTGCACCTATGCTCACACTTCCTTGTAGTGGAGAAAGGTTTTTGATATATAGTGATGCATCTAATAAGGGTATGGGATGTGTTATCCTGAAAAATGATATGGTGATAGATTATTTATAGCGACAATTGAAAATCCATGAGAAAAATTAACCAACTCGTGATTTGGAGTTAGTTATGTTAGTATTTGCATTAAATATTTTGAGTCACTATCTTTATGATGAAATGAGTGATATTTATACTGATCATAAGAGTTTAATGTATATTTTCAAACAACAGGAGATGAATATGCGTCAAAGAATATGGTTGGATTTGAATAAAGAATACGATTTCCCAATACATTACCACCCTAGGAAATCGAACAATGTGGTAGATTATATGAGTCTAAAGGACTAGGCTAGCCTATCCATGATGAGGATCACAAAAGATCTAATATTGATGGATTTGAAAAGGATGGTTCTTTAAATTTTAAAGTAATGGTAGAAATCATGTCTTTATCAAATGAATGTTTAACCATCTATATAAGTGAATATTAAGGAGGAACAGAAGGAAGATGTAGAGCTACAAAACAAGGTGTGAAATGTTCTTGAATTCAAACTTGATTATGATAGAAAAAAAGTTCTATAATTGGGTTTGTATTACTCCTATACCAGAATTAAAGATGGATCTACTGGATGAGGTTCGTAGTTCTTCATTATCTATTCACCCTAGAAGACCAAATATGTACAGGGGCTGGAAAGAGTATTTCTAGTGGGATGTCCAGAAAAGAGATATTTCTGAATATGTCTCTTAGTGCTTGGTTTTTCTCTAAGTTATGGCTAAGAGACAAAAGTTTATGGGGATGTTACAATCATTAACCATACTAGAATAGAAATGTGAAAACATCACTATGGAATTTTTGGTTGGACTTCTCAAAAAATATAAAGTCCACAATTCTATATGGGTTATAGTTGATTTCCCTACAAAGTCGGCACACTTTATTGTTATTAGAGATGATTTGTCTCTTGATAAAATTTTAAGGATATATGTAAATGAAGTGGTAAGATTGCGTGGAGTACCACATTCAATTATATCTGATCGGGATCTAAGGTTTACCTCGAAGTTTTGATAAAGTCTTTAGTAGGCTCTCGATACAGAGCTAAGTTTTAGCACTACTTATCATCCTCAAATATACGTTCAGTTTGAGAGGACAATTCAAACTCTAGAAGACATGTTGAGATCTTTCTCCATGGGTTTTAAAGGTGGTTGGTATGAACACATGCCTTTGGTTGAATTTTCATACAATAATATCTTTCACTTTAGAATTAAGATGGCACCCTATGAATCCCTCTATGGAAATAAGTGCCTAAATACAACTTTTTGTGATGAAGTTGGGGAAAGAAATCTATTAGGACCTAATCTTGTTGATGAAATGGAAGAAAAGGTTATATCTATTCAACAATACGTAAGAGCATATTAGAGTCGACAAAATATTTCTATTGAACACTGAATAAAAGACCTAGAGTTTAAAGTGGGTGACATCATGTTACTAAAAATATCTCCCTGGAAGAGAGTAATGATATTTGGAAAGAAGGATAATCTAAGACCTAGGTATAACGTTCCTTTTGAAATTAGGGATTGTGTTGGGAAGGTAGCTAATCGATTGGTCCTTCCACCAAATGTCTCACAAGATCATGATGTGATCTATATATCTCTCCTGAGAAAGTAAATATCTAATCCTTCACATGTACTAAACTTAGAAGTTATACTGCTGGAGAAAGATCTCTCTTATGAAGAACAACCGATGGAGATTATGGATCGTAATGAGAATGTTTTTCAAATCAAGACCACTCACGCGGTTAATTTTTTATGGAAGAACCAAAAATTTGAGGAAGCTATGTGGGAACTTAAGGATATGATGAGGGAGAGATATCCTCGTCTGTTTGTATCCATGTGATTAATTTTGAGGTATAAATTCAGTTTAAGGGGGTAGAATGTGAAACCCCGATGATTTAATGAAATGTTTTCTCTAAATAATTTTTATTCAATAACATGCATTATAAGAAATAATGAGTTTAAATGAACTATGAGATTCTGTTAGTATAAAATGACCATTTTAACCTAGCTGTAAGATTAGTGGGAATAAATATAACTAACTTATAAAAATGTATGGTGAAGTAATTCACTACTAATAAGTATATATTTGTATTTTTTGTATTAGTAAATTGAGTTAATTACTATTAATAAATGAAATTAATTAAATATATATGTTATATACTTCATAAAATATCTTTTATTAATAAAATAGATATTTTTTAATAGAGTATGAATAAACCCTATTTGATATATAAAAACCTATATTTTTCAAAAGGATAATTTTTTGCCTTTTAATGGAGAACTCCATTAAAATTAATATTTTGAAACATTAATTATTTTTATATGACAATATAAAAATTTTATTTGATAGCAGGATATAAAAATTTACTTTGAAAAAAAATTTAATATTTTTTTGATAACATTCAAATTTTGATGAATAGTGTAAATACATTAAATTTTAATTGTAAACAACTTTTTTCATCAAAATAATTTATATAGTTAAATTATAATATCAAATGGTTATAAAGTATAAATAGAATAAATTTTTATCATTCGATATAATATATTTTATTAGAATTAATTTTACATTTAATTCATATGTAAACACATTTCAATAATTTAAAATGTTTTAAGTTTTAAAACTCATTCCCTCTTTCCGACAATGGGGATTATTTTAAATAAATTACTGAAACTTATGTGTTTTGAATTTTAAAAAAATTATTCCATATTTGGAATCAGTAGGCCAAAATTATGTAAATAGATTTATTTTATTTTTTAACATTATGAATAGTAACTTTGCTAACTTTTGTTAATACGGTAGAAGGGTAAATCAGGTAATTAAGGGTAAGAATACTATTAATAAATTACCCTAATACTTATCTTAATATCATTTGATGAGTGTGTTTAGACCTAAATCATCCTTGGGTTGAAATGGTATCCATTTTAATCCACCTGGATGAGGTTAGGACATTTAATTTATTTTATTTAAAGAAAAGATAAATATGTCTCACACAAATTTTAATAACTAAATACTTTTTTATAAAAGGTTACATTGAATATAAATTAAATTATAAATTCTTATTTTAAAATATAAAAAAATTTATTTATCATCATAATTGATTTATAATTTTTTGGAAATAAATAATTGCCTTAATAGCTTATACATTAATGATGCATAAATTATTTAATTGATGAAAAATCAACAATATAGTTTTTATTAAAACATAAATACTAATTAAAAGACCCAAACACTTGAACAAATCTTCTTTTTTCGATTATATCATGACCAGAATTATCCAATGGTCAAGTTATTGACCATTTGAATCCTTATATAAGGGAGTATGACATTTATATTATTTTATTTAAAGTTATGTCAAAGTTTTCACATTCATAATTTAATAAGTATAACATTTTAAATATTGGATTTTATATAAGATAAGTTTGAATAAAAATATTATTATAAAATATAATATATTTATATTCATCATAGTATTTTATTTTTAATTATTATTCAAAAAATATGTATATTAAATAATTACACAAAATTGATGTAGTGAATATTTTATTAAAAGAGATAAAAAATAAATGTTATAGAAAATTTTAAAATAAATATAATGTTGGCTAATTGATATTTATAATTAACTTTGTAGATGAATTTTACCTCTTATTAATATGATAGAATATTTTGTTTGAAGTTAAATTATCATCTTAATATTTCTAAAAATCAATGAATTGAATAGTGTAAAAATTGATAATATTGATTGTTTATCAAAAATAATGTTCTATTAAATTTTTTTTAAAAAATAAAACATTTTTAAAAAAATATATAATAATTATTATATAGTTATAAAATTTCTAATTTATGGTCTCATTAACATAAAATTACTAAATATTACACCAATTTAATATTTAAATATTTGTTACACTAGTTAATATTAAATAGAATAACTCAGTGTTAGTTAAACATATATGGTTTAAATTGACAGATATACTTGTCAAAAATTTATTTTTTTATGATATTACAAACCTGTATCATCTCATCATTCAATTTGGGAAATTTTTGAGGTTTTGGGCTGGGTTTTATTTTATTGTAAATTATTATTTACAGAGTTTCCAAAAGTGCCCCTCACCTCAATTATAAAAGGGCACCTACTCCCTCACCTCGTGACTTTACTTTTTACATTAAATCTAGTCCATACCCTATCAACTTACCTAATAAACTTCCCTAGTAAAATTATTTAGGTTCTGTTCTTCTTAAAATTTCAACTTTAGTTCTGTAAGAGGATATTTAGAGGAAGCACATCGAAGAAGAGATAATCTCCTCTACTGATTCTTTCAATCTTATTTCTTCTAATACATCCTCTTAATGAGTTGTTTCATTATAAATTAATAACTATAGTTTTACTTATATACTAATATGTTGTTATTATTATGAAACAACCATATTCCATCTTCTATTTTTCTTACAAAAAATGAAATCACAACATGTGTGTACGTACGAATTATCGTCTCGACGTCGTGGTGTAATCTATTTATTCACCACCACCTTACTAGGATTGGTATAATGATATAATTAATAAGTATACATTATTATTATAAAATTATATTCATTATGAAATGTCATACTCCATCCACTTTAATACCATTTAGTAGTTAAGATAATGATATCATCGCTCGTGCGTACATACAGTTCACCATCTCCACGATGTGATGTGATTCATTCTACATAATATTCATTAAATCGTGATTATATAAATGTAAAGAATTTATAAATATGTAATTTATTATGTTAATATAATTTTTTAATGATATAAATATGATCTAAAAACGATAACCAGAATTTATTCGACAGAAAATTCAAAAGAACATAATGTAGTTAATATCCGTATAACGAGTATCAATGAAATGTTATTAAAAATGGATGATAATATGATCATATATAAAAACATAAAAATGGATATGATTCTGTAATAATTAAATTACATTATCTAAATCATTATACAGGAGTTTCGGATACATACCAAGGAAATCGGACTTAAGGTAAGGGATAATTTTTCAATCTTCTTATTATCCAATATTGTTTATTCGTAAGTATTTACTGAGGTATATTTATCATCCACATCCATGGTCCCTAAATAATTAATACTATTTTAATTGTAATAAAAAATTTTAATTTCAATTTTACTCATTGATGAATTTTTACTAAGCAGTATGAAAGGAATCTTTTGTCCTTATTCGATATGAGGTACGTTTTGACTTTTCCATAAAAAGTTCGAGAATGTTTTTTTAGATTATATGGAATTAACATATTATTACGCTTCCAAAATTCATTATTTCTATGATTATACCTCTAAATTATTTCAAGTTTGTTTTCAAATAAATTATTTTATTTTAAAATTTCATTACATTTTGATAAAAGAAAACATTTTTGAAGATAAAAGGAAATTTTCCTCAAGAATTAATATCATGTGTATTATTTAAATGATTTTCTATTTAAGATGAAATTATTTAATAGGGTTATTTTTATCCATATTATTAAAATTTCTTTATTTTTTTTATTGGAATGTTATTTATGAAATCCATTTTTTTATATGGATTATGATGGAATTATTTTTAAGAAACCCATTTTATTCCTTGGGTTATGCTATGATAAATGATTTATGTTTTTGTGGAACATGTAAGAGTGACTTCATTATGAGATGGGTGGGACTTATACCTCCCTCCTATTCATTGGGTAAAGATTTATATCTCATGATATATACATCACTAAAATAGTATGTGAATTTGGTTCAGTAATAAAGTGTTGGAATGAAGAGTGAACTTGGTTGAGTAATGGACTTTGTCCGCTATGATGGTCTTGGAAATGAGACTTGACTAATATTAAATTATTTTTCTATGCTTATGTGTATGGAAAAAAAATTCATGTCTTAGTTATCACTTTTGGGATTATGTTCAATGATTTTATGAACTTTTATTATTTATCCCTTAACATGATATCACAATATTTTATATGAAGGATAAGATTTTCTAATTTTATTCTTTTATGTTCTATGATTATGATATGATTGGTATCTCCCCTATTTACCCTTACTGGGAATTTTATCTCACCCTTTTATCTGTTTCTTTTCCACAGTTCATGAATAAGGGTATTAGGTAAGATATATCAAAAAAGAGTCTAGTTATAAATAAATAAGGGGAAGATAATGTAAAGGTTTTATGAACCAATTGTTTATGCTTCCTAGTTTCTAATAACACTATACCTATATAGTCCTATCGTGTCTTTTTAATACTTTGTAAATAATATCCTTCATCATTGAATTAATATCAATTTATGTAATGTATGGGTCATTATATCTAACTCAATTTACTCAAATTTGATTATAAGTGTATGATTTGGCATGTACCTCTAAATTCAGGAAATATAGAACAAATTATACATGCCTAACTATCATGTATGAAGGTGTAATTGATAAGATACTACTCCTATATACTCAATTATCTCAAACATTCCCACAAACCATGGTTCCAATTTCCCTTACCTCTAAAAATGACAATTCCCTAACTGAGTTGGCTCCCATAAGAAAAATATATTGCCCACAATGAACTACAAAGGTCATCTCATTCTGTAAGAATATGATCATTGTCAAATTTTTGTGGTAAACAACTACTTCCATATCAACTGAACCCCATCAAAGGTCTCATGCACTGTACCAAACCCAAAAATAGTTGCCTCACTTGACTCATGCCAACACAGTGGCGAGATACATGGTTGACTATAAAAATCCTGAAAAGGTGTCATCTAAATGGAATCTTGGAAACATTTATTATATATGAAACCCACTAATTATAAATGATAATCCCATGCTTTAAAAATTATAGGATGAATTTTTAAAGAATATTCTATAAGATATTGATTTTCCTCTTCGATTTTCTATCGGTCTACATATTATAGGTCGTCCTTATCTTTAATTAAGTCTCTAGATGATTTTGTAAGCCTTACCAAAATAGTGATGTAAAATAAACATCTAATTCTAATGTAATACTATAAGGGACTCCATTTATTCATACAATATACTAATAATAAGTCTTACCTAACTCATCTATATAATGGGCCTCTTTTATCTACAATAAATGAGTCACTTTAATCAATTGATAAAATATCACCCAAATAGAGTCTCAACTTATCATGGTACTAGGAAACCCCTTCATTTATTACATTTTATAGTATACCACTTCTCAAATGGAAAAGTAAGGGGTTGAATTAATCCTATTATTCATGGGTGCTTCACATTTATCCTATGACAACTCGAGAAATAAGAGATGAAGCTCGTGATGTTTCTCTTCACTCTCACCCACTAGAAGTGTCACCTTATATCTCGATGCATCTTCTTCAAAATTTGATACACCACCCACTATGAGGAATGAGATTCCCTTATCAACTCTTTCCTCATGGAATCTTGAATCACAACTCTACCGTGGAAAAATATCATGTCATCACTATCTAAATACCATCCCAGAATTGGGTCACTTCCTTCCAACCATTCCCACATCACAAAGCATTTGGGATCTAATTCTTGGGTGGTATTTACCCATTACACAAAAATAGAGTCGATATCCATGGGAGCACAAGTCATCACCTTATAGTCCTCATATTCATAAACCAAACAAATAGCTTAAAAAAATCATCAACTCCCTTTCTCCCTATAAAGGAATCTCTCTAAGAACCTTCATTTTCTTGATAATAGAATCTACAATGAAGTTACCATTCCCCGGAGCATGTGTCATCTTGAAGTCAAACTTCTACAGATACACCACCTAATGCTGCTTCCAAAAAATCAAGTCCCACTAATGGAATATGTAATTCAATATATTATGTTCCATGTATATGAAATATCTTTCACTAATTATATAAGGTCACCAACACTTAAAATCATATACAATAATTTCCAACTCCAAGTCATGTATAGGGTAGTTTCTCTCATGGGATCATAACTGGAAAGACCCATAAGATACTACATGATCCATCTACATCATCACAAATCCAAAACAAAAACTGAGGTATTAAATTAAAATGTATATCCAATCCTTGGTTTTAGAAATATTAAGATCTATGTGGTATTCAACCTCCTCTTAAAATCTAATAATTCATCTTCATATTGTTTTTTCCACTTCAAATTCACCCCCTTCTTTATGAGCTTGGTCATATGTTCTTCCAAATGATAAAAGTAATTAATGAACTATCTATAATTACCAAATAAAACATAGAATCTCTGTATCTCAAACAAATATCTAGATAATTCCCAATACGTCACATGCTCTACCTTTTATAGATCCATATAAAATCTCTCCTCAAAGATTACATTCCAATAAAAATGTACTTCCTATATCCAAAAGTCACACTTAGAGAGGTTGATATAGAATATATGTTCTCAAAGTTTAATCAACTCAATTTATTGGTGTCTAGAATGTATCCATAAATTCCTAGATTATATTGGGATATAATCAACAAATACCACAACAAAAGAGTTTATATATCGATGAAAGATCATGTTCATGAGATCCATGAACACCATTGGTAAAAATTTTAACCTGAAAGGCCTGAAATGATACCCATGAAGTCTATATCTACTCTAGAATGTTGTCTTAGGAATATCCTCCTCTATGACCTGAAATGAGTGGTATCCTGGTTATAGTTCAATCTTAGATAACCATCAGGCTCCCTGTAACTTATCAAAAAAATCATCAACCCTTGGTAATGCGTAACTATTCTTCTCCGTCACCTGGTTCAACTTTATGAAGTCCAAAAATAACCTAATTATACCATATTTTTTATTGAGAACATGATGGAGAATCCAAGGGAAATGTTCTTGGTCTAATAAAACCATTCACCTCCAAATCCTTGAGTTCTACCTTGAGTTCCTTCAAATCAACTAGTGTCATATGATATGAAGGAATTGATATAATATGTGCTCCTGGAATGAGTTTGATCTCAAAATCCATCCCTCTATCAAGAAGGTGGCCTAAGAGATAATTTGGAAAAACGTCCTGATAGTTAGCTAAAACTATAGGAAGAGAAGAGGAATCCATTGGTGGCTCTGTCACAAGAATTAAGAAAACTACTTTTGATGTAATAGCTCTAATCTGGCTAAGTCATGGTCTCCTTATATCTTATCCAATATAAAATTCACCAATCATCACAAACTTCTCCACCTTTAGAATGGTAATGGATAATCATCTATGATATAAAACGATGTGTGCCATATAACTAGTCATTAAGTCCATGTTGAATACCACATTAAAGCTATCCATCTGCAAGATATTAAAGTCACATGGAATTTTATAAATTGTAACTACTATTAGACAACCTGGGATATCTAGAGTTGATCCACTTTATTTCCAAATTGTGCATTAGGATAAATTATCTCATAAGATAACCTGACTAGTAAGTACATGATAGAAACAAATTGATAATATCTGAATGAATGGGAAACTCTTGCAACCAAAAAATAGTAAAAATAATAGACATAATCAAGACTATACCTAGAACAGTAGAGGGTCTATGTCTTCCATCTATGAGATTCTAGTCTATTGATTAAATATTTCTAACATTAGGTCCATGGAATTTTCTCTAATGTCCTTATTACATCAGAGTCATCAAATTATGAGGCATCTATATCCATTAGTTTTTTTATCCACCCTCATTTTCTCATAAACTCCTATAACTCATCTTCATATCCCTTGAACAAAAATGATGGAGATGGCCAACCATTCCACATCGGTGGCACTACATAGGAAGTTTCACACAAGTCTTGATTAGGTGTCATCTCTACCCATAGTTGAAACATCTGATGGAACCACTATCCAAAGAGGTAAATAAAGAAATCAGGCTCTACTCCATCTACCTACTACCAACATGGCATAACTCCCCTACCTTCCTCTTCCTACTATTTGAATAGGAACCTATAGAATCAATGGGGATTACAATAATTTATCCACTATTATTTTAAATAAGACCCATAGTTATGTCCAACTCCAGGACCTTCATAATGGTAAGGGATTTATGAAGAACATCTAAGTACATCATTAGGTCAAACTTTCTGACCTAGTGCCTTAAATCTATTTAAAGTAAAATAAAAAACTTATAGACCCTTTCACCTCATTACTAGCCTAGAAATAAGATAATCATAGAAACATAGTGAAATAATTATATTAAGAAAATACCAAAGTAATCCTCTATTGAAGCTCCATGAACTCATGGGCATGGTCTAACATCTGAGTATCTTAAAAGAGTGAATCAGATAAAATGTTATTTAAGGATTTCCAAGTAAGACCCTCACATATTCCCTCCAGGATTATAATTTCGAATCACCTCCCATAAAATCCCTAAATCATGAAAGTATCAAACTTTACCCTTCAATCCTTTGAGGTCTCCGCTAAATTAAATATCCCCTTAATGTGGTTAATATAATCCTCAATATCTTAAAGACCCCCAATATCCTTTAAGTCTAGTGGATGTTGAGTATAAAAGTCTTGGTATTAATAAACCATTTTCCATTGTGACCCTTTTCCATGAATTAGCACTAAGCAAAAGACTCCAGATTATAATAATTATGCTTCTAGTACCACTATAGCGGGTGTGAGAGCATGAATAAGTGCATCCTCCTACATAACTGGTGGTGAAACTAGTGAATCCTCTCTAGTGGGAGTATTATGAACTAGTTACACAGGTTTCTCCTTCAGACATCTCTGAGGAGGCATTGTGTATAGCACCAAACAAATTCTTAAAACACCTACAATGGTTTACTTAAGATAATGACCTAAGTAGTTTAGAGGAAAATGTAATGTATTTATACAAATAAAATACCCTAGGAGGATACAAAGAATGATAAGGAATAACCCTCCTATTACTATTCAAGGAGAAGGCCTAGTTCTCCATAACTACACCTTATTCATAGTCATATACTTATAAAAACAATTATTATCAAGTTTAACTAATCTAGATTTCATCAAATTATAACACAAAATCACCAATAACATATAATAAAATTTAACTAAACAAACTTCTATGCGTAGAAAACAAAAGGCATATATGACATGTTATCCTATATTCCTAATCATCGTGCATGAACACACTAAAATACCCTACACTATAACAACACAACAAACATTAGGTCAAAATAAAACTATAAAACAAAAATTATAACATTAGTCCCAACATTGGTAACTTAGAGGTCCATCGCATATGATCTATCGAGGAACTTATGTAACTCCCCTACCCATGTTTCAGATAGAATAAATATTTTGTAACATAACCCAAACATAGTGAATAAGTAATAAAAGTAAAACTTCTTTTCATACCACTTGGTAATACCTCGACCTAAATAACCCGATCTCACACAGGGTGTCACATGACCTCATTCACTCCTCCCGATATTCAAGAGTTTATTAACTATAAATGAGGGTTCGAAGATCTTTAGTGCGGAGATTATACCCTCAATACCAAAAGTTGTAAATAAAAATATTTTCTAGAAAAAAATTACAATATAAGTGAATAATAATAATGGTATAATGTATGACATAATGGGTATCTAAAATCATACATAGTAATTAACCAAAGACCCCCTAAATGGAAGTTAAGACCAGATTATTAGAAAATAATGGTAAAATAAATAATAAATTATGGAATTATTCCAAAGTTTGGCATATTACCACCTCCAAACACTAATCTTTCTCTCCCTAGCTCCCTATTGTTGGGACCTCTCCCTTTCTCATGTCCCTGATCTCAAAGTCTACATTTGTATCAAGATTCTCATACAGGGTGTGTGTATAAACAAAATAGAAAACCATAAATTCATCTTTTACATATGTTTACATGCATAAGAGGTGTATTCCATGAAAAAAGTATGTTTGAAGGTAAATAATCAATCATAAAATTTTCAGGTCATCATACACTGTCCTAACTGATTTGTAACATGGATATACATTTTTTGAAACTGTAATGGTAAGGATGTTAATGCTAGTCACCACCATATTTAGAAAAGAAACAAATTCCACATTTCAATTTGGCACCTGATTCCCATAAGGCATATGTCTACAGTCAACCATTATAGAAAAACTCACACCCCAACCTAAGGTGTTAATTTTTATACACATAATGGTACAACCACCTCACATGGTTGTCAAATTGGATCACAATCAACCCAACCTAGTATTTATACCATGTATGAATTTTTATTCATTATATACTCTTTTCCCTTATATTGTTTACTACTGTATTGAATAAACATTTATATGATATCTGACTAGTGCCATCAAGTGATTCTAAGTCCTTGGCCTTCATCATTAGTCAAATGTTCCCCCTAAAAATGACTATTTATCCAATTCTGAGCAACCCGAATTTCTTGAAACAGGAAGCATTATACTACTGGCTATGAATCACCCACAAGAAATTAATATTATATCCTGAAAAAACTAGTCATGTCAAGAACGGTTGTCATAAGGTTATACACACACCCACAAACAACATACATCAAATGTAGGTCTCAATAGACACATGCACATATCATTATATCATGAAAGCATCCATATAAAAGATAATTATATGGTAAGGATATTCCTACCTTAAATTGTTTAATGCCAACATCAAGATTTTTCAATATTTGATTCTTAAATCATGATCACATCCAAACTATATCAAACTCGCATGAAAAGTGTCATTTAAATCGGTTCCAATTCAACATGAAAAAGTGTTTTAAAATTAGATTCGATAATGGAATAATTCTAAGAGGGTAGAACCACATAAACATACCCAAAAATAACCATCTTCAATGGTAGATCTTTTTTTAATACAAGGAAGAGAACCAATCCATCCTAAAACAGTGACTAGAGAAGAGATCCTAATATCCCCACGATCCTAGATCAACATGACCAATTCCCTAAAGGAATGGATCTCCCTAAAACATTTCTCAAAGAAGGAATAGAATCCAAAGATCCACCTTTGTTTTTTCTAAAAACATATGGATCTGAGGAATTAGCAAGAGTGGGATCGAGAATTCATTAATATATGGAATAATAAGTTAATAATACATTAAAAACCCCCTCTTAATGATCACACACAAATTCATAAGGGTTATAACTTATCCAAAATGATCGGTGGATGAATAGGCCATTTCAAAAACTAAAATATTCATCACCATAGAATAGTGATTCTCACTATTATAATGGTAGCCTCAAACACTCCCAGTCTAGGAAACTAGAAATTGAGACCCTCTATAATGTGTTTTCAAAACATTACCTATTTTATAAATACCAATCCCTCCACCATGGAGTAGTGAGGACAATTTTTCTATGGTCCTTAGGTGGACTTTTAGCACTACAAACCTGATACCACACCCTACCATGGGTTTTTTAATAAGCTACTTCTACTCAAGAGGAATCCATACATAAAACAACTATCCTCATGACGTGGTTCTACCCATGTTGTACCCTAAAAACCCAAAAACTCTATTTAAGACACTAAAAACCAATAACTCATATCGGATCCAATTTAACCATCATAAGGGTGAAAACACTATATAAAACATGTTAAAACATAAGTTGATATACATTTAAAAAATAAGGATGTTACAGGTGGACTTTACCTCACTTACTCAATCATGCATCACCGTGTAAAAGTATCACATGCACATAAAATCTATATTGAATATAATACCACTGAAAGAAGGTATCCATCTGTAAAAATTATCCAGTTGGCCAAAGTTAAGCTAGATGCTTCATTAAAATTTAAAACCCTCAAACATGTAATGTTGAAGGAATAACTAACATATCTATCATCTAGTACTAGGGTCCATAAAGAAAGGACATGAATCACGCTCATAATTGAACATAATAATTTCTTAAAATATTCATCCACTATGGATATCTTCTATAATTTTGAATTCTAGACCTCCACACATAGTAGGAATTAACTAAAGGTGGTTTTTTGGGATTTGATAAATGAATAATCTATCACTAATAGCTCTCCTACCATAGGATATTTCTCAAAATAAATTCCTAGTAGGAAATTAGGTCATTAATAAAGAAGTCTCAGGTTGAAACCCTACGTCCCATTTATAGTCCCATCCAAGAAAACATTGGTTCTCATTAAGAAAAAACTATCCTACTCCCACATCTATGGTTCATTGGAAAAAAGTTATCAATTATCAAGGGGACTCTGTCATATGTATTGTTTTGTGGGAAACACAACCACAAATCAAAAACTCTTCCGCCAATGTCTCCACTCGAAACACTAATCTCAAAAAATTCAACTTTCAAACATTTACAAGGATCAAATTTTGAGGTCCATGGGTCTCAAAATTTTATTAGACATTGTCGAAACTAAGACTTGAAGGCAACGCCTCATCATTCTCAAAACAGTGGAGAGAGTCCAAAACATAGGAATGGGATTTTCAAGACCATGTCTCAGTGTACAAGATAACTATCACTAGGAATAATACTTAATTTGATAAGATGAACCCATAAGAATTAGAAAGTATTTGGATTATCTGGAATATGAAGGACATGAAAGATCATAACTGATTGATATATGATGCATGTACCAACATACATGTTCTCTATAATAATTCCTCAAAGACATAGTTCAACTATCATGTTATCAAATATATAGATAAAGGATATATCACCCACCACACATACTTTGGTCTCCCTAATCTTATAATCAAACATAAGATCCTTAGAGAATCATTTCCATATGTTTGAAAACCAAATCCCCACATGACTACATACTCTAACTCCATCTCTAATAAAACCCAATTTTACACTACTCTGGCATGACCCACCCCATTAGGGACTCACCTTGGTTGGGATTAGGCCAAGAGCTCCACCCTAATTCTACCTAAAATAGGCCATGGGATAGTAAATAGAACTGAGTAGTCATATCTCACAACATGGGAGGCCTTAATCTATAATATCCTATAATAAATCTATCTTCAATGAAAAATATTACCCAAAATACTAGTAATATATATATATTCAATTAAACTATATAAAATAAACTCATGTGATACTGAATTCAATAACATTCCATACAGATCGAAAAAGTTAAATAGTGTATTCAACAAGCCTTGGAAAACACAAACCATCGAGAAGATCCGCTATGTTTCATTTACTCTTGCATGAAATTTGATCCACAGTGGTCACTACCACCATATAAAATCCCCATAACCTAAAATACATTACTAATAAAGACTATGAATTGGATCCAAACAATTCATGTTTGCTACATGTCTACATAGACCATTCCATATATGTGTTTCATCTATACAGACACAACACATGTAGGAACATGGCTGCTATGGGAGTGAGTATATACGTACACAGTAGGAAACCCCAAAAACCACATTGGAAACATAAAGTAATAAGTTATATAAACTCCGAGTATATGAGGATACTAAGAGGAAGAAAATGAGGAAAAACAGAACACCAAGTCAGTTCGAATATCCTGGTACTAAAGAGTACCAAATGAACAAAAATAAAGGATAATCCAAATATGATCTATCATAAGAATTATTAAGGATGTGAGAAAGGTCCCATACATCAGTGAACTAACCCTAGATAGATATATCATAAAATAAAACAAGGAATCTCATAATACAGAATTTTCCAAAGTTACTAATTTGATAGAAAATCATATAACACATCTAAAAAACACCAGGGTTGCTGAGGAATCACAAGTATCACAGAATTTTATTCTATAGAGACATCAAATGTCACTCTACCACTTTAATCCATGAAGGGGAGTCTACTCATTAATAAATCATGATCATCAGATAAGGGATCACATTATCATTTGTTTTATCAATACCAAATCATTGACCCACCTATGAAACCATCATTGATAGCATCCCACGTAACCACCCTAGAATATTAGTGGGTTATCCATTCCTATCTAAATGATACAAAATAGTTTATGGGATATCAACTATATTGTAGGACCAACACCATTCTTGAGTTATTATATGGGTGATACTAACTCCATAGATAGAGGGCCCACACCTTATGTGGGTATGGGGGTACTAACCCTATCTATACAAATTAGGTGACACAAGAATCGATATAAGTCACATAATTTGAGGGGATAACAAACATAATATCACTATAATGACCATGCTTGAACCACATCATAAATCCTATAAATCTATATTGTAATGAAATATATCTCATTTCACAAACATCCCAGGATGACCAAATAGACTAAATCATTGTGATCTATGTGGATAAAAACTTATCATATGCTATATATTTACTGGAAATTATCACTATATGATAATTATAAATTACATCATATCAAACATGATATAAGATACATGATAGGACCCTACATTATATACCATGAGTTGAATTTAATTACCACATATTGGTCTTGAATTGTCTATCTTGGTGTCTAGGTCATGATTCTATAGATGGATCACCAATATGATTTCTTGATATAAATATACAACTAAAACTAGAGGGGGTTATTAATAATAATAATATTATTATTATTATTATAAAAATATATATAATTATATTTATATATGGAATGGGTTTGGGTGTTTCATGCATGAAATGCATGCAGTGAACTCTTCCCCCATCAATCACGCGTTACCATAATTCCCCCTCCCCCTCCCCCTCCCTATTCGATAAAATTTCATCATATTTATTTGTTATATTATTACACTTTTATTTTTTATCTATATATGCATGATTTAGGGGAATTAATTCAATTATCTTCCTCTAACCCCTTCCCACATGTGTTTCACCCAATGAGAAACCTTCTTACCAATCATAAATTTTACCATTCTTAATAAAATATTTTTAAATTAAAAATTGATGCATGGGTTACATAATATACCCTACCTTACACACATGAGGGAGTGAATCCTACCTCATGGACCACTTTAATTCATGCATGGGATACCACGTGTTTCAATACCCCAACCGTGCCTAAATAATCTATTGTTGTTGTCTCCCTTCAACTGACCAACATCATCTGGGCCACCTCACATCAGCCCCAGTTCCACCAACCCCTGTTTTTTGGGCCTCCCTATCATGAAGATGTCATCACCCACCAATTTTGTAGACCCCACTTACCCCCACCACATCTCATCACTATTGGAAAATTCCAAAGATGGTTTCTATTGTATTTATGTGATAGAAATAGGAAATATTATATAGCGAGAGGGGGAGAGGTAGAGAAAATATAGAATAATGTTTTTACAAAGATTGACTATAAATCTAATCCATTATCAATTATATAATATTTATCACCACCATAAGATCAATTATATGGGTTTTGTAAACTATATTTAATAAAAATAATAATAATAATTCTAAAAATAAAACATGAATAACAAATTTACATATTGTTAAAGGAATCGATAAATCATGAAGAACTGAAAATCCAAATATAAACTAAAACAAAAATTCCATAAAGGATGAGAAATATTATTTTAATTATTTTAATTTGATATTTTCCTTTATAATATATAATAATATAAATCATTAATCCCTATCTCAATAGTGAATCTACATTGATTTGTTTCATCGTTGCAGAAATAGGTTTTATCATCATCATCATGCAAATCTTGGTCCACTCCTCAGTTTTCCATCAGATCCCCCATGATCTATCCCTCTCCACCACTACCTATTTAGTGTTATAAAAATGTTTTAAAATTCATAACCCTGGGTATAATATATAATAATTATTTTATAGGCTTCGCCAAATGTTCTTCTATAAATCAAATATTTAATTAATAAATTTAATCAGTTAAATAAATAAATTAATTAAGAAACTTGTAATGGAAAAAAAACCAAGGTTATTGATGGAAAATAAATTTATATTATTCCTAAGGTAAAAATCTAATCTCATATTCAACTATAGTATTGGTTTTCCTATACGAGACCCTGATTATGTAATATAATCATTTTCTTACAATTATTCACATGTAATTGGAAAATAATATTTTTATGCTAATAATATTTTTATTGAGGCACTGTCACACCCATAATTCCATACCATCTCATCTAGAGGGTGAACACCACACCCCAAAAGAAAAACAAATAATTTGATAATATTTTTAGGTCACCTTCAAGGTAAAATTTACCATTTTACCCTAGGAAATTTCTTGGGTCTCTAAAACTCAAAATTGAGCCATGTCTTAATCAAGAAATACCAGGGTCAATATAGTTCACCATAAAGGGGGATGAACCATGTTCCCAAAAATCCCTAACTATTTACAAAATCAAAATCAAAATATTACTAATTGGTTTCTCAATACCATTGATTCTATAATTCATGATGAATAATAAGAATATTGGTGCTAAAGATGAAACTATGAGATAAATGGGTAATTTCTTATCTATATTAAATCCCAACATTACTAACTGGTGAATGTACTTCAATATATTAAAGGAAAAATCACAATCTAGGTAACCGTATTCCAGTTTACACTGGTATAGTATAGTAACATTATTATTTATCTTTAACCTCTCTTTATCTTTTTCATCTTCTAGTAGATGAGTTATCATTGTGTTAGAATTCAGGTCTTCATGTTTCATCTTCATCTATCCAGAAATAGCTGATAACATAATGAAACATATATTTAAATACTCCTCAATATATATCTTATAAGATTATTTTTCACCTTTTCCCACTCACTAAGGTGTTTGATTGAGAATATGGGATCCAGTATGTAATATTAATTTTCCTATAGTAGTGTAGTGTACAAACAACTACACCACTCTTGGAAGTTTATACTTGTGATGAAATTTTATTTATCTAATAATGATTATAGTGTTTCTGGGGTTTTTATTTCCATTTTTATACAATAAATAAAATAATATTTTTGTGCCTTAACTTGATTACTAATTATGATGTAATAAGTTGATCTTATTAGTCTGTCACTATTTTATAAAATCCTAATATCTATCACCATTAGATTCTGAATATCCTATCACATGGATATTCTAGTTGCAAGTATCTATATTCCTTTTCAAAAAACCTAGATATAGGCCTTATCAAATTATTTGAAGGTATTTTTTTCGTATATTCTATCCAAAAAAATTAACTCATAGTTACTCGATCTATTGAGTGGACCCCCTAATTTGAAAATACTACACTCATATTTCCTTAACACTTTCCGCAAAATTACACCATGTCTTATAGGGGGAACTACTCTTGATGTTAACTTGGTTAAGTCAACCGAAATCTCTCATTATAACTCCATAATAAATGTAATAATCCTAACAAGGGCTAGACTAATAATTTAATTTTTCGTTGCATTATAACACAACTAATGGAAGGAAATATCTTCATTAATATTTATTTGATGTATATTTTTTAATTTATGTGTAAATTTTATTTATTTTATTATTCACATGATTCTTAATATTATATGGATTTTATATTATGAATTAACTGTGTCAAATAAAATATTTAACATATAAAAATATTATTTTATTTCATCTTAGAATGCTTTTTAATTTATATACTATATGTAATTGCATTTAATCAACAAAAAACAATGTATCACATAAATAAATAAATAACCATATACATCAAAAAAATTAATATGTGAAAATATTATGATCTTTTAACTACTGGTCGGTTTATTAGTTGGATGATAAAATGAAATTGACCCTAAGAGAAATAAATCCATGAGTTGATGCCTAAATCAAGTCGCAATGTTCCCCCATTGACCTATGGATTCCTTAGTTTTTCACCTCAAATCGTGTTTTTAACTATTTATTATGGTTGTGACCACCATCCTTTTTAAATTTTTACTCTCTCACAGGTGAGGAGTACCAGGGGTTTAGGTTTACATTAATAAACCTTGGACACACTAGCTTGTTTATAATAAAATTGGGAAGGGATGATTCATAGATCATCATATTTAATTTAATCACATAAATCCAATGTAATAAATAAATTAATTAAAAGGAAACCCAACAAATACGTAGATTGGTCAATCTTATGATCATCCACAACAAGCAATGACTATGCATTTAGACTTATTATCATTCATTTCAGTTTGTTCTAATTATAATAAGTTTACATAAATTAATAATTTAATCAACCTATTAATTAATTAAATATTATCTTAATATGTTTCCTACATTATCCCTAAAATATTATAATACTACCATCCTATTAAAATTTTAAATAAATTAACTTAATTTGATTGTAATTTAAAATTATTAAGTACACAATATATATTGATGAGGTCACAAAACCTATAAATTTTTCTATGTTATATTAAAGTCGGAACTGGAATATAATACCCCCACACATACACATCGAATGTACTAGAGGCAACACTCGGTGTTCCCTTTTTACATGGTAATATTTATTTCTAGAATTTAAAATTTACACGGGGTGTTCTGTTACTCGACGTTGTGTGAGACATGTAGCACCATAAGATTTTTATGAAATAGATTTTTAAATAATTTATTCAATAAGTATATTTTATTGAAATCAACACCATATTAAGTTTTCATTACACAAAACACTATCTTATATTGCGTTTCACACAACACTGAGTTTCAACAAAACAATATTTAATTCTAAATATTTAAATAAGAAACCAATAACTTAACCATTAAATTGTAGGGAATGAATAATATTAAACCAATAATGTAATATATATATATATATATATTAAATAATTTTTTTTAAATTCATCCAATAGATTTTATAGACATAAGATAATAATAAATCCTATTTTACATATAAAAAGATATATATTTATAAAGGTAGTTAAATCGCCTTTCAATGGCGCACCTACTTTAGAAATAAATTTTTAAACTTTTATAAATTATATTTGAAAAAATAAACTTCATTTATGAAATAATATTGTAAAAATTATTTTAAAGTTATTTTTTGTGATTTTTTGGAAAAGTTTCATCTTTTGATGAATAGTGAAAATTCTGATTTTTATTCAAAACTGTATTTTCTATTCAAATATTTGCATGGTAAAATTATTTTCTGGATTAGTTATAGTTAGTTCATTTTAATTTAAAATAATAAAATTATTTTTTAAATTATTTTATGCACAAATTTACTATAAAATTGTTTATGTTTTAAAAAGGGCATTTTTCTGAAAAAACTATTTTTTCATGGAATTTTACTGGTTTTATTTTAAATTATATTCTTAAAATTCTATGTTTTAAATTTTAAAAAATTGATGAAAACTTTATATTCATAAGTTCCAAATTTAGTTAATAGGTCACTTTATTTTTGGAAAATATTAATAGTAACCATGGTCAATTTTGTTACCACGGTAAAGGGTAAATTCGATATTTTAGTATAAAAATTAAAAGATGAAGACTATAAAATGAATCTAACACATGGAAACAAAATATTTAATGAATTTAATGCCACATTTAACATATAAGTATCTATATTAAGTTATTTAATGGACACTTTTCTATGAAATCAACTTATATAATATTTAAATCAAAGAAAGAAACAAAATGTCACTTTCATTGTCTTAAATGTCTCTCATGTGTCCACATAGGAACAAAATTAGGTTATAAATGAATATAAAATATTATATTAATATTTATTTATTTATTTTTATGAAATTAGTTTATTTTTTATTTTTATAAGTGAAATAATTACCATTGATTCTTATGAAACACTAATGCAGTGCTTGTACAAGCAGATGAAAAATCAATAAATGATTTTAATTAAAATGATAAGAACCATTAAAAGACAAAAAAACATGAATAAATATTATTTCTTGAGAATATATAGACCATAATCATCTAAGGGATGTAATAATGACCATTTGGAGCAACACGAAAAATATTATTACATTTATAGTATTTTATTTAAAGTAAAGTCAAAGTTGTCACATTCATGTTTTTAATAACAATAAAATTTTTAATATTGTTTTTTTAAAAGATATAATCAACTATATATATTAATTGTAAAGATAAATGATTTATATTAATCATAGTAAATTTTTTTAAATTTTTAATTAACAAATAAATACATTACACAATTATGATACAATAATTATTCAATTAATAGAAAAAACAAATAAATGATATTCAAAATATTAAAATAAATATAATATGAATTAATTAAGGTGATTCATGAATTTTTTAGGTGACTATGACATATTAGGGTTGTATTAAATGATTTTTTTCAAAGTTATCTTATTGTTTAAATTTTATTAAATTCAATGTTAAGAATAATGTCAAAATTGACACTAATGATATTTTAGAAAAATATTATTTTATTAAAATTATTTAATAAAATAAAGAACTTTTAAAAAATAAATTTTTTCTATGATAAGTTATAAAACTTTAGTAATTGAATATTTATAGACAATTTATACCATATAATTCAAAAATTAAAATGTTTTAATATTATAAAATTATTTACTATAGTTAAATGTAAAATGGGTTAACTAAGTGTTAATCAAAATGATAACATATAAAATAATACCAAAGTTGTCTATAATATATTAATTTTTGAAATTAAAACTCTATATCATATTATATTTGAATTAATTTCCTTTTTTAGGTATCTTTTTGAGATTTATTTTATTTTAATTTAATCTTGATGAGAAATTCCAAAAATGTACCCCTCACATTTATTTTAAAAGGAAACCTCCTATATCATCTCATTTCACCATTTTGAACCATATATCGTGACCAAACTCTAAACAAATATATTCTACACATTGGTATCCACATTATAGAGTTTATTTCGATCCCAAAAGAAAAACTCTATAGTCTTTTAGAGGAGATCTAAAGGATTCATTGCGAAGAAAATGTAATTACTATAACTGATCACTCTCTTTTTATACTCTTTTATACCTCCTATAAATCTATGTCTTATATCATAAAATAATAAATTCATCATTATAAATTTTTCTAATTTTATTATTATTATGAACACACCACTATACAGCCCCTTTCCCATCGAATAAAAAATAAAATTATCGTTCATGCATATTTGCGGCTTACCATCTCCACTTAGAGATACAATTTATTTTCCATCACCATGTTTTATAAGTTATAATTAGGATTGGTTTAATATTTATATATTATATTTATGAAAAAATTATATTTCTATAATGATAATATCATGTCTACCATTTTACCACCTAATATTTTGAGGAATGTTAACGTCGCTCGTGTGTACGTATGGATTGTCATCTCCAATATGTGATGTGATTAATTTTCATCTATATATCACATGGATGGTAATATAGATTAATTTTTTGAATAAATATAATATATATTACTTAAAAATTATTCACTAATGGTAATATATCATATAATTTTCTTTCTTTTATTATGAAAAGAAAATGGAAATTGTGTTCATGCGTTTGTACGGCCTACCATCTTCATGAAAGGTGTATTTTATTTTCTACCTCTAACATTTATGAATCTCCATGAATACATATATAATGAATATATATATATGATATTTATATCTTGTTTATGATTATTTATTTTATTAAATCAATATCTATGAAATAGGACCAAGGATAATAAGTCAAATCATATATGAAAAACAAAGTTGTTATTACCCGAAACATAACATTACCATGAAATTGTTTATAAGAGAGTAATATAAATTCATAAGTAAATCATATATGGTATTATATATATTAATATGGTTATATGGTATATGTATAATAAACTTATATTTTTTATACATGAGGTTTGAATGTATACCAAGTAAGTTAACACTTAAGTCAAGGGGTTTTTGTCTCACATTTATTTTTATGGGCCACATGTCTTATACACCACTTGTTTCTTCTATATGGTGTATATAAGGCCCATGAATGTCTTTTATGAGTCTTATACTGAATTTTATGGTATTTTCATATCCATGTAATTTTATTTATTTCATGGGGCATATAATTCTACTGATTATAAAGTTTTAAGGGTAAATTTTATAATTTTATTATTATTAGGGATTGTTTATATGCAAGAATCTGCTAGGGAATACTTATCTTCCATGTCCATGTTTCTTGAAAATGTTTTCCGAAATATTTTTAATATTATTATAAAATTGTTAAAATTTATTTTTCCCATGTTATAATTTATACTAAAAGGTTTTAAAGGAATCATTTTTTCATATTACAAAAGAGGTACTTTGTGACTTTCCTGAAAAAAGTATGAGAAGAATGTTTTTTTAACTTATACAACATGGATGGGTTTTTCTTATTTAATTATTCCTTAATGATTTGAATTTTCCCTTAAAATATTATAAGTTTATTTTCAAATAAAATTTTTTCTTTAAATATTTAATGTAATGTTAGGAAAATAAAACATTTCCAAAGTAGAATAGATATTTTCTTCAAGAATTATTTTCAAGTGATCTCTAAAAATTATTTTCCATTAAAAATAAAATTATCTAAGGATACTTATTATTTATTGGGGATATTTTTTCGAGATATTATCCTAATTTTTTATATGGTTGTTCTATTTTTATGATGTAATGATATTTATGAAACTTATTTCTTTTCAATACGTTATTTTATGATGGAATGATGTTTATAAAACCTATTTATTTTTTATGGGTTCTCATATTATGAATTAATTATGTTCTTGTGAAACACATTTTTTTCATTATTTAATGGGTGGGACCTATATCTCCCTTAAATTAATTGGGTAATGATATAAGATCTCATGAGATTGAAATGACAGGAATCACGATTGAACATAGTTTAGACAGGATTGGAATAGGAAGTGAAATCGATTTAGTAAATGACTTTTCATACCATGATAGTATTGGGAGTGAACCTTGAATACTATGATGGTTTGGGTAGTGAACCCATTCTACTGTGATATTCCTAGAAAATATCCTTGACTACTAATGAAATGAGTTTATATGCTTATGTTTTTTCAATAATTAAATGTTTTATGGAAATTTGATTCTTTTATGATTCAAGACTTATGAATTTTTATGATTTATTATATGACTTAAGATTATAATATTTGATACGTAGGGTATGATTTTAAAATTTCCAGTTCATATTATTATTCCCTTGTGTTTATGTTAGGATTCATATCTACCTTTTTTACCTTTACTGTGCATCTTAGTTCACCCTTTTTATATGTTTCTTTTCCCCAAGTTATAAAGAATGGTTTTTGGTAGGAATACTAAAGGGGAAGATCTTTATGGAAAATTCTAAGTATATTTCACTAAATTAGAATAATATGTTCCAATATTCAAAAGGAACTAATCTATTATAGTCTTCAAGGATTTTTTTTGTGTAATGTAATGAATATTCATCTAAAAGGGAATAATATCCATGTATGAAAATCTTTGGTCGTTATAGTTTTTATCATAAAAAAGGTTTAGTTAACCTTTGAAAAATATGATGATAAAACCTTAGTAATAACCCTAAGGATATGTCTAGGTTACAATCCTATAGTTTTTTAAATGATCATGAATATACTAAGTTAAACGTATGGTATCATTGATCGAAATTTTATAAGAAAACTTCCATTGATGTCTGGTTTTATGACTATGATTAGTATTGTTTACACTCTGATTTATGGTTTTAGTCAATGTATGAAACCTAAAGGAACCATGGTAATGAGGAATGCTATAGAAAATTAAATAATGGATCTCTTGATCAACCAAATGTTATGTAAGATGGAATTAAAAAGATCATTGTTATGACCACACAACCTTATCAAACCATGAATCATATTGAGATTTAAAATGACCAAAGTAGGGAATAACATTTTATAGAATCCTTATTAAGGAAACATGTAACTTTTTTAGTGGAATGATCGATCCACTAGTTTCTGAGAAATAAATTTGTTCGATTGAAAATATATTTTTCATTCTCTATTGTTCATAACTTGAAAATTTTAGGTTAAGACCTTATCCCTTTGAATGAGAAGTGAATCAGTGGTGTAACTTTATCAATAATACAAATCAAAAATCTAAAATTACCTCTATGGATTGGGAGAAGTTCAAGAACTTATTTTTTAGTAAGTACCTTCCTCTTCCTCTTCTAACAAAAAAGTAAATTGGGTCTTTTCATCAATATCATGGTTATGATAAGAAAATGAGTATATAATTCAAAGGAAACTATAACAACTATGAAGAAAATAATATTAGGTTTACTTTATTCTGAAAGTGTGGAAGGGAATTTTGAAGGAATTTTTTTAATGGTATTGTTAAATGTTTTAAATGTGGGAATAAGGTCATCGAGAAACTAAGTGTCTATGTTATGGGAAGACATTATATAATGATAAATAGAATGAATTCTTTACATAATAAATATACACAGTTCAATGCTTCAAGTGTAAGGAAAATGGGGATTTTCTAATCACTTCCCAAAATCCAAGGGTTAACAATGATGATCGATTTCAATAACCTCTTAATGAAAAATAAAAAGTCAAATCACATGCGATCATTGTTTTCAATGTAGAGTATGAAAATGAATTACTAGAATGATTGAGTTTTTAGGAATTATAAATCAATAATAATGTTCTCGGAGTACTTTTATAGAACTATGGAATATTGAAAAATATAAGGATTGGTCCACTATATTATTTCATTAAGTATTTGAAAGGATATGGTGAATAATGGTAATGTAATGGAAACTTTATTTACTGGTAATTTGGTGTTTTTGGAGAACACATACTTAAGGTAAAGATAACCCTTAATATGTGCATAATGAGGGGATAGTAATGAGATAAAGATATGTTTAGTTTGTGAAAAAATAAATCGGATAGAATTCATGAACTTAGAACTGATTAATAATATGATGACAAGGTGGTTTATAGATTTATTTTTTTGAAGTATTGGATTTATGGTATAAGGAAAGAGTTAATTTTTGAAAGCATTCATGTTTTCACTATGGTTCTATTGTAATTAAGGTTATTTCCAGGTTTTAATAGAATAAATGGAAGTGGAATTAATATGTTTTGTGTGTGATAATTAAGAGCTACATAAAGTTATTTGGGGGATTCATAATGAGTTGATTTTTGAAATGTTTTTACCTTCTTTTGAAAGTTTTGGATTTTAATCTTTTGGAAGGTTCATAAGGGTATACATTTATAAAAAAATCATTTTAACTTTGCAAGATGTTTTAGAGATTATTATTTTTATGTGTATTGGATAAGTTGTGATAACCATTTTTATTGTGATAAAGACAGATGGAATGATCGATCATTCTATTTATGGATCTCCGGATCTAATAATACTATGGGAATGACAAGTTGACCTTCATTTATTGGAATAAGATATGAAGTGGAAATTGATCAAGGTACATTGAAGGGTGATATTTTGTTGAAATCAAGTAAGTATATCTTCTCATAGATATTCTTTAACTTTAGGGAAAGGGGTCTTGAAATAAAAAAAATCTGGTTATCATCATTTTTATGATATCAATGACCTTTTTCAATCCACTTTTGGTTGTGTATTTGTGATCTTTTACTTTCTTCTAACCATGTTCTCTATTACTCTCTATCGTAACATGATAGTGATATTTCTCTTCCATGTCCACATTTTCACTTGCCGTATATGTTATCCTATGTGGAAACCCAGTTATGAGATACTTTGGTTAATATTTAAGTTCCCATCTTTTTTTTTTTTAAATGAAGTTTTAGTATTCATTTTTTTGATTTGGGTTTTAATGAAATAAACTTTCACGTATTAAACCTTTTATAGCCCCGATGAATTTTAAGGGTGAAATTCATTTTAAGGGGGTTAGAGTGTAACAGCTTGATATTTTTATGAAAAATATTTTTAAATAATATTATTTTTTTAATGTATTACATTTCACACCACACCATGTTAAACTTTTATTACATGAAACACCATCTTATCTTGCATTTCATGCAACACTAATTTTCAACAAAACAACATTTTATTCTAATTATTTAGACAAGAAAATTATAACCTAACCATTAAATTGGTGGTAATGAATAGTATTAACCAAACCCTAAAATTTATATATGTATATATATATATATTCAATAATTTTTTTTACATTATTCCAATAGATTTTATATTCATAAGATAATAATAAATCCAACTTTATGCATAAAAAGCTATATTTTTCTTAAGTCAGTTCTATCACCTTTTAATGGTGATACTATTTTAGAACTAAAGTTTGGAAATTTTATAAATTATATTTGACAAAATAAAATTCATTTTTGAAATATTAATTTCAAAATTATCTTAGGTTTAATTTTTGTTATTTTTCTGAAAAGTTTCATTTTTTGATGAATAGTAAAAATACTTAAATTATTGAAAACTGTATTTTATTTTAAAATATTTACGTGGTAAAATTTCATTTTGGATTATTTTTATTTATTTTATTTTAATTTTAAATAATAAAAAAAATTAAAATGATTTTATATAATAATTTATTATAAAAACATTTTATGTTTTAAAAGGACATTTTTCAGAAAAAAAACATTTAAGGGAATTTTACCAGTTTTATTTTAAATTAAATTTTAAAAATAATTTGATTTCAATTTTTAGAAATGGTTGGTATATTTAGATTCATAAGGTCTAAATTTATTGAATATTTCACTTTTATTGTTTCCAATATGAACAGTAACCATGATAAATTGTTTTACCACGATAAAGGGTAAATTGGATAATTTAGGTTAAAAATAAATGAATAAAGACTATAAAATGACAATAAGACATGACAAATTTTTATTGTATGAAGCTAATAATACTAGTAACATAAAATTATCTAAATTAAGTTTTTATATGGACAATATCCCATGAAAATGACTTATATAACATTTAAATCAAAGAAATACACAAAATGTCACTTTCTTTGTCTTAAATTTCTCTTATGTGTCCACATCGAAACAAAATTAGGTTAGGAATGAATCTGAAGTATTATATTTAGATTAATTTATTTATTTTTATGATATTAAATTATTTTTAAACTTTATATGTGAAATAATTACCATTAATTCTTATGCAACACTGATACAGTACTTGTGTAAACCAATGAAAAATCAATAAAATGATTTTAATTAAAATTATAAGAACAATTAAAACACCAAAAGACTTGATTAAATATTTTTATGATTATATATCATCCATAATAATCCAATATTATAATTAATTACCATTTTTATTCACATATAAAATATTATTACATTTATTTTATTTTATTCAATGTAAAGTCAAAGTTGCCACATTCATGTTTTTAATAACTATAACATTTTTAATATAGGGTATTTAAGAACCAATATTATAATAAACATATTATTTAGAGATATAAATTATTTTAATATATCATTTTAATTTATTTATATTTTTTTGTGAATAAATAATTACCTTAAATATTTAAATAATTATGATTTAGTAATTATTCAACTACGGTAAAAATCAAATAAATGATGTTAAATATATTTAAATATATATTACTTGAATTAATTGGGGTTATCCATGAATTTAATAGGTTAATATGACATATTATAGGTGTATTAAATGGTTTTTTCTAAGTTATCATGTTTTTTATATTTTATTAAATTCAATGTTATTAACAGTGTCAAAATTGACACTAAGGATATTTTATGGAAATAATATTATATTAAAATAATTTTAAAAGAATAAAAAAAATGCAGAGTTATTATGATAATTTATAAAATGTCATAAATATACTATTTATGGAAAATTGGCATTGTATATGTAAAATTTACAATCTTTTAATATTAAATAATTGTTTGCTGTTGTTAAAAGAAAAATGGGTTAACTAAGGTTTAATCAAAATGATAAGGTTTAAAATAATACCAAAACTTGTCTAAAATATATTATTTAGTGAGATTAAAAATTCAGATCATCTTATATTTAAATTTATTTATATTTAGAGTTATTTTTATTACGATTTAATTTATTTTAATTTTATCTTTTTGGGAAATTCCAAAAGTTCCCCACAACTTCATTTTAAAAGATAACCTCCTCCTTCATATAATTTAACCACTTTGAACCTTATAAATCAAAAAAAAATTAACTAATTATATTATACACTTCCCTATCACATTATAAAGGTTTTTTCATCCCAAAATACCAAATCTATATTCCCTTAGAGGATATCTAAAATAGATGTTTCGGGGAATAGGTAATCGGTCTAACCGATCACTCAATTTTTATAATCTTTTATACCTACTCTAAATATATGATATATATAATAAAATAAAAAATCATAATCCTAAATATTCTAAATTTTTATTATGATTATGAACACAAAACTATACAGCTCTTTTCCCCTCTAACAAGAAATGAAAGTATCGCTTGTGTGTACGTACACCTTACACACAAAGCTCACAATCAAAATTATTTTGAAGACTTTTCTGAAATTTCAATGTGAATCAGGGATAATTATTAGAAAAAATTTAGATAAGATCTCCATGAAGTCTAAAAACATCATTGATATAGATTCATGCAAGCAACTCTAGTGGAAATCCTCCCTTATAACAAGGAAATGTGCAGATTACGTAAGTCGATCAACAATTACCCATATTACATCTTTATTTATTTGAGTTTTGGGTAATCCAGTGAAAAAATACATGATTATGTCATCCCATTTCCATGTAGTAATAGGTATAGGTTTCATGAATCCTCTAGTATGTTGTTTTTCATCCATCACTTATTGACCGACTAAAATCTTGATACATAATCAACAATTTCCTGATTCATATTGTCCCAGCAGAAATGTTCCTCAAAATCTATATATATTTTAGTTCTACTAGGATGTATAGAGAAATTTAAGTGATGTGAATCGTTCAATAACTCCCTTTTCAACTTGGTTATATATGGAGCACATATCCTCTTCCCAAATTTTATAATTCCATCCTCACACACAAAGTCATCCAACTTCCCATCATCCACACCTCTAATTTTATTTTGAAGATATTCATCATCAGACTGAGAAGTTTTAATTCTTTCCAATAATTATGGTTGGGAAACCAATTGAAAAAGTAATAGTTTTTACCCTCTTTGATAATTCCTCTATCTATCATTACTAGATCCATGAATACAATATCCCTTTCAACCCTCATTTTGTTTAAAACTCAATGATCATTTCTGCTTAATGCATCAACTACCTTATTTTCATTTACTAGGTGGTAGTGTATAGAACAATAATAATCCTTAAGTATCTCAAGCCATCATCTTTGCCTCATGTTGAGTTCATTCTATGAGAAGATATATTTTAATCTCTTTTGATCCTTATATATCTCACACATTTCACCATAGATATAATGTCTCTATATTTTTCAGAGAAAAGATTACAGCTTCTAACTCAGCATATTGAGTTGGATAGTTCTATTCATGAATCTTTAAATTCCTTGATTCATAGGCAATAAATATATCAATCTACATAAATATTCACCTGGTTCCTTTCTTTGAAACATCACTATAAATCACAAATCCACCATTTCCCAATGTTAGAGTCAGGATCATAGAATTAAATATTCTCCCCTTCAATTAAACAAAAAATTATTCACATTCTTTTGCCCATATGAACTTAACCCCTTTGCGAGTAATCTTGGTTAACAGGTTGGATTATCGAGTGATGTTATGAATGAAACATCAATAATAACATGCTAAAATAATAAACCTTTGTACCTTAGTTATGTTTGTTGGAGTAAGCCATTTCTAAATTGACTTTATCTTTGTAGGATCAACTAAGATTCCATCCTTAGAGACAATTGGGACAGGAAAAAAACTGATTGAATCCAAAATTCACATATTCTAAACTTCCCACATGATTTATTTCTTTTAAGAGTCTTCTGAATAATGCACAAGTTATTCTCATGATCTTAGTAGCTTTTGGAATATACTAGGATATCATCAATAAATACCACAAAAAAATCATCAATATAATACTTGAGAACTCTATTAATTAGATCTATGAAAATATACGATGCATTAGTATGTCCAAAAGGCATTACTGTAAACTTATAATTCCCATACATGGTTTGAAACACTATTATTAGAATATCTTCCTTCCTCACACACAACTGATGATATCCAGATCGAAGGTCAATCTTTGAAAAATATTGGTCTTCATGAATTTGATCAAATAAATAATCAATATGAGGAAGAGGATGGTTTTTATTTATCATAATATAATTGATCTCCCTATATTTAATGCATATCCTCATAGATCCATCTTTCTTCTTAATGAAAAGAATAGGGGATCCCCCTAGAGAAGAACCAGGGAGAATAAATCATTTATCACTCAATTCATCTAGTTGTTCCTTCATTTCTACTAACTCCACATTGGTTATTCTAGAAAGATTCTTTGATATAGGTCTTGAACTAGGAATTAAGTCTATAGAAAACTCAATTTTCTACTCTGGAGGATGTCCAGTTAAATCTTTTGGAAACACATCAATATACTATTGAACAATAGGTACATACTTAATTTAAATATTTCTTTAATCACCCATAGATATTGTTTTCTACTCCTCCAAAAGAATTGAATTCAGCAGGGCTATTGGGAGTGGATCTAGATAAGAATCAGATGATTATTTTTCTGCTCTAAAGATAAGGGATTCAATATCATTGTCAAAAATTGTAACTTCTTTATTCTTGCAATAGACTTTTGCATTATAACATGAAATCCAATTAAAACATCATATTATATCAAATTAAATCATGGGTATGATGATAAATTTGGAAACTAAGTCACATTTATGTATCATAAGGGGGATTGATCAACACATATTTGTTGCAATGATACTTCCGCTATGAGTTTTTACTGATAACTCCTTTATTAAATTAAATTGGAAGTGTCTAATTTTATTGGAAAACTGGGAATATGTAAATGAATGCAATGATCCAAAATAAAATAAATCATTGTCTAAGTTAGAGGAAATGACTAAATTACCTTCCACCACATCATTTGGAACTTCAATAATAGCAATATCGATTGTATAAGCTTGGTCTTTCTTCATTGGTCTTCTCATGGGAATTTTTCCTTGAAACTTTGGAAAATAATTTTCATAATGTCTCATATCTTTTGAAAATTTAGCAATGAAAATTTGTGTCTCCTTTATTCCCATTAAAATCATGGGATTGGTGGCCTTTTCCTCCACACTTGTAACAAACACCCATTCCCTTTAGGCAAGTACTAGGGTGTTTCTTACAAAAATTATTACAGGATGGAAAATAGATTCTTCCCTTCTTACCCTTTTTATCTCTTTTTCTAGAGTGTTCAGTTTTCCTCTTCTTCTCTTTCATTCCCTTAAATTCATAAGACTTATAGAATTCGTTTTCTGTCTTGATAGCACATGAGACTATTTATTCATATGATCAGAAAATTTGGGAGAATAGATCCCTTTGTAGGAATGGTATTAAACCATTAAAGAATCGATAAAACTTGCTCTTTTGATTTGGTATATAGTTTGCATCATTCCTTTCTAACCTTGTAAAGATATCTTCATGCTTTTCAACATTATCATCCTCTTTTATCCTCAAATTTAGAAATTAACTTCCTATATTTTCTCATTGTTCACAAGGAAATTATTTTTCTAATAGTATTTCCTTAAAATCTCTCTATTCCATATTTTCAATCTCTTCCACCTCCTTTTTATTATTAATTAGTGACCACCATTGATCATAATCTCCTGATAAATGATAAACTACAATGATAATAATCTCCCTTTGTTACATCACAAAGTGAGAAATATCTTCTCTAAGGAACTTATCCACTTCTCTACTATAAATGAGTTTATAGTCCTATTAAATTATGGATGTTTTTATCACATAAAGTATTATATCATTGCTCCTCCATGTTGTGGTTCGGGGTGCTCTATAATAGAAAGGTTATTATTCATAACCTGAGTCAATTGTCCCGGTATAGTTATAAGTTGTTCAGCACTAGTTACAGCTCCAAAACCAACATCATTATCTTTCATAGGGGGTAAATACCTATATGGTATTCACACATTCATGTGGTTTCCATTCCTTCCACTAGGCACCATTCCTAAATTATGGAGTATACTATATTAGGTTATGAATCATATTGCATAATCTCAACTAGCAGAATACTTGACATAAATTGAAATCCTATAGGTATCTAGTCCCTTAATGATAAACATTGTTTCTTTGAGGGAAAACTTAATTTTTAAACCTTCATAATGTCTTGTAAAGAATATGGGAATTATCATAATCATATCCCCTAGTAGTGTCAAACCATGTGTGTAGTAAGGCCCGTTATCATGTACCAAGTTACCCCAGGTCAAGCCCAAAACACCTCATTGAAGTTATTATTTCTAGGTACATTTATTTTAGAACCACTTCCACTTATAGTACCTAGAAAGGAATGTATTTTCTAGGAATATCCACAAAATATATTCCTTACAAAAATTCTAGGATGTTCTTTTATGTTTGTCCTCAAAGTATATCTTAGGGTTTCGTTCCCTAGTCTATATTTTTTTAATCCAATTTTCAATTTTTCTACTAAAATTCTTCTGATACTGACTATAAAGAACTGACCTCAGATACCCAGACCCAGTGCCTTATTTTATTACATTGTTATATAAATAAGTATGTTTTATCCAGAAGGAATGAAAATTTTAGTAGCTTTGGAAAACAATATTCATACATAAGTTCAACATTACAACATGAAAGGAAATACAACATATCAACTTCTTTTGAATACCACATAATCCCCTAGAATTTACTTGAAATCCATTCATAATATACTTTACCACAACCTGGGGAGAATAAAACATGTGAAAGGGGTGAGATCAGATGCTCATTAAGGGTAAATAATATAGTATAAGAAATTAAAAACATAAACACTAGGCTTTATGAATATCTAAAAGTTCATACCTTTAAAAATAAACTTGATCATAATATAGAAGGAATAAAAAATGATTAAATAATTCCATAAAAAATAACAATTGATATTCTACTTGTCTAATAAAAACTTAGACTTTTGATATCAGGTTTCATAATGAGTTAATCTATAATGTTAGACATCATAATCATTCTTTCAAGGCCTTGTGCCTAGACTATACATAAATGGGTAAAAAACCCAAACTAGTTTACCTCGTGAGACCTATTGATGCATTAAGGATATATAGAGGGCCCCATCCATCACATAATAATTCCAATTAATTCCTCATATAAATGAGGACAATCATAAATAAGATATACATTTATATTGGAACAAACATATGACCACTATCCATTTAGGGTAATATGGTGAATGGTATCAAGATAGCACATCCACAATAAAACTCATCATAAACAATTAAATAAAACATGTTAGATGATATCATAAAATATTAATCCCAATTGAGCATAATAATCAACAAGAGTGCCGAAATAGATGAAAATACTTGTATAAAATCATCGTGTAATCCTTAAGATAAATACTCTTTTACTTTGAAAAGAAGAGTTCTTTTAGAAAAATAATTACAGAAAACCAGAAATAAATTAAGAAATTTTTTTCATAATAAAATGAGTAATTTCAGAAAAATAATGGTTACTAAAAATGGAATGTGTATTACCCCTGAAAATGGGTAAGAGTTTGATAAATTCCCTTGAATCGAACTTGTATTTCAAGAAAACATTTTGAAAAATTATTTTAAAACATGTAACTCTCCATAAAATAAAAAATGATTCTTGGTTGTACACATATATATAGAACATTAACATAGAATTTATGAGGATTATATAAGAATAAATAAGAATTTTATTGAGATAAGTAGAGAATAAGAGTAACCCAAATGAAAATGGATATTCGGGTAGAAAACTCTTAAATTATGTCTGAACATGTTCTTCACTTGACCTTCACTTCCTGGATAATAAAATTAAACCCATTTATTAATTAATTCAGAACCTAAAATAGATTTATTTGATTCATTATAGTATTATTAAGTTCATTTATGGCCTTGTTGATAAGTTTTATGATTGAATTCTATCATTCCGGAGTGTTCGTCTCATTGAGTTTCATAATTTATTCGCTTGTTTAGAATTAATGGATTTCATGTGGAATGGATATAATTCTACAAAATTGGCTTTATATGATACTAATGAACATTAATAATCTTAGATGTTCATATAATTAATTTTTATATGGGTTGATGATGATTTATTAAGTGAAACATTAATGACAATAATATAGATTATTTTGGCAGTATTTTGAATATTGTGAACTAGTTTTATTGTATGTATTAGTATTATGTATATATACTGGTTAAAAAAATTAATAGGTTATAATACATATATTATAGTTTTTTTCAAACATAAAAATAGTTTCATGAACAAAACTTAATGATAAATTGAAAATTGAAATTTCATCGTCCATGATGGTTGTAAATCAGCACCTCCCAGACGATGATTTCATTTTTGAAATAAAAGAGATAGATTAAAGAGATTGAATATGGATGTCCCATTAACATGATATAATTAAATTATATAGACGATAAAATATTTATAATGATCATTTTTAAATAATATGTGAGTTACATACTAAGAAAAGAAAATAAATAGACATGAAATTAAAAGAAAAATAAGAGGATTTACTACTTGAAATATCCTCCTTAAAACCACATTAAGGAGGGGGTTTTGTTATTTTATAAAAACCAAGGGATACTAGATGTGGGTAGAGACTAGGGAAGAATATTTTTTCAGAATTTTTAGAAGCTTAAAATCATATAGGATTGAGGAGAAGAGGGACTGTTGGGTGGCTATTCTAGTGGAGGAGAGGAGTGATTTTTGAATATCTTATTCCTTATTTTATTAACTTTCTCAATAAAAGCAATAGATTTTTATAACTATGACCCAAAATAGTAATAATTTCATGTGAGTTCGAACTAATGGTTTCTTGCATCATCCATGATGAAAATAATTGTGTGTTCATCTTTTAATGTATTTATTCTGTAAATTGTCATATTTTACTATTCACTAAAAATTTAAGTATTTCAAACAAATACCAAAAATTCACCATAACCATTTTTTTTATGTGTAGAATTAAATAAATGATCTACATTTTATCAAAATGATTCTATAGATATGTGAAATTTAATTTTTGAATAAAATCATTATTTATATGAAAAATAGAGATTTTAATTTTTAAATTGGTTTTATAATACTTTCAAGAAATAAATGAGGACTCGTAAAATTATCATAAAATCATATATAAAAAATATTTATTTATGAATAAATTTTTGGCACATTTATTTTATTTTAAATAAATTCATTAATTTAAAATTTTAATTAAATATTTATTACCCACAAAATATCAACACTTAATTATTAATTTCTAAAATATTCACTCTCATTTCTATGGTGCCTAAATTTTATTTATACTTACATAGGTAAGGTTTCTATTCATAAGGATACATTACTATTTTTAAGGGTAAGTAACAATTCATAGTGGTAAGTTACTATTCACAGAAAATTAAGTGTATTCTATCATACTCTAAATATCTTACTGATAGCAACCAGGTATGTCAGCTTTTCAAAATTAAAATCACATAAGTAGAAAAATTATGTTCATTGGCTAGGTTATAACAAAGTGTTGTTTCATAAATACTCAGTGTTTAATGCATTCAATATTAAATTTATTTGTAAATTCATGGTGTGTTATATTCTTCCCCTCTTAAAAAAAATTTCATCCTAGAAATTACAAAAATGATACATTATAAAAAGATTTGGGTAGTTCTTCATTATAAGTTCTTCTGGATCCCATTTTTCTTCTTCAATTTTACGATTTTTCTAAAGTACCTTTACTAGTCAAGTTGTCTAATTCCTCAACACATTTTCTTTAGTGTCAAGAATCTAGATAGGCTCTTCACAGTAAGATGAGTTAGGTTCCAATTATATACCTTCAGAAGTGAGGACATATGTTGGGTATGGAAAGTACTCTCTCAATAATGAGACATGGAACCCATTGTGTACCCAATAACGATTAGGCTACATTGCCAAATGATAATCTACAACTATAATTCTCTCTATAATTTAAAATGGGCCAATATACTTGGGGCTTAATTTCCTTTTTTTCTAAATATTATAATTCCCTTCCAAGGAAATACTTTCAAGAAAATGTGATATCCCTCTTGAAATTCCAAATCCTTCCTTAAATTATCAGCATAGATATTTTGCCTAATTTGAGATTCTTTGATATGGGTTTGAATAGTCAGTACCTTCACCATTGTTTCCTCCACAAGGCCTGGTCCTACAAGCTTCCTTTCACCAAATTCATCCCAACATGTTGGTTTATGAAATCTCATTCCATATAACGCTTTATATGGTTCAATTTGAATATTATAACGGGAACTAATATTGTAGGGAAACTCCACAAAAGTTAAATATTGATCCCATATACCCTGAAATTCAAGTGAACATGTTCTGTACATGTCTTCTAAAGTTTGGATCATCCTTTCTGAGTACTCATCAGTTTGAGGGTGATAAGCCGTAATTAATCGAATCTTAGTATCCAAATATTTTAGAATAATTTTCTGGAATTTCAATGTGAATTGTGGATCATTATTAGAAACAATTAGGGGATGTGATCCATGAAGTCTCACAACATCATTGATATAGAGTCATTTAAGCTTCTCCCATGGAAAATCCTCCCTTATAGCAAGTAAATGTGAAGATTTCATAAGTCGATCAACAGTTAACAATATTACATCATTCTTTCTTGGAATTTTTGGTAATTTAGTGACAACATCCATGGTTATGTCATCCCATTTCCATATAGTAATAGGTGTAGGTTTCACAAATCCTCTAGGATATTTTCATTTGGCCTTCACATGTTGACACACTAAACATCTTGATACAAAATCAGCAATTTCCCACTTCATGTTGTCCCACCATAAATGTTCCTTCAAATATTTATACATTTTAGTGCTACTAGGGTGTATATAAAACTTTTAGATATGGGAATCATCTAATAACTCCATTTTCATCTCGGGTATATAGTGAACACATATCCTCTTCCCACATTGAAGAATTTCATCTTCACACATGAAGTCATCCAACTTCCCAGCATTCACACCTCTAACTTTCTTTTGAAGATTCGCATTATCAGACTGAGAAGTTTTAATTATTTATAATAAATATGGTGATGAAACCAATTGAAAACTATTGATTTTTCACCCACATTGATAATTCTCATATCTATATTTACAAGATCTATGTATATAGTATCCCTTTCAAACATAATTTTGGTTAAAACTCCATGATCCTTTCTACTCAAAGCATCAGTTTCCTTATTTTCATTTCCTGGGTGGTAGTGTATGGAACAATCATAATCCTTAAGTAGCTCAAGCCATCACCTTTACCTCATGTTAGGTTCTTTCTATGAGAATATATATTTTAAACTCTTTTCATCCGTATATATTTCACACCTTTCACCATAGAGATAATGTCTCCATATTTTTATAGAAAAGATTAATGATGCTAACTCAAGATCATGAGTTGGATAGTTCTGTTCATGAATCTCTAGCTGCCTTTCTATATAGGCAATAACTCTATCATTTTTCATAAGGATAAACCTTAGTCCTTTCTTTGACACATCACTATAAATAACAAATCCACCATTTCCCATTGGGAGATTCAGGATCGAACCATTCCCTAATATCCTATTCAATTCATCAAAAAATTATTCACATTATTTAGTTTATATAAACTTAACCCATTTGTGAGTAAGCTTGGTTAATGGGTTGTCTAATAAAGTGATGTTCTGAACTAAATGATGATAATAACCTTCTAAACTAATAAAAATACATACCTCATTTATGTTCATTGGAGTACACCATTCTTGAACTACCTTTGTCTCTATAGGATCAACTATGATTCCATCCTTAGAGACAATATGGCCAAGAAAAGAAACTGATTGAATCCAAAATTCACACTTTCTAAACTTCCCATATAATTCATTTATTTTAAGAGTCTTCAGGATAATGCGCAATTGATTCTCTTGATCTTCATATATTTTGGATTATACCAGGATATCGTCACTAAATACCATAATAAACTCATCAATATATTCCTTGAAAACTCTATTTATTATATCCATGAAAACTGAGGGTGCATTAGTCATTCCAAAAGGAATTATGGTAAACTCATAATTCTCATACCAAGTTCGAAATGATATCCTTGGAATATCTTCCTTCCTCACATGCAATTAAATATATCCAGATCGATGGTGAATATTTGAAAAATATTGGTCTGCATAAATTTGATCACATAAATATTCAAAGTGAGGAAGAGGATAATTTTTATTTATAATAATAGCATTGATCTCCCTGTAGTCAATGCATAGCCTCATAGATCCATCTTTTTATTAAAAAAACATGGGCTCCCCATAGCGAAACACTAGGGAAAATAAATTCTTTATCACTCAATTATTGTAATTGTTTCTTCAAATATACTAACTCTATAGTGTCCAATCTATAAAGATTATTTGATATAGGTCTTGAACCAGTAAATAAGTCAATAGAAAACTCAATTTCCCACTTCTATGTATTTCCAGGTAAATCTTTTAAAAACACATCAATGTATTATTTCACAATAGGTAAAACCTCAATTTGAATATTTCTTTCCTCATCCATAGATATTGTTTTCTCCTCCTCCCCAATAATTGAATTCAGTAGGGCTACTAGGGGTGGATCTAGATAAGAATTAGATTATTATGTTTCTACTTTAAAGATAAGGGATTCTAGATTATTATCAAAAATTATAATTTCCTTCTTCTTGCAATAGATTTTCACATCATAACGTGAAATCCAATTCATACCAAGGATTATATAAAAGTCACTCATGGGTATTATGATAAGGTTAGCAACTAAATATCATTTATATGTCATAACGGGGACTGATCGACATATCATTATTGCAATGATACTTCTCTTAAGAATTTAGAATAATAACTCCTTTATTAAATCAAATTAGAAATATATAATTTTCCTGGAAAATAGAGAAGATATAAAAGAATGTGATGATCCATAATTAAATAAATCATTGGATAATTTTGAGGAAATGATTAAATTACCTACCACCAATTCATTGGGAACTTAAACATCAGTAGTTGTGATCCCATAATCTTATCCTTTCTCCATTGGCCTTCTCTGGGGAATGTTTCCTTGATGCTTATTAAAATCCTTTTCATAATATCCCATATCTTTGCAATTATAAAATTGAACATTTTTGGCTTCTTTCTTTCCCTTAAAATCACAGTATTGGTGTCCTTTTCCTCCATACTTATAATAAACACTTATACCCTTTAAGAAAGTACCAGGGTTTTTCTTACCACAATTATCATAGGATGGAAAATAAATTCTTCCATTCTTCCCCTTTTCCTTATCTCATTTTCCAAAGTGTTCAATATCCCTCTTCTTCTATTACATTCCCTTAATGTAGTAAGACTTAGACAATTATTTTTCTATTTTGATAGCATGTGAGACTATATCTTCATATGAGGAGAAACTTTTAGAGACTATATCCCTTCAGAGGAATGGTTTTAAACCATTTAAGGGTTAATAAATATTGATCCTTGGATTCCATATATAGTATGTGGCATTTCTTTCTAACCTTGTGAAGTTATATTCATAGTTTTCAACATTATCATCCTCTTTTTTTGCTAGATTTAGAAATTGTCTTCCCAAATCCGCTCACTGTTTATGGGGAATGTATTTTTCTACGAAGATTTCCTTAAAATCCCTTCATTCCATATTTTTAATCTCTTCCTCATCCTTTGTGTTTTGAATTAGTGACCACCATTAATTAGTATATCCTGGTATATAATAAATTTTCAGGACAAACTTCTCCCTTTCGTTACTTCCTAAAGAAAGAAATATCTTCTCTAAGAAACTTATCCACTTCTCTAATACGAATGGGTTTATAGTCCTATTTAATGATGTAGGTTAATATTGAATAAATCAGTCTAACATTACTCCTCCATGTTATGGTTCAGGGTTCTCCATATGGGTAAGGTTGTTTTTCATAACCTGAGTCAGTTTTCACAATATAGTTATAAATTATTCAGCACTGGTCGAAGCTCCAAAACCAATATCATTATCTGGTATAGGGGTAAATCCCAACATGGGATACGTTCGTTCATGTAGTTTACATTCCTTCCACTGTATTCCATTTCTAAATGATATCATACACTAAAATATGTTATTAATCAAGTTTCATAATCTCAATGAGCCAAATACATAACATAAATTGAAATCCTATACAAATCTGATCCTATAATCATAAACATGGTTTCTTTGAGTAAAAATTTAATTTTAAACCCCTCATAATTGACTTTACATAAGATGTTAATTATCTTAATCATATCTCTCAGGATTTTCAAACCATATATTTAGTATAGCCCATTATCGTGGACCAGGTTACCTAGGTCAAGCCTAAAACACCTTGTTGGAGTTGTTACTTCTAAGTACATTTATGCCAGAACCATTTCCACTTTTAGTATCCATACAAGTAATTATTTTCTAGGAAGATCAACACAATATATTATTTACCAAAATTCTATGATGTTATTATATGTTTATCTTCAATGTATATCTTAGGTTTTGGTTCCCTATTCTATATTTTATATATCCCATTTCCAGTTTTTCAACTAAACTTTCTATGATACCAACTGTAAAGACCTAACCCCAGATTCCCAGAGTTGGTGCCTTATTTTATTACATTGGAATATAAATAAGAAAGTATTATCCCAAAGGAATGAATATTTTAGTATCTTTGGAAAACAGGATACATACATAAGTTAAACAAAACAAACTTGAAAGGAAATACAACATATCAACTTCTTTTGAATCACACATAATCTCCTATAATATCCTTGTATGTCATTCACAATATACTTCTTCACAAATTGGAAAAATTAAAACATGTGAAAGGGGTGAGTTCAGATGCTCAGTAAGGTTAAATAATACAGTTAATGAAATTATAAACATAAACACTATGCATTATGAATAAATAAAAAGGCATGCCTTTAAAAATAAACTTGAACCTGATATAGAAGTAATAAAAACTGATTAAATAATTCCAAAAAACAAAACCATGGTTATTATACAAGTTGAATAATCAAATTGAATATAAATCTCTAGTTTCATAATGAGGGAATGCATAATTATGGACATCACAATCATTCTTTCAAGGCCTCATTCTCGGACCATACATAAACAGGTAAAAACCCAAACTAGTTTTCCTCCAGAGACCTATTAAAGCATCGAGGGGCTATAGTGGGCCCCAACCTTCACGTAATAAGTACAATTAATTACTAATATGAACTGTTACAATCATTAACAACATATAAATTCATATTGGAACTAATATATGAGATGTAAATAACCTTCCCTCAATCATTAACTATGGCCACTAACTGTTCATAGTAATATGTTGAATGGTATCAAGATAGCACATCCACAATCAAATTAATCATAAACCATTCAATAAAATATGGTATATGATATCATATAATATTAATCCCAATTTATTATAATAATCAACAGGATTGTTTAAATATATGAAAATAATCATATAAAATCTTTGAGTAATTCTTAAGATAAATACTCTTTTACTTTGTAAAGAAGAGTTCTTTTGGAAAAATCTTTGTATAAAACAAGAAGTAAATTAAGGAAGTTTTTTCATAATAAAATGAGTAATTTATGAAAAATAATGGTTGCTAAAAAGGGATTATATAGTTCCCTTGAAAATAGGTAAGAGTTTGATAAGTTCTCTTGAATCGGGCTTGTATTTTAGGGAGAATTTTTGAAAGATCCTTTTAAAACATGTACCTCCCCATAAAAGAAAGAATGATTATTTTTGGCACACATATATAGAAAATTAAAACTTAATTTGTTAGGGGTAAAGAATAATAAATAATAATTTCATTGAGGTAAGTAGAGAATAAGAATAACCCGAATGAAAATGGTTGTTCGGGTAGAAAACACTTACCTTATGTCTGAATGTGTTCTACACTTGAACTTAAATTCTTGGAAAATATAATTAAAACCATTAATTAATTAATAGCATTTTATACATTTATTTTATTCATTATAGTTTTATTATGTTCATTTATGGCCGTATTGTTAAGTTATATGTTTGAATTTTATCATTCTGGAGTGTTCATTTCCTTGACTTTCATAATCGGTTCACTTGTTTATAATTAATGGAGTTCATCTGGAAGGGATGTAATTCTCTTGAATTGGTTTTATATGAAACTTATGAACATTAAGAATAATAAATGTTCATATAATTCATTTTTTTATATGGTATGATGATGATTTATTATGTGAATCAATAATGAAAATCATTTAGATTATTTTGGCGGTATTTTGAATATTCCGAACTAGTTTTGTTGTATGTATCAATATTATGTATATATAATATTTACAGAACTTTAGATAGGTTATAATAAATATATTATAGTTTTTCAACCATAAAAAAGGTTAATGAAAATAAAAATGTATAAATTGAAGAATAAAGTTTCTTCATCCAGGAAGGGTGTAAATCGGCACCTCCTAGACGATGATTTTGTTTTTAAAATAAAAGAGAGGGAGTAAGGAGATTGATGATGGATGTGACATTAAAATGATATAATTATAGTATATATATATGATACACTATTTATCATGATCATTTGGATATATTAATTGATTGAGATACTAAGGAAATAAAATAAATAGAATTGAAATTAAAATAAAAGGAAAGAGGATTTACCTCTTCAAATATCCTCCTTGAGAACCACCTTAAGGGAATGGGTTTTGGTTTTTTTGAAAGACCAAGGGATCCTAGACGTGGGTAGGGACAAAGGAAGATTATTGGGGAAGAACTTTGACAAGATTCAAGTCTTAGAGTGTTGAAAAGAAGAGTGAGTTACGGGTGGATTTTATAGTTGATGAGAGGATTGATTTTTTAATATCTTATTCATTATTTTATGAATTTTCTCAAGAAAGGTAATAGTTTTTTATTATTGTGACCCAAATTATTAGTAAGTTCATGTGAGTTTGAACTAATTTTTTATTTCATTATCCATGATGCAAGGAATGGTGTATTTATCTTAGAATGTATTTATACCATAAATTATTATATTATACTATTAACTAAAAATCAAGTATTTCATAAAAATTCAAAAAATTCACTAAAGCCATTTTTAAATGTGTATAATTTAAAAATGGAATCCATTTTATCAGAATGATTTTATATATATGTTAAATTTAATTTTTCAATAAAATCGTTATTTACATTAAAAATATAGATTTTAAATATAAAATAGATTTTATAACTTTTAAAAATTAACTGAGGTCTCATAAATTTATTCTAAAGTCATCATGGAAATTATTTAGTTAGGAATAAATTTTTTTAAAATTAATTTTATTTTAAATAAATTTATTAATTTAAAATTTTAGTTATATATTTATTACTCAGAAAAATATCAACCCTTAATTATTAATTTCAAAAATATTCACTCTCATTTATATGGTGCCAAAATTTTATTTATAACTACAAGGGTGAGGTTTCTATTAATAAAGGTACATTACTATTCATAAAGGTATGTTACTATTTATGAGGGTAAGTTACTAATTTCCAAAAAATTAATTTAATCTTCTCATACTCTAAATATCTTACTAATCGCAACCGTGTTTGTAAGTTTTTTAAAAATCAAATCACACAAACGGAAAATTAGGTTCCTTATATAGGATATAAAAAGTTTTTTTTATAGAGACTCGGTATTTAATGAATTAAATATTAAATTTATTTGAAAATTATTGGTATTCTAAACTTTTAATATGAAAATAAAATTAAATTAGCTTTCATGTGTATGTACGACCTACTATCTCCATGAATGGTGTATTTTATTTTCTGAATAAGACTTTTATGAATCACTATTAATATAAATGTAATGAATATATATATATATATATATTTATTTATTTATATTTATATCATGTTTATTATTCTTGATTTTATTAAATCAGGATCTATTTAATATGATTAAAGATAACCATTCAAAATGTGTATGAAAAACAAAGCTGTTATTAACCAAAACATAACTTTAACATGAAATTTTTAATAAGGGAGCAATATAAATTCATATGTAATCAGTATATGATATTATATACATGAATATAGATATATTTAATATGTATAATAAACTTATATTTATTATACAAGAGATTTTAATGTATACTAAGGATGTAAAGACTTAAAGTAAATGATTTTTGTCACACTTTTATTTATGTGGGACACATGTCTTATACACTTCTTATTTCATTTGTTTGGTTTATATACTACCCAGGAATGTATTTTATGAGTATTATCCTGAATATTATGTTATTTTTATATCCATATAATTTTCTTTATTTAATGTGGAATATGATTCTATTAATTATAAAGTGGTAAGGGTTAATTTCACAATTTCATTAATATTCGGGATTGTTTTACGTAAGTATCTATTTAGGAATACTTATCTTCTATGTCCATGTTTCTTAAAACAATTTCCAAAATATTTTTAAAAAAAAATTAAAAAAATTAAATTTATTTTTACACAATTTATAATTTTTACTAAATGGTATTAAAGTGATATTTTTTTCATTTTCCAAACTAGGTACTTTGTGACTTTCCTATCAAAAGTAGGAGAGGAATTTTTTTCAAACTTATACAGCATGAATATATTTTTTCACTTTCATGATTACTTAATGTATTGAATCTTCCATTACAATCTTACAAGGTTATTATCAATGAAAATTTTTTCATTTAAAATTACACATCATTTTAAGAAAATAAAAGGTTTTCAAAGAATAAATAATATTTTCTTTATGATTTATTTTCAAGTGATATCAAAAAATTATTTTCCATTCATGATAAAAAAAATTGATGTTACTTATGATTTATTAGGTATATTTTTCATGGATACTATACCTATTATTTCTATGGTTAATTTATGTTTATGATGTAATGATATTTCTGAAACCCATTTCTTTTTCATTGGTTATGTTATGATGGAATGATGTTTATGAAACTTATTAATTTTTTATTGGTTCTAAACTGAATAATGAATTATGTTCTTATCGAAAACATATGTATACTTATAATTATGTTATGGGTTGTAACTATATATCCCAAAAATGAATTGGGTAATTATATTATATCTCATGAGATAGACATAACTAGAATGGGGATTGAACTTGGTTTAGACATGACTGGAACAGGAAGTGAAACCAGTTCAGTAAAAGAATTTTCCCACCATGATGGTATTGGGAAGGAACCTTGACTACTAATCTTGTTTGTGGATTGAACCCATCCCACTATGAAAGTCTGGTAAAATATCTTTGACTAATAATTAAATGATTTTCTATGTTAATTTTTTTCATAATTTCGTGTTTTATGTCAAAGTTATTCTTTAATGATTCAAGTCTTATGAATTTTAATGATTTGTTTAATGACTCCAAATTATGATCTTTGATATGTAGGGTATAATTTTAAAATTTTATATTCATATTCGTATACTCTTAGTTTAATGTTATGATTCATATCTCCCTTTTTACACTAACTGATCATCTAAGCTCACCCTTTTTACATGTTCCTTTTCCTCATGTTATAAATAAAGGTTTTAGGTATAAATTTTAAATGGGAATATCTTTTTGGGAGATGTTTAATATCATTCACTATATTATAATAATGTGTTTCATGTTTCCAAATGAACTAAAATTTTATGGTCATTGGGAATGTTTTTGTGAAATGTAATGAATATTCATTTAAAAACAATGTAATATCTGTGTGAAAAAATCCTAGGTCATTATATGACTTACTCTATATATGACCCTTAATGTGAACTTATAAAACATGTATGCCTATATAGTACATTGATATTTAAACCATGAATTACTTCATAGTTCAATCCATGTATTTTGTATGGTGTGTATAGCCATGTAGAGTCCAATAAATATACATAATATATACCACTGGCAATGCTTGTAAAGTACCTAACATGTATGATGACCATACGCAAATTGTAAAAGATGAATAATATAGAAAATAATAATTAATCATTTATTCCCACACAACATTCCAAAAAATGGCTCAGTAAGTACCTAGTGTGGAAACAAACCAATTACAGGGCTTAAACAACCAACTACACCTCATGTAGTTTGTGTATTGATTAATTATACCATGTTTTAACTCACCCAACATATATATCTTGGTTGATAAATTAAATGAGTTGTAATGCATGACATATTGTGTATATCGCTAGAAATATGTTGTTTAATATATTTCTATCCACCTACACAACATGCCTAAAGACTCTTTGTGTATCTCACAAATGTTATCACATGTTATATGACATGTACAACTAGAAAATGGTACTGTAATTTACATCTGGATATATCTCTTATCTTGCAGTCAATAAACACCATATAATGATATTTTTTACTTTAACCACATGGATTACCAGGATTTACACAGAGTCTGTAACACCATTAGACATTTTGAAATATTTTTTCAAATAAATTTAATTCCTTTGATAGTTTGTGTCATACGCAACACCAAGTTTTAATGAACTATAATATACTATTAATATTATTATTAAAACATTACTATTGTAGCCTAGTAATTAAACATGGAAAATTGAATAGTAATAAAAAAATTAAATATTAAATATAATTATTTTATATAAATAAATAATATTTTAAAAAATTAATTAATATTTATTAAATTTTTTATATGTTTTCAAAATACTATTTTCTCAAAAAATGTTTCTATTACTTTTTGAGAAAAAATAATAAAAGTAATTTTTTCAACTTTTACAAAATTAATTTCAACAAATAAACTACATTTTTGAAATATAAATCTCTAAATTATGTTTAACTTATTTTTTTATAACTTTTCAAAAAGTTTAATTTTTCGATTAATATTAAAAAATACATATTTTTATTAAAAACAACCTTTTATATTTTATTTTAAATTTGGTTTTAAAATTAAAATTATTTCAATTATATATTTATTAATTCAATTTAGTTCATAGTAATAAATTTTATATTTAATTTTTATATTAAATATTTCTATACATAAGAAACTTTTCTCTTTTAAAAACTTCTTTTTTGACGCATCTATAAGTTTAATTTTATATTCAATTTTAGAATTATTTGAATGGAATTTAGAAAAATGGATTCCATATTTTTAATAATAATAATTAATATTATATAATAATGTCAACTTAATTTTTTTTATAATGAATATTAAAAATAGTAGAAACTAATTATCGCGTCTAGGGTAAAAATTGGTTTACTGGGGGTTAAACTAAACATATAAGGGGTAAAATGGAATAAAATCTTTTAAAAATCAAATTTTATTGATATATTCGGACATTATATCATCTAAGGTTCTATAATGATCCATTTTTTAGCCTTGTGAAATGTTTAAAAAGTGGTTACACTTTTTACATTTCAAAAACTCAAAGTGTTTCCTCTCCCCCATTTATAAAAGGCCACCCCCTATCCTCTTCACTTCACACTTCAAAACCCATTTGGTTCATCAAATACCTATAAAAATACATTCCATAATTCCTTATAAACATATTATAGGCCCTTGTTTTATAAGGTAACCCTTCTAAGAGGGATTTTGGTATTAACCTAAAGGGGTTATCCGAAGAATTGGTATAGTCCTTGACCATGAATTTTCATTTTATTTTTTCTATTACTATTTAAAATATTATTAAAAAATGATGATATAAAAAATAATTATATAAAATATACTGAAATTTTATTATTTTAATTTAATTACCAACATTTATCTCCTCCTCCATCAAGTGGGATACGAAACTTTTGATCGTGTGTACGGCAGACTATTGCCTCGTGAACTGATGTAATTCATTTTAAATCACCACCTCTTCTGGATGGATATAATTATGAATTTAAAATATGTATATAATATTTATTTAATAATTATACTTATTTAATTATAATATCACATACACCTTCATACATTCCATTTTGTGGGAATACGACAACATCGCTTATGTGTACGGTGGACAGTCGTCCCATAAAGTGATATGATTCGTTCTTCACATATGATTTGCACAAAAGGTAGTAAGGATAGATTTAAGAAAAATGTGTGATATATATGAAATAAAAATTACTCTATAGTTTTAATATATTATTCCCCTTTTTTATTGAATCTGTCAAGAAAATGGAAACAACATTCACGCGTATGTATGACTTACCATCTCCATGAATGGTGTAATTCATTTTTTATATCTAGAAATAATAGATTAATATATATAAATATATAATAAATATATATGATATTTATATCATTCTTAACATTATGTAAATTATGAAAAAATTATCAAATTAAAGGGACCAAAAATATAAAATTGAAACATATATGAAAAATAAATAATTTATTACATGAAACATGATTTTAACAAGTAATTGATAATAAACTGGTAATCAAAGGTTCTAAGTAAATTTTATATGGTATGATACATATTATTAGGGTTATGTAATAGATTTATAATAAACTTATATTTATTATAAATAACTTTTTTACATGTATGAATAAATTACAGACTTAAGGTAAGTGATTTTCATCTCACTTTGATTTTAGTGGGACACATGCCTTATATACCAATTGTTTATTTTGTGTTGTGTATAAATATCCCATGAATGTATTTTATATAATTATAATGATAATTATTGGATGCAGATATCTATTCAATTTTCATTTATTTATGGTACTCATGATTCAAAAATTCCCAAAGTCGTAATAGTTTTATGAAACAATCTCATTATTTATCATGATTTTTGATGATTATATTTCTAATGATGAATTATTATGATCTACATCTCAATAAACACCTGTATTTTATTATAATATAGTTATTTTTTTAGAATACATGTTTTCCTTTATTTTTCCTCTCTTTATTCATTAAATATTTTAAATTAATGTTTTTAAGGAAAAACTGAATTTATTTCTCTTTTTTGGTCAAAAACCCTTTTTCTTTCATGTCCATGTTTTCTGAAAATTTTTTAAAAAAAAAATTATTTTTTCTATGATGTTTTTTTAAATAATTTTTTACAAATGTTTGAGATTTTAAAAAATTATTGAAAATTAATCTTCTTACATTTTCGGAACAAGGATCATTTTACTTTTTACCAAAAATATAAAAGTAATCTTTGTTTAATATATATATAATGAACAAGGTTTTCCACCTCCATGACCACTCAATGATTTGATGCTTCATTAAAAAAATCATGTTTACTTTCAAATAAAATTTTTACCTTAATATTTTAGAAATTATTAAATTTTAAATAAGTGATTTCAATGGAAAAGATATTTTCCTCAATAATTTTTTAATTGTCTTTTATGGAATTTATATTCATCAATGAAAAAAACATTTGGCATTGATTGTATTTTAATGGGGATATTATCCAATGGTAGCACCCAGATTATTTATTTGGAATGTTTAGGTTTATGATTATGATCAAAATATGTTTATGAAATTTTTTCCTTTTCCATGGGTTATTATATGATGAATTTATGAAATGTTTATAAAACCTATTTATATACCAAAAGTAATGCTACCATGAAATTTTTATAAAACTAATTTAATTTTTCATAGGTTATGGTATGGTGAATGTTTTATGGTATTTTGTCACACAATTGTATGGATTATGTGAAGGTTGGGATTTATATCTCCCTCCAATTCATTAGGTAAATTTTTATATCTCATTGGATAATGATGGGAAATAATCTGATGTGCTTGATACGGAATAGGAAATAGGCTAATTTTCTTAATCCACTATAGGAAATAGTTGATGATGATTGATCCGTTATGAAATGGTAAATAGGTTTATTTTTTATGAGTTATGATTTGATGTTCTTGGATTTTAACCCTAGAAAATGAAATTATTTCTATACTTATGATGGAGGAACACTTATATGACTTAAACCTATGGTTCATGAATTATTTATAATGGTTTTTCACTTTTATGTCTCATGTCTTTTGAAATGATAATGTTTTACACCGTGGATCATGATTATGATAAATCAAAGATTGTGTATGAACTTTTTATGTTATATTTATATTCTCATTAATTTATTATTCTATTATGATTTCATATGATCATAGATTGATATCTTTCATGTTTTCCTTTACTGGGAATCTGAGCTCACCATTTATTATGTTTCCATTCCACAAGTTATGAATAAATTTTGAAGTATGTTATTACTATGTAGAGTACTAAATGATAATATATTTATGGGTGATGTTGAATATATTTTTTAAAATAAGAAGATTTTGTAACTATTATCCAAAGATAATATACCTTTACGATCCTTGATCATGTATTTGAAAATTTTATTGAATATTAATCTATTAAGATGTAATATCTATGTATGAAAATCTTGGGTTGTTAGATTTGGTATCAAAATAAATGTTTAGTTATCCTTTGGAACTAGGATGAGAAAACATTATTGAGAACCCTAGGGGTAAGTCTTTAAGTATGAGTCAAAGTCTATGAAAATGTAATAGAATATTGGTGGAGGATAGAGTGGGTGGTTAACAATAAATTACATCCATTTATATATAATATAAGTGGATTTTTCTCTGAAACCGTTTTACCTAGGGGTAATAACTTCGAAAATAGTCTATTGAGTTGGAATCGATCATCACTTGGTTCAGGAAAATGGGCCCTACTATGCACCTGGTTTGACAGTCCTGGGGGATATTCTTTAGACATTTACCAAAAATTTACTAACCATCATAAATTATATGAATATATGATGACCATAGATTACCTAGGTTAAACCAAATGTGATATAGATTGAAAATAAGGTGTCAAAATTTAGTTATCCTATAAATTATTTTTCCTGATTTTTTATTCTAGTCAAAGATGCCTGATAGTCATGAAGACTATTTTGTTTTTTAAAATGGAATGAAGATAGAATTATAAATTTGGGGTAGTGAAAAGTATTCTCAAATATTATAGTATCTTATTTGAGATTAGTTATATAAATTCTCTTATATCATGAAAAGTATCTAGGAATTTTAATTCCTATCTCTAATTATTAGATGTTTAATTAACTATGAAAACCCCCAATGGAATGACGATCGCATCTCAAATCTGTTATTTTTTTCTAGTTGAATTTTGTGGGAATGTTCTTCCTATAAATCTTGGTATTCTCCCTTAGGTTGAATTTGATGTTATCTTAGGAATGTATTTTATTTCTCTATATAAATACCACATAAATTATTTTTTAATGGAATCCACATTTGATATTTCGAACCAACCTATGATTTTATATTAGTGTGAAAATAAATAGAAACTTATGATGGAAATCTCATACATAGTATGGTTATTGATTCCCATTAAAAGGTGGTTTTATCTCAAATGTTTGGGAAGAAACTCAACATCGGTGATATGAAATTTTTGAAAGAGTTTTGTTATACCTTTTAGAAGAGTTTCCTAGTCTTCTATTGAAACATGATATTGAGTTCTCAATAGAAATCATACATGAGGCCACATCTATTTCCAATTATCTATATAGAATTTCCTTGATTTATTTGTTGGAATTGTAGGTAAAACTCTCGTAGAAACTTGAAAAATGATTCATTCATCCAAGTGTGTTACCTTTGGGTGAACCAGTTATTTTTTTAAGAAAAAATATACATCAATGTGGCTCTATATTAATAAGATATCAATAAAGAAAAAGTTTCAACTACCTCGTATTGATGACTTGTTTTATCAAATACACGAAGCTCAATACTTTTCTAATATTTTCCTTCATTCTGGATATCATAAATTGAGGATCCAAAAGGAGGATATACCCATTCCATTATTCCATATAAGATATGGAAACTATGATTATATAGTGATTCTATCTTATCTTACAAATTAACTCTCTATCTTAATGGATTTAATGAATAGAATCTTTAGATATCACCTTGATTGGTTTTTTGTAATCTTTATAGATGATTTTTTTATCTATTAGAAGAAAAAGTATAAATATAAATATCGTATGATAATGGTACATAAGACCATAAGGACGTATAAACTGTAAGAAAAAATTATAAAGTGTGAATTTTGGAAAGAAAATGTTGCATTTTCAGTTAATATCAGGAAAGATTATATCAGTGGATACATCAAAGAGAGTGGATATTGAATATTATCCAAGACCAACCATGGTGAATGAGATATGAATTTTTCTTGGTTTGGATGGATATAATAAATAGTTTTTAGAGAATTTCTCATGACTATGTAACCTACTCATCAAGTTAACTTGGAAGGTATCCAAGTTCATCTGGATATATGAATGCAAGGAAATTTTCAAGGCACTGAAGAGAATATTATTAATTTCATATTTGGTTACATTATCGGGTAGTGGATAAGGGTGTGTAATCAATTGTGATTCATCCAAGTGGCTGGACAAGCCCATTATGGAATGCATGGAAGTCCCTCCACAATTGAAAGATATCTCAATTGTTGACATGCAATGTGACATGACTCAACAAAATTGTCTTCCAGATCATATTAAGTGAGATATGTTGTGTTATTCCTTCATGGACTCTGAAACATTGATTTGGACACCCAGCATTTGTGGTAGGTTCACTTTTAGGGAGTATTACAGGCACTTATGTGGTAGGACTGTGGATTATCCTTTATGGTTGTAGAATTTTAAAAGGCCTTTCATTCTCCCTTATAAATACCAGATGTTATGGAATATTTGGAAAGTCAAGATACATGTGCAACACCTCCTATAGAGAACGAGCATCTATTTGGCCTCTGTCTGGTATTTGTGCACATAGGATGAGGAAACAATTCATCACCTTTTCTTCACCTGAAAATTATCTTGAAGATTTTGGAATCATCTTCAATAGGTCTTTGGGACTCCCTTATCAATGCACAGTCTGTATGATTTTATGACATCGGTCACTACTATTGGTCAAATTCAGGAGGTTTTATCACTTCAAACTTATGTTATAGTTTCTTTTGCTCAGATTTGGAAGGCGAGAAACCAGGTTTTTTTTTAAAACCGCTAACCCTCTTTAAAGTTTGGTCTGAATATTGTGTATAGGGAAGTGAAGGCTTCTTCTAAGATACAAATAGGTGAAATGAATAATATTATTTCTGATCATATTACGCTGAAATTTCTTTGTGTACCTGGAAGGGTAAAGTATCCTTTGATGTTGAAATCAATTAGATGGATTTATCCCATCTCATCATGGCTGAATGTGAATGTTGATGGTGCTGAATCTGGTTCCCCAGGTCCTTCGGGGTGTGGTTGGGTGTTTTGAAACCATCGGGGCTTCGTTAAGGGCTGATTCTATCACTATATTGGAATTGGTTCTATGATTTATTTTGAATTATGGGTGATGATTAAATTTGTCAACTATACTGTCCATAATGGTTGGAGGCACATATGGGTGGAATCTAACTCATGTACAGTGGTGCAAATTCTACAGACAAGGTCCAGGGATGTTCCTTGGAGGATTATTCCATCATTGATTTCATGCCTACGTCTTCTCGAGTGTCTTCACCTGGAGGTCACTCATGTTTATATAGAGTCAAACCAGGTTGTTAATGCTCTATCCAAGATGGTTGTTATGGAGTTCTCATCATGATGTTCCTTTTTCACCCAGGAATTATGATCACATATTATTGACCTAGATGTGTGGGGTGTGTTTTATTCTCACATTTGTAAACCCCCTTTCTCTACCACTTTTTCAGTTTTTAATATTTTGTAAGGAGCGGTCTTTGTCTGAATCATGAACCTACTCTTATATAGTTAGCAGTGGTAATTTTTTCATTAAAGATATGGAGGAATTATATTTATGGACAAAGGTGTGATATATATATTGATCGTAAAATATTGAACTATATATTCACATATATTTAGTTGAATATTTTATATAGAATATGGTTTGAAATGATTAAAGAATATAATTCCTTGATACATTACCACCCTAGGAAAGTGAACAAGGTGGTCAATGCTTTGAGTCAAGGGGGTCATTCTAGCTTATCTATGTTGATGATCACAAAAGATCCAATATTTTTTTATTTTTAAAGGATAGTTCTATAAATACTTAAGGGAAGGGAGTAATCCTATCATTCTCAAATTATTGTTTAACGATATATATAATTGAAGATTAAAGAGAAGCAGAAGGATTATATAGAGCTAAAAAATAAGGTGAGAAATGTTTCTGAGTTTAACCTTAATCATGATATAATGATAAGGTTCAATAATAATGTATGTGTTTCTTCCATAATAGATTTTAAGAAATAGCTTTTAGAGGAAGATTATAGTTCTTCATTCTCTATTCATCCTAGATATACAAATATGTTTCGAAATGGGAAAGAGTATTTCTGGTGGTATGTCCTAAAATAGATATTGTAAAGTTTGTATCTTGATGCTTTGTATTCTGGCAAGTTAAGGCTTAGAGACAAAATTCTATAAGATGTTATAACCATTACCCATTACAAAATAGAAATGGGAAAAAATCAACATGGATTTTGTCTTTTGACCCCAAAACATCTTAAGGGTGAAATATTATATAGATTTCAGTCAATCACCTTATAAATTCATCACACTTAATCTATATTAGAAAATATTTCTATTTGGATAATATTTGTAGAATATACATTAATGTAGGGTAATGGTGCCATGGATTGTCATATTCCATTGCATATCATCAGGATTTGAGGTTTACCTAAAAGTTTTCATGAAGTCTTTAGTAAGATCTTGATATGAAGTAGAGTTTCAGCACCACCTATCATCCTCAGATAGTTAGTCAGTCATGGAGAGTCATTTAAACCCTAATGGGTATGTTGAGATCTTATTCTATGGATTTAAAAGGTGCATCAAATCTACACCTCCATCTAGTTGGTTTTTTTTACAATAATAGTTTTCACTCAAACATTCAGATGGATTCTTATGAATTCCTCTATAGAAATAAGTGTAGAACTCCAACATGTTGGTATAAAGGTAGATAAATAAATCTATTGGAACCTAATTTTTTTGAGGAAATTTTATAGAAATTCTTATCCATTTAACAACAAATAAGGGAAACACAAAGTCCGTAGAAAATTTATGCTAACAATCATTCGTGAAATCTATAATTTTAAGTTAGTGACAAGTTGTTTGTAAGAAGTTATCCATGGAAGAAGATTATGAGATTTGGAATGAAGGTAAAACTGATTCCTACGTATAATTTTCCCTTTGAAATTTTCTATCATATTGGAACCATATATTATCACATTTAACTTCCACTAAACCTCTCTCAATTTCACAAGAACCACCCACAACAAATTACTTACAAGATCCATAAAATATACTAAAATAAGAGGTTGTACCACTAGATAATTGTTTTTATTATGAGGAAATGTTTTTGGGGAATCTGTATCATATAGAAAAAGTAATACTAAACAAGACCACTCACCTACTCAAAGTTTTTTGGTGAAACCACAAGATTGAGGGAGCAATGTGGGAACCTAAGGATTTAATGAGGTAGAAGAATACTTAGATTTTTTACCAAAGTGAAAAAAATTTGAAGATGAAATTAATTTTAAGGGGGTTATAAATTAAAATTCATATATTTTATGAAATATATTTTTCAAATAAATTTAATTCCTTTTATATATTGGGTTAGAAGCAACACTTATTTTTAATTAACCGGTATATACTATTAATTTTATTATTAAAACATGACCATTATAACATATTCATTAAACTTGGAGATATGAATGGGAATAACCAAATTTTAAAATTAAGTATAATTTTTTTATATAAATAATTCCTATTGATAAAAAAAGTAATTAATTTTTATTAAAGATTTTATATATTTTGAAAATACTATTTTCTCAAAAAACGATTTCATTTATTTTTATAAAAAAATATTAAAAATATTTTTTTAACCTTTTTGAAAAATTATTTTAAAAAAAAATTGAAATCTACATGTTAAAAATATCTTGAAGTTAATTTTTGATAGTTTTCTAGAAAGATTAATTTTTCAATGAATAGTAAAAAATCATGATTTTTTATTAAAATTTGTCGTCTTAATTAAATAATTTACAACATAAATTCTATTTTAAGATTGTTTTAAAAGTAAAATTAGTAAAATTATATATTTATTAATATATTTAAGTTAATTTTAATAAAATTTATGTCTAATTTTAATATTAAAACTTTTTAAACGTATGAAAAGTTTCTCTTTGGAAAACCGCTTTTTCATCGTGTATGTGGGTTAATTTTTAAATTTACCTTTTCCAACTAAATGAGTAGAATTTCGAAAATTGTATTAAATATCTGGAATCATCATAATAAATATTATATAATAATTTCAAATTAAGTTTTGTTCATAATGAATAGTAAAAACTTATTACCATGGTTAAGGTTAAAATAGGTTTAGCGAGGGTTAAACTAAAAAGATAAGGTGTGAAATGACATATAAACTTGTAAAACTATAATTATATGGACATATTTAGACCTTATAACATTCTGGGTTTTATAATGAGCCATTTTAGATCCTTTTTGAATGTTTAAAACATGGGTAAACCTTCTTATTTTCAAAAATTCCAAGTGTGTCTATGGCATCCCTCCTTTTATTACATAACTTTTCATTACATTTTACAAACAGAGGATCTTTAAATTCTAGTGTCTTGGAAATCAAGAATATAACACATGAAAACATCAATAATTCTTTTAATACCCTTTAAAATATTCTTGAAATGCTCATCCTAAGTACAATTAATGCATCTCATGACCTGGTAACATACATCAAATGAAAGGGTGATCAGAAGGCCCAGTAAGGAAAATAAGTGAAATAGTTTACATTTGAACTTGAGCGATATCAATAAAAACATAGGGATAAAGTGGAATATCATAATAATAATAACTTGAAAAATAACTTTAAAATTTCTCTACAACATTTAATTTAGGCATTCATAGAAATATCACCAAGGTACATCCCCAAGGTGTCATAAAAATTATCAAGGTTATTCACCAAGGAATCGTAAAACTTGTCATATCTAGAGATTAAATTCTTTTACAAATGCATTGGAGAGATATCAAAGAGCACCCTTAATATTTCTTTATTATCATGTGATATACATAGATCATCATCAAAAATTTCATAAATAACCCATATAGAAAAAAATAAATGGGTTTTATTTCAAAATTGTGATGCTTTAAAAGTCTTAAAAACATTATTGTTATGTCATTTATAACCAATGGAAAATTAATGATGGTTTAATGTATGTTAATTACAGAATCAAATATATTATTTTTATGTATTTATTAACACCCCTAGAAATGAAATAGGTTTTTGAATTCACATAAATAAATTAAAAGAATTTCTTGAGAAAACGATAGAGAGATTTTGAGATGAAATTCCTACAGCATAACAGTTATATAACATTGTTTTAGAAAACATTAAAAAGATAGGTTAAAATGGTCACATACTCATAAATAACTCATAATACAATATATCTAAAGAATAAAATAGAAATAATATCATGGTATAGATATTTTAATGACATACCACGTGAAAATGAAACTTGAAATAAAAGAGAAGATGTGATTTCTTTTACGAAAATTCAACATCCTAACGGCGTCACTTAAAAATTAAAGAAATGAATCGATGAGAGAAAAGGGTAATATCATCATATGGAAATAAAAATTACAGTAATAATGATACATAATATCATACCCCAACAGATGAAAATAGAAATTCAAGGACATAACATAAAATAAGTGTTGACTAAAGTGGGTGAAAGGTTCCCTTACCTTGAAGAGTAACTTCAAAAACTCAAAGGTTGGGACCTTGGGGAATTGAGGGAACCTTGGTAAGACTCCTTGGGAAGTAAAAAGACCATATATTTGTTTAGGAGTAATTTTTAATGAATATAATGAAGAAATGATTTGTTATTTATATCAAAAGTGAGCGAATATTTTGTTAATTTCCAAGGGACACCTCATTAGTGGTATTTGAAATACCATGGGCTTTCCCAAGGTATTTTCCCATGGTATTAGCCACTTGGGACACCTTATAAAATATTTTACTGTACAATAGTCTACCATAATTTTTACATCATTTTTACATCATTAATGATTTCATTAAACACATCAAAACTCAAAAGGGTATTTTTACTATTCACTAAAAAAACATTATATAAATTTTTATAAATTCACCCTAACATAATATCAATGATATGAATTCAAAAATGAACTCCATTTTATGAAAATAATTTCCTAATTATGAGATAATTAATTTTTAAGTAAAAACACGATTTTCCAGAAAAAATATTAATACTTAACTAATAATTTTTGAAACAGTTATTTACTTATGCTATTATATCACATTAACAATCAACATGAATAAATTATATTTATACTTTCTTAAATGATGTTAATATTTCATTGGTCACATTAATATTCATAATGGTAATATTACTATTCATAAGTTAGTATTCACCAAAAATTAACTTGATCTTATTAGAATCTAAATTTCTTATTGATCACAACTATAGAAGTCCATTTTTTTAAAATAATTTCGCATTGTAAATTATTCAAATTATAAAAACTATTTTAAAATAACTTTTTTCCAATATTCATAAATAATATGGAACATCTATAAATTCATCCTGTTTTTATTTTGACATTTGAAATTCACAAATTTTACCATAATAAGAAATGAAAATTTTATTTATACAATATTATTACAGAAAGTAACTAAGGCCTCGTTATATAACCCTTTATAACACCTACATAGGACCTAAGGGTAAGGTGTGAAATAGTATTAAAATCTTGGGGCAGATAGGACAACATTTCCTGAGTGGTGATTTCAATTAGCTTTAACTTCTCCCAAAGGCGATTACATTCAAGATTAATATGTTAAATCTCAGCTTGGGATTGGTCCAGAGCAATTCCCACTAATGAAACCTCCTTCCCAAGCTCCAAATGATGGGATTCGTATGGTCCGAGTCTACTCAATGAGGACATTGACTCTTATTTATGTATTAATTAACCATTATCATTTGTATTTATAAACAATAATCATAATGTTAGGAGTATAGTTTCCTACGATCATATTAACCAACGGTCATATAACAATTGAATCCCAACTGTCTCATTTGAATTATACTCACTTCATTAATAAAAGGATATAGTTTTGTTGAGTACAAAATAAAATAACATGCAAAATAAGGAAACAAATATTATTCAAAATTTTGGGGTATTACATTCTTCCCCCATTAAAAAATTTCATCCCTAATATTTCAACTCTAACCCTATGACGATAAAAGTTTTGGGTACTTCTACCTCATATACTCATCTGGTTCCCATGTGGCTTCTTTACATTTTTGGTTCCTCCACAACACCTTAACAAGGTGGGTAGTCTTGTTGTGTAGAACCTTGTCTCTACGATCCAAGATCTCTATCGACTGCACCTCATAAGAGAGTTCAGGTTCTAGTTATACCACCTTTGGATTAAGTACATGTAAAGGGTTAGGTATTTACTTACTCAAGAGGGATATGTGTAATAAATCATGATCTTGTGCTAGATTTGGAGTCTGTGCATGTTGATAGGCCATTGATCATACACGATCAAGGATTTCATAGGGCCCAATGTACTTAGTGCTGAGCTTCCCTTTCTTCCCAAACCTCATGACTCTCTTCCAAGGTGATATTAGAAGAAATAATTTTTCACTAACATCAGACTCCAATTCCCTTCAATGGTTGTCGGCATAGCTCTTTTACTATATTTCATAAGCTATAATGTGTTGCTGGATGGAATGAAACTTCTCTGCCATCTCTTGCATAAGATCAGGCCCAAGAAGCTTTCTATCACAAGCTTCATCCCAATAGGTAGGATTTATACATATATTCTCATATTGAGCTTCATAGGGTTCCATTTGAATTCTCTAAAGGAAACTATTATTATAATATATCTCAACTAATGGAAGATAATGATACCTTCCACCCTTAAATTACATTGGTCATGTTCTCAGCATGTCCTTGAGTGTTTGAATAGTTCTTTTAGATTTTCCATCAATTTTTAGGTGATAGGCCATACAAAAATCCAATTTGGTAATCAAATCATGTTGAATACTTCTCTATAATTTTTATGTGAACCTCAAATCATGATCAAATATGATATAATGTAAAACTCCATGAAGCCTTACTAATTCTTTCACGTAAATCCTTGAAAATTGATCAAGAGATAAATCTTCTCTAATAGAGATAAAATGGGCAGTCTTGGGAGATGGTCTACAATAACCCATATCACATTGTTTCCTTTGGAAGTTCCCGGGTGACCAGTGAAAAATTACATTGTGATATTGTCCAACTTCTATATGGTAATGGTTATTGGTTGTAATACCTCTTTAGGAAGTTGTCACTCTACCTTCACTTGCTGACATACCAGGCACCTTTTAGTGTAGTCAGTAATCTCCCTTTTCAAATTATCCTACCAATAATTATCACGAAGGTACCTATACATTTTTTTTCTTCCCAAATGTATAGATAAAGTCGAGCTATGAGCTTCATCTAAAAGCTCCTTCTTTATTTCTAGAATTGATGGAAAACATAGTCTTGTACAAAATTTATGTACACCTTCTTGATCAATATTGAACTCGGGAAACTTTGCATCCTTCATAGCCTCAAACTTCTTCTATAATAAAGGATCTTCTTTATGAGATTTCTTGATCTTCTCTAGTAATGATGGTTGATAAATCATTTGGTACATGGTTTATTATATACCTTCCCATATAATTCCCATGCCTGTCTTCACTAGGTCTTGGATAAAGGGATCTCTTTGAATCCTCATCATAGACAAAACAACTGAGTCTTTCTTATTTAATGCACCAGTGACATTTTTTACTCTTCTGGGGTGATAATGAATTTAACAATCATGGTATTTAAGAAGTTTCAACCATATCCTCCATCTCATGTTCAATTACTTTTGTTTGAAAGTATACTTCAAACATTTATGGCCTTTGTATATATCACATTTCTCCCCATAAAGTTAGTACCTCCATTTCTTCAGAGGAATAAGAACCACAGGCAGCTCAAGATCAAGTGTAGGATAGTTCTTCTCATGAGACTTCAACTATCGAGATGCATAAGTAATGACTTTGTCATTTTTCATGTGGATAAACCCAATCCCTTTCATAGATTCAGGTCTAAAAATAATTAATCCTTCTCCCCTTGAAGGAAGAGTTAACATGGGTGTAGTAACCAATCTATTCTTCAGTTCTTGGAAACTTTCCTCACACTCCTTTGTCCTAACGAACTTGACCCTTTTTCAAGTTAACTTGGTTAATGGATTAGAAAGTCACGAAATTTTTTTCATAAACCTTTTAAATATCTTAATAATCCAAAGAAACTATGAATATCAGTTATTATTATTGGCTGAGGCCACTCCTCTAAAATTGTTGTCATTGTAGGGTCAGCTTTGATTCCATCATTGGTTATAATGTTCCCCAAGAAAGAAACTTGTTGAAACCAAAATTCACATTTTCTGAACCTTCCAAAAAAATTATCCATCTGTAGAGTTTGAAAAATTACCCTTAACTGATCATTGTTCTCCTATAAACTTTTGGAATATATCATAATATCATCAATAAAACAACCACAAAGTTATCAAGGTAGTTCTTAAAGAATTTATTCATTAAATCCATAAAAATAGTAGGAGAATTAGTCAAGCCAAAGGGAATAACAACAAAATCATGATGCACATATCTTGATCAGAAGGAGTTTTTTGGAATATCTTCTTCCTTCACCCTTAATTTATGATTACTAGATTGATGGTCAATCTTAGAGAATAATTGATCCCCAAAAAGTAGGTCAAATAAGTTATAAATTCTTGGAAGAGGGTATTTTTTCTTCATTGTGATCCCATTCAGTTCTCTATAATCAATGCACAGCAACATTGATCCATCCTTCTTCTTCACAAAGAGAAAAGGTGATCCCCAAGAAGACACACTCAGTCAAATAAACCTATTTTCAAATAGATCGTGGAATTTTTTTTAAATTATTCAAGCTCCAAATTTTCAATCCTATATGGGGTCTTTGATATCGGGTGATATCCTGGTACAAGTTCAATGGAGAACTCTACCTCTCTTTCTGTGGGAGGTCTGGGTAACTCCTCAAGAAATATGTCAATGTATTCCCCAATGATGGGGACATTTTATATCCTTAAAATGCCATTTCTTTATTTATAGTCACCAATAAACTCCATAAAGAAGGATATAGGAGGTTCTTCTAGACAAAGATCAGGTTGATATATCTCTCCTTGGAAGAAAACTATAGGTTTTCAATTAAAGACTATTGATATTTCCTTGATCATGCATTTGATCATAGCAGTATACTTTGAGATCTAGTCTATCCCTAGTATTATGTTGAATTAAATAATGGGAATAATTACTAGATTTCTGTTAATATTTTGCTCACTAAATTATATATTATAGTTTCTAAACAGTGATGATTGTTGGATAATCCCACTAGGATTCTTGAAAGATAACTCTACTTTAAGAAATTCCGGGGTTGATTCTAAATTCTTTGAAAACATGGAGGAAATAAAGGAATGCATAGAACTATAATAAAAAAAATTACTTTCTACCTTTTATATAACAACAATAGTACCTTCCACCACATCATTTTTCACTTCAACATCAGTCGTAGTGATTGATAAATCATGACCTTGATCCCTTGCCCTTTACTGAGGCTGATGGTGATTCCCCTCCACTACTCTTAGATTTGGACAGTGATTGGAAAAGTTCTAAAGTTTTCCACACTTATATAATTGACTTCAAGTAGGGCCTTCACTATCTTCCCTTTTTTGTTAGAGTTGGGAAGTTGAGGCTTCACCTCACTATGAAAATTATGTGTGATATGGCCATCTCTTCCACACTTATAGCACTTTCCTCTCCTGAGAAGACTGTTCCTCGAATTCTTCTTTCCACATTGATTACAAATAGGACATTGAACTTGCTTTCCTCCTCTTCTCTGATCAAATATATTCCCTAATCTTGGATCTATCAATCTCTTATTTTAATTGTATTTATAAGACCATTGCGTCTCACTGAACTTCAATTAAACTTTCATGGCACTCTGCACGATTTACTCATAACTATCATATTCTTGGTTGGATAGATTCTTCTGTATATGAGGTCTTAGTCCACCAAATAACCTATCAACCTTCCCATTAAAATCCATGACAAAGATTTATGTGAAATAGGAAAGCATTGTGAATTTTATCTCATATCTTCCAATAGATTCATTCTCCTTCTTCTTTAGTTCAAGAAACTCTTTCTCCATTTTTGTTCTCATAGAACAAGGGAAATACTTATTGAAGAAGATCCCTCTGAACTCTTCCCACTCCATATCATCAACCTCCACTCTTGGCCTCGTGTTTTTAATTAGTTCCCACCACTGATCGACTTCTCCCTCGAAGCGGTAAACAGCTAGGGTGACCTTCTCTTGTTCTAAATAGTGGAACATAGAAAAGATCTTCTCAATAGAGCTTATCCACTATTTAGAAATTAATGGGTTGGTAGATCCACTGAAGGTTGGTGGTCATTTATACATAAAGGACTCCAAAACATGTTTTTCTCTTCGTGGTGAAATCATTCTCTCATATTGATTCAAGTTACTTCCCATAACTTGAGCTAGTTGGTTCATATTTCTCATGAAAGGTTCCATTTCGGCTTCTATCATAGGGTCGTGAGTGCATGGTCTATTGCGGTCACCATTTTCATTGTTCCTCTTATTTCCCACCATTTTAGAAAATAATAATACCTTAGTGATAAAATTATTTAATTTATAAATATTTTAACAAAAAAGTATTTTTATGTCTTCAAACATCATACTTAAACATATTATTCTTTAACAATAATTAAATTTCCCTACAAATCATTCATTATGATTCTTAAAAAGATTTTGATTAACCAAACATATCACCAATTAGTGTCAAACCAGGAGTGCATCAAGGCCTGTTTACATCTACCAGAGTACACGAGGTCAATCCCAAAACTCCTTGTCATATTTTTCACTCTTGGGTACATATGTGTCAGAGCCACATCCACTTGTTCGTATCCAGATAGGGATTTATTTGTTTGGAAACTACTAACTTAATATTTCACCAAAATACCAGGAAATTTTAGTATATTTATACTTTTCTATATGTTTATTCCTAAATTTTTCATAGTATAATTTCCATAAATATCTAAACTGACCTTTTATACCAACTATGGAATCCCGCCTTTTTATTACATAACCTTTCATTACATTTTACAAAAAGATGATCTTTAAATTCTAGTGTCTTGGAAATCAAAAACCTAATACATGAAAAAAATAAATAATTATTTTAATAACCTTGAAAATATTCTTGAAAAATTCATCCTAAGTACAATTTTTGAATCTCATAACTTGGAGACATATATCAAAGGAAAGGGTGAGCAGAAGGCCCAGTAAGTAAAACAAGTGAAACAACTTACATGTGAATTTGAGCGATATCAATAAGAACATGGTGATAAAGAGGAATATCATAGTAATAATAATTTAAAACATAACTTTAAAAATGTGTCTAAAACATTTAATTTATACATTCATAAGCATATCGCCAAGGTCCATCCCAGAGGTGTCATAAAAATTACCATGTTATTCACCAAGATATCGTAAAACTTGTCATCTCTAGAGATTAATTTCTTCACCCAATTCACTAGAGATATATCAGGGTGCACCCTTAATATGTATTTATTTTTATGTGATACACAAATATCATAATCAAACATTTCATAAATAACCCATAGAGAATAAAATAAATGGGTTTAATTTCAAAATCGTGACATTTTAAAAGTGCTGAAAAATATTATCATTATGTAATTTATAACCCATGGAAAAGGAATGAGGGTTTCATGTATGTAAATTCCAGAATAAAATATATCATTTTCATGTATTTATGAATACCCCTATAAAATAAATAGGTTTTTGTATTCACTTAAACAAAATAAGAGAATTTCTTGATAAAAAGGGAGAGACATTTTGAGAAGAAATTTCTGCAGCATAACTGCTATATAACATGGTTTTAGAAAACATTAAAAAGATAAGTTAAATGGGTCACCCACTCATAAATAACTCATAATATAGTATAGGTACTGAATAAAGTATAAATAATATCATGTTATGTATATTTTAATGACATACCACATGAAAAGGAAACATGAAAGAAAAGAGAAGATGCAGTTTCTTTTACAAAAAATCGGCAGACTAATGGCGTCACTTAAAAATTCAAAAAATGAATTGATGAGAGAAAAGGGGAATCTCATCATATGTAAATTAAATTTATAGTAATATGGATAAATAATATCATACCCTAACATATGAAAATAGAAATTCAAGGATATAACATAAAAGAATTGTTGACTAAAAAGGAGGGTGAAAGGTTCCCTACCTTGAAGAGTAACTTAAAAAACACAAATGTTGGGACCTTGGGGGCTTAAGGGCACATTGGGAGGACTCATTTGTAGGTAAAAATACCATATCTATGTCAATGATGAATTTGGAATGAAGTTAATGATTTAATGGGTAGGTATTTAAAGAAAAAGTGAGGGAATGTAATATTAATTTCCAAGGGACACCTCATTAGTGGTATTTGAAAAACCATGGGCTTTCCCATGGTATTTTCCCATGGTATTGACCACATAGGACACCTCATAACATATGTTTCTGTAAAAAAGTCAGCCATAATTTTTACACCATTATTACATCATTAATTATGTCATTAAACACACCGAAACTCAAAACTGTATTTTTACTATTCATCGAAAAACAAAATATTTTATAAAAATATCATAAATTCACCCTAACCTAATATTGATGCTCTAAATTCAAAAATGGGCTCCATTTTATGAAAATAATTTTCTAATTATGATATATTTAATTTTTCAGTAAAAACACTTTTTAACCAAAGAAATACTAATACTTAACTAATAAAATCTAAAATAGTTATTTACTTATGCTATTATATCACATTACCAATCAAGATGCCTAAATTATATTTATACTTTCTTAAGTTAGTTTACTATTCCATTGGTCACATTACTATTCATAAGGGTAATATTACTATTCAAAAGTTACTATTCACCAAAAATTAAGTTGATCTTATAAGAATCTAAATTTCTTACTGATCACAACTGTAGAAGACCATTTTTTGAAAATAATTTCACATTATTAATTATCTAAAGTATAAAAAATATATTTTAAAATACCTTTTTCCAATATTCATCAATAATATGAGACTTCTATAAATTCATACTATATTTATTTTGACATTTTAAATTCACAAATTTTATCATAATAAGAAAAAAAAATTATACAAAAGTATTACACAAAGTAACTAAGGCCTCATTACATATCCCCTTATAACACCTTCATAGAACCAAAGATTAAGGTTTGAAATGGTGATAGATTCTTGGGGAGGCTCGGAAAGCACTGTCCGGGTTGGGATTTTTATCCACCTGAACTTCTCTCAAAGGCAATTATGTTCATGCTTAATATGTTGAATCTAGGGTTGGTATTGATCCAGAGAAAATACCAATGACGATACCTCTTTCCCAAGATTTGACGGATGGGCTTCGTATGACCCGAGTCTACTGGATGAGGCCATTGAATCTTCTTTATTTATTAATTAACCATGATCATTGGTATTTATAAAAAATAATAATAATGTTCAGAGTATAGTTTTTAATGGTCATATAATAGTTGAAACTCAATGGTATTATTTTAATTATACTCACATCATTAATAAAAGGATATAGTTTTTATGAGTAAAAAATAAAATAACCCACAAAAGCATGAAATAAATATTTTTCAAAATTTCGGGTCGTTATAGTGTCCTTTACCCCACTTATAAAAGGTCACCACCTATCCTATCCTATTCACAATTAAAAACCCATTTTTTATTCAATAAAAAATTAAATACATTACATAATATCCTATATACTTCATATAAGACATTTTTGGTTCATAAACCCTTCTAAAAATTATTTAGGTATAAATATAAAGGGGTTCTCTAAAGAAGAGGTATAGTACTTAACCATGCCTTTTCATTTTATTTATTCTATAACTCTTTAAAATATTATTAAAACATTATAATATAATAACATATTTAAAACCCACATAAATATATTTTATTATGTTAATTTCATGACCTACATCTATCTCCTCCTCCATCAATTTAGAAAATAAACCATGGATTTTGTGTACGGCGGACTACTGCCTCACGAACTGATGTAATTCATCTTCCATAACTACATATAAAAGATGGATATAATGATGGATTTAATATATTTATCTAATATATATGAAATAATTATAATTGGGGAATTATAGTATCATATACACCTTTATAAATTTCATTTCATGGGAATATGATGATGTTGCTTGTGTGTGCGGCGGACTACCGCCTCGCGAAGAGATGTGATTAATTATTCACTTACAATTTACATGGAAGGTAATTAGGATAGGTTAAATGAAAATGAGTGAAAATATTTCATAATAATTATTATATAAAGTTAATATATTATTTTCCTTTCTTTTGTTTAATCCATTGAGGAAATGGAAACAATATTCATGTGTACACATGACATATTATCTCCATGAATGGTGTAATTAATTTTTGATCTCTAACTTAAATGGATTACTGTAAATACATTTATAATGAATATATGTAATATTTATATCATGGTAAAAATTATGAATAATATAAAACCATGATAAAATTAAAATGACCAAAAATACTAAACCAAAACATAAATGAAAAATTAAGAAGTTATTAACCAAAACGTGATTTTAAAAAATAGTTGTTAATAAATGGGTAATAAAATGTCATAATTAAATATTATATTATATGATGCATAATATAATGTCTCTATAATATATTTATAATAAACTTATATTTATAATGAAAGAATTTTCAATCTGTATAAAAGAATTCAAGACTTGAGCTAAGGGATTCTCATCTCACTTTTATTTCTGTGGGATACATGCCTTATACACCACTTATCTTTTTGTGGTGTGTATGATTACTATTAATTTATTTTATAATAATTATAATGATAAATATAGTATATAAATATCCATATAATTTTCTTTCTTTCGTGGTACTCCTGATTCAATGGTTACCAAAGTGGTAAATTTTTTATCTTACAGTCTCATTAATTGTCGATATTATGTATGATTAACTTTATAATGACGAAATATTATGATATACCTCCAGAGAAACTCATTAATTTTGATATCCTTTTTTTATTTATATAGAATAAATTTTTTCCTTAATTTTTATCTCTTTTCGTACTCAATATTTTAAAATATTTTTTTAAACAAAAACTAAATTTACTTTTCTCTTTGAATGAAAACCCTTTTTCTTCCATGTCCATGTTTTCAAAAAATGATTTAAAGAAATTTTTTATTATTCTAAAATTATTTTTTAAAGAAATTTTTAACCATGTTTTAATTTTTAAAAAATATTTTAAAATGAATGTGATTTTCATTTTTTGAATAAGGATCTTATGAATTTTTATAGAAAATGTGAGAGGAATCTTTATTTTAACATATATGGCATGAATGAAATTTTCTACTATCATAACCACTCAATTATTTAAATATTTTAAAAAAATCAAGTATATTTTAATATAAAATGTTTTCCATAATATTTTTGAAACATTAATATTTTAAATAAGTGATTTCAAATAGAAGGTATATTTTCCTCAAGAATGTTTTAATGATATTTTATAGAATTTTTATTCATCAGTGAAAAAAACCTTGGGTGTTTCTTATATTTAATTGGGGATATGATCTAATAGTAAGATCCTTAATATTTAGTTATATGGTGTATGTTTATTTTTATAATGAAAATATTATTATGAAACCTATGTCTTTTCCATGGGTTATGATGTGATGAATTGATGAAATGTTTATTGTAACATCCTAACCCTCCTCATTGGCTTGAAAAGTGACGGTTGTGCTACTAGGATTTAGGTAAAATCCCCAAGACACAAAATCCTAGAAATAAATTCTAAGGGCCTCAAGAACAATTTGGGGATGATTTTACCTTTAAAATATAGAACATATAATCTACATAAATAATAATCAAACAAACATCCATATGATGCATGTGTACAAAATACAACTCAAATAATAAAAAACCAATAAACCATATCATATTATAAGAGGAAACAAAATTACATAATTTAAGAGAACAAATACAGAATAAAACACAAAACTTCCAAGTGACATCAACAATCAACACCCAACCTACTCCAAGATCAAACTCCACATGCCAAGACCATGGTATCAAGAAGAATCACTAAATAACATAGATATATTTCCATTACCTATGTATCAATAGATTCTATATGAAAATTAAAAATAGTTCCTGAGTAGGGGGTGAGTCTAAAATTAGTATTATTTCCCCAATTACATCCCGACTCATGACACTAGAACAAAAAAATTAGTACAATTTATATAAAATGGTTTTAAGTAGTAAAAATAGTTTATATCAAATTAATAAAAAAAATTACAAGGAAACAAAAAAAATAGGTCCTTTAAACCATCTATAAATTTATTTAGAATACCATTATAATAATTTATCTAAGAACACGTAGAATTCATTCCTCGGTTATATTCCTTTTTCATGATAGGTCTCTCATTGATCCCCTAATCCATCATAAGTTTACCAATACTAGGTGTCCCAAAAAAATCATTCCACTTCTATAGGGTCACGTATAATGTAAATAAACTTGCACAACTCATGTATGTGAAATATCTGTGACAAAATATTGCACATAATACCATTTCATTATTTAAGGAATATAAAAAAACTTTCAATCATCAAAACCAGAACCATAATTTTAAAATCATCATTTTAAAACTATAAACATAAGGGTTTTTTCTGAAAATCCAACCATTTTTCCCAAATTCTAAATTCATAACAAAAATGGGCTTCCATTAAGAATCACACAAGGATTTAAAAATAATTTCAATAAAATAAATTAATAAATAATAAACCTTCAAGTTCTAAGTCAAGTGTAGAAAGGAGATAAGCCATATACCTCACAATGGCTTGAAAAAATAAAGAACAACACTACAAAACTCCATGATTGGATCACAAACTATGTTTACTTCACTATATCCAATAATAATTAATAATAAAACAAGTCATAACACACATATATATATCCATAATTACAAAATATATGGTTTTAGAGATATAAGAGAATTGTATATAAAAATAACAAGGAAGAACGAGAGCTTACTGATGTATCTTGTCACGAACCGCCTTCAGAAAGACGAGGGAAGGGATATAAGAGTGGCACGTCCTTCCTTACTAAAAAAAATGAGGTAATGACCCCCTGAGTCCCACCTTTAGTAAGACCCTGGGTGTAAATTAGAACCAAGGGCATGAAATCTCACATAGTATAGAAGGTATTACCCTTTTTTTGAAAAAAAATGATTTGGAGATAAGGTGGTAAATCAAAACCACTCTTGACACTAAAAGAAAAAGTAAAAACAAAATCAATTCCCACATGCATGATCCAAAGTAAAAAAAAATAAAAAATACTAGAAAAATATAAAGGAGAGTACCAAAAGAAAAATAAAAGCAGCAGCGGAAATTTTCCTAACACCCGAGCTAGTAAGGTCCAACATGATATTCAAAATCCTCTTGGAAATCTGGAAATAGTTTTATATATATAGGGTGATTATACAAGTATAATCAATAGGGAAACCAAAGTCACTCATGTACAATTTGGGGAACATACTAATGTCCCTGTGAATAAAGCATAAACTGAGGCACCTATCAAGGAAACTAATCACCCAACCTCACCAAGGCACACACCCCAAATAAGGCAAGTCAGGTAAAGTAATAGTAATAGCACAATGATATTTTTGTACCCGTACAACTTTCCCATTGGTTATTTAAAACATCCTATACATCATCCCTCCCCCAAAAATCCCACTATAGTCCCACTACCTCCCCCAAAAACAACCATATGGGTCATCCCAACTACAGGTTTATCCCGCCCGCAAACACCTAGGCCACCACAACCACGCTTCCCATTCGTAGACACCTCATCCATCACAACCACACTTCCCACCCATAGAAACCTGGTCCACCACAACCAACTTCTTACCCGCAGACACCTGGGCCTCATCCTGAAGACACCTTGGAAACACAAATTGTACATCTCACCCAAAAAAACACATGGTCATCATTCTGAAGACACTTGGGAAATAATCTTGTGAACACACACCTGGTCTAACCCACCTCAACACACCCTTCCCGAAGAGTCTAGTCCTATAATAAACCTTATTATGTCATAGCCTTCCTAAATAACTTGGGTTGTATTAGTGAGGGAGAATAAAGGATCTAATAACCATCAACTCATAGGAATGTTGGGAAAAACACCCTCCCCAGGAAATGGGGGTTTTCGGCACAAAGTAATCAACATAGGTGGTGTTCATATAAAAAGCACAAGAACTAAAATTTATACATATAGGTAATCAAGCACTCATCCCAACCTAAGGGTCTCGAAACCAACAACCATCCCACACACAACCACTCTTACTGCTACCCCTAAATGCACAAATACACAATAGCCACAACCAGAGCACAACCTATTTATGGAAAGTAGTTCCCCATTGTACATGTTCACTTTATTATGTTCAAGTGATTCCATTTAAAAATTACATTACCATCAGGAAACTAATAGGAATAACCAAACCAACATTACAGGAAAATAAAGTTGCAGTCCCACAGTACAGCACCACTAAAATAGGTTGCAGTCACACTGTAAAATTCCTTCCCATGACCACAACTCAACCAAAGGAAATTTATACTTCCTACAAGTTCATTCATTCCACAATAATCCCACAACCATGGCTAAAACCATAGTCCCACTACTCAACCATTCCACACAATCCACGAAAACCCAACCATAACACACAGCACAACTACACCCACCAAATAGGGGTAAATTCAGATTCATCCAACGTCGTTCCTTAATTATATTTGGTTAACCAGGGTGATCACACAAGCGTTCTTATTCATCAGGAATACATTTAATCAACCATGTTTATGTGATTAATCAGTTTCCATGTTATAGTAATTCATGCACAAGATCGTCTAGAAAAATAGATCTTCATTAGTGTGAAATAAATGGCCAACAATGACCACGATTTTCAGTGTACATGAGCCCATAAAATTCACAACATAAAAAATAAGGTAAAAATACAACAACATAATCATCTTCCCCACCCCTTAATTATTTAATATTTTGTTTATTATCTTCCTTAAATTTGGTTTCATATATGTCTCGTGGGGACATTATCATACCCACCCTGCAAGAGGAACAATAAACAGAGATGAAGGAAGAACCCCTACATGGATGATCAAGGATTGAAGTTTTCTCCATGCACCAAGATCTAGTCTCGCACGACAAGAAACTCCAAGAAAAACCATATAGGAGGGCTCTCATGAATGACTCATATCTAAGAGAGGGACTCCAAGCACACCAAGGGAAAATAAAGAGACCAAGGAAGAATAAGATATTGGAGTATTAAAATACTTGATCCTAGAGTTACGGGAGGTGTAATCTTGAAGTGCAAGAAAATAGGATCATGGTTTGACCACGTGGATGGGCAGTTACACACATTAGAATTAATTGAGATTTAATAATTCCCTTAGAGATAGTGAGATATACCATCACACGGAGGAGGTTTATAGGTTACATTTAAACCAATAAAAATGCATAATAGGGGAATAACTAGAAACATAGCAAAGGGTGTGAAACTGATTAAAAAAGCCACACGTTTTGGTAAGTCAAGTGTCACCCTACTTTTAGGGAATTTAAGATATACTTTATCAGCCTTAAAACGGTCTTAAACCACTTTAAAATAGGTATTATAACTTAAAAGAGAGGTTACGAGAGGGAAACTTGAAAGGAAACTTGACACCCCATGGTGGCATCATTTGGGTGTGGCACTAATAGGTGACACCACAGTGACACCCTGCCACCGACACCATTCCAACTCACCGATATTGTCCAGGACACCCCAGACTCCATAATTTGACAATGTAATGGACTAGGAAGGTCCAGTCCATTACATCACATACCTCTCAAACTATTATCTTCCTCAAGAATCAATACTAAACCTGAAGGATGCGGCCCGAACAACAACCTCGTAAGATACCTCTCATGGATAAGCCACCCTGAGTTGCTTGAAAGTAAGAATAAAACCTTAACATCCAAGAAAACCTCCTAATAGCTATCATCCAAAAAAACCACACAAACCTCAAAGATCTCACTATCCCAACACATGGATTAGGGATTTATTTCCTTCATATCAATATACTATCTTCTTTGGGAGACACTGACTCACCCACACAGGTTTAATCGCATCCTCACTAATGTGTCCTTATTAGGAATTAGGTTCTCCCTTTCCCACACATTGGGACTTTTCATACACATTTAGAGAGATAAGGATACATTCCATCTCATTTTCAAAAAGGTCAATCATTACATCACAGCAAAGAAAAAAAGTAAAAATATCAAAGAAAACTCAGAACAACAACTCAAAATAGCTCTGGGTACTGGGCACGCATCTGTTATACTCACTCCCAAGTACTCTCCTCAAGTCCACAGTAACTTCACAACACATGAACCAAATGAATGGTCCATCCACAAAGCACCTTCTCCTTATGATCCTCGATTTTTAATGGTCATTCCATGAACATCGCGTCACCCTTGACATCCAACACTCCCCGGTCAATGACATGGGAGTCATCGTGTAGATACTAATGAAGCTAAGAGACATGAAAGAATTCATAGATCCTCTCCAACTAGGGAGGAAATTCCAACTGATATGCCACCTCACCAACTCGTCCCAACACTTCGAAAGGCCCGATGCACCTAGGTGAGGGCTTTCTCCACTTACTAAACCTTCATTTCCCATGTCGAGTGGAAACCTTCAAGAACACATGATCCCCAACCAAAAAATCCAAGGGCCTCCTCCTATGATTGGTATATGACTTCTACCCATCCTGAGATGCCCTTATCCTCTCACTCACAAGCTGAACTTTCTCTGTTGTGCTTTGAACTACCTATGGTCCAAGAATACCTGCCTCCCCAACCTCTCTTAGGAACACGGGTTAATGACATAGTATTTCATACAAGGCTTGAAACAGTTCCATTCCAATGGTAGGGTGATATCTATTGTTTAGGAAAACACCGCTAGAGGAAAGTATCGAACCCATGATAATCCAAAGTCAAGAACACATTCCCATAGAATAACCTCCAGCATCTATATGGTCTACTCCATCTACCCATCTATCTAAGAATGTAAAGTAGTGTTAAGGCATAGCTAGGTGCCAAACACATGTTGAAATCCCCACAAGACATGTGAGGTAAACTTTGTATCCCAATCCAAGACAATATACCTCATAACTCCGTGAAACTGCACTAATTCACACACGTAACTATGTGCTAAGTAATTAACTACACATGAATCCTTAACCACTAATAATTGATCCAATTTCATCAATTGTTCAACCACTACCAAGATGGAATCACAAACTCCTTCAACCCTAGGTAGTCCTGTGATAAAATCCATTGAGATATCATCCCACTTCCACTCGGGAACATTTAATGGCTGCAACAAACCTCTAAGAACAAGGTGTTCATCCTTCACCTACTGACACACTTGTAACCTTTCCACAAACTATACCACTTCCCGATTTAACCCAGGTCACCAAACTTGTTCCCTCAAGCCTCGGTACATCTTTTGTATCACCAGGGTTAAGATATGGAACTCACAAAGAACTCACCCATGCATCATCTCTCGGACAAACAAATTCCTGGGAAAGGCATATTATTCTGACCATCCTATGACCATCCTTACATATCATTTCCCTACTCAACATGATAACACATTACTTCGGTCTCTAAGTCCCCAACTGAGACTCCTCCACCTTCCACGTCAGAGAGGAATACCCTGTCATCTGAAACAAACAGCCTCTACCACAGTCCACCCTTGCATCCAGGTGCAAGGCATCCAACTCCTCCATTGCTCTCCAAGCATCTACAGACTTCCAAACTTATTACCTATGTGACTTCATGCTCAAGGCATCAGCCACAATATTCCCCTTTCTTGAGGTGTATGAGATCTAAAAGTCTTATTCATAAAGAAACTACATCCACCTCTGTTGCCGCAAGTTTAGGTATCATAGGGAGAAGGCATACCTCAAGTTCTTGTGATCTGAGAAGACCATAAAGTGTTCCCCAATGATGTAATGCCTCCAAAAATTCAGTGAAAATACCACCACTACAAGATTCGGGTCATTGGATGTATAGTCACATTTTTGAGGACGTAACTACCTAGACCCATAAGAGATCACTCCCCACTGCTACATCATAACACACCCCAAGCCTAGACCAGAAGCATTACTGAACACTTCAAACATAACCCCTTCCACTATCAACCACATCATTGGGGCATTGACTAGCTTCCCTTTCATATAAGTGAAATTTTTCTCTCACTACTCACTCTGTAAAAAAGTTTGGTCTTTCATGTTCAAAGCTTTCAATGGAGCCGCAATTCGAGAGAAGCTGGGTATGAACCTCTGGTAGTAACCTGCCGGACCCAAGAAACTATGAACCTCTGCCACATTATTGGGTTCCAACCAAGTAAAAACTACTTCAACCTTAGGTAGGTCCACTTTTATTCCCTGTTGAGGCACCACATTTCTAAGGAAGTGCACATCTCATGTCCAGAACATGCATTGGGATAACTTCTCGTAGATATGGTGGTGTCAGAGGACCTCCAAAACTGTATTTGGGTGCTCAATATGGTCCTCCTATAATCCTGATTAGATCAGGATTTCATCGATGAACACGACCAAAACCCTATCCAAATACTCGCGAAAAATGGGGTTCATGAGTCCCATGAACACAGCTAGTGCGTTCGTAAAGCTGAATGGCATGACCACAAACTCAAAGTGCCCAGACCTACACCTGAAAGCAGTCATTGGTATGTCACCCTCCTTCACCATTAAATGGTATATCCAGACCATAGGTAGATCTTAGAGAACCAACATGCTCCCTTCAACTGGTCAAAATGATCATAGCTCCTTGGGAGGGGGTAACGGTTCTTGATTGTCACCTAATTCAGTCTCCAGTAGTCTATGCACAGCCTGAGACCACCGTATGCCTTCTTCATGAACAAGACTAAATCACCCCATGGTGACACACATGGTTGGATAAAAACCTTCTTCATCCGATCATAAACATGAATCGTCAAATCCCATAACTCATAAGGCTCCATCTAATAGGGAGCCATCAAAAATGGACAAGCATTAGGTGGTAAGTCTATCTCGAACTCAACATCGCATCAAGGGGGTAGAGTCACAACCTCTTTGAGGAGGACTTATAGGAACTCACTGAAAACACTCTGAACTTCCATCATCTCTGAGTATACAGATTCCACTGACAGTTTGGCTAATAAATAATGAAGGGGCTCCACATGCCAGTTTCCCTCTAAGCAACTCCACTCTCTAATGAAAGCTACATGTTGTATGCCCATATCTAATAACATGACCCTTATATGGAAGTAGACAATAACAGTGTTGACGGAAAAAACTATTCGATGCCTAGGATGACATCGTATGGATGTATTCATAATAGTATAAGATCCCCACTAGAAAAATGTGGCCCCAATGTCAGTCTACATCCTCGAAAAACATTAAATAGGATGGTCTGACCTTTAAATGGTGTATTCAACACCAGGGGCATGGAAAGTCTATCTACATATAGACCCAATTCATGGGATATACTAGGTGAAAAAAAGGAGTGTGAAGCTCCTGAACCAAACAAGTCATAGGCAATAGTACTAAACAGACTGATCGTGCCATGAACAAATTTTATCCCCACAGGAACTGCTACCTCTATGGTGGGAAACTACCCATGCCCAGCTCCTACGCCCCTCAACTATCGGCCGCCTCCTCGACCACACCCCAGTCAAGGTCCCTAAGGATAACCCTAAGGTTGGACTCCTCCTTTAACATCTACTCTCAGAGGGGCAGGGGCCTGGTGCTGCTGTTGAAAAGTTATGACCGACAACTGGTGCTGCTGAGGTGGGCGTTGAACCTACCCACCCCCACCGTACTGAGTTTGAACTGGGCACTGACTCTGTATGTTCCCAAAACCTCTCAAATAAAAACACCTTGGTCTCAGGACCATGGGGAAAGGGAAATGACCAGAAAATCGGAACTGGGACTAATGAGGCCCACTACCTACTGGTCAAAACCTGGAAGGTATTGTCACTAGTGATCTACTACTGATGGCCTTCCCCTTTGAAAAAATCAGTTATCTCCCCTCTCATAGCACACCTCCCATTGTGGGAATCCTCTCCACTAATTCGAACTTCTTCTACACTTCCTAGTATGTAAGTATAGTAAAGGGAGTAATAGTATACTGAAGATAAGTTTAGAGTGCATACTCTAAGAATCTTTCCCACGACTCCTCATTTGGAAAGAGATCTGGAGAAAAATGAAAGAGATCCTTAAACTTGATCCCAAACTCCCTTAACAACATCTTCCCTTGCTGAAGGGAGATAAGATCCTACTTATTCTCATCCTTCTTCATGGGAGATAGGAATTCATCCTGGAAATATTTCTCAAAGTTAGTCCATGAGACATCAGTCTCCTTCTTCTCTACGAGGTAAAGCGTCCACCACTGAAGTGTTTCCCATTGCATCTGGCCCACTTCTAGAGGAACCCAGTACTCCGTTGAAGCCTAGATAAATCTAAAATTAATCACTAGCTCCTCAATCCAGCTCTCCATCTCCATGTCTGAGATGTTTCCCTCGTTCTTTCCCTGATTCTACTGTTGGATTGCATGAAGCGGATTTTTTCACTGTTCGTCCTCCTCCTCTCGATCGGCCCTCCGCTGATCAACCAAATCAACTCGTTGGTCCTCTAATACTCATACCACTTGAGTACGAAGTTCAAGTACCATAAATTCAAGGTAAACAAGGAATTCCTAAGCCCGAGCAATAAGGAATTTACTTAGGGTATTCTTCATTCTTTGTTTTTATTTTTCCCAAGAAATCCCAATTCAAGCAAGAACACAAGTCATTAGGATGCATGTACCTTTCCTAGGGTCTCTAATCTGCAATCAATGTATCATCACTTGGTTTTTTGATAGGGTCAAATTCCTTGCGTGGTATCATAGGGGGGCCTAAAATTTCGTGTCCTAGCCAGTCTTCCATGACCTATGTCATGCACCAAGGTTACCTAACAGTTTTTTCCTACCTTCCCTTGAAATACTCATTGTGCCTATCTCTAAACTCCATCCTATATCTCAACCTCCCTCTGATACCACTTTATCACGACCCACATTCATCAAGACGAGGAAAGGGACAGCAGAGTTCCACGCCCTTCCTTCCTCAAGATGAAAACCAGATAATGACCCCTGAGTCCGACCATCAGTAGGTCTTGGGGGGGAGACTACCACCAAGGGCATGAAATATCACATAGTATGGAAGTCATCAAACTTTTTTTTGAAAAAAAATGATCTGATGATAAGCTGGTAAATCCAAACAACTCCATACAATAAAGTAAGAAAAGGAAAACCAAAATCCATTCCCATGTGAATGTTCAAAAGTGAAAACAATACAAAGTACAAGAAAACTCTGAAGCAGAGTACCAAATGAAAAATAAAAGTAGCAATAGAAATTGTCCTGATGCTCGAGTTAGTTAGGTCCGGTACGATCCTCAAAGTCCTCTTGTAAACCTGAAAGCAGTTTTATATATGTAGGGTGGGTATACAAGTATACTCAGTAGGGAAACCAAAGTCACTCATGCAAAAGTGGGGGAACATACTAATGTCCTTATGAAGACAACAAAACCCAAGTTACCTATTAAGGAAACTAATCACCCAATCTCACCAAGGCACACTCCCAAAATAAAGAAAATAAAGTAAAGTAATTGTAATAGCACATCGATATTTCGGTACCATGCACTACATTTCCACTTGTTATTTAGAACATCATACACATTAGACCTCCCCCACAAATCCCAATGTTGTCCCACTGCCGCCCCCAAAAACAACTATATGGGTCATCCCAACCACGCATTTATCCCACCCGCAAACATCTAGGCCACCACAACCACACATCCCCCCCCCACAGACATCTAGGCCATCACAACCACACTTCCTTCCTACAATCACCTGGGCCACCACAACCACACAACCTACACGCAGACACCCCGACTTCATCCCGAAGACACCTAGGAAACAACAAACATTCATCTCACTCAAAAACACATGGGAATCATCCCAAAGACACTTGGGAAACAAACCTTCTCGCACACACATGGGCCAACCCACCACAACACACCCTCCTGAAAATCCATATGCTATAATAAACCTCAGGTCGTCATAGCCTGCCAGAATAACAAGGGATTTCTGGGAGAGGGATCAAAAAAGAGCTAATAACCAGCCACTCATAAGAATGTTGGGAAAAACACACTCCCCCATGAAATGGGGGTGTTCAGCACAAAGTGATCAACATATGTGAGGTGTGTATAAGAAACACAAGAAATAAAATTTATAAATATAGGTAATAAATCACTCATCCCTACATAATGGTCTCTAAACCAACAACTAGCCCGCACACAACCCCTCTTGATGCTACCCCTACATGCACAAATACATAACAGCCACAACCAGAGCGCAAACCATTTATGGAAACAAATTCCCCATTGTACCCATTCACATTATCATGATCAAGTGATTACAATTAAATATTCCATTACCATCAGGAAATTAATAGTTATAACCAACCCATCATAGAATGAAAACCTAGTTGTAGTCCCACAACACAGAACCACCAAAACAGGTTGCAGTCACACCATACAAGTCTGTTCCATGGCCACAACACAACCAAGGGAAGTTTCTACTGCCAACAAGATCATATATTGCACAATCATCCCATAACAATTGATAAAACTACAGTCCCACTGCTCAACCATTCCACACAATCCACAAAAACCCAACCATAACACATAGCACAACTACACCCACCAAACAGGGGTAAATTCAGATTCATCCAACATTGTTCCTAAATTCCATTTGGTTAACCAGGGTGATCACGCAAGCGTTTGTATTTATCAGGAATCCATTTAATCAACCAAGTTTATATGATTAATTAGTTTACATGTTACTATAATTTAATCATAAAATCATTCATAAAAACAGAACTTCATTAGTGCGCAAGAAAGGACCACCAATGACCACGATTTTTAGTGGACATGAGCCCATACAATTCACAACATAAAAAGGAAGTTAAAAATAAAACAACATCATTGACTTCCCCACCCCTTCATTCTTTAAAATTCTGCTTATTATCTTCATTAAATTCGGTTTCATCTATGTCTTAAGGGAACATCATAATATCCCCCCCGCATAATGCATAGTAAAAAAAGACGAAGGAAGAACCCCTACCTGGATGATCAAGGATAAAATTTTTCTACTTTCTCCAAGAAATGGGGTTTTCATGATAGTAAAATCCATGAAGAGCCAAACAAGAGTTATCTCACGCAGGCACGACTCATCTTCAGAAGAGGGACTCCAAGCGCACCAAGGGAAAAGAAAGTGACCAACGAAGAGGAATATCCCGGTGTGATAAAAGGCCTGATCCTAGAGATACGGGATGTGAAATCTCAAAGTTCTTGAAAATCATATCATGGTTTGATCATGCGGTTAGGCGGTTTTACACATTGGAATTAATTGAGATTTAATAATTCCCTCAGCGATAGTGAGATAGACCATCACATGATAGAGATTTGTTAGGTAACATTTAAATCAAGAAAAATGAGTAATAAGGGTATAACTAGAAATGTGAAAAAGGGTGTGAAACTGATTTAAAATGCCACACATTTTGGTAAGTCTAGGGTCTCCCCACTCTTAGGGTATTCAAGATATCATTTACCAGCATAAAAATGGTCTTAAACCACTTTAAAAGAGGCATTAAAACTTAAAAGAGAAATTATAGGAGGGAAACTGGAAAGAAAACCTGACACCCCATGGTGGCACCATTTGGGTGCGACACTGATTAGTGAGACCGATCAGTGGAACTGATAGGTGACATCATGGCGACACCCTACCACCGACACTAACGCCCTCCTGACTCGCTGATGGTGTCAAGGACACCACAAACACCAGAATTTGACCAAGTAATGCACCAGGAAGGTCTGGTCCATTACAAATCAGGACCTATAACATGCTTTGATTCACCTAAGAAACACTTCTAGGACAAAGGAAAAAGTCTCTAAAACTTTAATAGAAAAATGAGTTTGGTTCATGGAGATAATTGGGAATTGATAATGATTAATTTGTAAAATTCGTATTATATCCACATTTTTTGGAGTCCCAAATATACACTACACAGTTAGTCCACATTGTTTGGAAAACCATGCATCAACTAGGAGATAATACTATCTCAAGTCATCCCCTCGCATGATTAGAAAAATTTTAAACCAACCATGTTTTTACCTCTATTTCAAGATTCATGGTTTATTCTAGGAATTCACATGGTTTGGCCTAGCCATGTGCCTGGATAGTTCCAACTTTCGTCCCTTGCATGGTTTCTTGGAGGTGGTTCATGGTTTCTACTAACCATTCACATCCATAAAACCTTCCAAAATATGCCAACACCCTTGAAAACCTCATGAAACTCAAACCAATCATTATATAGACTTAAAATAAATGAATAAAGGGTTATTTAACTAAAACTAGGGGTACTGCATATATGAAACTCATTTCCTTATCATGGGTTATGCTATAATGATATTTTTATGTAACCAATTTCCTTTTTCATGGGTTATGACATGATCAATGTGTTATGACATTTTGGAACACAAATTTATGGATTATATAATGAGTGGGACCTACATCTCCATCCAAATCAATGGGTAATGTTTTATATATTATGAGATAATGATAGGAAACAAGATAATGTGATTGATCTACTATGGGAAACAAGTTGATGTGCTTGATCTACCCTGGGAAGTGGGTGATGATACCTGATCTATTATGAAATGGGAAATGGGTGTTGATTCCTGATCCATTATGATTTTATGGTCTTGGATGTTAAACTTGACATCTGAAATTATTTATATACTTATGATGTTGACATACTTATATGACATGAACGGTTGTTTTGTGATTTATTTATGATGATTTTTTCAGTCTTATGGTTCATGTATTTTAAAATGATAATGTTTTATGCCATGTATTATTCTTAAAATCCATGATATATTTTGTATTAAATTTTTAAACTATGTTTATAATTTTATACTCTTATTATTTTCTTATGCTTTCATTTGATCATCGATTAATATCTTCCATGTTTACCCCTACTGAGCTTCTGATCTCACCCTTACCTTTGTTTCCTTTCCCTAAGTTATAAATAAAGTTCTAAGTAGGGTATACCTATGAAGAGTACTAAATTATAAGATATTTATGGGTAATTTTGAAGATATTTCACAAAATAAGAATATTGTGTAACTAGTATCCAAATACCCTTAACCATTACTATACTCTAGTGTGTATTTTTGAAATTTATTGAATATCCATCTATTATGGTGTAATGTCTATGTATGAAAATCCTAGTTTTTTATAGATTCAATGTCATGTGGGGTTACATGATGTGTGAACCAACTACACACCATATACTTCCTTTTAATCCATTTGTCGACTAGAGATCAACACATGATGTGTAATTAAATCATGTATTGAATCCCATATACCATGTCATAATTATAATATCCCACCCTTTTTTCATTGAAAAAGGGTTCATGGTGTTTAATTTTATATTATTTTTCATGCATCTGTGACAAGTAAACACCTTCCTTAACTCTTATGGATGAGATCTTTAAGTATTCTTTGTCTGTTTTTGGCCTTTTTTTGGCCATTTGAATTTAAATGAATGTGTTATATATTATTATAGATTAAATAATGAAAAAATGAATTATGGAACTTACAAAAAATTTAAAAAAATTTAAAACATATAAAAAATTATTTTAAATTATTATTTGAATGATCTAATACAACTTGATGGTTTTAGGTACATTAGAATCATTGATACATTGACCAAAAATTATTTTTTAATGGATAATTTCAGAATAACTTGACGAAAACAACCTTATAGTACTTTAAGAGTGGATGTTTCAGTTTAATTTTTTATTAATTTAACATAAGAAAAACCTTAAATGGGTAAATTCCTTTTAATCAGTTTGATTATTTCTCTTATTATCTCTTCATTATGATGGAGAACCCAAACTATCATTCCTTTATTTATATCAGCATTTTCTCCAAAAATCTATGAACAGTGTACTTTGTATTCTAAGTACTAGCATAGAGAAATTAACTAAATTGTTACATTTATCATAGATCACATCAGGGAATTGCTTTTTTTCTCTCTTATTATTGATATGGATATAGGATAATGTTATCTCTATATCTTGATAAAATTATTTCAGTCGTTTTATTATTCACAACCACTCTATCCTATAAAATGATATAATTGTAAATTTATACATAAGGTTAAATAATAAATAATTACACAATGTCCCTTTATCTAATTATATATTCTAACTAAACTAATGTTAAAATAATAATAATATTTGTATTATTATTATATCTCATGACATGCACTAAACTCACAAATTAATATATCATCTTCATCAGACCCTTATCTAGGCCTATAAATCTTTAGAATCTATCAAAAATTGATTAATAAAATATTTATTTAAATAAATAAATACTATTTTTTAAACAATAATTGAATATTATATACACTAAACATGTTTGTACATCTTTATTAATAAAAAGAAATTATATTCACTAAACTGGTGAATAACTTTTTATTTTAATATTCACATAACTATATAAATATTTATATTAATCTATTAACTAAATAGGTGAATAAATAAATACTTATTTATTAATTTATGAATAATAAAAAAGTGATAAAATCCAACTCATATATTCTAAACTAAAATATCTTGTGACTGGATTTATGTGATCGACGTTACTTGAATAATTAATGTATCTCATGTTGAGAATAATATTTATTCTAAATATTAAATTCTAAAATTAAATTTATTAAAATTCTAGATAAACTTAGTGTTTGGGCCTCTAGTACTCTTTCTCAGTGGCCTTAGGTGAAATTAATTAAAGTCCAAGATTATCCATAAGAAACACATCTTGGCACCCAAATAGAACCAGGTTAATGTTACAATGAAAAAGAAAAATTCATAAAAATGATTAGTATGTAATGTAATATATTTTTTATCAATATCTCATCAAAAAGGATTTATAATTGTTTAATTAACCTATATTCTTGATTGATTTTTATTTTAATCTCAAAAATGAAATTTTCAATAAACTATCAAGTCCATTGATTTAATCTGAATGTTCCATTTCAATTAACGGGCTAGATATATCTTTTTTCATTAACTTGAAAGGGAAAAAATATTTTCTTGACTTATTAAATTAATGACATATCACTTATGACATACCTAGCATATTCTACCTCACCATGATAATTTTTAATCATGATTTTCATCCAAATATCAAAGTACATGAGTCATTATATACACTAATAATAATAATAAGTCTATTGACTAATACATACATTTTTATGTACTAATAGACAATAAAAAATATAACATGTTGAATTTATATTTATAGAACTATCCTCAAAAATTATATATTGTAGATTACCAAGTGTATAATTTATGATAAGAAGTATAAATTCCTTACTAACCACCCACTACTGATATTTATACCTCATTTGTGTCACATTAGACATATGTTATCCAGACTATAGGAAATATTTTTTATGAATATCATCACAAAATTTAATGTTTATCATTATATAATGGAACATTTATAACATTTTTATGAAATAAATACATCAATGAAATAATCAATTTAATTTTATTTATAAGAAAAATTATCATGTGATTAGATATTTATTAATATTTTGGTAATAAAATGTGTACAGTTAGTCGGTTCTAGGGAACCAACTCTAATAGATAGTGTTCCAACTATTAATACCACCTCTATAGTAATTTATTTATGTATTATTATTTTATAAATATGAATATGTAATAAATATATTAGTTTTAATTAATATCCCATGTATTTTTATTAGTTTTTTTTATTTTTTGGTGGATTATTATAGAACAAAATAGCCATTACAAATACTTTTTAAATAAATTTTTATGGTTGGAAAATTAGTGATGATATATTCCATAAAAAATATTATTTATATTGAAATTAATTTATTTCAATGACCATAAAGAGTAATAATTCGTTTGGATGTTTTCTATATAATTTATGGCCATTTTTATTAAGTATTTCAGATGTATTTTACTCATTTGATGGTCTTTGAAGCTGCTTGGGTTTTTCCTGATAGTGACTTTGTAACTCCCTAAGTTTTTATGAATTATTATTTTTTAATAAATTAAATTTCTTTTATATCTTATGTTACACATAACACAAATTTAATCTTACGCCACACATAATACTAGGTCAACTTATGTTATATGCAACATTGATTTTCAATAAAAACATGATATATTATTAATATAGTTATTTAAAGACGGCCATTATAACCTAGCCATTAAACATAGATATATGTATTATAATAAATAATTTTAAAATATTAATTATAATGTTATTATATAAAGGAAACTTATTTATTAAAAATTACTTAATTTTTTATAAAGTCTATATGTTTCGAAAATACTATTTTCTCAAAAAATAATATTTATTTCTTTGGTGAAAATTAATAAAATTAATTTTTAACACTTTTAGAAGAATAATTTTATAAAATAATTTTTTTTTCAAATAAAAAAGTCAAAATTATCTTATGTTGTATTTTGGGGATTTTTTTGAAAAGTTTCATTTTTTGATGAATAATGAAAAATACAGAATTTGAATTAAAAACTATCTTTTAATTAAATTTATTTCTAAAGTTAAATTCTATTTTTAAATTTTATTTCAAGTAAAATTAGTTAAATTATGCATTCATTAATCCAGTTTATTCCTTTTGATAGACATATTTTGACCTTATCTATTCTATTCTTGAGAAATTTCTATTATTGGAGGCTTGTGAGATGAAAAAAACATGGGTGTAATTCTTTCATTCAAAAAATTTCAATTGTGTCACTCATGTCACTTATAAAATTAAACCCTTATACTTTCTTATTTAAACCTTAAAATCCTTTTGTTTTCATAAATACCTACCCAAATCATTTCTAAAAATAATTCTCTCATCCTAGAAGCCTTTGTTTGTATAAAAATCCAACCTAGGAATGATTTTTGTGAAAATTCTACAGAGGGTACCTAAAGAAGAGGTAATGTTCATAAATAAGATTTTTTATTTTATTTATTCCTCCACCTCCATAGATTATTATTATACCATGTTTATTTAATAACCTCAGTATATTCCATATACTAAGATGTTATTATTTTAATTTCTTGACATATAACAATCATTACTTACATCAAATGGATTGGTAAATCATCGTTTGTGTGTACGAAAGATTGTCGCCTCACGAATCGATATCATTTTTTTCCATTACCACCTATAAAATATATATATAATGATATATTTATTATTTATATATAATATTTATGATATTATTATGCTTTTTTAATTATTATATCACACATACCTTCGTTCCTTCCATTTTGTGGGAATATGATATTGTCTCTCATGTGTACGGTGGACTACAGCCTCGTGAAGAGATTTTATTCATTCATGATTTGTAGGGAAGGTATTAAGGATGAATTTAATGAAAATATGTGATATATATGACATAAAAATTATTACATAAGAATAATATATCATTTACATTTCTTTATTTTAATTTTTCCAGAAAATGGAAATCACGTTCATGCGTATGTATGGCTTACTGTCTTCAAAAATAAGGTAATTCATTTACTATCGCTAAATTTTATGGATATATCTATATATATATATAATTAATATATATGATATTTAAAACATGGAAATAATTCTATATATGATTAAATAATTATGAAAATAAGACGAATAAAAATTAAAAAAATATATATGAAAAACAAAGCAGTTATTACCCGAAAAGTAAATTTAATATGAAATTGCTAATAAATGGGTAACAAATAGTCCTAAGAAAATCATATATAGTATAATATACAGAAATATGTTTCTTTAATAGGTGTATAATAAACTTATAATTATTATATATTAGGTTTTATTATAGCAACAATTTCTTTTAATTCAATAATATTGCATCACTTTTGAAGAATACTTAAAACATTATACAAACAGATGCCCAAAGACTTTATTAGTTTAGTTCCTTTGAAAACATGGAAACATAAACACTGGTATATGATTGAGCTACATTATCTCCCACTATATTCTCCAATACTATCACCTCTCTTAGACATATCATACAAGAAATATGTCTTCATAACATCGGGAAGGAATCATAAAAAGAGGTGACCTCAGATGCTCGGTAAGGATAAAAAAGGGAAACATGTAAGAATAAACATGATAATAGGGGTATTATAACATGATCATGAAAATATAAGATCATACCATGTATATCAAAGATCATATACATGAATCATGGAATAATTATTGGAAGTTCATAAGAAATGAATCATAAAGAAATAAAGAACATAATCCATGAAATAATAACGTAGGGATAATGCATGGAATATTAGTAGAAACATAATAATATATAATGATTTTTATATTAGTCAAGGAATCACTTCCAATGACATCTTAGTGGGAAAATTCTTTTACTGAAACAGGTTAACTCCCCGTTCCAGCCCTGTGTTATTGGACCGAGTTCACTCCTAATTCCAGCCTTATAATACTAAATAGAGTTCTTTTCTCATTATGGACCTATAATATTGAACTTAGTTCATTTCTTATTACATCCATGTCTATCTAACGAGATATAAATCTCCACCCAATGCATTGGAGGGATATATAGGACCCACCCATATCATAATGAAACCATCCATAAATGTGCCACCTATTCATAAACAATCATATCATAACTCATGAAATGAAATTGGTATCATAAACATGTAATCATATCATAACCTATGGAAAAATATACAGGTTTTATAATCATTTAATCAAAGTCATATCCCATGAAAAGAAGTGGATTTCAAAATCATATAACTCGTGGAAGAGAAATGTGTGTCATAAAAATCATTCTATCAAAACATAAACCATTCGCGAAAGAATATAAATGGAACCATTATAATATTTATTAGAAGGAAATGAGTAACATCAAAATGTTTCATCTTAGATGTAAAATATATTGAAAATATATTTTTTAAAAAAATTCTTGAGGAAAATATCATTTCTTCTATGAAAAATGATCTTTAAAACAAAAATAACTTCTGATAAAAGTTTTCCTAAAAATAAACTTAAAATATTATATTGAATGATTTTAAAACCTATTAGAATCCTTTTTATTTGAAAAAATATATAGATAACTTGAATACGTTTTGAAAATTATTTTCCTTGAAAATTTATAAAAGGAGCTTGAAAATGTTTTGAAACCCATTTCTTTGAAAATACTTTTCAAACTTATAAACAAGGCTTGAAAATTATTTGATAACCATATTCATTGAGAAAATATAAAATAAGATTGAAAATCATTTAAAACCCATTTTCCTTGAAAATATATAAAAGAATACTAAAAATTTTTTGAAAATAATTTTCCTTGAAAACATAAAAAAGAATCTTGAAAAAAAATTTGAAAACAATTTTCCTTGAAAAATTATAAAGGAATATTGAAAACAATTTTTAGAACAATTTTTTGAAAATTATTTTTTTAAAACCATTTAATTAAAAATTTACCGTTCAAACATGAAAACGAAGCTTCATATAAATGATTGCAGGTAAATCCATACATGTCGTATGAGGTAAGAATAATACTCCTTTTACATGGTAAAAGGTTATAAAAATTACTTGTTTTGAAATAAAAACGAATATACCTTTGAAAAAAATGGTAAAGGAAAAAATGGGGAAAAAATAATTTAATGATTTTAGGATAATATTATAATATTCTTGGAAAACCTTTTAAAAAACATTGTATTTAAGGAACACATATTTCTGATTGAAGAGAGAGTAAAGTTGAGATTTCGTAAAAACAATTTATTTAATATATTATGTACCAAAGAGTATAAAAATTATACCAACAGATGAATAAATCATGAATAACCATAGGAGAATAAAATTCAGGAATTTTCTAGTAATATGGATTATAAGATTTCATAAAAGTAATCATAAACATAAACAATATTGAAAAGTGATGAGATTGTTTCAAAAAAAATACTACCACTTGGTAACTTTTAACAACACTTTCCATGTAAGAAAATGAAATTAAATGGAGTTTAAAATATCATAAAAATAATTATATTCATGAAATGAAATTTAAAATTCAGTATATACACCTCATGAAAAAATATAGTTGCATAACATGGCATGTGTCTCAAAGAAGTTAGATTGATACAAAATTACTTTACCGATTTGGTAACTTTTGAAACATAAATCCTATGACAGAAAGATCATAAAATTGATATTTAAATGAACATAATACTAAGTATAAGAATAATATAATGCTTCCATGGGTATTATACACACAAAACATAAGGGATGGGTGGTGAAAAAAGTATGTATCTCAGGAAAATAAAAAGTGAGATGAAATTACCTTACCTTGTGTCTTGAATCTCATCGTAATCATACAAACATCCTATATAATAAATATAAGTTTATTATAAATCTATTATATAACAATATTATTATATATAATACCTTATATGGTTTCATTATGACTTTATATTACCCTCTTGTTAACAATTCTATGTTAAAGTTTCACTTCAAGTAATATTTGTTTTGTTCTTCGCATGTGTCTTAATTTCTTATATCTTGGGTTCTATACATATATCATGATTTATAGAATGTAAAACATGATAAAAATATCATTAATATTCATTATATTTGTATCATATTAATCTATAGAACATATAAGTATGAAATGGAATACACCATTCATGGAGATGGTAGACCGTACGTATGCAATAATGTTGTTTTCATTTAATAGTTGTATTGAATGAAATAATGTAAATGAAATATATATATGTTTCTGTATATTTATGTATTTATATATATATATATATATATATATATATCTAATTATTACAATAGAATTATTATAAAATATATATAATATAAGTCTACTAAACCCATCCTTAATACATTCCATGTAGTGTGTGAACGAATCACATCGCTTTGAGGGGCGGTAGTCCACACTTCCAAAAACAAAATTATCATACTTAAAAAAATGTAAAGTATATAGATATGTATTATAAAATTATTATAGAAGCATAAAGATATAATAAATATAATATGTAAAAATATAAACATAGTTTCCATCATAATTTCCATCATGAGATGCGGTAAAGAAAAAATGAACAATCAACATTTCGTGAGGCGGTAGTTCACTGTGCACATAAATAGTATGTTTGTTACCCATTAGATGGAAGTGTGTGTATGTTTATTTCAAACCCTAAGTATAAAAATTTACTAGTATATTTAAGATATTTTTTTTATACAAGAATGTAATAATAACTTTTTAGGGGGTAGAGGATTGAAATAAAATAAAATAACTCAAGGAAGAATGTTGCCTCTTATTCAGGTAACTCCATTTGGTTTACACCAAAGAGATTTCTTGGAAGGATTCATCGCCAAATGGAGGATTCAGTGAAAAAGGGAGGTATTTTTAGTATTTTATTGGGTGTATATTTTCCTAACCTAAGTTGTTCGATAGGTGTGAGGAAGTGGGGGAGAGGATGCATTTTTTACAGTGGATGAGGAGTGGCACTCTTGTAAATATTTGAAGAGAGAATTAAACCCATGTTTTTTATGTTGAAAGTGGATCCAGTAATATAAAATATTATATAAAATTAATAATAGGGTCTATATATGGACATCCAATGTATTTTGGAAAATTTTCTAGGTCGTTCTGGGTCTTAAATTTATAGTTGAGTCTTTTGTTAAGTTAATTTTTCTCTTATACATCATAATAAATTTTAATCACTTTAACTAATCATTTAGGTCAAAAACTAATTTAAACATATTATAAATTATAAATTATGATTATTATGAATATTTAATCAATTTTTCCAAATTCAAACCACATAACTGGCAGAAATTAATTTAAATTTAATCCCGCTGACGAGACAACACTGCGGGTTTTTAAAGTAAAAACGATCAACTATTTGCTAAGTTTTTATATCCAATTTCAATGTGAAATTGGTTATAATTAAATACATTGGATTAATTGATAAGAATATTATTTAATTAAACTTTTAAACCAATTTAAAATATAAATTAACCTTATAAATAAATTATATGGAAAATCAATTTTGGATTAAGATTTAGTATTCTAACTATTCATTAAAAATTAAAACCTTACAGAAAAATATCAAAAATTTATTCTAACCGAATTTTTATGTTTATATTTTAAATATGTTGTTTATTTTTACATATTAAATCTATAAATTTTTTAAAATTTTGATTTAAAATGGTTTCTCCATTAAAAGACAGAAAAACTACAATTATAAAAATATAGGTTTTTAAGCATAAAATTGGATTTGTTCTTACCTTAGGTCTACAAAATATATCGTATGAATATAAAAAGTATTTTATTGAATATATAATATATATATATTAAATTAATGTCACTAAATTATTTTAATTAATTTAATTTATTATGGTAAAATATCTTTATGACCATAATAATAGTAATAATTTCCTTTATATTCAATCAGTTTTCATATTCAAATATAATTAATTGGTAACCTATGAATTAATATTATATTTTTGTTATCCATATATAATAATAAATTACTTAATAATATTCATAACCTCTAATTTAATGGCTAGTTTATATCTTATTATATTATATAATAACATTTTAATAATATATTATTGTTCAGTAAAACTTAGTATTTCATGTTCCGCAAGCCTTCAAGGAAATTCATTATTGTGTGTAACTCAATCGAACCTCGGTGTTCCATAAAGATCAATCTAAAATTTATTTTGAAATTAGTGCACGATTAACTTGGTGTTGTGTATAATGTAATCCAAACATAGTTCTTTAATATAAAATAAACTATTTTCAATGTTGTATGAAATGAAAAATATCAAAAAGATTAAATTAATTTTAAAAAAAAATAATTCACAAAATCTCAGTGTGTTACATTATACCCCCCTTAAAATTAATTTCTCCCTAAAAATTCATCTGGGTTATCAAATATATAATACTTGAAAGTTTCATTCATAAAAACCCAAAATGTCAAAATGAATACTAAAAATTATTTTCACAAACAGAAAATTCGAAACATAATAGTTGTCCAAAGTAACATATAACTAGGTTTCCATATGGTAGAACATAGAAGAAAATTGAAAACATGTACATAGAAGAGAAATATAACCATCAAGTTCTAATGGAGAGTGATAGAGAATAATGTCATGAGAATGTTAACAATCACAAAGCCATAAATCTGTGATAACCAAAAGGACCATCAAATCCATCAAAAATAAAGGTAATAGGATAAAGTTTTTGGTTTCAAGATACTTTTTCTTAAAGTTTAATAAGTTTCATGAAAATATATACTTCCATTATTTCACAAAAACATCATCTTTATTTTTCCATGATCCACTTCACCTCCTTCTCCAAAAAGGAAGTTGATTTTTTCATTTTTAAATAACTAAAAGATCATGAGATCGATGGTATGAAATCCCATATATATTCAATTATCATTGACAAGTTATCTAATATTTTTAAATCCACATGTGGTGAGACAATAATTTATTCTCACAAACTTCGTCCAAAGCTTGACTTAATATTTCTATAAATGTTTAACCTTATAACCCTTCTGAAAGTTAAAAATCCAAATATTTAGAAAAAAGTCACAAAATCAGCTTAACATTGATCAAGCATATAACATAAAGTACCACTTGGATATCATATTCCAAACAAGTGAATACCTTAATAAATTATTCTCTTAAAGAAGGGTAATGACCTAACTTACCATAAATCCTTATTTAAAACATGCATGATTCCTTATTCTAAAGATTACTGGATATATTCCTTAAATAAAAGAAGTTTTCAACTTAATCCTTGATGGGATAGACCACTTTTTCAATAATTAATTCCTAGGTAATGTTTATTGTCTAATTTACCTATTCAAATCCAATATATCTTTATCCAAACATCATTATCTCAATTTTAGGAATTAATTAAGGGTTACCTTCTCTTAATCAAAATATCACATTTCTATGAAATCACCTTTATATGTCTTCACCGACATTCAACATGTCCTTTTCAATACTTAATGAAAACTTATAGTTCAATTAATTATAAATTTCATTATTCATATAACATAATATTTGAATTCAAAAACATATGTACTTAATTCACCCAACTTTATTCTTAAACCATTAATCAAGATTCATCAACTTATTCCTTAATACCTCTTTCATAGAATATGACATATGAGTCATGTATTAAGGTTCCTTAACCTAAATCTAATCATTCTTCTTATGATTAATGAAAAAAATACTGGAAGAACATATTATACTTTTCACATGTCATTTTTTTCTCTTTATCTTCATAAATACAACCAATACCGCACAACCTTCCACGTTCTCTTTATGATATTTCCACTTTCGAATTTTATTTTCATAGTGATCATACATTCTATATATTAAACATTCAATGTTAATAATTTTCTTTATATTTCTATAAATTGACTAAAACAAGAAGTAACGGGGTGAGAAACACATATCATATAAGAAAAAAACATAATCTTAAAAAATTACTTATATGATGTTGAAATCAAGACACCAACATTTTAATCAAATAAATATTAATTTTATGATAGATTATTTATAGTAATATTCTATTCAAATCATACATAATTTTTTATGAAGAGTTTGTGAATTTACAAGTCATGTCCCATGGGAGTGTCAAACTAGGTGTGCAGCAAGGCCTATTGTCGTGTAAAAGTTTACCCCGAGTTAGGCCCAGAACATCTTTTAGGAGTTATTACCCAAAGTTATATCTATTCCATAGCCATATACACTTGTAGTATCTAGATAGGGATGTATTTATAGTAAACCACTCACTCTATCCTTTACCAAAATTATGGGAAAATTTTCTAAACATTAACTCATCTTTATACTTATCCTTAGAGACATCCCTAAACATTTCCTTATAAATATACCTAAGTATATCACTAAAGTTTTATCATACTAGTTTCCAAAGTCTAACTAAAATAATGTTTTGATACCAACTATAGCGACCCTTGGTTTTAATTCATTAACATTACATCACTTTTGTGGAATACTTGAAAAATTATGCAGATAGATGACCAAAGACTATATTAGTTTAGTGCCTCTAGAAACATGTAAATGTAAACACTGGTACACGAGAAAGATACATTATATACCACTAGGTTCTCCAATACTATTACCCCTCTTAGACATATCATACAAGAAATACGTCTTCAAAACATGGGGAAGGAAACATAAAAAGGGGTTATCTCAAATGCTCGGAAAGGGTAGACAAGGGATAAATGTAAGAATAAACATAAACATATGGGTATGAGAACATGATCATGAAAATCTAAGATCATACCGTAAATATCAAAGATCGTATACATGAATCATGTCATAATTCTTGTAAGTTTATAATACATGAATAATAAGTTAATAAAAAACATAATACATGAAAGCATAACATAGGAATAATAAATAGAATGTTGGAAGACACATAATCATATATAATGAATTTCAGATTAGTCAAGATATTGATGCCAAGGCTATCTTAGTGGAAAAAGTCCATTATCGAACTAGGTTCACTCCACGTTCTAGACCTGTATTATTGAACCAAGTTCACTCCTCGTTCCAGCCATATAATACTGAACTGAGTTCATTTCTTATTCAATCCCAATAATACTGAACTGATTTGATTTCTCAATCCAACCATGTCTATATCGTTAGATATTAATCTTTACCCAATGCATTTGAGGGAGATATAGGTCCCACCCATCTCATAATGAAATCATACATACATGTTCCACCAATTCATAAACAATCATATCATAACCTATGAAATGAAATGGTTATCATAAACATGTAGTCATATCATAACCTATGGAAAAAAGAAAAGTTTCATAATAATTTCATCAAAATTATAACCTTTGAAAAGAAGTAGGTTTCAAAATCATATAATCCATGGAAGAGAAACAGGTTTCAAAAGCATCATTCCATCAAAACATAAACCATTTATGAAATAATATGAATGTAACCCTTAGATTATTTCTTATAAGGGAATGATTAACAAAAACAGATGTCTTATTAGATGGAAGATAACATGAATAGATATTTTGAAAACATTTCTTGAGGAAAATATCCTTTCTTCCTTATAAAATTCTCTTTGAAACATAAAAAACATTTTGAAAACCATTTTCTTGAAAATAAACATGAAATATTATAAATAAATTTTTGAAAACCTTTTGGAAGACTTTGACTTTGAAAACATATAAAGAGATCTTGAAATGTTTTCAAAACCATTTTCCTTGAAAACATATAAAATTAGATTGAAAAAATTTTGAAAACTATTTATTTGAAAATAATTTGAAAACATATAAATAAAGCTTGAAAATCAATTGAAAACCATTTTCCTTGAAACGTAAAAAAGAAGCTTCTAAATATTTTGAAAAACATTTCTTTGAAAATACATTGAAACTTTAAAAATAAGGATTAAAAATCATTTGAAAATCATTTTCCTTGCAAACATATAAAATAAAACATGAAAATGTTTTGAAAAAAAATCCCTTTAAAACTTATAAAAAAGCTTGAAAATATTTTGAAAACAATTTTCCTTAAAATCTTATAAGGGAATATTGAAAATATTTTTAAAATCATTTTTTTTAATTTATTTTTTTTAAAAAAATATTAATAATTTTTCACACCCCATCCCAGAGGGTCCCATTCTATGACTACACCATGCCTGCCTTTGTTAGGTCAGGGGCTGGCGACTAGCACTGGGTAGACATATCCCACAAATGGGAGCTATTTCCCTAAGTAATTGTACACATGAACGCATATCCATCCCAAAATAAACTGAAGAGTAAAAACACCAAGTAAAAAATGCTTGCATATACTAAGATACCAACCACAGAGTACGACAGTAGGAAAAATGGAATGTAAACAAGGCCAAAATACCAGGCCACCAAAAGAAAGAGTATTCCAAGTGAATGAATAAGTTCATGAATCTCATCTGCAAAAAACCTTACCTAAAGGGTAGGTGTATGGAATATATCTGAAGTTGTAGGAGTATCACACTTCAATTTTATCACTCTAATCACAAACTGGTACTAGTCCACCTAGGACTCCATTAAAGCACCGATCGTCTACACAAGATACGACATGTACGGGCAAAGCCCATGCAGGGGTGAGTAAAATAATACTCAATAGGACACCCCGAAACCAAAAAGTAAATACCACTAAGAAATACACAAATTATACCAAAAAGGAATCATGTGAAGTACACTATAAAGGAAACACATTAAGTACACCAAAAAGGAAACAAATGAAGTACAATCAATACGGTCAAATCATATGGGTATAAGTTTAAAGCATGAAGAAAATGGTTTAAAGTTATAGTTCATAGATCTCTCCATCTCTATAACACTATAATTGTCAATGGAACATAGATCATCGATGGTTCACGGAGCGTCGATATACATAGAGCATCAATGCATCATGGAGCGTCGATGGTGCATGGGACGTTGATGGTGCCCGGAGCATAAATGGCATAGAGAGTGTTTATAGCGCATTGAGCATTGAGTGCGCATATATCTTCGATGGTTTATACAACCCCCAAGACATGTAGTCACCAAAATCACATAGTCACCAAGATCACATAGCCACAAATATGACATATCAACAGCCAACCACAGGATTCTACTCGTAGCGCAATCATTCTGGCGGCACTTGTTCCTCAAGTTATTACAGTGTATACCAGCTTACACAAAAAACTTACTTAGAGTATCTTAAAAGGAATGCCTCATCATATTAGTCCTAGTTCCATAGAAGTCTCATCAAACGAATTTCATGTTTGGATGATATGGTAAATTTAGTAAAAAGGGAATGATCCGGTCTAGGTCTGACCCAACCCAGTCTGGTTGGCCCAACCCGTTAGGCCATTGGGCCACATGATCCACCCTAAATGGAAAAATAAGTCACGCAGTCCAACCTGTCGGGACACTGGGGTGGCTCGATTCTCAACCCTAGCCCACGGCGTGTGGGCCAGTTTTTCTTCGTCGTATGTAGCCCACTCTGGTTGCTCCCCTCTAGTCCACGTGATCGCCAGACCGCATGGCCATCCATCTCCCCAGCTGTACATAGTTCTAGACTGCATTTCATGTGGTAGGCCTGCCTCTTCTTCCTAGGCTCACATCCCAGCTCCCCCTGCAAGTTTTGTATGATGCATCTCTAATCCTCGTCCCAGCTATCATTGTCATGACCTCTACCCTCGAAGGCCTCTTATAATGTGGTATCACCTCGAATGAGTCTCACTACTGCCACCGGCCTCCCTGTCAGTGGCCTTTTTCCTACCGTGCCCCACCAATCCTGGCCACCCCTGCCAGTCCGGGGCTACCTCTTCAACTGTCCACCCCAACGGTGGCCCTGCCCTACCATGCTCAACCTAAACCGGTCGGAGCCTCTACCTCGCACTACCACTACTGCAGGATCAGGTCCCAATTTCTCAAATTCTTGTTCCATGGATCGAAGGCATAATGATCTCTAATTATTATTTGTGAGGAATGATGAGTGAAGAACACATGATATTTGGGGGAAAGTGAAAGCACATGAATGCCTAAATGGATAGATATTGTACTTTTTCATGTCATCCTTGATCTATTCATGTTATAAGGTTGAAAGAATAACCATCAACCAGTATTCACAAATACTAATCATCCCTTTAATCCCCACAATAAAATCAATCCCGCATGAATGATTGAACCACGGATCAACCTATTCATGGTTTTTTCCACATTAGTCATCTAAATCTAATAAGGGATAAGAAATCACAATGAGATAAACATCCTACATCAAGGTTGGATTATACGTTGACAAATAAGGGGGTTCTTTATCATCATCAATACTCGATACGCTGACGTTTTTCATCATTCTTTAGAGCGGTTTCCCTCTCCTTTCCTCGGAGGGATTTCCATGGTTATGGTGATAACCCATGATTCCTGACAATGGACCTTAATTAAAATAAACCAATGTAGAATAAAATAAAATATTTTTATTAAAATATTTTAATTACGGTTACGTCCAATTTATTACTTTCATAGTCGACTCGCACCAGTCGATGTTAGGCCTCACCAAAGGCAAATTCACTGCTCTGAATGCAATGATTCCAACATATTTATAATATGGGAAACTTTTTATAATTTATTACCATTTAAATAAGAAAATGTCTACGTGATTTATTGAAAACATACCATTTTTTACCATATCATTCTGGGCACACTGGGCCTCGAAATGTCACACCGTCTTAGTTCTTGGTCTATTAATTTTCCCAATTAATTTATAAAAATAAAATAGAGAAAATAGAAGTCATTAAATTCTCCCCACCTTAGGGATTTACATCCCCAAATCCAAAACAAGGGATACTCAACAAAAATATGATGGTAACGAGCACAAATCTAAGAATCACACTCCCAAGGGCTCTCTTGGAGATTCTCATGCTACCACCGAACACACACTAGAGGAATCGACCACTCATGAAGTATCCACTCCTGTCTATCCATGATCTCCATCGGGTACTCCTCAAAAGTCACCCCATCATTAATGTCCATCTCTCCCTAGTTAATGGTGTGTGATGGATCATACACGTACCTCCTCAGATGTGACACATGGAAGACATCATTCACACAATGCAACTATAGGGGTAGATCTATGCACTACACCACCTCTCTAACTCTACTCAGAATCTAAAATGGGCTGATGTATCTCAGATATAATGTGTCACCCCAACCAAATTTCTACAATCCCCATCGAGGTGAGACCTAAAGGAACACATGGTCTCCTTCCTCAAATTCTAGAGTCCTCATTCTCATATCATTGTATGATTTATTCCAGATCTATAATGCCTTCATCCACTCTGAGATGATCTCCACCTTATCGGTGGTAGCCTATACAAACTCTGTACCCATGAGTGATGACTCTCCTAGGTCTTTCTAGCACAGTGTGACCTAGTTGGTCACTCGTACAAGGCCTCTAATGGTACCATACCAATGGTGGAGTGGTAGATGATGTTATACGAAAACTACACCAGAGGTAGGTGGTCCTCCCAAATATGGCCAAAGTCTAGGATGAAAGCTCATAGCATTCCCTCTAGAACCAATATGGTTCTCTCTATCTGGACATCTTTCTAGGGATGAAACACCATTCTCAATCGCAACTGAGCCCAAAACACCTCCTGTAATCACTTCCAAAATCGGGATGTGAAATGAGCATCATGACTTGCTATGATCATTTATGGAACTCTATGAGGTTAAACTATCTCCTGTATGTAGAGTCATCCTAATCTCTCTACAAAATTCTTCTCACAGATTGGTAGGAAGTGGGATGATTTGGTGAATCAATAAACTATCACCCAGACGGTATTGTTCTCCTTGGATTTTTGTGGTAATCCCATCATGATTTCCATAAATATTCCATCCCACTTTCACTCTATCACCTCAAGAGGTTGGTTCAATCCCACTATAACATGGTGATCAAACTTCACTTACTGGTAAGTGATGCATCAAAAAATGAACTATGCCACCACCTTCTTCATCCATGACCACCAGAAATGGCGCCAGAGTTCATGATACAACTTTTCCACTTCTGGATGTACCGTCAAAGGGGATGTATGGAACTCCCTCAAGACCACCTCCTTCAACATTACTGGCACTATTGTTCTCCCTCTGAATAGAATGACGTGCTCCCCACCTTTCGAATATCCATCAGGGGTATTCCCTATAGAGATATCAGAACGTAATGTATCGTATTCAGTTTCTCTGAGTTGTGCCTCCATAACTCATTGTATTAGTGGAGGAGTGCCAACCATATACTAGAGTAAAGCTTCTCCATCTCCATCCACAAAGGATATCTGTAACGTAGCCAACTGCTCTGACATATCACTTAGAAACTGCAAGCTTGATCTTTTACTGAGAGTGTCTGCCACTATGTTCCCCTTCCCAAAAGTATATACAATCTCAAAGTCATAGTCCTGGTGGATCTCTTTCCATATTCTTTGTCTCAAGTTAATATATTTTTGAGAGAATATATACTTGAGACTCTTGTGGTTATAGTAGATGGTAAACCACTCGCCCATCAGGTATTGTCACTATATCTTCAATGTGAAGACTTCCACTTCTAGCTCAAGATCATGGGTTGCGTAGTTCTGCTCATCTTGACTCAACTAGCGCAAACCATAGGCAATCACCACTTTCCCCTACATCATGACACAACCAAGCCTAATCCCTGATGCATCATAGAACACCACATAGTCAACACCCTCCTCCGGTAATCTCATGATGGGGGTACTCATCAATCTCTACCTCATCTCTTGAAAGCAATGATGGAACTTATCTACCCGCATGAAAGGTTTACCCTTCTAGGTCAAGGATGTAATGGGTGATTATACCCTATAAATTTTGGGTAAAACCTCGGATAGTTCCCATCCAAACCTATTAAATTCTGCACCTTAGTAACAGTCTTGGTTGAATCCCAATGAAGCACCACTTCAATCTTTGCAGGATCTACTGCAACTCCAACCTCTAAAATGATGTTTCCCAGAAAGTGGACCTTATGAATCCAAAACTAAAACTTAGATAAGTTCCCATGAAGATAGTGATCTCAGATTTTGTCCAGAACTATCCTCAAGTGTATTGCGTGCTCCTACTCACATGCTGAGTACCCCAGGATGTCATCAATGAGGACCACGATGAACCAGTCTAAGTAAGGATGGAAGATTATGTTCATGAGTCCCATGAACACTACTGGGGTGTTCATCGTGTAAAATGACATCACTAAGTACTTTTAGTGGTTTTAATAAAATATGAAGGGTGTATTCAGTACATCCTCATCTAGTACACGAAGATGATGATAGCCAGATCTAATGTCTAACTTCAAGAACCATATCTCTCTCTTCAGTGGATCGAAGATTTCATCAATCCTCAGTAGTGGATACTTATTCTTCATGGTCACCTCATTCAGGTTATGGTAGTCCACACATAATATAATGCTCATGTATGCCTTCTTTTCAAAAAAACTGGGGACCCAAGGTTAAACATTGTGTCTCACAAATCCTTTCCTCTGAAAATCCTCCAACTATACCCTCAACTCACGAAGCTCTATGGGAGCCATCTCATATGTAGGTGTAGATATCAGTGTAATCTCGAAGTACAGATCAATGTAGAAGTCAACTTCTCTGTGTGGAGGTAATCTAGGGACATCTTCTCAAAAGGCTTCCTCATACCAATCTGCCACTGTAGGGAACTAACTACTCATCTCATCCACTACACGGAGGGTCATTCTACCCAACAGGTGTGTGGTTGGTTGCACCCTATTATGTGCGATTACATCCTGCACATCTTGGGTTTCATTTTCACTGATAAAGGAAAACATGTTCCCATCTCCGTGGACACACCACATTGTGTGTCTAAAACCTTCAATATGGGCATGAACTACAAGATTCCCAATCCATGCCAAGAATGATGTCTTAATGCCTTGACATTTCATCCAAGAGATCCTAACCAAAACTCTCACCCCCTAGAGTAAGGGAACACCATCGGCACCAGTGTGTGGTCATCTAATTTTCCCCCATATGAATATCTAAGCATAGGGATCGATTAAAAGATTCAATTGGAATATTAGAGTCTTGAATAAGTGTTGTGGAGAGAAAATAGTGACTAGAACCTATGTCTATAAAAGCTATATATAGGGTGGAAAAGACAAATATTGTACCTTTAATCATCTCTAGAGCACCAGGGTCATAATCCTCTAGTGCCTGAATTTGTCTCCATCCCTATCAACTAGCTCCCTGAGCTTGTGTTGGACCACCTATGGGTGGTGGTGGTAGTAATTCAAACCTCCACACACCTCATGTGGCCCGACCTACTCCTATTCCATGCCTGCCACCCTGCATACCACACTACACTTGCCTCCTACTCTACCTCAGTGATCCCTTGACTGTCTTCTGATCATCCATACGACGAGTTGGTAAATCTATAACCATGTTTCCCCGACCGTCGCATGAGTAACATAGTTTATCTTTTAACTTACTTTCCTACCCTAGGAGCCATACACCTATGATCCTATATCCTGGATTCATCCACAAAAGTTATTGACCCTCTTGGGTCCCTGAATCCACTGCCAAATACCCACCACCGAAGACTCAGCTACCTGGTGCCTGTTGGCAGCTCCCATTAATGGTGTCTACTCCGCTAGAAAGATCTCCACTAACAGGGATCTCTCTAGTACCCCAACATATATGTGGATGATAAGGGATATCATGGATTCCCTAATCTCCTGGAGTAGCCCCTGCTCAAATTTTGGGTCACTAAAGAACTAATCTTGCACCATATCTATGGAGTAGCGAGAAAGATCTGTAAATATCTCTGAGTACTCTACTGCTGTCTGGATTCCCTACTGTAGATGTAGTATCTCCTACATACGTACATAGTATAATTTTGCCGAAAATAAATATTCCTATAATATTTTCTCAAAGTCTATCCAAGTGAGGGTTGTCTCCTCATGAATCTGGATTATTAAGCTCTTCCATCTCCCTACTAAGCCATATAGAAGGCATGTGGCTAGGACTTCCATCTAGTCAAGATGCAACCTCACTAGGCGGAATAAATGCATAATCATCTCCATCCAATCCTCAGCTACCAAAGGATCTAGATCACCCATGAACCAACAAGGTCACTGCCTCTGGAACTCATTAAATGCACTCAGCCTGCATGCATCCTCTATTGGTAGTGGTAGTAGTAACTACTTCTCTTCAGGTGTTGGAATCACTAGTAAACCACCTAATGGTTTTATCTCCAATACTGGTCCCTATACCGACGCATCATCACTAGGAGGGCCATCCATGTGATCACGCATAAAAATATTGGTTGGTTTTTTGAGTAGGGGCATCCTTAAATAGATCAAGATATATCACAATCAATAGAGTATACCTAGTGATATGACACTAACTCAATAAGGACATGAGAATACACTCAATATTATATGATGCATGTACCATTTATTATCCTTACAATTAGTGTTTTCATGTACCAAGTCGAAAATCATAATTTGAAGTCCGGGTGTATGGATACGTTAGTTGCTACACCAACACTAGAGTCCCTAGTCTAAAAGCCAAACTCAAAACACTTAACATCATTGCCTGAAACTAATCTCACCAAATCTTATTTATTTAGATAGAACCAACCTCCTATGATACCACTCTACAACAACCCTTCCCAGAGGGGCCTGTTCAGTGACTACCCTAGTCCTACCTCTGATAGGATAGGGGCTTGTGACTAGCACTAAGTAGGAATATCCCAAAAATAGGACGCATTTTACAAATTAATTGTACGTACTCACACATCTCCAAGCCCAAATAATTATGAAATTTAAAAAACACTAAGTAAACAATGCATGAATACACTAAGATTCCAACCACATAATATGATTATAGGAAAACTAGAAAGTAAACGAGGATAGAATACAAGACCTCCAAAAGAAATAGTCTTCCAAGTGAATGCACAAGTTCCTAAAGCTCATCCATAGAACACCCTACTTGAATGGTAGGTGTAGTGCAGCTGTCTAAATCAGTAGGAACACCACATGTCTATCTGATCACTCTAACCACAACCTGGTTATGGTCTACCTAGAACTTCATCAATGCATTGATCGTCTGTACAAGACATGACACGTGTGGGCAAATTCCATGCAGGGGTGATTAAAACAATAATAAGTAGAACACTCGAAAACCAAAAAGGAAATGCCACTAATAAATACAAAAAAGTATACCAAAAAGGAAACACAAGAATTGTAGCACAAAGGAAACACACAAAGTATACCATAAACAAAACACATGAAGTATAGTTATTATGGTTAGCTCATACATGTATAAGTCTAAAGTAGAAATAGAAGGATTTTTAGTTGTAGTTCACAGATCTCTCATTCTCTACAACATTATAATTTTTTATGAAATATAGAGTGTTGAAGAGACATCGAGATTCGATGATGCCCAGAGCATCGATAGCATGGGGAGAGTCAATAGTGCACGGAGCACTGATAGAGAAAGGGACGTTGATGGAACCCAAAGTGTCGATGGCACATGGAGCGTCGATGGAGCATGAAGTGTTGATGGTTCATGTAGCTCCAAATTCATGTAGTCACTAAGATCACATGGCCACCAAGATCATATATTCACAAAGATCACATAGTCATAGCTAGCTACCAGATTCTACTCGTAGCGCGTTAGTTCTAGGAGCACTAGTTTCTTCGATCCATTAGGTCATATACCAAATTCAACAGAAAATCAATTAGGGTATCTCAAAAGTACTGTCTTTTCACAAGGTTCCTAATGTCATAGATGGCTTGTCAAATGGATCTCCCATTTGGAAGATATGGCTAATTTAGTAAAAGTGTTCTGGTCCGGTATGGGTCTGACCCGACCCGGTCTAGCCGACCCAACCTATTGGGCTACACAATCCAGCCCACTGGGCTGCCGGAGTAGCCCGGTTCTCGAACTAGGCCCATGTCGCTTAGGCCACTTTTTATCTATCAGATGAGGCTCACCCTGGACATGTCTCTCTAGTCCACGTGATCGCCTGACCACATGGCCAGCCAGCTCCCTCAGTCAATGTGCCACTACACCACATTTCACAAAGCCAACCCACCTCATTCGCCTAGTCCCATGGCCCCACTATCGTCGCGGGCTCCATATGACATGGCTCTGATCCATGTCATAGTTGTCACTATCACGACCTCCTCTCACAGCCCCTGTTTTCCGCCCACGGGGTCCACCCTCGTAGGTCTCCTCGGACGTAGTCACGCCAAGACCATGTCTCACTGCCTTCTCCATCCGCCCTACCGGTAGCATGTTCCTACCATGCATTTCCTGGATCGATTGCTCCTGTCGGGCCAATCCTGCCACCACCGATGGCCACCCCATCGGCGGCCTTTTCCTATCGTGCTCATCTAGAACCATCCAGATTCATTTCCTCACACTGCCACTGCCTTGCACTGCCACGTGATAGGATCCCTAGTTCTTGGATCATTGCATTGCGGATCGAAGGTGCAATGATCCTCAAATTATTATTCATGAGGAATGAAGAGTGAGGAATCTATGATATTTGGGGGGAAAAGACAAGAACATGAACTCCCAAATAGATGGATATTTTCCTTGTTCATGTCATCCTTGATCCATTTATGTTATAAATTTGGATGAAGAACCATCAACTAATATTCATGAAGAGTTATCATCCCTTTAATCCCTGTAACAAAATCCATCCCACATGAATGATCGAAATGAGGATAAACTTATTCATGGGTTGTTCCACGTTCATCATTTTAATCTAATAAGGGACAAGAAATCAAAAAAATATCTACATAATACCTTGATTTTGGATCATTCATTGATGAAGAATGGGGTTATGTGTCATCATTGATCATCGATCTATCGATGTTCATCATTGTTCGTCGGAGAAGTTTTCATCTCCTTGCCTCATAGGAATTTTCAATTTATGGAGATAACCCTATATTCCCGACAATAGGAATTAATTAAAATAAATTTATGTAGCTTCAAATAAAATATTTTTATTAAAATATTTTAATGACAGTTATGTCTAGTTTTTAACTTTTACAAACGACCCACGCTAGTCCATGATAGGCACTGCCTAAGGTAAATCTGCCACTCTGAATGCAATGGTTCCCTCGGATTTTTGATCAAGGAATCTAATTAGATGTTATTACAATTTGAAGAAGAAATTATCCACATGATTTATTAAAAACTTGAAATTTTTCACCATATCATTCTAGGCACACTAGCCCTCGGAATCTCACATCGTCTCAGCGCCTAGCCTTAGAAATTTTCCTAACTAATTTATAAAAATAAAACTGGAGAAAATAAGATTCATTTTAGAATAAATCTTTATATAAATTATGGATGGTAAATTTGTACTTGTCGTATGAGGTAAGAAGAATTTTCCTTTTTCATAGTAAAAGGTTAGAAAAATTCCTTGTTCAGAAAGTGACAAGAATATTCCTTTGAAAACATTGGTAAAGTAAAAAAGAGAGAATTTATTTTAATGATTATAGAATAATAATAGGATATTCTTGTAAACCCTTTTTCGAAAACATGGTTTTTAAGGAACATATATTTCCAATCGAAGAGAGGGTAAAGTCGATCATTCTTAAAAACACATTATTAACTATATTATCTACCAAAGAGTATAAAAGTGGTACCAACACATGAATAAATCATGAATAACAATAGGATAAAAACATTCATGATTTTTTTGATATATTTTTAATAAGACTTTATCAAAGGAAGAATAAACATAAACAATCTAAAAAAGTGATGAAATTGTTTCAATAAACTCATACCACTTGGTAACTTTGAACCATTCTCCCCATGTAAGAAAATTAAATTAAATGAATCTTGAAATATAATTAAAATATGGATATTCATTATATAACATTTAAAATTCAATATATACACCTCAAGATGCGGGCAAGTTGTTCTCCTGTGTCCTTTGTTGTGCGCTTATGTACTTTTTATTTTATTTAATAAATGGTCAGGGGATCTCCTCCTATGGAAAACTTTCCGAGTATACACCTTAGGGGAAAATATAGCTGCATAACATGGCGTGTGTCTCAAAGAAGAAAAATTGAGACAAAATTACTTTACTAATTTAGTAACTAATAAAAAATAAATACCATGATAGAAAGATCATAAAATGGATATGTAAATACCCATAATTTTAAGTATAAGAATAATAGAATACATCCATGGTCCGTATACACACAACACAAAAGGAATGGATGGGGAATAAAGCTTGTATCTCATGAAAATAAAAAGTGAGATGAAATTATGTTGCCTTGTGTTTTGACTCTCTCCATACTCATACAAACCTCCTGTATACTAAATATAAGTTAATTATACACTTATCGCAGAACCATATTCTTATATATAATACCTTTTATGGTTTTATTATGACATTATATTACCCTATTGTTAATAATTCTATGTTAAATTTTCACTTTGGGTAATATCCCTTTTATTCTTTGCATGTGTCTTAATTTGTTATATCTTTGGTCCTTATACTTATATCATGATTTAAAGAATGTAAAAAATTATATAAATATCATTTATATTCATTATATTTTTTTTATAATGTTCTATAGAATATATAAGTATGAAATGGAATACACTGTTCATGGAAATGGTAGGCCGTATGTACGCATGAACGTTGTTTCCGTTTAATAATCGTATTGAAAGAAAGAAGATAAATGACATATATCAATATATATGTATATATATTAATATATATATATATATAATTATTAAAATTTAATTATTATATCATATGTATCATATAATTTCACTAAACATGCCCATAATACTTCCCTTTTAGTGTGTGAACGAATCACATCGCTTTGAGTGGGTGGTTGTCTATACTTCGTCAAACAAAATTATCACATTCACCCAAAATGGAGAGTATAAATATATATGTTGTAAAAAGAAAAAATAAGATTAAATAAATAAAAAATATAATATATAACAAATACAAATAGATTTTACATCATAATTTCCACCATGAGAGGCGGTAAAGGAAAAATGAACAATCATCCTTTTGCGAGGGAGTAGTTCTCCGTACACGTAAACAGTATTTTTGTTACCCATTAGATGGAAGTGTGAGTATGTTTAGATTAAAACATAATAATAACAACATAATAGAATATTTAGGATAACTTTTTTTATAAAATAATTTAGTAATAAGTTTTGAGGGGGTGGAGGATTAAAATAAAATAAAATAACTCGAGGAAGAATGTTACCTATTATTCTGGTAAATCCTTTTGGTTTGTACCAAAGGGATTATTTGGAAGGATTTATACCCAAATGGATTATTAAGTGATGAATTTATGTATTTTTAAGAGTTTATTGGTCAGATATTTTCTGAACCTAAGTAGTTTGAGAAAATTTAGGAAGTGGGAGGAGATGAGGCCTTTTATAGTGGAGGAGTGGCACTCTTGTAAATATTTGAAGAGAGAATTCCACCTATGTTTTTTATATTTAAAGTGGATCTAATAATTGACCAAATTTGACAAAAGGGGGTATGTGGTTGATAAATGTAAATCTGATGGATTTTAAAATAGTTTCTATATCATTTTGGGTCTTCAATCTACGATTTAGTCTTTGTTAAGCTAATTTTTCTCTTATTCATTGTAATCACTTTTAATAACTTTCACTAATATTTTTGGTAAAAATTAAGTTTACCTTATAATAAATTATAAACTATGATTATCCCAAATATTTAATCCATTTTTCCAAATTCCAATCACATAAGTGACAAAAATTAATTTAAATTTAATCACGAAGATGGGACGACACTCCGGGCTTTTAAAATAAAAATGATCAAAAGATTGCTAGGTTTTTATATTCAATTTCAATGCAAAATTGGTTCTAATTTCCTAAATTGAGTTAATTTATAAAAATATTATATAATTAATCTTTTAAATAAATTTAAAATATAATTTATCCTTTTAAATAAATTAGATTAAAACAGTGTTTTGAATTAAAATTCAATATTTTTACCTATTCATTAAAAAATTAAACCTTACATAAAAATACCCAAAAATTATCATAACCTAATTTTTACGTTTTTATTTAAAATATGTAGATCATTTTAACATATTAAATCAATAAAAGTTTGAAAAATTTTATTTAAAATGGATTCTCCATTAAAAGGAGGAAAAACTATCATTATAAAAATATTGGTTTTTATGTATAAAATTATGTTTGTTCTTATCTTATGTATATCAAATATATTGGATGAATATCAAAAATATTTGACTGAATTTATAGCACATATATTAAATAAATTTTACTAACTAATTTTAATTAATTTAATTTTTTAGGGTAAAATAGCTTTGTGAGCATGAAAAACTAATATTTTCTTTTATATTCAATTAGTTTTCATATTAATTTCTGATTAATTGGTAACCTATAAATTCATATTATATTTGTGTAATCCATATATTTTCATAAATTAGTTAATATTATTCATAACTGTTAATTTAAAAACTAGGTTATATCTTATTATATTATATAGTAACAATTTATTAATATATTATTGTTTGGTAAAACTCAGTTTAAAGTGTTACGTAAGCCATCGAGGAAAGTTATTGTTGTGTGTTACACAAGCTAATATCAATGTTCTGTATAAAGAAATCTAAAATATATGTTGCGTGTAGTGGACGATTAACTTTTTTTCATATAACGCAATACAAACATAGTGTTTAAATATAAAATAAACTATTTTCAGTGTTTTGTGAAATGAAAAATATTAGAAACATTAAAATAATTCACAAAATATCGATTTGTTACATTTATTGTGTATGAATGACTTCAATACTTAAGGTAAGATATTATCTCAAATTTCCTTCTTCGAGAAACATGTTATGTTATGCACCTATATTCTTTTATAAGTGTATCTACATCCCCTTTGGAATGTAATATCATGCATTTTTTTATTCTCATGATATTATAAGTTTCATTTAATTTTATTCCTTCATGGTTCATACGATTCTAGGTTACCAAAGTTGTAAATATTTTATGCTACAATCTCATCAATTATCAGGAATGTTTAGGATTAGGTTTCTGATTATAAAATATTATATAATACATCTCTCACTAAACTAATTAATTTTATTCTCATACATTTATTAATGATATTTTTTAGTAACAGTTTCATTTTTACACTCTTTGGCACTTAAAATAATTGAGAAAATATTTTTAATAAAATCTAACTTTATTTCTCTCATTGGCCAGAAATTTGTTTTCTTCCAAAACCATTCTTTCTAAAAAATAAATTTTTTTATTACCTTATGAATTTAAAAAGAAATTTTTACCCTTATATGAATTTTTTATAATTTTTTTAAAGGAATCTTCTTGTAGTTTTCCAAACAATGTTTGTTTGGATTTTACCAATAATGTGGAAGTAATCTTTATTTTAATGTTTATGGCATGAATGAAACTTCTCGTTTTCATAACCATTATTTTATTTGAAGATTCATTTATAAGTTTTCAAGTTTATTTTCAAATAAATATATTTTTAAATGGTTTTATGGTTTAAAAAGTATTTTTCAAAGTGGAAAGGATATTTTCATGAATAAATTATTTAAATGATAGATCAAAATAATTTTCCATATAAGATGGCATACATTGGTGTTACTTATTCATTAATGGGTATATGATCCAAGTATATCATTATTATTATTTCATTTAATGGTTTTTATAATATGTCGTGATGCTTGTGAAACCCATTTCTCATCCATGGGTTATGCTATGAAAACATTCTTATGAAACCATCTTTCTTTTCCATGGGTTATGTTATGATGAAATGATTATAAAAACTATCTCTTTTCTATATGTTATGGTATGATGAAATGCTTATGAAACCCATTTAATTTCATGGGTTATGATATTATGAATGTTTTTTGATCTTTTATCATACATAAATATGGTTTTCATTATGATATGGGTGGTACCAATATCTCGCTATAATGTATTGGTTAATTATTTATATCTAATGATATAAATAAAATTGGAACAAAGAGTTATCCTAGTTCAACAAGGGACTTTGTATATTATGATGGTCTTGGTATTGAACCTTTACTACTATGATGGTTTCTGGAGTGAACCCATTCCACTATGATATCCTTGGAAATGATCCTTGGCTAATATGAAAATGATTTTCTTTTCTTATGTGTATTCTATAAGTCCATATATTATACCAATGTTATGATCTCATGGATTATGTTTATTGATTCACTTATGATTCATGTATTATTAACTTTTAATATTAATTTGACGACTCAATATTATGATCTTTGATATACAGGTAATAGTATTTAATTGGTATTATCAAGTTATATTACCCTTTTTCATGTTATGTTTATGTATCTCCAGAGTTTATCCTAATTGGGAATCTGAGATCACCCTTTCTTATGTTTCCTTTCACCATGTTATAAATAAATATACAACATATGATATTTATAGAAAGGGTTCTGTTTATGAATATCATGGTGGGAGATGATTTAGTTTACCTATGGACAAGTTATTTGTGTTTCCACGTTTCCAAAAACACTAAACTATTAGGGTCATCATCTATATGTCTATGTAATGTAATAAATATTCATCAAAAATTATGCAACATATATGTTGGATAATCCTATGTTTCTAGGGTAGGTATCATAGGATAGGTTTATTTAACCTTCAGAAACCAGTATGATAAAACCTTAGTGATATACCTAAGGACCTGTCTAAGCACAATTTTAAGGATGAGTCAAAGTATAGGAAAATCTTCTGGAATTTTAGTAAAGGATATAGTGAGTGGTTTCCAAGAAATAACATCCATATCTGGATAATGCAAGTGGATGTGGCTCTATCATAGAGATACCTAGGGTTAATAACTCTGAAAATTGTTCATTGATCTAGACTCAATTGTCACCTAGTGTATGAAAATGATCCTTACTATACACCTATTTTGACACTCCATGGATATACACTTTGGAGATTCACAAACTCTTTATGAACCATAATAAATTATTTAAATATAATTTTCCCATGAATGACCAAAGATAAACCTAAGCTGTCATAACTTAAATAATTTTTCATGATTTAGACATCATATAAGTTTTTTTCATAACTATGTGGTTCCTCGTGATGATTATTGTTTCTTACAAAATTCTTTTTGTATTTATTAAATGTGTGAAGTAACCTTGTTAAATGTTAGTGAGATAGAAAATGAAATGATTGTACTCATAGTAATTCAAATGTTATAGTAGATAGAATGAAAAATCTCATTTTTATTCCCACACAACATTCTCAAGCTATAAATCATGATGGACTTCCAAACAAACAAAGGAGGGAATAACATTCTATTGATTCTTTCATGGGGCAACATCCGACTTCTTTAAGTGGTTATTTTTATCCATTAGTTTCTAAAAAAACGTCATCACCACTAAAAATATATTTTCCATTATCCAAATCTTAGAACATAAAGGTTCATTTTATTTGTCTAATGTTTGAAAGGTAGAGTGGATTAATGTTGTAATCTTATCAAGAATGCATGAAAAATGATAAAATTGACTCCATGGATTGGGATGAGTTCAATAACTTATTTTTTAATAAGTAATTTCCTCATATTCTTCATACATAGATTGAGAATGATTTCCTTGATATAACCCAAAATGATGACAATTTTTTGGTACCTATGAGGAAAATTTTACAATACATTTGAGGTACTCTTCTGGTATTATCATCCAACCTAAATGTAAGGTTGATTAAAACTTCGATATCCTAAAAATAAGTCTCTAAAAAGAGTTATTCATAATATATTTCAGTAGATATTAAGATATTTTATGATTTTATATTCTTTTGTAAGTGGATATTGGAGTTAGATATCAATATCATGGTTTTTATAAGAAGATAAAAAATGGAATTCAAAGGAAAATCTAAGAATCGTGGATATAAGAATATGATCTTTTCTTTATTATAAAAGTGTGGGAAGAAGCATGGAGGAAATTGTCTTAATTTTTTTTAATTGTGGAATGAATGTTCATTGGGAAATTGATTTTTTGAAGTGATGGAAAGAAGTTAACTATGATTAGAATAGAAAGAAATCTATGAAAAATTCGCCACCAAAACTCTAGAATTTAAAATGCAAGTAGTACGGGAATTATGCTAAGGAATGTACAAATATAAAGTTTATGGAAGATGGTCAATTTTATCAACCCATTAAGAAAATAGATAAAGTGAAATAACATGTGATCACTATTTCTAGTGCAGGAGACATTGCGTGTTGATAAACAACACCAACAACACACTGCTCGAAGTTAAATGCAACAAACAGAAAGATAAAGTATAAAGATAGAGAAATGATAGTGTTTCTAAGTCTGATATGATTTGAAATCTTGAGTCTCATCATATGTATCTTGGATAGTATATCAATCCGTATTTCTAAAAGTAGCATAAAAACATAGCATCCTAAGGATCTCTTTGTTCTAACTGTATGAAAGGTTTTAGATATTTGGTGTACTCTGCGCTTTCACATTCGAATGAAAGTAAGAATAATACATGAATGATCTCATTGAATTATCTATCTAGTATTCATAAAGTATAGTTTATCTCTTACAAATATCATGAACTCTATTCCACGCACGAGGGATACTTCTTTGAATATATATCACTAAATGATGGAGAGCCCATTTTAAGAACAATCATCAAGACCCTCTGCAACCTCTTACTGAGTGGTGACATAGACATTAATGTTTCAATGAAATAGTTAATAATAATCATTAAAATAATTTTTGTCATTAATTACATTAATATTTTCATTGAGAACATTTAATTCAAATGTCCCAGAATAGCGACAGTGGGTCAGCTATGTGGTAACCCATGCCTGGTAGTGAGTCAAGCCAATAGTGAGTCATACCAATGGTGATTCAAGCTGGAAGTAGGTCATTTCTGGTGGTAGGTCATGATCAGTGGTGACACCTCTTAGTGGTGACTCGTCTTAGCGGTGATTCGTCTCAGTGGTGACTCATCTCAATGATGACTCATCTCAGTAGTGACTCCTCTCAATAGTGACTTATCATAGCGGCGACTCATCTTAGTGGTCAATCATCTTAACAATGACCTGTCGTGGCAGTGAATCATCTGATGGTAAGTCATCTGATAATAGGTAAAAGTTTATGGTAGGTTAAATCTGGTGGTAGGTAAAAGTTGGCGGTATGATAAATCTAGTGGTTAATTATTTCTAACAGTGAGTCATTCCTAACAGTGGGTAAAGTCTGGTCATAGGTCATCCTGGCAGGGACTATTTTCTAGTGGTGACTCATCATCAACAGTGACTCAAGTATAGTGGTAGTTATTTTCAACATTTAGTCCAATTTCCCCTAGAATACCTTACAATGTAAAATGATATCATAAAATATTAAAACCATTAAAAACATAATTAATATGATTTTGTGATAATTAAAACAAGGGTGCCAATAAAATCTCTTACCTCAAGCTTGAATTCCCATGTAAGTGATTTTAACCTCATACATAATAAATTTTATTTTATTAAACCTACCTAAAAACCCATATTGATATATATAACACCAAAAATTATATATTTGTAAAATTGTATCACATGTTTGACAACAATGTGTTATTATTATCATTATTTCAGTTGTTAATTACTTTTATTTTCATGTATGTTTTGATTTGGTAGTTTTGGTCCTTTCATATTTCTCATGGTTCCATCATCTCCATAATTTTATTCAAGTTATAGATATAACAAATATTTAATATATAGTTATTTATATTCATCTATAAATGATAGAGATAGAAAAATGAGTTACACAGTTCATGGAAATGGTAGGTCGTGTGTATGTATGAATGTTGTTTACATTGTTCAAAAGATAAAATTAAATAAATATAAAAAATAACTCACTATTTTAGAATTATTATTATATTATATATATCATATATATTCATTAAATCTATCATTATTACCATTCATGTAAATTTTAATTAAAAAACAATTCACATCGCTTCGTAGAGGTGGTAGTCCACACGTAACCACGAGCGACATTATCATTTTCTATTAGATTATAAGGTAAGAAAGTAGATATGATATTATAATTCCAAAAGAATAATTATTTTATAAATATCATATATATTCATTATTTATATCTTTATAACCATTCAAATAAAATGGTAATGAAAAATGAATTACATCACTCTGTGGAGATGGTAAGTCATACGTAAGCATGAGTGATTTTTTCTCTTTTCATAGGATGGAAAAGATGTGGAATATGGTTGTATCATAATAATAAAAACATCTTAGTATATTTATTATACTTTTTTTATTATTTTATTATGGTTACAAAAGATTTATAGGATGTATAAAAAGAAATAAACTTTAATGAGATGGCAAATACGATTACCACTTATTGAGAATACTTCCTAAAGATCCCTTCTTAATGACCCTTGAAATGGTATTTTAAGAGTACCATTACCACTAATTATTTTATTTGGAAGTTTATAATGGAATTGGATTGTTTTTTATTGATATATTTTGTTTAAAGTGGTGTAAATAAAATATATAAGGGGTGTTATTTTATAAGTGAGGGGAGAGGCATTGTTGGAATTTCTTAAAGTATTAAATTAAATATATTATTTTTCCTTTAAAAATGGATCAAAATTGATATAGTGTGAATATTAGATGATTGTTTGTCTAAATCATCTCATACAATAAAATTTGGACAAATTTTGGTTATGTTTTCACCTTTATATTTTAGTTTTAACCCCTCATTAAACCTTTTAATAATTTACACAATATTAACATTTTGTACCCTTTGGTGTCTAGAAGGGTACTATTAAAGTAAAAGAGACACCGAAATATACTATTTATTTTCCAACCATGAAAAATTCATTTGTTTGAATATAAAATTTTTATGAATTTGAAAACATTTAATTAAATATTATTTATTATAAAATATCATTAATGTCATTTTTGAACTATTCATTTAATTGGACTTTCAAAACAAAATGAAAGTAAAATAATTCAAATTATAATCCTTTCACACATCCCTAATATGTTATATTTATCTATAAAATTCATATAATACAATAAATCACCCAGATTATATTACTTTTAATATTTTTAAAATCATGTATTTTATTTTTCTATTAATTTAATAAATACTATTTCAGTGTTGCATAAGAATTTAAGGTAATTGTTAAATCACTAAAAATTAGAAATAAATTACTATGGTAAATAAATTATATAATATTTAAAAGTAATATTTATAAAAAAACATAATTTTTTTATCTATAACAAAATATTATAGATATTAAAAGTAAAAGTGTCATATTTTTTACTTTATCCTTTATTAAATATTAAAAATTTCAAAATCAAATATAAATAGAAAGAAAAGTTCATATTTTCAAATTTTTGATTATTATGGATGAAATAGACTCTTATAATTAAATTAATTCAAGTTTTGGATATATTTTTAATTCCATATTATAATATTTTTAAAGGTAATTATCTGATTTACCCTTTACTACGATGATAAATTTTACCATAATTAATATTCATAAAACCTAAAATTAAAGAGAAATATTTACCAAATTTTAACCCCAAAATTCAAAATATGGATTGAATTTAACTAAATCCAATCTTTATAAGTGGTATAAATTCATTTTTAAAACAATCCCATAAAGCGTGATAAAATACAGTTTTCTAAAAAATGCCTTTTAAAGTGTAAATTTTTTTATACCAATATCAAGTATAATGTTGATCAAAAAGATATAAATTAAATTATTTTATCAGAAAAACTATTATAATTTTAAAATAAATCAAAATAAAAATGAGTCTTTGAAAATACTATAAATTGAAATACAACTTTCTTTAAAAAAACGGTTTTTTCGCTATTTACCCAAAAATTAACTTTTTCTAAAAATATAAAAAAAATAAAAATAAGATAATATTGACATGATGATTTCAAAAAGGTATTAATTTTCACATAATAATATTTCAATATATTTTCTTCATTTTTTCTAAATCATGTCGTGTGTAAATAAATCTATAAATGAATTGTTTTAAGAGAAATTTATCATAAAATATTGGTTTGTTTCATTCTACCCCATTTATAAAAATTTCACCATAAAAATTCCATCAATATGATATAAAATATATGGATAATTCTTCCTAATTACATCCATGGTTTCCCATGTACCTTCCTCAAATTTATGGTTTCACCATAATAATTTTACCCGATGAGTGGTCTTGTTTCATAGCACTTTATCTCTATAATCGAAAATATCTATTATTTGTTTCCCATAAGACATATCATAATCTATCAATATGACCTATGAGTTTATTACATGTTAAGAATCATGTTTGTACTTCCTCATGAGTAATGCATGGAACATATCATAAACTTTATAGAGATTTAGTGCAAGTTCCAAATGATAAGTTGTCATCCTGATATGATGATGATTTTCAAAGGGCACAAGAGCCTCAGCCTAGTCGATGAGGACTCAGAAAGTGCATACAAGAGACCTATGATCAAAACCAAGTATAGGGAAAATTTCTAGGGTACTGCAGTATTTCTGTAGTAGCAATATAGTAGTTACTGTTTGGTACTGTAGCAGCTGGAACTATTCACCTGTTTGGGACTTCGGGCCACCGATTTGGTCTTCGGTCCCTTCAAGGCCTTAGGTCCATCCAAGTCCTTTATGACTATATGGATTTCAGGCTACCAAAATTCCATTGGGTCACCTCAAGGAATTTGGGCACCTCAAGGCCTTCGGGCCACATGATCAATACAGTTGCCCCAAATAGACTCTACAAAAAGGAGCATCCCTAGAGGAGGATTCATAGCAGGCACACTAATCAGAGTAGAACCAACGGATTTGGAAGAATGAGAGGGTATAGCTATAAGGTTTTGAGGCCTGCAGCGGAAGCCGGTGGGCTGAGGATTTTAACATTTTCAACGGTGGGATGATGGGGCTTGTTGTCGCCAACGATCCAAGCCTCGGTAAGGCCCGATGATCTTGCGTGAATTCTAAAGAGCACAAAATTAAAATTAAAACATACTAATTCCAATTCTAAAGTCATGGTAGACTTCAACTAGTCGATGTTGATCGTCCCTTGAAGGATCAAAAGCAGGATCCCTCTAGATCATCCACATGTGCTCCGAAAATCCGTTGGAATGTCGATCATCAAATTCCAGGTACTAGCATGGTGATCCGATGATGCTTTCGACATCCTAATGATAACCACATCGAGATAAATTCAATGCTTAAGGAAGATATTGTTCCAAGCTCCATGGATCATAAGATTCTCTCTCTATAGAGTAGGAGGAGAGAGAGTCTCTAGATTTCACTCCCTAAAATGAGTGAATAGTGAATTGCACACCAAGGGAGATAGCCTCCTCTCTTATTTATAGTGGAATTCCAAAATACCCGGTTGGGTTCCCCGACCCCCGTATATTTCAATATCCACTAAATAAATAATTTTGACAAACTAAACTGCGCCAATATTATTTATTATTTTATCACATACTTTTAATATATATAATATATATTACGTGATAAAACTCAATCCATTTAACTCGACTCACTGTCCCACTTAATATTAAAAGAACCTTGAATATTAAAATAATATTCATTATATTAATATTTTCCTGTATTCAACAAACTTGTAAATACATTAAATAAATTCCATCCCAAATATTCATAACTTGAATATTAATGAATTTATTTAATTATTTTGGTGATCCATAACTTGGAAAAACACTCAGACCCCAGGGTAGGGCCCAACATGTCCATATACCTATTCAACTAAATTGGGCAGATTCTTGAATACACTATTTTGTGTGACCCTCTAGGCCCTTATATCGATATTAGTGAATTAATATCCATAGACCAAGAGTGGAGTCTAACAACCCATCATGGCCCCTAAAGAGATAAGGATAGTCATAGAAATGACTACCAACCTGTGAACACTGATTGTGTACTATAATATCTTTTTCATTAAATATATCATAAAGCATGATGTACTCTTGGTCATCGTCCTTATCTTGCTTTATTATTTGTTGACCTTACTGAATAGATTTACCTTTTTACTACTTTAGATAAAGACTTATAAAGGCATCACCATCCTAATCAACATATCCTAAGATATACAACTTTCTAAACTTGGATGTGACAAATCCTTTATTGACCATTCAACCAATGTCATACCACCAACGACGCACCCAACACAAGATACCTCACTAAGATTTCAATACCATGGTTTTCGCCTTGCATCAAGGTACGTAATCAAATGGTACACATTGGTAATGGTATCAAGTCAGGAGACCAATACACATGTCTGTAGAAAAGAACAACCAATGACACCCAAAACATGTGGTGTTCCTATTGGTGGGTATGTCCTCTTGATCTCACTATTGGAGATCACCAAGTGCGAACTTAATGAGAATAAGTCTCAATGCTTATGAGCCCCCAGCACTTGATAGTCATATATCTACTTTTTCTAGTTAGTGAGATGTATCTAGACTATAGAACATATATTTAAGATTAATTTCATAGTATCTTGAGGTTCTCATTATAGTCTGAGAACTGATATAACCTCTCAACATGACAATTAACCTTTGGAAATTACCATTATAATAGTGGACGCAGAAAAGCCAAAACTATAATAGTAATATGACACCATGTATAACTAATTGTACACATGATATGGTAGTCAAAATTACTTCATAGTTGGGTCTAGGGCACCCACTATTTCGACACTCCCACTTACACTAAATCCAAATTTCTAACTGACCTTGTTAGTTACTCACATGATAAATATCATGCTTCTGTTGAGTAATGGATTTAACTGATGGGCCTACCATGTTTTCTCCGTGTGGAATATCTTCTATATGTGACCTCATTTGCTTGGGTAAAACTTCTCAAGATAAGGTATCCCCAAGTATATCACTTTTGTCCATTATCATAACTTGACAACTTGGAAAGTAAGAATATCATAATTTACATTATGATAATAATTTTCTCACTAGGTGTGAATCCAAGAACTGGAACAAATCATTGCAAATGATAACTTCTTCTTACCTGCCTTAGAAGCTACAACATACTCAGTATTTTTAGGTATGACTACCACTAGATTTTATGAGTTTGACTCGCACATACCTTTACATAACCGCAAAACTATATCAAATTGATCTAGGGATTACTATTTTGTGTCCCATAAAAACTAGTGTACCTTCCTCTCCATATTCCAGGCACATATCATTTGTACTCTCCAAAGTACAAGATGATAGTTCTGACTACTTCACTTGTAGTGCTCCTGGATATAATTGATATCTACCTACTATAAATAATATTATTGTAATATCAATTATGGTACATAACATGTCATATGTGATTGATCCATCACTAAAGTGTATGGTATCAATTTACAACATTAATTTTCCATGTTTCAAACATGTTAACATGGAGAGATGACTTGTGACATTGACAACAATACTAAAATTGAATTTTTACAACTTGTATTTTTAAATACAATGTCACTTTATATATGATTGACTATGACCACGCAACCTATGGATCTACCTCATTAGTTCTTATTCCCTATAACTCAAGTTCCTACTTTAAGTTAATCATTAGAGAATTTCTTTAAACCTAGTATTATTTAATAGTAAGACTAATATCTATTTTATATATGTTTCCGAACATATTTCACTTCGAAAGCTTTGGCTCCCCCACTAACCATTTATATACAGAAGGAAAAGATTCATTTATAATGAATTCTCTAAGATCTTGTTGCATAATTTAATCCATAATTGGATTTCAGTAACTCGTAAAACTGAATGGCATCATATAATGTCAACATATCTTTCTGGTTCTGTTGTAAAAACACCTTCCATGAAAGATGATATTGACATCCAATGACCAATAAAATGGTCTTAGAAGTTAGTTATGACAAGTAAAATTATAATTAATTTAGGAATACTAACTTGGTATAACCAATCGAGCCTTATTGGTACCAGTCTTGTACCATCCATGTATCTTCTCATTTAAATACCCACCGTAGTATTCAATTTATAATCCCCTTTTCAATTTGATATATGGAATCCATTATTGAATTTTAATTGATCTATTTAATATTAGCTCATTTACATATACTGATTAATTGTAGGATTTATTATTATTAATGAATAATTTATCACCAGTCACAGTAAATATAAAACCATCACCATGGTTTCTTTCTTCCTACGCAGTATGTGTCACTAGAACATGCGTATTCCACATGTACTTGTGGAACTAGTTCCTAGGTCAACTATTTGTGCATCTCAAGCATTGACTAATTCCAAGTCAATTCAGCTCCCACTATCACTATAGATATGTGCACCCTTATATAGAAATTTAGTCTAATACATGACTACATATTTTCTATCTTACGAATTTATGTAATATCCTAAGCAACTGTTAGGATAATTACTTAGATGCACCATGTGTTTAGATTGATGCTTGTTTGTTTGTTTTTTTCTTAACAAATGCTTTTCATCCTAAACACATGTCCTATGACATAATGTATTTTCATCATAATATGACTCGTATGATATCCATTTGTCATTTTAGTTGGAATATTGGTGGTGGGTTTACGCTATTATTTTCAAAGCACATTATGAAATATAATGGAAGTTTCTATAGGTTGCAACATTGATACAACTTACACCATACCTTTTATGTATAAAATGTGAATTTAGGAATTTATCCATGTTACATTTTTTTTTTTTGATCAATGTTTAACATGTAAGACTAATCATCGATCCTCCTTATGAACATCAATACGGTGATGTAGATAAGGTAACATGCAATTAGGAATTACCCCATGCTACATAATCATGATCGATGAATGTTTGGTCAAGATATTCATCAGCATGCCGATCCGAAGAAACTCATATCTTCTAACCATACATATACTTCACTATTAAATTCCTCAATAACTTAAAGGAATATTATGAATTATCTTTACCTCTTTCTTTCTTTGAAATAGTTCATACTCTCTTGTTGAACTAACCTCGGAAGATTTCTGGCATATCTTTATTTCTAAAGGTTTATTTGTCTAAACTAAAGATGTCAACAATACCAAAAGTTTTTAGTTGTGCTGAGCCTAAATACCATACTGGGTATCTTCTTGAAACCCACTTTTATTTTTACATGACAAATAATCAGGTTGCCATAACTTGGTCGGTCTTACATTTTATATTCATCATGTATTGTCTCTGATTCAAGTAGTAGTGAACTATTTGTTGAGTATGTTACCATAAACAACATTCATTCCAAAACATGGAATAATGTCTCATCATGTCTAAAAGGGGTATGTGAGATAAATGTTTTGGTTATACTCTATAACTTTTTTAATTTGAATCAATCACTTGGTAATTAGAAGTTAGGTGTTTCTCATCGCTGACTTAGGAATCACCCTTTCTCAACTGCTTGGAGAAGACACCTTACTCCGAGTAATGTTTCTTTACTTACTTGGTTAATGTATTTCAATACATATATGTGAATAGCATATTGTATTTTAATACCCAAGAAGTCTGTGAGAAAATAATACTTTTATTTGATGAATATTAACTGAATGAGAAGCGGGTACTTGCTTCTAGTGTTACAGTTTTTAAACTTGTATCAATTTATTTCATAATATGTGATGCAAATAACCTCTTGTTAAATAACCAACCAATTTTCTTTCAATTAAATTAATAAGGTACCTTTTGTGTAACTTTCTATAATCCTTTTCTCATTTTCATTCATTTTATTCACCATAAGAATAAAAGATGGTGTTATATCTATTATTATTATTACTTGTCGAATGTTACCTTAAATTTAATGAAGAGCTCACTCTATACCATTCATTTGTACCCTTAAACAAAACTAGAGTAATTAGGTGTAAAAGGTATAAGAATGGGATGACATGAAAGATTATGAATTTTCTTTCACTTTACACCAACCGAGTGCGACCATCACATTCAAATCTTGCTTCTCTTTTTCTTTGGAAACTTCTTGGAGATGAGACTACATGTAACATCATCCATGTCATGATTTAGTGACCAAAACTAACATAAAATGATGATGATAGAATTATGACAGATCCATCATATTCTTGATTCATGAGTATCCTGTAAGTAGTTTTACACCCTCTCTTGCTGAGGTGGCTCAACAGGTTGGGACTCAAGCGCCTTGAATTTCTGTTATAACAGTAATGTGCGCAAGCACCTATAATACACTTAGAATTTCCTAATTCATTGGACATTAACTTTGTCCAATATTTATCGCAGTTTTATTGTCGTATTACTTTCCTTTCTTTACAAATAAACTTTAGCAGATTTTACTTTTTAGGTGATTACCAAATATGACGTTACTGGTTAATTTTAATCATTAAATGTCTCCCACTAATTTTTAGAATTCTAGGAACCCTCTGTACTAGAATCGGAATACTCTTGAGTATTCTAGTGGAAAGGATCCCTGAACCTCCCTCATAGTCTAAAAGATATGGCTACCCCACTACTGGAAGGGTCCAAGGTAGGATTTTTGGCTGGCCAACCGCATTAACTCACAATTCTTTGATCTATTGACTGAAGTCCCAGCTTCAAAAATCACAAACTGATTTACTCAACGCTTTCCTCTAAAATTAAAACAAGATAGATATGGCTATTTATTTGCAGTAATTTTAGTTAATTATACTCACCACTTCAATAATAACACCCTGTTAGTAAGAGGAACCCTCAACTATGGCATAATCAGCACCTTGAACACTCGGTTTTGTTCAAACTTGAATGATGGAAGGCTGTTGTGACTTAATATTTTCTTTGAGGGTATAATTGGTTTTCTCCTAACAAATGTAATCCATTTATATTGAACATGTTTAATATGAAATTAATATAAGTAGTCTTACATTTAGTGTATTTGAGCTCGAGAACACCCGAACGATGGCTCTAAAGTGTTAAAACACTAAAAACTCAATCACGGCATATCACCCTACATGGGGTGTTAGGAGTTGTGGACATATCCACCATCTACTAATCAAATTTATGGAAATACCATAATAATATGGTTCTAATGACTAAAATCAATACATATAAATCCAATAAACTGCACCTGATGAAATTAGTAGGCCCCGCTTGTCAATTACAAAATCGACGAACTTGAGGGATGAGTTATATACCACCCACCTAGTACTTTTATGAATATCCTCCTCCAGTATTATCCTTTTATTTTTCTTGTATTGGAGTATATCTGAGAAAATAGAAAAAAAATATTACACCTAGATAACTAGATCGAGAGAAAGAGCGGTGAAGACCGACTACAAAGGACTCGAGTGCTTACTATTTCACATCCAATATGATAAAAAAAAGCTCAATCGGATCCCAGATGAAGTAGATATTTTGATCCCTAGGTTAAGACTTCAAAAAGATCCAAAAATGGAGAAAATGGAGTTCATCCCTCTAGAAATTGGATTAGGGAAGAAGATTTGGGTTAATTAGATCATTAAGGTTAAAATAGTAAAATTACCCAAAATTTAGACAGTGCACGGGTTGGCCACATGATTTTCCAAACTATGCTCCAACCATGCATGGTCACCTATAGAAGATTGGTTATGACATGGTTAGGTTCTATAGTTTAAAAAACTATGTTCCAACCATGTGATATGGCTTTACCTGAAAATGCATACCACCCGTACGGTTTAGACTAACATGTGTCCTCATCTCATGGTTTACTATAACAATACGACAGGGCCATTTTTTCCAAAAATTTGGGTTATAGACTTCGAACAATCCCCGAACACCTATGAGACCTTCTCTAACTCATTATGCATCCATAATAGGACCAAAATAAATAATTAGGCCGAAATTTTGAGTATCTTTACCTGAGTCAAAAATTGGGTTCTTAAGTTATCCCACCATAAATATTATTTCATATCTCTATACATATTCATAATTTGAGGATAAATATAGAATAATGATGTATGAGCTTCATCCAATATCCCATTCTTCAACTCTAGTATTGTTGGGATGTATACTTGGTTCCCAAACCTTATAATTCCATCATGATCATGGTTGAACTCAAGAAAATTACTCACCTTCTTTTGTAATACTACATCTTCCTTTTATTTCTTGTTAATACTCTTGTGTATGGATGGTTGAACATTCATCTAAGAAATATAATATCTTTCCCCTTTCCACAATATTTCAAGATCCAACTTCTATAGATCCATAAATATTGGATCTCTTTCAATACTTCTTTAATGGATCACTATAGATTACAAACCCTTGTCTACTACTTGGTAGGGAAATCATAAGTGTGTTCACTAACCTCCTCTTCAATTATTTGAATTTTTTATCATGTTCATATGTCCACAATAACTTAACCCATTTCTGATTCAACTAAGTGAGTGGATTATACAGTTGTGATAAATCTCTCATAAAGTGTTGGAATTATCCAACTAACCCAAGAAAACTATGGATTTCAATTATCATTGTTAGCATATTCTATTTATCAATAACTTATATCTTTGAAGGATCCACTGATATACCCTCACTTTAGATTATATGATCCATGAATGATACTTTTTGTAGCCAAAATTCATACTTGGTAAATTTGGCATATAAGTTCTCCTTCCTTAGAGTATTTAGTAAAATTATAAAATGTTCTTCAGACCCTTATATTCTCTTAAAATATATAAGAAAATATTCTATAAAGGCTTCCAAAATTTATCAAGATAATACCTAAACTCTATTAATTAAATCCAGGAAGATGGAATAACCATTAGTATGTCTAAATGGAATTACTAAAAATCCATAATGACCATACTATGTACTGAATGATGACTTGGGTATATCCTTCTTCTTAAACATTATCTGATAATATTCAGATCAAATATCAATCTTAAAAGAATATTTATATCCTTGTAATTGATAAAACAGATCATCGATATGGGGTGGCGGATACTTATTCTTAATAGTTATCATTCTCTGTTCCCATTAATCAACTCAAAGATGCATTAACCCATCTTTCTTCTTAACAAAAAGAATAGGTGTAGCCCATGGTGAAGCACTAGGCCTAATGAATCCCTTATCTAGATTCTCCTAGATTTTCTCCTTCAATTCCTATAACTTGATCAGGGAAATTCTATATGGAGTCTTTGAAATGGTCTTAGCATCAGGTATAAGTTCTATTGAAAACTAAAATTCACAATTTGGGGGAATACTAGGTAACTCTTATCTAAATACATAAAAAAACTCTGGTACAGTATGCATATCTTCAATGTTGAGCTTCTCCCAAACCATATGATATAGATATCCTTCAAAAATAGGTATTAAAATACATATGATGAAAGTAATTTCTATTGGGTGAGTTCGTATTCATCCTCGTACTGAAATACTATCATGGGTTAATTCAGATTATTGAATATTACTTCCCTTTTTAAATAATTGGTATGGGATCTATACTGAGATAGCCAATCCATGGCCAAAAATATATAAAATTAAACTAAAGGAAGAATAACAAGATTTATAGGAAGATTATTCCCAAAAAAATTATATCTGAGAGGAGTTGTAGACATGATATGATTTTATTATATAATTAGTAGATTCATTTCCAACTAAATATATAATCATTGAGGTGGTGATGTTATACCCATATAAAATTGACTATATAAAAAATAGTAGAAAATTTTAATCAAATAAAACATTATCACTTATAGAATATATAATAAGTGTACCTTTCACAACATATCTTAGAATATCCACATCTGCTATAGTAATTTCATATGCATGGTCTTCTTCCCTTGAAATATTATATGGTAAGTTCCTTGGGTTCTTGGGAAACTGGTTTGAATAATAACCCATCTCATTACATTTGAATCACTGAATAGTAGTCGCATATTTCTCTTCCTTATAATCATTATCCAGATTACCCTCATCTCCCTACTTATAACAAACTCTCATTCCCTTAAATTATTTTCCACGATGTTTCTTTCCATAATTTTTACTTTATATAAACTGTTTAATTTCCTTCTTATTCATTGATATATTCCTTTTTTCTTAGTCCTCTACTTTATCTTAATTTCCATTGATGATATAGGATCTATAGAATTCTCTCTATATTAATGTAACCTGGTGTTATATCATCATATGATGAACACATTTGAGAAACTAGTTCATTGGGATGACTCATCTTAAGACTATCAAAGAAATAGTAAATATTAATTTCTAGATTATGTATTTTGTCCACATAATGTCTGTAAAATCTTATATAATTTTGCTCTTACTCTACCACACTTTGTTATTCCTTCTAAATTAAAGTGAGGAACTTATTCTTCATTTCATCTCATTGTTCTTAGATAAATTATCTATCAAATACTGTCACTTTAGAAGTTAATAATTTAATAATTTTTATTAATTCATCCTATTTAGTGTTTTGGATCAATGACCACCAATGATCAGCATCTCTTATTAAACAATACACCGTCATAATAACCTTTTCTCTTTCATTGCATCCCAAAGATAATAATATCATTTCTAGGGGCTTAATACATTGTTCAACTACTAATGGTTTAGTAGTACCACTAAAATAATGACGATTATGCCATATGAAGCTATCCAACATAGGTGAATCACACAATAGAACAATAGGTTGATACATTCTATAATGGTTATTCATCATAACCAACATCATCTTACCTAATATTGACATGAACTATTCAGTTCCAACACCAACTGTATTAGATTTATCAGGAGATAAATCTCTACCATGTATATGGTTTTTTATTCCCTTTATTACATTAGGTTCCACCACTGAATAATTGAATATGATGAGTTAGCTCACAGCCATCATGAATATTAAGTGATAAAATAAAATCCATATAATGTTATAAGTTTACAAATACTATATGTTATTATTAGAATTCTCAAGCTAATTGTGTTTATTTAAAATCTAGTTTCCAAGGTTTCTACTAAACTTCCTATGATATCTAATATATAAACCTGAACTCCAATAAACCAAATCTATTATTTACTATATTAAATTGGTATATAATTCAATGGATCTAACCACACATGATCGATCAGTTTAGTAGTCATGGAAAACTGGATCTATACATAATTCCCATATTACATTAGAAGTAAAAAATATATATCATTAGAAACATTCTTAAATCCATGGTATTATTCATAATATTATTATTCATAACCTAAGAAAAAATAGAGAAAATAAATGGTGAGATCAGATGATTAGTAAGTGATATGTACAACAAATTCTATCATGATTAAATAAGGCATAATCAATATGGTAAGGTAAATAACTAATAACAAGTTCTATTTAATCAATAACTTGAGAACGAAATGCAGATATGGAGAATATCAATGTATAAATCTCATGGAAAATAATAACTAAATTTTCAAGGAAGAAAATGTTCAATATTGTATTTCATGATCTCATACATCATGATATTTATACCATCAAGACCTTAAAAAGGCATTTTAATTGATGGGTTGGAATACACCAAAAACCCATTTAATTTGGCTAGTTGATTTGTCTCATGAGATGTGTAGATGCAAAAATGGGATATATAATTTTGGATCCCAGCAGTTACTTCATGTTAAATACATTCCTCATATATTTAATGATCAATTTAATTCATAAAAAACATTCCTTATCAAAAAAACATCTATATTGAGTGAAGAATATGGAATATAAATATTTCCTTAGTCAATGAAATAACATTCAATGTGAAACACCATATGTATAAATGGTATAATGTTTAGTAAATAATCATATCCATGATAAAAATACATATATATTAAAGAGGAATGAAATGTCTAATGAAAAATGATCACAATAAAGTGAATTTTTCATGGTAATGTTAATGATCACAAAATTAATAAGAGATTAAATATGACCATTAATTTATCATAAATATAGGTTTTGTAATAAAATCAAGTCCTTCTGTGAAATAAATAAAATAAAATCAATATTTTTAAATAATAATTTATTTAATAATTTAATTTCTAAAACAATTTGAAAATTATATAATAATTTAATGAGCATACAATTTTTATGGTAGTGGGAAAATTTGTTAACTTTTTTTACATTAAAAAACATACCTTTTGTCTCTTTGTAAAGAAAGTTGAAAATGAACCTTTAAAAAAACATTAGAAATATTACTTTAAAAACTTTTAAAATTAAAGGATAACTTAAAATGTTCTTAATAAATCATTTGAGTAATAAAAATGACTTTTAAAAATAATTTAAAAAATATGGATAGTTAGTAAAAATATACTTGAACAAAAAGAGAAATAAGATTGTATTTTATTTTAATCATTCCTCTAGAAAGAGTAATGATAATTGAATAATTATTCATCATGAATAAATATATATATTCATTTTATATACCACAATGTGGTAGTATATACAGCACATAAAATTAATTATGTTCGTAATACCAAATGTGTCTCAATGGAGTGGAAATTGAAATGAAATCCCTTACCTGAAGATCAACTTTCCTGGAAAGTGATTTTATTCTCCAATAAAATAAATTTTAATTTCTTATAATTATTTTAAAAAACTATATCCATATCTATAATATCATATATGATCTATTTATAACATCTATCACCTTTTTATTAACAATTATTTATTATTATCATTATTTCATGAGTTAATTGCTTTGTTTTTCATTTATATTTTGATTTGGTAGTTTCAGTCCCTACATCTTGATCATGATCCCATCATATATATAATTTTATTAATGGTATAAATATAATATATATTCATTATATATATAGATATATTCATCCATAAAATATAGATATAGAAAAATGAGTTACATCGTTCATCAAGATGGTAGGTCGTACATACGCATAAACGATGTTTTCATTTTTCAACTGATGGAACAAAAGAAATGTAAATAATAATTAACCTTTTAAAAATATATATCATATCATATTTATCATATATATTCATTAAATATATCCTTATTACCATTCATGTAAAGAGGAAATGAAAAAGGGATTCCATCGCTTTATGGAGGTGGCAATCCATACAGACACAAGAGCAGCATTATCATTTTTTAATGGATTTTAATGTAAAAAGGTAGAAATTATTTTATAATTAAAAATGAATAATAATGTAATAAATATAATATATATTCATTAGTTTAATATTTATAACCATTTAAGTAAAATGGTTATTAAAATGAATTACATCGTTATATGGAGATGGTAAGTCGCACGTACGCACGAGCGATGTTTTCACTTTTCATATTATGGAAAAGAAATTGAATATAATTGTCCCATAATCATAACAAAATATAATTATATTTATCTTAATAGAATTATTATTTTATGATGGTTATAACTTATTTATAGGAAGTATAACAATAAATAAACTTGAATGAGTCAATAAAGATGATTATCTCTTCTTTAGTGGACTTACTTTAGATCCCATATTATGGGACCTTGAAATGATATTTCAAGAATAAAAAACATCAAATTCATGGATATATAAGTTTATAATGTAATTTATGGGGTCTGTTTGATCAAGGTTTCTCAAAATTGTGTAAATAAAAGCGATAAGGGTTTCATTTTATTAGTGAGAAGAGGGGCATTCTTGGAATTTTATAATGTATTAAATTAATATAAATTAATTTTTAGGCCCAAATGGATCCAAATTGATATAATTGCAATTTTAGATGATTATTAGTATAAATACTATTATATTATTTTTTTGAAAAGTTCTGGTTATTTTTTCACCCTTATCTTTTAGTTTTAACCTCTCATTAACCCTTTTGACAATTATCGTTATATTAATGTTTTCTATTCTTCATGGTTCATGAATGTTACTATAAAAGGATAAAAGACCTATAAATGGACCATTGTTTATGGTTTAAAAATATCTAATTCACTTTTTTTAATATAGGATTTTTATAAATTTTAAATTATTTAAAAAAATATTATTTATTATAAAATACTATTAATTTTATTTTTGAAACAATTTATTTAATTTGGATTTGAAAACAACGTTAAATCAAATAAATTTAAATATAAACATTTAAAACATACCTAATATGTTATGTATAGCTATAAATTTTATGTAACATAATAATTGACCCAAATTATAATACTTTTAATATTTTTAAAATCATTTATTTTATTTTTCTATTAATTGAATGAATATCGCATCAGAATTATATAAGAATTTAATATAATTATTAAATAAATAAAAATGAAAAATTAATTATCTTGATAAAAATATATTTCATATTTAAATTAACCATTTACATCTGAATATAATTTTTTTATCTCTAAAAAATATTATAGATATTAAAAGTAAGAGAGTGACACTTTTGAATTTATCCTCTACTTAAATATTATAAATGTCAAAATCAAAGATAAATGGAAACAAAACCAAATATATTAAAATTTTGGATAATTATGGATGAAATATACTCACCCAATTAAATAAATTCAAGTGTTGGATATATTTTCAATTCCTTATCATGATATTTTTTTAAACTTGATTACCTGATTTAGCCTTCACTGAGGTGAAAAACTAAAAAATAAACCTAATTTAAAATTTTGAACCTCCAAATTCCATATATGGAATCCATTTTATCAAATTCAATCTCTATAAGTGGTAGAAATTCATTTTATAATAATCCCAAAAAGCGCGGTGAAAAACGATTTTCTGAAAATAAATTTTTAAGCGTAAAAATTTTTTTACACCAAGATCAAGTATAATGTTCCTAAAAAAGTTATAAATTAAATAATTTAAGAAAAAAGAAACTATTTAAATTTTAAATCCAATAAAAATAAAAAACTATCTTTGAATATACTATAAAATAAATTACAGTTTTCTTTAAAAATATGTATTTTCACTATTCACCGAAAAATTAACTTTTTCATAAAATTCCCAAAAATTATATCTAAGTTAATATTTACATGATTATATAGAAAATTGTATAATTTTTATATAATAATATTTCAATATCTTATCATGGTTTTTTTAATCATCTTATCATGTGTAAATCAAACTATCAAAGAAATTTTATTTGAAGGGAAATATATTCTAAAATCTTAGGTTGTTACAATGAACATGAAGATATAAAATATATGAAATAATTTTAAAATCATTTCAAAGTATTTTTAAATAAATTTACTGATTAATTTATTACCTATATACATGATTTCATCAAGGAAATATTTGATGAAAAATCACAGCTAAAGGAAGAAGTTGAATTTATGGAGAATGCATTGGAAAAACGTATTATAATATACAATTATATCAAAAATATTGTAAAAGATAAGGAATAATCTATTGAAATTTTCAATAAAACATTTTATTCTACTGGTGAATAATCTAAAACAGTTATTTGTAAGAAATATGATCTTAAGAGTGATTAGGAAGGAAGGCTAAGATCTTTGGAGACTGAAAAATTCATCCTTAATATGAAATGTCTTAAGTTATAAATCATGTTAAAAAAATATGGAAGAGGAAAAATATGGAACTTATCGATTAGTTGAGTCAAAAAAAATTTCCGTAAAAAACTTTGAAAGTGATTCATGAATTAAATATGGATTAAAATTTTGCATCAAATATCTTTATATCATGTGAATAATCCTTTTATCTATTTCTTCTATAAAAAGTAAACCTATTATACAGATAAAGTATCTTTCACTTAATATGGAATTTATGGTAATTATATATAGAAATTAAAATCTATAAAAATGTAGAAAGATAAAAATATTTATACATAAAAAAATATGTAAAGTAAAGTAGTGGTTATGTCTAAGAGAAACGTTTACTCAAAATGATCCAAAAAACATATGATTCTAGTAAAAAAAAAATTTCATGATGGAAAGCCTGCACTGGAAATGAAATGAGTGATATTTATTGGAAATTTTTAGTGTTATTGAAGGTTTGTACATAGGTATATCGATTATTAGCACAACATGTTAGTTCATTCAAGTTATAAAAGGCATAATAATAGGATGATCAAGGCTATAAAATGGAATAAACCTATTAGAAAGAATCGTGCCTTATAGAAAGGTAATAGTCTTTCTTTGAAGAATATGTTTGAAATATTGAATAATTTCTATTATATATGCAACATAGGTGTTCAAAACTCAAACTGATTTTGTTGCAACCCTTCTAGGTACCATATATTCACTAAAGATAAATTGAACCATCTAATTTTAAGAAGTGAGTTAACAAAGTATGTTAATTGGACTTGGGATGAAAATATGAAAAGTGGAAACCTGAATCATCAACTCCCAAAAATAAAGAAAAAATAAATGAGATGGATTTTATACCTACTAAAAATAGATGGTTCTATTATGCAAAAACATTTCATATCATGGACCAATCTAGGGTGGTTATGAATGTCAAAGAAAAAAGGGAGAAATATGAAGTATAGAAAATAATCTATCCAAGTTAGAGATTCATAGATTAGGTTAACGGTTGGCACTCCTTGTGAAGAAGTTTATAATTTACCAAAGAAGTAAAAATTAAAATATGATATATTCATTTGAATGGTGAAAACATATATGAAATAAAGTTATCATATGCATCACTCTTCTACCTAGACAAATTAAAGCTAAAGTGAAATCAATTGTGAGATGAACTTCAAAAATTGTTGCCAAGGAGAATAATTCCAAACCCTAAGAGAATAATACCATATTTCCCAAAGAAAACATAATTGAAAATCAAATGGTGGAATCATTAAGTAGTTCAAAGAAAATTTCAAGTGTTTAGAAATTTGTCTCTATCCACCTCCACAATCTGAGGAACTTTTTAGAGATCCACTTTATTTTCTAATAATTCTAAAGGTTCTTTAATTTTGGGGAATTAAAGATGAAATTATATAATAATAATAAATTATTTTAAACTTATAGAATATTCCAATATTTCATATATATATACATTTAAGATAAATTTATGAATTTATAATTTTAAACAATTTTAAATAAAAATAATGTTTCGGGGTTGATTTTCATTCTCTTACTTATGTTTTGACATGTATATATTATGTTTATCAATGGGTAATTATATAACCAGTGGGGATTATTTATAACTAGAAATAAAATGATGTATTTTTTAAGTTATCATAGGTTCCTAAATATTCTTGAAAATCAATTTGTGTAACCCCCCCTAAATATGAGAAAGACGCAACTGGTATCACATCTGAAAATGTGGATGGCCTTTTTGTCTAAACTTGTAACTCTTTTTTTATACAAAGGGTTATCCTAAATATAATTAGAGTTGATTTATTATGGACCATTGATAATAGAAATTTTATACAAAGTTTAATTGTGTTTATGATATGTTGATCCTCAATTCTAATTGTTACATGAAACCAGGGAGTTGTGACATAATCAAAAATTACTTCTATTATAGAATTGCTAGAGATATTGGAAAATTGAGAAAGGTTGTTCCTATTTATGTGAAGGTTGTATTATTCACAAATATTATTAGGAATTATAATCCTCAATTATTATTAGGCTTTAAAATTTTCAATTGGTACATGTAAATTACAACTATTTCTCAAGTATAAAAAGTTAGGACCATTAATGAGAGAAGATTTTATTAATACATCCTATTGGTATTATTAAAGGGAGAGAAATTTTATGAATATCCACCACATGTATTTCAATTACCATTAGTTTACATATAAACTGATATGGTATCATCTTTCTAGTATTATCATATCTCAAGTAATATCAGTCGTTGTTTGGGGAGAATAAGTTGAAAGTTAAGGAAGTCCTTAAAAATACACACCTTGATAGTTAAGGAGAAATAAAAGTGTCCCTTAAATTTATCGGGAGAATAATTTCCTCCACTTTTTATTTATTTTCAATTAGGGGATAGAAATTACATTGAATAATAAAGCTTATTTGAATGACAACAAACACAAAGGGGGAGATTGAAGTACCCAAAGGTGTTTCGTTGTATTTTTTTCAATTAGATATTTTTTAGTTAGTATTTTAAATTTAATAAGTAAAAATATGAACTAAGTGATGGATTTATAATCAACCCAATATAGATAATCTTACGATCATCAATTTGGGTAAAGGTTTTGTAAGGTACACTCGTGATGGATACGTGGGAAATGTTATTGAAGAGAAGGTTTCTTGAAATACCTAGATAGAGATATTCGTATAATCTATAAAATTCTAGATGATTTAAAGATTTAATATTTATTTATAAATTATGATAATTTTTAGGGAATGATTCAAGCCTTTTCTTTAACAATATGAAATGATAAGATATCTTACTGAAGTAAACAGCTTGAAGGATCAACGATTTTTAGTGAGAAAATCTTACTGAATGAGAAAATGAAGTTTTTTATCTATATAGAATCAATCCCTATGTTCCTATTATTTAAGTATACTAAAATTAGTGTATACATACACATAAATAAAGTATATAACAGAGATTCAGGTCAATTGAAATTTGAGGTGTAATGTGGATTTTTTAAGAACTCAAAAGGGAGATTTTATATGTTTCAAAGTTTTTTAGAATCATTTTTAAGTGTTGATAAAGATTCATAAATTCTCAAATATGTTTTTATATGTTAATTAATAGATAATAATGGTTTCATATAGACTAGAGAATCTCTGCATCAAAAATGAAGAATACTGGAAATTCTAAGTTCCATGTAAGTGAATTTCAACAACATAGGTGAATCCACATAGCTTAAGGTTAAACATATGAAACTTTTTTCATACATGAAGTTCCATGTACATGATTTCAGTGAAATAATTTAAAAATAATCTTTATATTAGAATTCAGGAACAACTTACATAAATGATGTTCCACATAGATGAATCTAAAGAATATTGTTGAATGTTTTATACCCATCCAATGTATGAAAATTCACACCACATAAGGGATTTAATCTTCATATATCCAAATTATGATACGTGAAGATCCTAACTGAGGGAATTAATCATGTATCTAATTCTATGTATGGGAAGTTTAAATTCACATAACCAAAATTCCCATATGTGATGGATGAAATCTACATAATACAAGAATCATTGATTCTAATGAAAAAAATAATATTTGATGATGCTTTTGATGTGAATTAAATATCAAAAAAACATGAATCGTATTCAATACATGATCCAAGCCTATTTTGAGGAATATTGAAGGATAATAACAACTGAATATATTCTTTGATGCTGAAAATGAGTATCATGAGTTTTTATAAATAATGAGGATAATGAATCGTTGAAGCTTGAGATGTTATTTATTATTTACTACATTATTTTATATAAGGATATTTAAGTATTTGAGATTGAATTTTTTATGATGTTTCTTTGTAAATAATAGAGAACAAAGGTTGTATTGTTTTTATTAAAATTCTCATATTGTAAAATGAGTTCTTTAATGTATATATTTATTTTATACTCTATCTACAGTTATGGAAAATGTAATCTGTGGATTCATGTGGAACTATTTGAGGAATAAGAGGTTGATATTTCTAGTAATTTTATCCAAAAATAATATTTATCCAAGAAAAAAATGAGGACATATAAAATGATAGAAAGGTTAATATTTTTATGAGAATGTTCATTGAAAAATAAAAAAGTAGATCATGAGAATTTTTGGGAGTAACAAGTTTATTCATTTTGACATCAAGAAACACCCAAAAAAATCTTGAAGCCACCTTGACCAGATAAATATCATGATAAAAATCCTATGTAGATGAATTTTTTATTTTGGAAATTGTGCACAATGGTTTTGAAGATATTTTCTATAATCTAATATTAAAAAATAAATACCGGTGATCTATATATAAAAGAAAAACGATGGAGATATAATGATGTGCACTGAATCTGAGAGGTGTTTAGCATTGTAATTAAGATAAAAATAATATCTCTATAAAATAAGAAAAATACTTGATGCATGTTCTAGGAAAGAAGAAGAATAATCTAACGATCATTATGATATCAATTTTAGAGTGTCAAAGTGGTGGGAAGAATAAGATCATGTTACATCTACTGTTAAAGAATTTTAAGAAGAAGAATAAAAATGAATCTAACCTATTGTGATTATTCTCATATATTTATATAGATATTTCAGTAATATGAGAATATTATAGATATAGAATATGATAAGAGATAAAGTATTGTGTGAAAAATACAAGTGAGTATATTTTTTTAATAACTTTGAATCTAATCTACCAGTGGAGAATAAGTTGCATATAGTATATTTTGAAGGCTTAATAGAATTCAAAGACTCTACTATGAGTATAAGAAGGTTTATTTTGTGGATGTAGAGAAATCATATGTTGAACTAGTGATCTAACTCTAAGTAGTAACTAAAAATAAACTCTTGTATATGTATGGTGTGAAGCCATAGAACTTGTGTGACATAGTGTATGCAAGGATATCACTATTTGAATTGGTGACTACAGTGTAAAGATTTTAAAGAATAATTATGAGACACTAGAAAGAGAAGTCATGTGAGAGGATGGAAAAGTGGCTAGTGTGAATCTGGTCAAGATAATATCAGTGAGACTCTGAATTGGTTATGGCATGAAAATCACCCTCCACTTGTGATTAAATGATATTTATTATACTGTAGAATCCATGATTGGGGTGAATAACTAATAAAGACAAGGAGTAGGTCCTATTATCAAACCTTATAAAAATCCTTGTGTTCTAATGAATTTATTTACTATATTATCTGATTAAGTCTTTTTTAAATATGGTAGAGTATACTGATATGGTATAATTTTAGGTTGAATTTAAATGTAAAATAATTCCTAAAAATTTTAAGTGACCACTTATTCACCCCTCCCATCTCAGTGGTCTATTAGTCCTCTAGGAACCTTATTTTTAATGTTTTATAATATATAATCAGGTATTAAATTTTCATTCAATGGTTTTATTGAGACTTGGACAAGTCATGTGATTAATGGAAAATAAATTATATATTCCTCCAATATATTGAGTAATTATTATTATTTGGACATTCTATGAACTCTTGGAAATTTTATCTTGACTATAAAATTCTTTAAAGAAGAGTCTTGGTAGTATGTTAATGATACATAAATAACAATCTTTTATAATATGTTAATAATTCCCAAATTCATGCATTAATTTTATTCCTTAATGATTCATGTATTGTATATGTCATGTGATGACGTATTTATTATTAATGTCTCTTTTTTATTATTGATCTTTCCCATGTTTATGGTTATTAAAATATATACCATGTATGTTCCTACTGTTATATATTATCATGTGATTATGGAACCATTATTGGGGTTTTAAATATTTTCCTTCATCATTTTATGAAATTTTCTAGAAATCATTATTTTAATAATTAGAAATTTTATAGATTCCATGAACATTAAGGAAATTATTAAGATTATTTAAATAAATGTTATTGTATTTTATTTTATGTATTACGTACCTAGTTATCAAAGACACTACACCTATATGTTTTGGAATAAAATAATTATATTATTGTTATGAAAATATATATTTATAGAACTAGATTTAAATTATAGGTATATGGAATTTCAATTATTATCGGGTCATAGTTTAGTTATTTTTTAGAGCTAGGATAAATAAATATTATAAGAAAATGTTAAGTGATAAATAAATATTACAAGTTTAGTTCCAAACTCTATATATATATATATATATAACCCTATATATGGTAGGATGACTTGAATAATATTTTAGATGTTATTTAATTATCTTAGTTTATTTTTTGTTCAATTGAAAAAGGAAGCTAATTTGTTAGTAGAAAAAAATATTAAGATTAAAATTTTATGAATTTATTGAAGGTAAAATTAATATTTTATGGGTATTATGGACATCATGACCATACTAGTCAATATAAATCAGGTCATGGAGAGTAACCACACCCATATAAAACATCCAACATCACTACCTCATCACTCATTAATGGTTAATCAATTAATAAAAAAATAACTAATATCATTCATTGTATCTATGGATATACTATTCACAAATTGATGGATAAATTCCAAGGATAAATTATTTAATATGTTAGAGTTCTTAGAGAGGAAAAATATGGTATTGGTAGTTTATCAATTGGAAATAGTGTTGAATCAGTAGTAGATATTGATAAAAATAAAAAGGGATGAAGAATAAATTGAATGTATGGAGTATTAATATTTCAATAATTTAGTTATTATAAAATACTTCCCTTTTACACAATGAGTTAATATGAAGATATGGTTCCTTGAATTGAAGCATAAGGAAGAGGATAGAGCCTAAATTAACTAAGTTCTTTAGGTATTTTTTGACTTTTCTCATCAAATTTTAAAGTAATATTAAATTATTTTTTATTATTTTAAAACCAATTTTTATAAAATTATTAACTATCTATGATTATGATACATATAAAGATTTTTTATCTCTCAAAAATATCAAGGACCATTGGGTAATATAGATAAAACTGTTAGTGAGACATCAAAACATAGAATAGATGGAAAGAATTTTTAGATACCCAAATGTCAAAAGTTTTGGAAGAATCACTTGTAAAATTTCATGCATAGAAGCAGATGGTGCTACAAGTGTGGAATGGGTGGTCACATATCATGGTATTTTGATAGAGAAATAAAACCACAAAGTTATTATAGAAATAATGATAAAAGGAATATATTGAAAGTGTGACCCATAATGAGTTCTTTCAACTATAGTAGCATGGTATATTCCAATAATCAGTACCTTAATCAAATGATTCCAAAGGGGAACTAATATTAACTACATGAAATTCCCATAGAATGGGGTCATCAGTTAGAAATTACTACAACTAAAGTCGGTCCCCCAAATAATGAGGTGGAAAGTTATTTCATTATTCAATCAAATATATCTAATACCATATTTTATTATATTCATATGAATTATTTGGTTTCATTCAAATTTAAGAAGAATAAAAAATAAAATATTGAGTTTATTAAAGTTAAGTTATTAATTAAAACTACATGAGTATTTAACCTGAGAGGTAAATTTAAAATTACTTTCAAAGGTGAGATATGTCATCTTGGTTCATGTAAATAACCACCAATTGTGACATATTTTATAAAACAATTGTGAGGGAGGATAAAAAGTAAAAAATATAAAGATAGTAGTTATAGTTATTGTTCTTAAATATATTTTATGTATTCTTATATGTGCTACCTAGACCTACCCCAGACTGAGAAGTGGATTTCCCAATGAAACTTATTTCTAGATCTATAGTAATATCAAAGACCCCATATTAGTTGAAAATTATGGAATTGTAAGAGAAAAATATTTAATTACTAGAACTCTTAGATAAGTGTTTTATATGACCAATTATATCACATTGGGGTACACATGTACTATTTTTTCAATAAGAATTATGTATCAATGTGTATAGTAATTAAATATAAGTATATCAATGGAATCACAATAAATAAAAAGTATCCCTTTCTATGGATTTATTATTTATTTGACCAACATCATGGTGCTAAATTTTTCTCTAAGAGTGACCTTGAATATAGGTATCATTAGTTGAAGGTATAGAATGAGGATATTCCAAATTCCACATTTTTTATGATGTGTTGAAATTATTAGTTTTTTGGTTATTTTATTTGGGTAAAAAAATTCCCTTGAGATTCTTATGTATTTGATTAATATAGTATTTAGAAATTACCTTGATAAATTCATGATAATCTTTGTTAATAACATTAAAATATATTCTAAAATTCATGCGTAGTATAAATATCATGTATGGTTTGTGTTATAAACTCTTATGAATGATTTATCATTTCTTAAATTTAGTAAATTTGAATCATTATTATAATAATTATAATTTTGTAGTTAACTTTAAACAGGTAAATGAATATCAATTGACCTTTCTAAGATAAAGGTTGTGGAGTATTGGAATTGTCCAATAACATTTTAAAAGATATATAGTTTCCTTATATTATATGGGTATTATCAATGATTTAAAAAAATAAAAATAATCCAACTCACAAGACATGTTAACTATGAAAGTATTCAAGCTTATTTGAATAAAGAAGTATAATTAATGTTTATTAGAGTTAAAGAGAAGGTTGGTTAGTGAACCTATATTTATAGAATGGTTTGGAGTTCCAAGTTGTAAATCATTACCTCCTTAATATGTCACTATAAATATGAGTCATCATAATTGACATAATGTGAAATTAAACTCAAGCTACAAAATTGTATTTAAAATTTTAGTGATTATAACAGTTATTGTATACTAGCTTCCTTTGCTTCCTAATATTTCCAAAGATTATTATATATTCCTTTTCTCATTGCAAAGAATGTATATTTCAAACCAAATGCATATAATAAATATTAATTGAGTGAAACTAGAGTTTGATTAATCATATGAAGAATAATTTCTCCAATTCCTTGATGAAAGGGAGTAAATATCATATAATTTGCTAACCCAGCTGGTGAAATTGATATAGATATATCAACATTTTGAAGAGATAAATGGGATAATGATGATTTTATTAATGGAAAAATATCTTCATTTATTTCAATATTATGATAAATTCTCAATTTCAAGGGTGGTATTTTTTTAAGGGGTTAAAATTTGAGAATTTTAAATTTACTATAAATAAATCATCTTCATGACATTAGGAAATAAATTTTATTGTATTATTTCATGATAGAATGTTACAAATCAAAGATTACATTTATAATAACTAGGGATGAACCAAGACCAGCATCACTGAGTGATATTCACACATCATCGAAAAAGGACAATTTCAGCAACAAGGAATAGAATAAACTCAAAGAAACTAGACATCACCATGGATGAGACTAATGCAAGCTACACCTCTCTTAGTGATTTCTCACCATTCTAATGTATTTAAAACTAGACCCACCAATTAGAATCCCATCCCACCAAGGTATTACACATAATCAAGGAGAGGTTCATGTTGGCTACACTATGATACATATAAACATCTAAGTTATAGGATATAAAGTAAAACAAAACCACAGTGATGAAGTAAAATGAAACCTTTATAATAAAATTCCTCTTGAGAACTTCAAGGTAGATAAAACCAAAAAAATAGAAATGAAATAGAAAAATATTTATTTTTATGATGTTAGGGAATATGTTCGCACCAACCCCACTTGCCTAAAAAAATTACAATTACCAAGAATTAATTCATTCTTGACCCACATCATGAGAAAGGGGGAATAACATCTTACACACTACATTGATTTCTTGAAAATGTTTGGTAATGGTTCATTTCAATCCAAAAACATCACTTAGGGGTGTCAAGGATACAAGGGTAAAATATAAATAAATATATAGGGGAAATAGGAGCATGAAAAAACAAATTGTGAAACAAAATAGAAAAAAAATATTCATTGCATAGTAAATCTATAAAATAATATTTTTAATCATCAAGACTTGTTATCATAGAGTATATATAATCCATGAATAACACCACCATAGAAGGAGGAATATGACTAAAACTACACCCATAAAAAACTAGGAATAATAAAGAAGGTATAGATGGATCACAATAATAAAAAAAAGTTTAACATCAGTTATTTGGTATTTATTTTAGAAATCACTGCTAAATTTTTTTTAAATATAATTATATTACTATTTAGTAGTGGTTTTCAAAGTGTCACTAATTTTTTTAGAGTTGTTTTTAATTAAAATTCCCACTATTTGTTTCAAAAAAATAAATACCAATGTTTCCCATGTCACCTTTTTCTCTTCCCTTAACCACTGACACCCCCCCCCGGACCACGCGCGTCACATGTCTCCCATTATCCAACCTTCGATCCACCACTTTCATGTCACCTTTCCCTTAACCCCTAATCCCCCATTAGTGATCCCCCTATTATCACCTTCCCTTAACACTTGAACCACAATTGTAGGCCCTCCCTATCATCTTTTTTTCCATAAACCCCTAACCCCCACCCACTATTGAGCCTCTCATTATTATTTCCCTTGCTTCATATTGTATTTTTTCAAGAAACACTCAAGGAAAGTGATTTGTAATATCTCTTTCCCTTAACACTTGAACCACAATTGTAGTCCCTCCCTATCATCTTTTTTTCCCTCAACCCCTAACCCACACCCACTATTGAGCCTCTCATTATTATTTCCCTTCCTTCATATTGTATTTTTTCAAGAAACACTCAACGAAAGTGATTTATAATATCTCTTTATGTATCCATTTAAATGTGGAATTACTATTATTTTGTTTCCTTAGATATAATGTTGTAATTAAAATAATGAATATAATTCATTGTATAAAATAAATTTAAAGGTGTGGTTGAGTCATATGTTTTTATAGAGTGATATAAATAATTGATTCTACATATTTGATTAAAAATTTATATATTTATTTTTGAATTGATAGGGATAATAGTGGTAATACAATATTTATGGATCAATGTTTGACTAATTTACTATAAAACAAAACTCAATGTGGTAAGGTTTTGGAAAAAAACTAGATTATGAAATTGAAAATTGATCATTGAATGGTTGAATAAAATTTCTGTGTCTTATTTATAAAATTTAAGTGATGGTTAGAAAGAAACAAAGTTTATAAGAACCTTATATTGAAATAGTTTTATCCTCAATATTTTCACAATATTTATCATGGAGAATCAATTGTTCTAAAATTCAAAGTAGTGGTTATATTATAAACAAAACACAAAATGACCCTCTATAGGAGAATTCAATTCAAAAAATAATAAATGATGTATTTCGATTTACAGGATACAATGAATAGGATAATAATAGATCATTGGAATCTTTAGTTGATTGTGATTAGGTTAATATTTCTCAATAATTTAATGATAAAAAAATGATTTTTATGAAATAAGGAAAGATAAAAATAAATAATAATATGAAGGGTGTCTCAAATATTTAAAGTTGTTTTTTATAATCAAGTTTTAACATATTGAGTGTCTCTATAGAATTGTTGGAAAAGAAATTTCCATGATTTTAGAGTTTCTTTATGATGAATTTTGTGAAACTAATATCCCTTCATAATTATGTGAGATGAAGAAAATCACCAAAAATCTTGTACTTGACTGTATAAAAATAAATTCATGCACTAATTATTTTATTCTTTATCAGGGAGAAGATTCTGATAAAGAAGAATGAAAAAGATGTCATAGAATAGAAATAAATCAATGATGAATAATGAGAGTGTAAATGAATATAACAACAGGAAGAGGTAGAAGAATAAAACTCCCATGAATTTATTTCATTAGTTTCCTCTAGAATTAGGATTTTGAAGATTATTCATGTCATCTAAGACCACATATGACATGATGTATAATGATTTGGAAAGTAAAAAATATTGAATTATTGTGACACCAAAATATTCTTTTACATGGAAGGTGTTTGATTTATTATATCAATATTTTTCTTCATATCCTAGGAATATATGTTTGGGATTTAATTTTTATTCTTTTAACCCTTTTGGTATGTTAAGTATTAATTATTGAATATATACAATTGTTTTGAACCCCTATAATTGTAATGACGCAAACTTTTATTAATAGAAATTACTCTTGATCTAATTAAATATCTTATTATGAAAAATGGTTATTTAACATATTAACTTCCTTGGTTTTATGTTTTTGTATTTTAAAATATTGTTAATAATTATTACCATTGTCAATATAGTCATTTAACACTGACCATATGATTAGTATAAATATAGGTCTTTGACAAATACAATTTACTCAGAAAAAGGGAGTGATGGCCTCATCCATTAGAATTTCTCCTTAGGAAGCCCATTTTTCAGAGATCAGAAAGGAGGTAGCGTCACTAGGATTTGTGCTTGACCAAGACCAAGTTGAGCTTCAATACGTTAAGCTTGAACAGAGCTACCTATGGGATAATTGGAAGTTTATAGAAATTATCACATGATTAATGTTATCTAAGTCACCCCAAGAGTTTTTCACCATTGTACACCTTACCCTTAGATATTATGTGGGTGTTATAATGGGTTATGTAATAATACCCTTGCACTATGATTGTGTGCATTGTTTTTTATATAATAAATAATATACATTCATTTTGTTACTGTTACTTTGTAAATATTTTTTAAAGCATAAATAGTATTTTTAGTTAATATTCAATTAAGAAATATGTTTTGATGAATTAGAGTATTTTTTAATTAAATAATATTTTAATAAAATATTATTACTAAATTTATTTTTCTTAAATATAAATGATCTTATAATTTTTATGAATACAATTGTAATTTTTATTAAGGTTTGAAAACATGTCAAAACCCATGAATTTTTTATAAATCTCAGTTTTATTTTAAAAGAAAAAATTCACATATTTATAAAAATTTTATATAAAATAAATATTATTTTTGGAATCAAGACATCGAAGTTATCCAATGGTGAATTTTCCATAATTTTCTAAGACATTCTAATTTTTTGGTAAAAATTAAATATTGTTTAAATATATAATGAATTTTATGACATCATACTGAACCAATAGTAATGTAATAAAATACTATAAATGGGATTTTATGCCAATATATGTTTTACCTTTAAAATAATGTTATTTTAGGTTTGTTTTATTTATTTTACAAAGCATTAGGGGACCCTCCAAAACTTATAAAAATTTTAACATTTTAAAATGATTTCCTTGAGAGTGTGACTCACCTCCACATAAGCAAGCCTGATATTTTAAGAAGATGGGAATTGGACTTATATAATAATTCTTTCTACTCCCATTTTTCAAAAACCATGGTTTGGTTTATGGTTTTTTTTAGTTTAATGTGTGGTTTCCAAAACCGATATAATAAATAATTCCTTCTCCTTTCCTATATAAACCCACTCAATCTCTCATTCCTCTTCACTCAAACCATTTGGATATCTACCAAAATCTATCCTCCTCTCTCTATAATCCTCCCAATGTGCCCCAGTATCCAAAGAAGCCTCCCTCAAGCCTCTCCCAAGCCTTTGGGATCACACTTCCAAGTGAGGGATTTCTTCCTTTCTCATTTTTTCCAAATTTTATTATGTCATTATACCACTTTTTTTCAATTAAAAATGTTGGGGTATCATATCTCACCTCCCCCATACCTCCCTCCTTATGTTTTAATGATGATATATCTCTTTATCTCTCATTAATTCCTTCCATTTACACCTATTACCATGCTGAAATTCCTTAAGGAATTTCTCCCTTCTCATTTACATTCAAGAAATTATTTTATATTAGGAATATAAATTCCATTTCATAGAGTGGGACATGTATATATATGACCCACTTACTTTATATTTTATGTACATATGATTAGACACCCATTTCTCTCTCATCAACCATTTTTATTAATTCTTATGGCATGTCGTTATGCTGCCGAAATTGCATCATGATTTTCCAAGCCAAAGTCATTGTATAGTGAATACCATCCTCATTTCTCTATCAAGGGTATTCACCTTTATACACATTTACTTATTTATTATATAGTTTCATGTATGAATTATGCATTAATTTAACATGTAATAAATGATTGTGTTTAATGAATCCATGTTATATGATCTATGTGGCACACTTATGCATGAAATGAAATGATTAAGAAGGGTGTGTCCTGATAACGTTCCAGTGCATTGGGTAATGATGAGTATCATGATACGTCAATTAAAATGAGGTTTTACTCATTCTAATTCAATTTCAATGAGGGTTTACTCATGATTCATGTGCAATGATCCTTGTCTCATGCTAATATCATGTTAAATGTTGATGCTAAATTTTTATGTTATGATAACCATGTTATATCATGCCTTTATGTTCATGTTTCTCTTGTGCTCTATTGACATGACTATTGCCTAAAATATACTATATTATTCATGTTATGCCTTTTTTACTTCCTTACTAGGCTTTATAGCTCACCCTTTTCTTATACGCGTCCTCAGGTTATCCCATGCAATGCTAAGTACGAAGGAATGTTGTGGTCATGTAAAAGATGGTTTCAATAAAGATGTTGTCTTTTATGTTCTAAGTTGTTATGTAATGTTCCTAATTTCCCAAGACACTAGACCTATCGATCCTCAAAGTTGTCTTAAGTTATAGTTTATGTAATAAATCATGTTTATGTGCGTAATAAAGAGAAGGGTTGTTATAGTTGGTATCAGAGGATAGGTTTTGTTATTTTTAGGATTAGAATTAGAAAACCCTAGTGAAAGACTTAGGTATAAGACTAAGTAAAATAAAAACATCCCTAAATTTTGGTGAGTATTGAGTAAGTGTTTTATCAAGAAAAATACATCCTTTTTTGGATACGAGAAGGTAAAGGAGGCTTCGACACATATGTATCTAGGGGTAAAACCCGAAAACTCTGCTTTGAGCTAGACTTGAATGGGAACTAGTGCATGAAAAAGGGCCTTTCTGCACACTTTTTTATGACACTCTTGGGGGATATGATTTTGTAAATTCATAATCTTAGTATGAACCATTATTAAGGGAATAAGAAATTACCCTAAGAATATATATTGGGAAGTAGATCATGGATAACATAGATTGAAGCCTATAAATTCATAAGTTAACGAAATAAAAGTAATTTATAAGTACTCCATTTTTGTATATGGATTACCCTTCAATGTGTTACCCCTAACTTTCCTTTTATTCAATCCAATTTCCAGTAATATGGGACTCAGGCTAAAAACCAATGAGAAGATCAATATGATGATTGTTCTAACGAGATTCCTAATCTGATGGGAGTGTTAATTGAAAACTTTGTCACGATACTCTCACATTTAACTCAAGTTTTTAATAGAAACATGGGTTAATAGGAACTCTCAACCCCCCTAATAAATAACATGTCATAATTGAGAGCTTTATTAGATAAATTCCTCCTAATTTTAATAGATCATATGATCCCTCAATTTCCATACAATGGATCAAATCCATTGAAAATATATCCTCTATCCTTCAATGTTTCGAACAAGAGAAGGTTATTTTGGTTGCTTATCATATGGTGGGTGAAGATGATCAATGGTTTACATTGATCAAAAATACGAAACCTGAGGAAGATTTCAATGCATTGTTATGGAAGTATTTCTAAAAAATGCTTTTCAATAAATATTTTCCTCAAACCCTCCGACTTTAGATGAAAAGGGACTTCCTTTCCCTTAACAGAAAAGATGATGAATCCATCAAATCGTGCAAGGAAAAATTCACAAGTCTTATATGATATTCCTTCGAATTTGTTGTTACCCCCACCCCCAAATGCAAGTTCGACCGCTTATTTGTTGGGCTAAAACATAGCATACAAAAATCCTTGGAGATCCATGACTTTGATAGCTATGATGAAATTTTCCGATGTGCCCTCAAAGTCGAAATGGAGATCGGATAATCTCAAGGGTATCATGAGGATAAGAAGAGGAAAGTGAACTTTAATTCTAGAGATCCCATGGATAAATCCAATAATGCTAAAAAATACAGCACCCCACTTGCCAAATGTGTGGAAGGAAGCACCCTATAAATTACCTGAAGGGGACCGGGAAATGCTTTAGGTGTGGAAGAGAAGGGAACCTGGCCATTAACTGTCGACAAGAAAAACCTGCAGCTGCGACAGAGGAGAGGAATGCTATGTTCGAACCTTAATGTGTTGTTCATTTCTTCTACTGTAAAGAACCATGGCACTTTGAAAACTAGTTCCCTAAGCCAAGGGTTTTTTGAGGCAACCATCAACCTCTAAGGTAGCAAGGGAAAGCATTTTCCATGATTATCGCTAAAGAGAACCCTGAAAACAAAGTGGTGAGAGGTATGCTAGTTATTTATTAAATAATAGAGAATTTACTTTTTGATTCTGGTTCTACACATTCTTTTATATCTCGAAAGTTTAGTAGAATAATCCAAAAATCACCACAAATCATGGAAGTAAAGATGTTAGTGAGAACAAAAAATGGGTAAATCATTGCATCCCTTGAATATAACTCCTCCCCTGTCGTAATTATTGGATTTAACTTCCCAGATAGCCTCATCATACTCCCTATAGTTTAATTTGATTCAATTATTGACATGGATTGAATTTACTTATATAGAGCCAACATAAAATGTTGTTAGATGGAAATCACTCTCCATATAGAGAATCGACCCATGATTCTGTACAAGTGCAAGGAGGAGGATGAATCTTATTTAGCACCATCATCTCAAGCATGGATATTACTACCCTATGATAATGAATATCTTTTTTATATTATTGAGTCCAAAGAATCAACCATACTTGAAGACATTCCTATTATGATGGAATTCACTGAAATGTTTCTCGCGGAATTTTCTAGTCTTCCTCTTAGAAGAGATGTTGAATTCCCAATTGATCTTATACCAAGGTCATTGACAATATCCAAGACACTATATAGAATGGATGTTATGTAGCTTTAGGAGCTGAATAAAAAATTATCAGAGAATCTGGATGAAGGGTTTATATGCCTAAGTGCTTCACCTTAGGGTGCACCAGTCCTCTTTTTCAAAAATGAAGATGTGTCTATAATCCTTTTTATTGATTACCATGAGCTCAAAAAATCACATTAAATAAAAAGTATCCTCTACCAAAAATTAATGACTTGTTCGATCAGCTACGTGGAGCAGAATACTTCACCAAGGTGGATCTGTGGTCGGGATAGTACCAAGTAAGGGTGAAGAAGGAGGATATCCCCAAGACTTTTTTTTGAACAAGGTACGGGCACTATGAATTCATAGTAATGACTTTTGGACTTACTAATTATCCAAAAATATTTATGGACTTGATGAATATAGTCTTTAGAAATTACCTAGTCAAATTTGTGGTAGTCTTTATATATGATATTCTAATATACTCCAAAACCAAGAAGGAACTTGAGGATCATCCAAGAACTACACTAGAGACCTTTCGAAAGGAGAAGCTCTATGAAAAGTACAACATGTGTCAGTTATGGTTGAAGGAAGTTTCATTCATGGGTCATATCATCACAAGAATTGGGATGTCTATGGATCCCTCCAAGACAGCTACAATTGAGTGATGGTCGAGGCCAACATTGGTGACAGATATCTGTAGCTTCCTAGGGTTAGTTGGATATTATCACTGATTTTTGAAAAACTTCTACCAATTTTCAAACCCTCTTACCAAGCTAACTCAGAAAGGAGTCAAGTTTTCTTGGAGTGATTAATACAAAGAGAGATTCAAGGAATTGAAAAGGAGGCTTATCATTTTACCCATTCTTACACTACCCATAAGTGGAGGACTTTTTGTGGTATTTAGTGATGCTTAGAAGAAGGGAATGGGATGTGTGTTGATGTAAAATGAAACATTCATTGCCTATGCTTCAATGAAATTAAAATTTCATGAGAAAAACTATCCAACACATGATCAATTGTTTGATTCAATAATATTCAAATTAAAAATTTGGCAGCATTACCTCTTTAGGGAGAAGGGTAAAATATATACGGACCACAAAATCCTCATGTATATATTCACACAGAAAGAGTTGAACATGCACCAACAAATATGCTTAAAGGTTATCAAATACTATGACTGCTAAATCCATTACTACCCTGGGAAAGCGAACAAGGTGCCACATGATCTATGTAGAAAGGACCTAGAGATTATATCATTGATGATAATTGAAAAGGATTCAATCTTCTTAGATTTGATGAAGATGGACATGGGAATCATAAATAAGGGAACATCATCAATCCTTTCACAAATGATTTGTCAACTATCTCATTTAAAAAGGTTAAAGGATAAACAAAAGGATGATTCAGGAATTTAGAAGAAATTGGAAACTATCAAAAAAGGTAAATACTCAGAGTTCAATGTTAATGAATAAGGAATTGTGAGATTTGGTCCAATATTATGTGTTCTATCAAATCTAGAGTTAAAGAAATAACTTTTGGATGATGAAAATAGTTAAAATTTATCCATTCAACTAGGAAACAAAAATATTTATCGAGATCTCCAAGATCTTTATTTTTGGGATAACATGAAGAAGGAGATCGTTGAGTATAAATCAAAGTGCCTGGTATGTCAGTAAGAGAAGGCTGAGAGGTATAAGTCTAAGGGGATGATGAAACCATTACTCATACCAAAATAGAAATGGGAAAACATCACCATGGAATTCGTTACAAGGATTCCAAACACATCCAAAGGAAATAATGCTATTTGGTTGTTATGGGTCATCTTAAAAATATCGCACGCTTCATTGAAATTTGGTAGGATTTCTCATTGGATCAACTGGAACAGATATACATTAGAGAAGTGGTAAGGCTTTATGAAGTAACATTATCGATTGTATCCAATCGAGATCTAAGATTTACCTATAAGTTTTAGAAGAGTATCCAATATGTTCTGAATACTAAGTTGAGCTTTAGTACAAATTATCATCCTCAAACTACTGGTCAATCTTAGCATACTATCCAAACAATTGAGGATATGTTGAGAGAATGCTCAATGGACTTCAAAAGAGGATGGTATCAACGTCTTCCTCTAGTTGAGTTCTCTTACAACAACAGATTCTGATCAAGCATCCAAATAGATCCTTATAAATCCCTTTATAGGAAGAGGTGTAGAACACTGGCATGTTGAGATGAAGCTGGGGAGTGAAAACTCTTGGGTCCAGAAATGGTTGAAGAAATGGTAGAGATTGTTAAGACCATCCAGCAGCACATTAAAGCTACTCAGATTAGTCAAAAGAGTTATGCTAATAATCATCAAAAACACCTAGAGTTTGATGTTGGAGACATGGTATTCCTCTGCATATCACCATGGTAGAGAGTTATGATATTTGGGAAGAAGGGAAAGATTATTCCAGGGTATATCATCCCTTTTGAGATCCTTGATCGTATTAGAGTAGTGGACTATAAAATAACTTTCCCAACGAACCTATCTCAAGTACATGATGTATTCTATGTATCACTTTTGAGGAAGTAAATACATGACCCATCACATGTACTCAATCTAGAGGTGGTACCATTGGAGAATGACCTCTCTGATGAAGAGAATCCAATGAAGATCTTATATCGTAGGGAAAAAGTTCTACAAAATAAGATAATGGCCTTTGTGAAAGTGTTATGGAGAAAACACAAGTTTGAAGAAGCAATGTTGGATCTAGGGGAAGTGTTGAGGTGGAGTTACCCATATCTATTTTAGTATGGGAAAAGGAAATTTCAAGGGAAATATTTCTTAAGGCGGTAAGATTGTAACAGCCCAAACTTTTATTAATGGAAATTCCTCTTGATCTAATTAAATGTATTATTATATAAAATGGTTATATAACGTATTCACTTCTTTGGTTTTATGTTTTTGTATTTTAAAATACCATTAAGTATTGTTATCTTTGTTAATATAGCTGTTGAACAGTGACCACATGATTAGTATAAATATAGGGCTATAACAAATCCAATTTACTTGGACAAAGGAAGTGATGGCCTTATCCAGTATAATTGATCCTTATAAAGCCCATTTTTCGGAGCTTAGAAAGGAGGTAGCATCACTGGGCTTCACTCCCGACCAAGCCCAAGTCGAACCTCAACAAGTTAATCTTGAACATAACTGCCTGCAGGAGAAGTGGAAGTTGATAGAGATTACCACACGAGTGATGTTATATGATCCACCCCAAGAGTCTGTCACCATCATGCACATTAACATTAGGTCTTATGTAGGTGTTATAAGGGGTTATGTAACAAGACCCTAGAAATATTATTATGTGAATTATTTTTGTATAGAATAAATAATATACATTCATTTTATTATTGTTACTTTATAAATAGTTTTTAAAGAAGAAATAGTATTTTTAGTTAATATTAAATTAAGAAATATATTTTGTTGAATTAAATAATTTTTGAATTAAATTATATTTCAATAAAATATTATTACTAAATTACTTTTTATTAAATATAAATGATCATATAATTTTTATGAATACAATTTTAATTTTTATTAAGGTTTGAATGCTATTTTTGTCAAAACCCATGATTTTTTTATAAATGTCTGTTTTTATTTTAAAAGTAAAAATTCACATATTTATAAAATTATTTAGATAAAATGAATATTATTTTTTGAATTAGGATGTATAAATTATCTAATGTTTAATTTTTCATAATTTTCTGGGATAGTCAAATATTTGGGTAAAAATTAAATAACGTTTAAATATATAATGTGTTTTATGAAATCATAATGACCTAATAGTGATATAATAAAATACTATAAATGTAAATTTTGACCAATTTATTTTTTCCATTTAAAATAATGTTATTTTAGGTTTGTTTTATGTATTTTACAAAGCTTTAGTGGACCCTCCAAGAATTATAAAACATTTAAACATTTTAAAATGATTTCCATGAAATTGTGACTCACCTCCACATAATCTAGCCTAATATTTTACAAAGTTAGGACATTGTACTTATAAAATAATGTTTTACAATCCCCTTTGGGAAAAAAAATGGTTTGGTTTGTGTTTTTTATTAGTTTAATGTGTGGTGTCAAAAACCTAAATAATAAAGAATTTTGTCTCATTTCCTATATAAACCCACTCAATATCTCATTCCTCTTCAATAAACCCATTTTGAGATCAAAAAACCTCTTCCATCCTCTCTATAATCGTCACAAGGTGCCCAAAACTCCCAAGAAGCCTCTCCCAAGCCTTTGGGATCACACTTCTAAGTAATGGGTTTCTTCCTTTCTCATTTTTCTCCAAATTTCATTACATTGTTATACCATTTTGTTTTCAATTAAAAATGTTGGGGTATGATTTAGCACCTCTACCATACTTACTTACTTATGTTCGAATGATGAGAGACCTCTTTCTCTCTTATTGATTCCTCCCATGTACAACTGTTACCATGCCAAAATTCTATAAAGAATTTATCCCTTTTCATTTACATTCAAGCAATTATTTTGTATTATGAATTGAAATTCCATTACATATGTTGGTACATGTATCTATATTACCCTCTTACTATCCATTTAATGTAAATATGATGAGACACCCCTTTATCTCTCATAAACCATTTTTATGAATTCTTATGTCATGTAGTTATGCTGCTGAAATTGCACAGCAATGTTCCAAGCCAAAGTCATTGTGTAGTGAATACCATGCTCATTTCTCTATCAAGGGTATTCACCTTTATGCGCATTCACTTATTGATTATAAAGTTTATTATATTAATTCCACATTCCTTTATCATGGAATAAATTATGTTTTTTAATGAATACATGTTATATGATCCAAGTGGCACACTTATGCATGAAATGAAATGATTAAGAAGGGTGTGCCCTAATAGCACTCCAATGCATTTGGTAAAGATTAGTGTCATGATAAGTCAAGTACAATGAGGTTTTACTCATTATAATTCAATTGAAATGAGTTTTACTCATTATAAATGTCCAATTATCCTTGGATCATGCTAATACCATGTCAAATTTTGATTCCACATTTCCATGTTATGATAATCATGCAGTATCATGAATTTATGTTCATGTTTATATTGTGATCCATTGATATAACTATTGCCTAACATGTACTATATTCTTTATGTTATGCCTTGTTTACTCCCTTATTAGGATTTATAGATCACCCTTTTCTTATGCATGTCCTCAGGTTATCCCATGTAATGCTAAGTATGAAGGAGTGTTGTGGTCATCTAAAATAATTTTTCAATAAATATGTGTTTTATGTTCTAAGTTTTTATATAACATTCCTAATTTCCCAGGAAACTAGACCTATCAATCCTTAGAGTTGTCTTAATTGAAATTTTAAGTAATAAATCATGTTTTTTTCATAATAAAGAGTAATATTGTTATAATAATATACCTCTATAGGTTTTTATAAAGAAGATTTATTTAATAATTTTTATGATTATTCTATAAAATTAAATTCAGGAAAATGAAATTGATGTATACCTTCAACCTATAATTAAATAATTATGAGAATTATATAATGATTGTGTGGAAAATTTTGATGCATCAATTAGAAAACTAGTAAAAATTCACTCTAATTTAATGTGTAAAATTAATGAATTTCCTAGACTAGGAAACTTATCCAATTAAAATACGCATACTGGTTTGTATATTCTAGTTTTTAATTTTATTTTAAACTATAATGATTTCCTCATAAAAGAAAATAGTGTTATATGTGTCATTTCCAAAATCAGGATGCATCTCATAAATTAATGTTAAATAATAAAAAATTAAATAAGGATATTTAATTGATAAAATAACCAAGGTGTTATCTAGTTCAGAAATATGAGGATAATTAATGAATTTCACTTCGAATTTGGAAATTTAATCAGTTAAAAGAATGGATAAAGGTTATGGGGTACAATATATGAGCAGTAAAAACACAACAAAGTAAGAAAATGAGTCTAATTTTTAGACTTCCTTAGTTTAATCTTCTACATTATAATCTTAACTTAATGCATATTTAGAATATAATCTATGAACATGTAATTTTTATATTTATTAATAAGAAGGATAAATATAAGGATCCTCTTAATTCTCATAAAGACTTAGAATAAATTAATATAAAACATGGTTTGTAGGAAAATGATAATTTAAAGTATCATTCATGTAATTTTTAAATGAAAAATCATGATAAATATGTATTCCTTTACACTTTAAAGAATGTAAAAGGGCTAGATTTACATTCAAGTAACATTTCAAAGTGAATTGAATTAAAACATTAAAAAGTTTCATAGATTGAAAATTCATGACTCACATATTCTAATAGGGTATTTTTTACCACTGTAATTTGATAATATGTTACTTGGAAAAGTAATTGTAGTTTTAGTTGATTTTTACACCTTATTCAAAGATATTTGTGAAAAAACTCAAAATATAATGGATCTTGAAAAACTTTAAGAAATAATTTTTTTACACTATCATTTTATGATCTTATTTTCCCCTTAATTTTTTGTTATCATAATTCGTTTTATTGGTTATTTAGTTGAGGAAGATAAACTTTATCAATGGGAACTCCATCTATGCATGTATCCACTTGAGTGGCACATTAACATTATTTCTATTTTCAATTATGAATTTAATTTCATTAAATAATTATTTAAAAAATTTCAATATGTTTCATATATATTTTTCAATAGGTACTTAGTTTATTTGAATTCATATGTGAGGAATAAATCTCAACCAAAAGGCTACGTTACTAAAGGCTTCATAGCCGAATAGTGATTGTCCTTCTATTCTAGGTATTCGGATAGAATTAAGACTAAATTCAATCATGTTAGACATGTTAATGACATCTCCAATAATTCTCATTCTAAAAAAAATAATCAATATTTCCCACTATAAGAAGACCAGTTGGAAAGGGATAAAATTTTATGCTGATTGAATTATAATTTATACAAGTACATCGATATTATCTACTCGATAATATTATTATAGATCCATTTCATGAAGAATTTATATTTCAGAAAAATAGATTACTAAGGGGATGAGATTGAAATAAGACAAAATTAAAAAAGATATGTTAATAATAATATTATAAAATCAGTCACTCATCATGTAATTATATTATAATATTCATATTATTGATGTGTTTTTATCTTGTTAATGTTAATAGTAATATTATATATATTCTTTTAGAGATATTGAATTTTGATAATTATGCTGAAATTTCAAATGATTTAATTTTTTTGGATCGATTCACTCTAAGGATGACTAAGATATTTTATTCCTAAAATATTATTGGCTTCAAGTTTCAAACAATTAATCATCAAAAAGTATTTAAACTAAAAAAGTGTTATATTTACACTTAAAAAGTTTGGGTACCATGGAAAGTTGATTGATATCATCAAATTAAACTATCACGGTCAATTTTTAGTTGTATTATTTAAATGTAAGTTGGTCAACACTGAAAATGGTATAAATAATTATTCATTACATTTTACTTCTTCCAACTTATAATACTTGATCCATATGAGTACGAATAAAGATCATGATCCATTTTTATTAGCATCATTATTGAAGATGGTTTATTATGTGGAAGATAAAGCACATGAAGATTTGATAATTGTGGTACACCTAAAATAGATATACTTGTTTGATATAGATGATAAATTTTAACTATTAATTTTTGGAAGTGAAATTCATCATCCATAAATGATTCAATAGTTTTTTCTAACAATATTGAAAAAATAGTACTTTAAAGTTAAGGTGAAGTTGAATAAGTACTCTTTGTAATGGTGGTTAATAACAACGGGGACAATAAAGATAAATATAATTGAATATATAAATTTCTAATGAAAATATGTTATATTTTCACATATATAAGTTCTTAGTATATATATAAATTATTCCATAAGTTTTTTGTACATATATATGGTAAAACCTTGCATCATTAAGAGTTATGAATTTCAAGGGGAATTTAATTTTTCAGTCTTAGTGAGGGGTTAATTTTGAAAATTGGGATTTGGATTAGAATTATAAGGGTCCAAACATCTCATGGAGATGTTATTATATGTAGATCAAGGAACAGAAGCTGTTTTGGGTACTTGGGTGGATGTCAAAGATAGGTTAGATTGACTTAAATCTGATTTTTTTTTAAAGTGGGTCACCATAGGGAGGACCATGTCCTGGAGCAAGGATAGTGCATCCATATGGGGTGAAATAGGGAGAATATCCCTTTCAAATTCCTTGAATGGGTCATTTTGGATTGGGGTTTTCCGCTATAGGAAACATAAAGGGGGACCACACAGTGGTCCTATGCATTTTAGTAAGCGGGGAAGAAAAAAATGCATGGGCTTTTAGCTGGCCATAGTGGTGTAATATTCACAAGCACCTGGTGTCCAAAATAGAGACCTAAGCACCTTTTCTAATATATATTTCCTATTTTGTATATACCATAGCAAGTTATATACTATTTTCTAGTCCATGGATATCAAAGAGGGGTCCCTGTGTAAACTAATGAGGGAAAGCCTCATTCTAGTGATCCATAGCGTGTTAACTTAGCTGTATTGGATAAAAAATAGAGACACCTATGTTATATATCATACAATGGTACAATAGGGAGATCCCTAATGTAAAATGGTGAGAGGAAACCTCACCGTGGTGCTCCCCCAATCTCCATGGTGGGTGGACTCGATGAAGGGGAACCATGTTATGGTCTATGTGGACCATACCATGGTAAAGCTTAGCTAAGAACCTGGTTAATTTATTAATAGGGTGTTTTCATAATTTAAAAGGGATCATATTTGGAACCTCCTCAATCACCACTTGTTTTGGATCACTCAAACATGGGTAAAATCCCTATTTGTCTCTCCACCTCTCTCTTTTCCCACCTTTCGATCTAGGAGGTTCATGGATCATTCATTAAACAGGTTATTGGTATGATTTATCACTTTAAATTACTCGATATTCTCCATTATTATTAATTGATCTTGGTTTCGCTGATTAGGGTTATGATTTCACTAGATCATGGTGATATCATCTTTCTTCATGGGGCTTTCATATACATCTTATAAAGGATGTCCTAAGAGGATAAACACACATTTTCACACACCATTTTGTTGAAGGTACGTTTTCAAGTGATTTTTTCCTTGGTGTTTTATTTAAATTAAATTAAATTGATAATATAATTGAGGTTTAATGATATTTATTTTTCCAAGGAAGGTCTTGGGGGTACTCCACGGACCATTTGTGAGGGTTTGGTTCTCGTTTTGGTGCAACGGGGTCACCAGGTGAGTTATTAGACAATTATAAATAATTTAATTAAATTGAATGGTAAATTAAAAATTATTACCATTTATTTATGTAAATTTAATGGTATGATATAAGGTATCATGTGGGTTGGAGATACTTATAAGAGTAAAAACAATAGTGGTTAGGTTGTTAATTAAAGGGAAAATGGATTTGATTAAGGTAGGTGGATTTGACCTTATTTGGGCCACTTAATCAATTGGTGATTTTATGATAATTTTCCATAATTATTATATATGACTTCATGTTATGTGAGTTGGTTGATTCCTCCATATATTGGGATAGACTTGCATCAGTTTAATAGTCCACATGGACTGCATATCTTTCTAAACAGATCGATAGTTGAACAAGTACCGGTGGCTCTCTATGTGGATTTCCTAGTGGTTTGAGTTTGGTTTTCAAACAAAAAGAGCTTACCTTTTAAAATTTTTTTTAAAAGGTTTGGGATTTATATATTAATCTCAAAGGTAATGTGGTGATTTGAGAAAGGGTTTTAAAATGGTATTTGAAAATGTAAATGAGGTTTTTCTAAAGAATGTTTGATGAGATTTGACCAAAGGGTTATGGGAGTTAGAAGGAATGAGATGCCACTAATGATTTTAAAAGGGGGATTTTGACTTGGTTTAAAAAGTTAATTCAATAGGTATTAGTTGAATTATTTTGGTGTGGTTGACTTAATGAGGGTGATTCCTTATTTTCCAAATCATGAGTGATTTAAATTTCCCCTCTATGATTTCCTTGTATACTACCTATTGTAAGTTAAATTTCATTTTTGATTCTTTTTTTATCAGATATAATCTTGGTATGAAGCCTTAGTTGTTTTGTGACAATATATTTTACTCCAAAAATATTAATTTTATAGTTTTTAAAATCATTTACTTTATTTTTTTACAATTTACACAAGCACTGTGTCGGCGTTGTGTAAACATTTAAGGTAATTATTTAATCACTAAAAATTAAAATTAGATTATCATGATAAAAAAATTTATATTTAAAATAAACCTTTATTATTAAATTTAAATTATTTTTATCCCCATCATAAACTTTTATAGATATTTAATGCAAGATAGTAACATTCTGGACTTTATACTTACTAAAAGTAATATATAAGTTATTTTCAAAGAAAATGGAAAACAATTACCATAAATTAAAATATTAGATATTTATGGTCAAACCCCACTCATAAAATAGATTAAATTCAATTTTAAGGGTAATTTTTAGTCCCTATCAAATTATTTGAAACTTAATTACCTGATTTACCCTTACCGAGGAGACAATATCTACAAAAGTTACTATTCATAATGACAAAAAATAAAAAAATAATTCCATACTAAATTTGAACTAATTTAATCTAAATATGGGATCCATTTTTCAAGATTCAATTTCTATAAGTGGTAGAAATAAATTTTAATATAAATTCATAAAAAAAAACGGTTTTTATAAAAATGTGTTTTTAAGCCCAAAAATAAATATATACCAAAATCAAGTATAATGATGATTCTTATGTAATTAATTAAATTATTTATAATTAAAAAATTAATTATGTACATTTATAATCAAATTAAAATCATAATGGAAAATTTAAATATAAATAAATGATAGATTTACATAAATTAGTATTTTTCACTATTCATTGAAAAATCAATATTTATAGAAAAATCCAAAAACCATTACCCTGATATAATTTTGATATGAAAATTTAAATTATTATATCCTTTTATCAAATAAAATTTCTAAAAATTTTTGAAATTAATTATAATATTCCCTCAAAAAACCAATAAAAATCATTTTTCAATAAAACATATTTTTGAAGCATAAAACGACTTTACTGAAAATTGAGTACTTATTTATTATTCATTAATAAATACATTATCATTATATACTACCTTTATAAATATTTTCCATAATGTTTTTATCCCTATTCACACCTTCCAATTTAACAGCTAGTTTATATATATTATATTTAAACATTAATATTACATTGTTCGTTTAAGATTTATGTTGCATGTTTTATACACTATCAGACATAGTTTTATTTTAAAATCTTGGGATGTTACATTATACCCCCCCCCCATCCTTTAATAAATTTAATATTCACAATTTGAACTTGATATCAATAATTAAGGGTTCTAAAATTTGAAAATATTGTTGTATAAAACCCACATCATAAAAAGGGTTAATAAAGCTTACTTTTCAAAAGAAGAAAAGGAAGATAAGAAGATTATCTGTAATAACACATACTAGGTTTCCAAGTATGAGAACATTAGTGGAGATTAAAAATATATATATGGAGGACAAATTAATGTCCAAAAAAATATGGAGTGTGTTAGAGAACATTAATCTCAAGAAAGTGAATGATCAGGAGAAATTTAATTAACACAAAACCATAAACCAAAGAGATATGAATAAAACTATAAATTCATCAAAAATAGATGTGATGCGATAAAAAATTCATCATTTAGTTGTTTGTTTCAATAATTTTCCACCTTTATCCCATATTTTACTCTAAATGACGAGTATGAATGTTTATTTTCTAAATCACAATCATAAACTTCTGATTTACCATAATGTATATTAAAGGATGAAAAATTTTTCTTCATGTCTTTACTAAAACCAAAATTGTTATCACTTTATAAGATAATACCAAAAATTAACAAACCTTCATATGAATAAATAATACATTAAACTATAAAATTCAACAATAACACCAAAGGTTCAACATAGATCATTCCTTTCAATAAATAACCATATATACCAATTTACCTCAATAACATAAACATTAAAGAATGTTTTAACCTTAATGGTTATCTCATACCTTTCAGTTTATATACCCAAAAATATAATATAAATATTCTGAAATAATACTTCACATTAAACCTAACCATCAAATATACCTCAACTTAATAAAATTTCTCCCAAAATATCATTATTCACCTTAAAATCATATCACATGAAACCTCAAAAAGGGTTTCTATGCCTTTGAACTTATGATCAATAAAAAAACTTATAAACATATGATGAAATCCATAACTATTAAGTTAACTCCACATGAAAACATCATAATATATAAATTTATCTAAACCCTCCTCTGATACCAACTATAACAGTCCCAAACCCGCAATCTTAGACCTAATACTATAAAAATAGTCTTTGAATTTATAGCTTTGATACCGAAAAATGTGACCTAATTTTAATTATCCAAAACATATAACATCAAACTAAAATATTGTATCGATTACATACCTAATGTCCATTTTTTTTTAGAGTTTTAGAGAATTAGGAAAAACTCTTAAATAAACAATACTCATAACTTTATGTTAGTATTTTTCCACTATACCCATCTTTTCATATTATATATTAAGTCTTCAACATCTCCCATAAAATTATTTACACATGAAACCTTTTTAACACAACTAAATTAACATAATTATTCATAACTTAGAGAAAATGATACATAATATGGATGATCTAATACTCTTAGTAAGGTTAAACATCTACATTAACAATTTAATTTCATCAGTGATAATAAGATGAGCATAATGGTATAATGAAAAAATTAAAGTGCATGAGCATAGAATAAAAGAACTCATATGCATCAAAAACTAGATCATAAAACATGTCACATGGAATAAGCATTAAAAAATGAAAGAGTTTTGGAAATAAATAATCATGAGCCATGTGATATCAATATTTATCAGTAGAAACATTTAAACCCCATATAAATGATAAATAAAATGTCATGGTCTCTTGAAATGTTATCTTCAGAATCCATGTTAAACTCATGTCAGAAATAACTAGAGCCCAAATAAATCCATAGGATAAACCACCCTAGTTAACTCCCTCCTTACATTTTGAATACATGGAACATTTCCCAATTCATTTATAGGTTATATCAGGCTCAGTCTTAGGTTAAGATGTTTCGGGCTCACTCATCATATAAGTTGTATTGGGCTCACCCATCATATAAGATGTATTAACAATACCCATAATAATAATCTATATCAGGCTCACCCATAATCATAAATAATTCCAAGGTATTATTCATGAATAAAATATTTATAATTTCTTAGTTTTCAATATAACACCTTTGAAAACAACCATTATTCCTTTATATCTTGGTTAACCCGAGGAAAAGAAATGATATTCCTATAAATATATTTATAAAAAACATAGTAATTTATCTATAAAAAGAATATGGATGGTATTATAAGAACATAATAATATTGAATCATTGTAATAATTAAAGTATGGTTATATAAAGTAAGATAACTTTAAAATAACACTTACAAATTCCTTTGGAAACAAGGTAAAATACCCTTCTTTGAGTGATATTTTATAAAAAAATTATAAAATATTGGGAAAAATATTTTATTTTAAAATAAAAATAGAAAATTATAAAGGGGTGTTCAAATAAAATAATTTCCATGATTGTGTTAAAATATGTCCATGTCATATATGTTAAAATAAAATATTCCTTTCGCACTTTTGTAAAAATTCAAAAATGGATTGTTCGGGAAAATTTTTAAAAAGATTACTTTTTAAAACATTATAATAAATTCAATGATATTTGAAAATGAAAAAAAAATAAATCATTTAAGTTTAAATAATAACATTATTGGAAACATTTTTAGAATACATGGATATGGAAGAAAATGAGTTTTTGACTAAAGAGAGAAATAAAATCAGTTTTCCTTAAAAATATTAATTCAATATCTTGAGTTATTAAAGAGTGTAAAATAGAAGTAAAACATCTAATATCTATAAATAACCATATAATAATAAAATTCATAAGTTCATTTAAATGTATATCATAAAAAGTATCCTTAGAAACTTAATCATAAACAATCCCAATAAACAATGAGATTATAACATAAATCCCTTACCACATTAGTAACTTTTGAATCATAAGCCCCATGAAAGAATAACATTAAATAAATCTATAAATATAATTAAAATCATGATATTAAAGATATATAATTTCAAATTTACACTTTATAAAATAATATAAGTGAATAACATAAACATATGCCCCAAAGAAATAAAATTTGAGATGAATAACCCTTACAAAAATAATATCACTAAATTGAGAATTAATAAATGGGTATATTATGTGTAATAAATTTAAATCCAAATAAATTTTAAATACAACATAAATAAAAAAATCATTTCTCACATAATCTTGGTAAAATATAATCAAATAGGGTGTGATATAACCCGATGAAAGAAAATTGAATTAAGAAACCTCTTATCGCTTTAGAAACTTCTAAATCAAAACCAATTGTATAAAATAATTTTAATTGTAAATTAAAATAAAATTAATTTTGAAAGATTCATGATATAACATTTAAAATGGGAAACATATATAAAATATAAAATAAATTATGTTTATAACATTAAAACATGCTTTAATGAAGGGAAATTGAGGCGGAATCTCTTACCTTGAGTCTAGAATTTCCATGTATGTACTTTAACTCCTATATAATAAACATATATCAATTATTTTACTTCTTAATAAACTTTATTTTTGTTTAATATCTTAAACTTAAAACATTTATTTCATTTATTTTAAATACATATTTAATTACATAAATAGTTAAGTCTATATCATGAGTTCTGAGGACGTTCGGTTCATAGTTTCAAAATGACTTTAGTATGTTGACTATGGTCAAAGATGAAATTGTAAAATAATATAATAAATAATAATCATTAAATAATTATAATTTTTATATATCAATTAAACTTTTAAAATCACTCAGTAAATATAGTTATAAAAAATGAGCTATGTTGCAATCATGGAGAGGGTAGGTCGTACATACACATGAATAACACATCCATTTTCCAATGATCATGATGGAAAGATGGTGAGTATTATATTATCATTAAATAATGAAATTTATATCATAAATATCAAATTGTTTCTTTAAATATACTTATATATACAAATAATGTGATGTGGTCATGAAAAATGAATCACATCGCTTTGTGGAGGTGGTAATCCACATTTATGCATAAATGACGTTGTAATTTTTCAATGGATAGAAAGGTAAGAAAAATAGATGATATATTACGTTTAAAAATTGATAATTATTTCAAAAAAAATTATATATATATATATATATACACATGAAATCAATCATTATAATCATCTATGAGATACGGTGATGGAAAAAGAAGTATATTGGTTCGTGAGGTGGTAGCCCACCGTACACACAAACGATAGATTCAGTTCCTATTTTATAAATGGAGATGGATATAAGTTATTAAATTAAAAGAAAAAACATATAATTATATTTAATATATAGTTTTCATTATTTCATCATATTTTAATAATATTTTAAGGATTTATAAGAAGAAATAAAACTAAAACATTTGGTTAAAAGCAATGCCTCTTCTTCGGACATCCTCTTTTTTTTACACCTTAAGACCTATAAGGTTGGAATTATGCCTAAAATAAGATCTATATAATGTGTTGAGGGATTTTAGGAAGTTATTTGGTTATATATTTTCAAAAATAAATATTTCTTGAAGTGTTTAGAGGAGAGGATATGAGGTTCCCTTTTATAAGTGAGGGGAGGGGCATTATTGGAATTACATAAAGTACTAACTTAATATAAATTAATTTTTATGTTAAAGTGGATAAAAAATGGTATAATTAGATTATAGTATTATTATGATTCTAAAACCTCTCAAACAATAGAATTTTTATAATTTTAGGTGATGTTTTTACCCTTATCTCTTTGTTTTACCCCCCCCCCCCCATTAACTCTTTTAAAAATTACTATGATAACAAGTTTTTTACTCTTTAGGAGTAACGAAAGTCACTATCAAAGAACAATTGACCAATAAATAGAACATGGTTTTTATTTTCAACCATATCTCATTCACTTGTCTAAATATAGTATTTTTAAAAAATTTAAGTCATTTAATAAAATATTTTTTGTTATAAAATATCATTAATTTCATTTTTAAAACTATTCACCTAATTTGACTTTGAAAAAAACATGATGGTAATGTAATTAAAATATAAACCTTTAAAATCTATAATATGTTATATTTTTCTTAAAAATTCATTAAATACTTTACATCACCCAAAAAATATAACTTTTAAAGTTTTAAAAATCATTTAATTAATTTTTCACTACTTACACAAGCATTGTGTCGACGTTGAGTACGAATTTAAGGTAATTATTTAATCACAAAAAATTTAAAATATACCATGATAAAAAAATATTAATATTTCAAATGATAATTTATAACAAAACATAAATTACTTTTATCCATGTCATAAACTTTTATAGATATTAAATGCAAGAGAGTGACATTTTTTACTTTATATTTACTTAAAATAATATATGTCATTTTTAAAGAGAAATGCCATAAATTTGTCATAAATTTTAATATTGTATGATTATGGTTGGAAAAAAATCATCCAATAGATTAAAGGAATTTTTTATTATTATTTTTAGTCTCTATCATATTATTTTTAACCGTATTTACCCGAGTTACCCTTACCGAGGTGATAATATTTAATAAGGTTAGTATTCGTAATGATAAAAAAAATAAAAGGGACATATTTACAAAATTTGGAGATCCTAACTCAAAATATAAAATTCATTTTTCAAGATTAAATTCTAAAAATTGTTAGATGTAAATTTTCATATAAAATTCATAAAACACAATAAAAACAGTTTTTAGAAAATTTTATTTTTAAACACAAAAATAAACATATACCAAAATCAAGTATAAAGATTATTAATATATAATTAATTATATTATATCTCATTAAATAAGAATTATGTTAATTTTAGATCAAATTAAAATCATATTCGGAAATATAAATGAAAAAAATGATAGTTTTAAAAAAAAGTATTTTTCACTATTCACTAAAAATCAATATTTGTAGAAAAATACCAAAATTTCACACTAAGATAATTTTTATATTATGATTTAAAAATAATATTCTTTTAAAAAAAATAAAATTTATAAAATTTTGATAAATTAATTATAATATTCTCTAAAAAAAGAAATAAAAATCATTTTTGATAAAAATATATTTTTGAAGCATAAAATAACTTTACAAAAAATTGAGTACTTATTTATTATTCATTAATAAATAAATTTTCATTATAATTTTCCTTTATAAATATTTTCATAATTTTTTTATCACTATTCATACCTACCAATTTAATGGTTAGGTTATATCTAAAATATTTAAATAATAATATTTTATGATTTGTTTAAGCTCGGTGCTGCATGTTTTATACTATATCGAATATAGTGTTGGTTTAAAATCTCAATATATTAAATCCTTGAAATTTTATCATAATTATTTAATATCTATAATTTTAATAATTATATAAATATTATATATATTAATTATATACATAATTATGACTATTTATATAAATCAGTTATGTAAAATGAATTGCATCACTACGTGGAGATGATAGTCTATATGAAATCTATAAGGACCCAGCCTTAAGCATTACGTAATCTTGAATTAAGTAAATAATTCACATTGAGGATCTTTTTAGGTTTATAGTTTTATATAAATATGCCATAACAATTACATTACATCTCTATTGTTACAAAGTATACACTTCTACTCAGTATTCATTTTTTTATAAAATAAAAACTCATAAAAGAAAAAAATATTTCTTTAATTAATAAAAATCTTCTTGAATTCCCCCTTTCTCTTAGCCTTCCTTATATCCTTTGAAAAACATTTCAAAAACATGGGATGAGAATAAAAATCTTAGTAAGGGTTAAAAAATAAGGAATGAAAACTTTAGCATGTCAATAAATACAAATCAATGAGACTATACTTTTCAATCAAAACATACCTTATGAAATCATAAGATTTATGAATAACACATATAAATCAAAAATCATAAAGGTAAATTGTGGCATTCATAACATACTTACGTCGTAGATTTCATAACTATGTAGGGAGTTAAGTTTGTAATTCCCATCACAGTATATTCCCTAAATATCATAGGAGAAACAATAATGTTTACCTCTGTCACTTTACCTAATGCATTAGAGAGTTTTCTTGGATCACCAACCCTAGGTTTATCACAGAACAACCCATATACATAAACAATGCCCAATAACCATAACATATTCATAAAAATAAAACAAGCACAATTCAAAGATAATATTTTCACATTGCAATCACAATATATCATTTCAATATATTGACATAATCAATGCTTTATCAAAACATTTTCAAAACCATTTAAAACATTTAATAAAGATATTTTTTAATCAAAGTGCCCCATACCAATTTGAAGATTTTAATGGAATTAACATTTTAAAACATTAATTTCTATATAAATATATCCTTGAAACCATTTAAAAAACATGTACATTAATGAGAAATATTTAAAAGAATAAATCTTTAAAACATTTAAAATGATGTTTTAGTTAAAGATTTCCTAACCAAATGAGAGACACTTAAATACAAATAATTGAGGAATAAAATTAATAAAAGCTTATAATATCATGATAATAAAGAGATTCATGATATAATATTTCAAATTTAAGTATATACAACTTATAGGATAATAAAGGTGCACAATATCAAGATATGCCTCAAATAAAAGGATATTGAGACATAGTCCTTTACGAAAATTTGGCAGCCTAACGGCATCACTTAAAAATTTAGAAAATGGTTTGATGAGAGAGGAAAGGGTATCTCAGAATATGGATATAAAATTTAAATCAATAAAGATATATAAGAACATATCCCAACTTAAGAAAACGGAAATTTAAAAAGACATAAAAGAAGTCTTTAACTAAAAGAGTACGGTGAAAGTTTCCCTTAACGATTTGGTAACTTACAAAACATAAACCACATGAAATAAGGAGCATAAAAATAAGATTTCAATTACAATAAAATAAATTATATTAAACAAATAATACAATCATGGTAAGTACATACACCACACAAAAGGAAATAGTGGCAAACATAGCATGAATCTCATGGGAATAGAAAGTGAGATGAAAACCACTTACCTCGTGTTCGACTTGACTCATTCATTCTTTAATATCCGGAATAATAAAATAAAGTTAATTTCTAATTGATTAAGAACATTTTTAAAGTTTATTATTCCTTTTATATCACTTATTACCATGTTATAAACATTATGCAATCTTTTAAGTTAATAACAGTTGTTTTGTCGATATTTGGTACTTGAGTCAAAATGAACTTATAATTACAAGTTGTTCATGTGGTCAAAATTCCATTATCGCTAAAATTATATTCATGATTTAGATATCATATATATCATATATATCTGGTATATATATTTATTTATAATAGTACATAACATTTGGAGGTATGAAATGAAATGCACCGTTCATGGAGACGGTAAGTCATATGTACACATAAACGCTACTTTCATTTATATTTAATATTTAATGGAATGAAAACTTAATGATACATAGTTATATTATAATTTCAGTTTAATATCATAAATAATTTTAGTAACTCCATCCTTTATATGTTCCATGTGTGGAATGAACGAGTCATATCACTTTGAGGGGACGGTAGTCCGCACTTCCTCAAATGAAATTATCGCATTTACCCATTGTGAAAACCATAAAGTTATGATATAAATGAAAATAAATAATTATAGATACAATATAAATATAATATATATCACATATAAATACATTTATATCTTAATGGCCGCCATGAGAGGCAGTTTTAGATATTTGAACAATCATCGTTTTATGAGGCAGTAGTTCGCCATCCATAGAAACAGTATATTTGTATCCATTAGATAGAGGTGTGTGGAATTTTAGTTCGAATAATTATAATAAAAACATCCTAGTATATTTAGGATAATGTTGTTTTAATGAAATAAATTAATAAATAGAGTTTAGGGGGGTTGTAGAAGTAAAATAAAAAAAAGAACTTAAGAGAAGACGTTACCTTTAAATCGGGTATCTTCCTTTTGTTTAAACCAAAAGGTTTACTTGAATTTACTTATGCCAAGGGGAAGGCTTCTAGGAGGAATATAGGGATATAGAGAGATTAATTGGGTAGAGTTTGGACGATCCAAGGGGCTTGATAGGTGTGAGTAATGGGTTAGAGGTAATGGATTTTTATAAAGGGGGATGGGCTCTTTAAAAAAGTTTGAAAATATTATTTTATTATATAATTATTTTCGGTTTCTAAAGTTCCAAAACTAATTAAATTCGAAGATAAGATGACTATTTTTAGAAATAAAATCATAAAATAATAATTGGATAAGTTATGGATAGTTGTTTTATGTTTTATAATCTCATTTATTTAAATTATTTATTAATAAGGTAATCACTGCCTCACCATTGTGTCATAAATAATTTTATTTATTTGAAATCTAAAATTATAAATAAAATACCATGATGTAGAAATTATTTTAAGATTTAAAATTAATATTTATAGTCTAAGAGATAACTTATATAATCCCATGGAAAAATTTATTTACTAAAAGATATATGTTTATGTAATTTTTGTGTTTACTTTAAATTAATTAATATAGAGTGTCATTATAACTCCTAAGTGGCTCCATGGGGTCCCAAAATCGACCCAAGGATGAAAATGGTTGGAAATATAATAGGAAATAGTATTGGAACATGTGTTAGGGTAATTTAATATTATTATAATATTATTTTTTACCCCTACTTACTAGATTTACCTTTTAACCGTGGTAAATAAAATATTTACTGAAGTAAATATTCATAATGTCTACAAATAAAAGTTTCCTATTTATATAATTTAGACCTTCTGATTCCAAATATGGAATCCATTTTTCAAATTTAAAACACATAAGTGGCAGAAATTAATTTAAAATTAATTCTCATTGTCAAAATAAAAAAGTGTGTTTTTAAGAAATAATAACTATCAAAATATTTACCCTTGTTTATGTCCAAATTATGAGTGAAATTATTTAGAATGACCAAAATTGGATTAAATGGTAAAAATATAATCCAATTAAACTTTAATCCTAAATAAAATAACAATCAAACTATATAAATAAATTAGATTAAAAGGCAGTTTTGAATTAAAATGCTGTATTTTTCACTATTCATTAAAAAATGAACATTATCAGAAAAATACTAAAATTTCATACGAAGTAAATTCGGATGTCCGGATTATAAAGAATAATATTATTATTTTTCAAATATAACATATGAAAGTTAAAAAAACTATATTTAAAAAGGTTTCTCCATCAAAAGGCATTAAATAGACCTTTTAAAGAATATTAGAGTGTTTATCCTTAAAATTGGATTCATTCACATTTTAAGATTATAGCATTTATTGGATAAATGTAAAAACATTTAATAAACATGTTTAATCATATTTTAGTTAGTTATATTCATTCCTACCAACACAATGTCTATGCGTTAACTACCATTTGAAATAAAAATATTATATTATTATTATTTAGCATAACTCAACTTTGTGTGCAGCGTAAGATTTCAAAGAAACTCGTTGTTGCGTATCGGGTACTCTATCAAACATGGAATCCCATTTAAAGTAAAATTAAAATATAAATCAAAAATATTAATAAATATAAAAATTTCATATTCTTTATTTACCTAGGATGTTACATCCTTCCCCCCTTTTGGGAAATGTGTCCTCGCAATTTTAAAATTGGGCTCCGAAACTTCATTAAAAGTCCCACATCAGAAAAAAGAGGTAATAAAACTATTACTTTAAAAGAAATAAAGAAAATTACAAAGGTCACCTAAGATACCCATAGTAGGATTCCATGTAGGAAAACATGTATATGGAGGAGAAACTAAGTGTCAAGTTTTGATAGAGAGTGATAGAAAACATGATTACGAGAAAGTTAACCACCAAAAAATCACAAACTTATGATGGGTTAAATGGTCTTTTATCTCTTAGTAGGACAATTTAACGGAAAAAGTTTTTTTTAAGTTAATTTTCAAAAATTTGAGTAATTTATGTATGATCTTAACTAAAAACATAAGGAAACATACTTAATTATCATGTAGGCTTTCATCCTTTACTAAATTCCAACCAGAAACTCATCTCTTCTCCAAATTATGAGTATTCAAACTGACTTGGTCACATCAAAAGCACTAAAATCAACTTCTATATAATCACATAATCCACAAAAGATGAACCATATATTTCCCTTTTCTTTATACATTAACCAAAACCAAAATGGTTAGTACAAGATCAAATAATCCTCAAAAAGGACAATCCTTTATAAAAAAGAAATACTACTCTTAATCTCCAAAATTGAATAAAAAATACCCAAATCTCAACAAAGACCATTCAATACACAAATATCCTTAAAATTCATTAAAATAATCCAAAATAAGTAAAAAACCCAAAATTCAGAAGGATTTGATCACATAGTCTTCTATATTAAATCTTAACATTTATCTTGAAATAACATCGACTACTATTAGAGTCCCATATTGAAGTGTAATTAACCAAATAAAATATTTTCTATGATAGGTTAATAATTTCCATAAATAACCCAAATCTCCGTATGTCCATAATAAAAACATATATTATTCCAATATAAAATTCCACCATTACTCCTCAATTGAAATTCGAAAGTATTCTATTTTCCTTAGGCATATAGTTTCCTAAAAAGAGTAAATGTCTTCCAAATTAACATTTATCACTTAATACCCAAAAAAATGTTCATATACTAAGGATATTTATTTGATAAAACAAAAGATCCCAAATCAACTTATTCTTGATCAATAAAATCATTTAACTAAAAAGAATAAGTCATACTAACCAGGGACTTCACGTAGTCTAGTGGTAGGTGATAAATCTCAATACCACTTTGGTTGTGGGTTTGATTCCCACGAATTTATCTGACGTGACGGTTTGTCACACAGTATTCTTGTTATCCTTTTTCAAAAACTATACAATTTTATAACATTCCCAAAAATGAGATAAACTCCTCAAAAATAACCATAACATGATTTAACTTCAATGGTTGTCTTATGCCACTCATTGTCATCCCAAATTATAATGACCTCAGTATCATAATTCATGAAGTCTTATATATATTGAAAAAAAATTACCTCCATAAAATAACACTATTACCAAATAAAGAACATCGTACCTTGATCATTGTGTCCGCCTAGTTTCGCCATCATCTTGTTCATGTAGATAGATGGTCCATTCATTGCAACAATGATTTATAGATCCTTCGAAATCATCTCTTTCCTTTATCCAAATACACCTCGTACAACTTGGGTCATATGGGTGATCACAGAAAAATAGTTTTGGAAAAAATCATGTATGAAATATAATTTCAAAACATCTAATAAAAATTTCTTTTTATAAAATATTCGGAATGAGTTTGAGTTGAAACATTCAATCAATGGTCCTTTTAATATACCATAAGTATGTGTTGAAAGACTATAATTTAAAAGCAAATATAAATAGGTTGTGAAAGGGTATTTTTATTTACAACCTTTTTCAAAATCATAATACGCTTAGAAATCTTATGATAAGGTAAAATATTTGAAAATTCCTTGATAATATTTACGTTTCTTGAAAATATTAGAATATTGAGAAAATAAGAGTTGATTAAATACAACCCATGATCCACAATGGTATCGAGGTATAGAGGAGGTGTTTGATATCTCAAAAAATTGTCTGCAAGTGAGTTGTATGTTAGAAAATGTTTCAGAGTCGTCTGGACATGACATTGCAATAATTATTGCAATAAATTCATAAGGAAGAGATAGGAATGTCGTTTGAGATCCTGCACCTTCGATTTGTAACAAACTTTCCTTGATCTAAAAAATTTATAAAATAAGGATTTAAATTAAAGAATATATATAGTGACAAACCATGTTTCTAAGAAAAACTCTTAAACCCTAAATTTTTCTAAACCAAACTCTAATACCAACTATAAGGAAACGGCCTTAAACATTACGTAATCTAGAACTAAGTTAATAATTCACATTGAGGATATTTTCAGGTTTAGAGTTTTAGAGAACAAGGTCATAACGATTATATTATGTCTCAATTGTTATAAAGTAGACACTTATACTTAGTATCCTTTTTTATAAAATAAAAACTCTTAAAAGAAAACAAGAGTTCATTTCTTGATAAAAATCTTCTTGAATTTTTCATATCTCTTACCCTTACTAATATCGAGTGAAAATAATTTCAAAAACATGTGATGAGTATAAAAAGTTGAGTAAGGGTTATAAAATAAGGAATTAAAACATTATCCCATCAATAAATAAACATCAAGGAAACCATACTTTTTCAATCATAACATACTTTATGAAATCATATGATTTATGAATAAAACACAGAAATCATAAATCATAAAGGTAACTTGTGGCATCTAAAACATACTTACATTGTATCTTTCACAGCTACGTAAGGATTAAGGTTTGGAATACCCATCATAGTATATTCCCTAAATATCTTTGGAGAAACATTAATATTTACCTCTTTCACGTTACCCAATGCATTAGAGAGCTATCTTGAGATCACCCGTCCTAGGTTTATCACAGAACCACCCATATACATAAACAATTCCCAATAACCATAACATATTCATAAAAATAAATCAATAATAATGGAAATATAACATTTCCATATTGAAATCACAATATATCATTTCAATATATTGACATAATCAATGCTTTATCAAACCATTTTCAAAACCATTTAAAACATTTAATAAATAGATTTTTGAATCAAAGTGTCTCATAACACTTTGAAGAATTTAAAGGAATTAACATTTTAAAACATTAATGTTAATATAAATAGATCCTTAAAACCATTTAAAAAACATGGACATTAATGAGAAATATTTAGAAGAATAAATCTTTAAAACATTTAAAATAATGTTTTAGCTAAAGAGTTCTTAACCAAATGAGAGACACTTGAATACAAATAATTGAGGAATAACATTAATAAAAGCATATAATATAATGTGAATAAGTAGATTCATGATATAATATGTCAAATGGTAGTGTATACACCTTATATAATTATAAAGGTGCACAATATCAAGATATGCCTCAAATAAAAGGAGATTGAAACATAGTCCTTTACGAAAATTCAGCAGCCTAATGACGTCACATTAAAATTCATAAAATGAGTTGATGAGAGAGTAAAGGGTATATCATCACATGTGCATAAAATTTAAATAAATAAGGATATATAATAATATATCCCAGCATAAAAAAATGGAAATTTAAAGGACATAAAAGAAGTCTTTAACTAAAAGAGTAAGGTGAAAGTTTCCCTTACTGATTTGGTAACTTAGGAAACATAAACCACATGAAAGAAGGAGAATAAAATGAAGATTTAAATTAACATAAATTAAATTATATTAAACAAATAATACAATCATGGTCAGTACATACACCACACAAAAAGTAAATAGTGGAAAATATAGCTTGAGATCTCACGGGAATAAAAAGTGAGATGAAAAAACCTTACCTCACGTCCGGCTTGACTCATTGATTCTTTAATATCCTATATAATAAACTAAAGTTAATTTATACTTGCTCAAGAACCTTTTTCAAGTTTATTATTCCTTTTATATCACTTATTACCATGTTATAAACATTATGTAATCTTTTAAGTTAATAACGGTTGTTTTGTCGATATTTGTTACTTGAGTCAAAATGAACTTCTTATAATTACAAGTTGTTCATGTGGTCAAAATTACATTATCTCCATAATGATATTAATGATTTAGATATCATATATATCATATATTTTTAATATATATATATATATGTATTTATAATAGTACATAACATTTGGAGGTAATAAATTAAATGCACCGTTCATGGAGATGGAAGTCATACGTACGCATGAACGCTACTTTCATTTATATTTTGTATTTAATTGAATGAATACTTTATTATATATAGGTATATTATAATTTAATTATAATATCATACATAATTTCAGTAACTCCATCCTTTATATGTTCCACTTATGGAATGAACGAGTCATATCACTTTGAGGGGGTGGCAGTCAACACTTCCTCAAATGAAATTATCGTGTTTACCCATTAGGGAAACTATAAAGTTATGCTATAAATGGAAAATACATAAGTATAGAGACAATATAAATATAATATATATCACATATAAATATAGTTCCATCATACTGGCCACCATGAGAGGTGGTTGGATATATTTGAACAATCATTGTTTCGTGAGGCAGTAGTTCGTCGTCCACAGAAACAGTATGTTCGTATCCATTAGATGGAGGTGCGTGGAAGTGTAGTTAAAATAATTATAATAACAAAAATATAATATATTGAGGATACTTGTTTTTTTATAAAATAAATTAATAAAGATAATTTAGGGGGTTGGATAAGTAAAATAAAATAAAAGAACTTAAGAGAAGATGTTACCTCTAAATCGAGTATCTCTCTTTGGTTTGAACCAAAAAGTTTACTTGAATTGCCTTCTACCTAGAGAAAGGATTATATAAGGAATATAGGAATGTAGGGAACTTAATTGGTCAATGTTTTGATGATCTAAGGGTCTTTAGAGGTGTGATTAATGGGTTAGAGGTGATGGCTTTTTATAAGGGGGAGGGGCTCTTTAGGAAATATGAAAATATTATTTTATTATATAATTATTTTCAGTTTCTAAAGTTTAAAAACTCATTAAATTATAAGATATGATGACTCTTGTTCTAAATAAAATTGTCCAGTAAGAATTGTACAGGTTTTGGATATTTTTTTTAAATTTTATGATCTCATTAATTTAAATCGTTTATTAATAAGGTAATCACTACATCATCGTTATTTCATAAATAATTTTATTTATTCGATGTATAAAAATTATAAATAAAATACCATGATGTAGGAAATATTTTTAGATTTCAAATTAATATTTATATTCAGAGAGATAACTTATATAACCCCATTTAAAATTTAATTTACTAAAATTTATATGTTTATGTAATTTTTGTCTTTACTTTAAATTAATTAAAATAAAGTGTCATTATCACTCCTAAGTGGATTCATGGGGTCCAAAAATCAACCCAAGGATACCCAGGGTCATACATGTATTAGATTATAGGATTAATACATGTGTTATCGTAATTTAATATTATTATAATATTATTTTTTACCCCTATTCACCAGATTTACCTTTTAACCATGGTAAATAAAATATTTTCTGAAGTAAATATTCATAATGTATAAAAATAAAAGTTACCTATTTATACAATTTGTACCTCCTTATTCCAAATATGGAATCCATTTTTCTAAATTCAAAATACATAATTGTCAGAAATTAATTTAAAATTAATTCATGTTATCAAAGTAAAAAAGTGTACTTTTAAGAAATAATAACTATCAAAAGATTTACCTTTGTTTATGTCCAAATTAAGAGTGAAATTACTTAAAATGACCAACATTGTATTAAATGGTAAAAATATAATCCAATTAAACTTTAAAACCAATTAAAATAATAATCTAACTATATAAATAAATTATATTAAAAGGTTGTTTTGAATTAAAATGCAATATTTTTCACTATTCATTAAAAAATGAACATTATCGGAAAAATACCAAAATTTTATCCCAAGTAAATTTTTATGTCCCAATTCTAAATAATAATATTATTTTGTCAAATAGAATATATAAAAGTGACAAAAACTATATTTAAAATGGTTCTCCATTAAAAGGAGATAAATCGGCCTTTTAAAGAATAATAGAGTGTTTATACTTAAAATTGGATTCATTCACATTTTAAGATTCTAATATTTGTTGGATAAATTTAATAACATTTAATAAACATGTTTAATCATATTTTAGTTAGTTCTGTTTATTCCCTCCAATACAATGGCTATGCGTTAACTACCATTTGAAGTAATAATATTACATTTTTATTTTTCAGTATAACTCAATATTGTGTGCAACGTAAGATTTCAAAGAAACCCATTGTTGTGTATCAGGTATGCCATCAAACATGGAATCCATTTTAAAATAAAATTAATATTTAATTCGCAAATATTAATAAATAGTAAAATGTCATATTCTTTATTTACCTGGGATATTACAAAAGCATAAGCAAAGTTTTCATTTTTTGATCAATGGAAAAAAAGGAAAATGATAATTCACCTTTATATAATGATTATTATATAATAAATATCATATTTTTTACTAAATATATTTTTTTTATTATCCAAGTAAATTATAAATGAAAAAAATCACATTACTTCATTGAGGTGGTAGTCTACACATACGCATGAGAAACGTTATCGATTACCAATGGTTCGTAATTTAAGTAGCTAGATAAGATATTATAATTATAAAATAATAATTACATTATAAATATAATATATGAACATTAAATCCATTATTATAACTACCCATGAAATATGGTGATGGAAAATGAATTGTATCACCACGTGGAGTAGGTAGTCCACACATACGATGTTCGATACTTTTATTTCCCATTTGATGGAGAAGGGGGGAAACTAATTGTTCCATAATCATAATAACATATCATTATGTTAATTATAATTTATTAATCATGTTTTATATAGATACAAGAATATTAGATAAGGTATAAGAATAAAAAAAATTGAAAGATCTTAGTTAATATTTATACCTCTTCTTTGAAAGACCCATTACACTTACACCTTCAGCCTTAAAGGATTGGTCTTAAGAGAATGCCAGAAGCTCTATAATTTAATTAATAATTATATGAAGGATTTTTAGTAATAATTTTACAATATATAAGGATCAAATGGTGTGAATAATGGAGTATGTGAGGTTCCATTTTATAAGTGAGGGGAGCGACACACATGGAAGCTTTTAAAAGATTTTAATTATATATAGTCAAATTCAAGGGAAAGTGGCTCTAAATGGAAATGTATTCAAATTAATTATAGTAAAAGTTTGATATATATTCAAATAATAATAATTAGATATATTTTTGTAGAAATAATACTCTTCTCTCTTGGTTTAACCCCTAGGTAAACTCGTTTTAACCTTAACCATGGTGAAAATTTTACTTTTTTTTCTATTCACTATGACTAAAAATTATGATGAAAATATTAGATAATATTAATTATTATGATTTAAAATATGTAATTAATTTTACTCGATTAAATTTCTATAATTGGTATAATTTAATTTTAAATAATTTTATAACCCATAATAAAAAATCGTTTTAAAAAGTGTATCTTTAAGCGTAAAACATGGTTTATTTACATTCCTTTCGTTGTAAAAACTGTAAAATGAATGTTAGATTATATGAATGGATATGTAATATATAAAAAAAATTTAAACCATTAATAATAAAATATTAATTTAATTTATTATGATAAAACCACATTTCGTGTACAAAAACTGTTTTTTAGAAAATTGTATTTTTAAACCAAAAAATAAACTTATGAAAAAATAAATTATAATGATTATTATTAGGTAACTAATTATATTATTTATAATTAAATGATTATTATGCTACTTTAATATAAAATTCAAAACATAATGCTAATTTTACTTGAAAATAAATGACATTTATAAAAATTAGTATTTTTTATTATTTACTTAAAAATAAATCATTTTAGAAAAATCTGAAACATCCACCCTAAAATTATATTGGAATGAAGATTTAAAAAAAATTATTAATTTATTAAAACAAAATTTATAAAAATTGTACAATTAAATTATAATTACCATGTGGGTAAAATTTAATAAAAAACATTTTTGTAGAATACACATTTTTCAAGCATAAAATGATTTTATTGAAAATTGTATTCTTATTTATTATGAATTAATAAATAAATTTTAATTTTTTAAAAAAAATTATTCATATTTTCATAATGAGGTTATTAATATTAATACATATTAATTTATTATATATCTTATAAATATTTATTATATAACGGTTCATATAGACTTGGGGTAGAATGTAAAGAAAGCTACTGAATAGTTACATTTTATTTAAAGAAAAAAATATTCTAAAATATTAGGGTGCTAAATCACCCCCCCCCCCCCAATAAATAAATTATACCCTCATAATTTTTATATTGGTAATAAAAGATTCTTTATTTTAAAATATCTTTTTTGAAAACCCATATCATGAAAAGGAATAATAAAACCTTCTTTGAAAAATGGAAGTGGGAAACATAAATATTACCTTAAACAACACATAAGTGGGTTCCAAAATAACGATAACATTAGTGAAAAGCGAAAATATGGATATATAGGAGAAATATAATGTCCAAATAATAACATAGAGTGATATAGAAAATAGTTATGATAAATTTAATTACCACAAAACCATAGATCGTTGAGGGGTGAAAACGACCATCAACCCCTCAAAAAATGTAAAAAGTAAAACATTTTCATTTTCAAGATCATTTTTCCTTGAGTTGAGGAATTAGTTTACAAAATAATGTGAGAAAATATATTTACTTTATTTCTTTAAATCTGTAAACATAATTGTATCCTTATGTTGTGTGTTTCAATTGGATTCCACCTCTTTTCATCCATATTCCAATGATTAATGAATAATATGATTGTTTTTCATGCCTAAATAACTAAAATTAACTTTCAATAGATCTTAAGATTCATAAAATAATGACAATTAATTCCTTCTATCTCTAAATATTTACCAAAAACAAAATAGTTTGGACAAGTTAAACAATATGTAAAAATCCTTATATGATGAAATTATACTTTAATCTCTAAAACCTCTACAATAAAACTCAAATTTAAACATAAATCATTCCATAAATAGTTAACCTTAAAATGCCTCCAAAATATGTATAACCAAATTCAAAATACAATAAATTAGAAAAAAAATTCTAAATTTTCAAAAATCAACTTAACTTCTCTCCCCAAATAAACATAAAGTATCTCTTAATGTCACATACCAAACATGTGAAACCCATGATATATATTCTCTAAAAACTTGTTAATACTTTCCCAAAATAACTTGAATCACCATAAAACCTCAATGGAAACATATATGCTTCAAAAAATATTAACTTTATTCTTATTGAAAAAATAAAATCACAGAGTATCAAATATATTCCATAAATCCAAAAATGCAATAAACATAATTAAATATAATATATATCACTTTGTCATCAAATCTATAATCAATTTCAAGGTCAGTAATACTATCCAATTTACTTTATGAAAATCAAACATTTATTTATCCCAAAAAAAATTATTAACTCAACCTCAATCACATATTAAGTTTTATCTATCCCTCAATCATGTATTTTCCAAAAAATATCACTTTACCAGTAAATCTCACTTTTTAGGTTATTGATAACATTCAACCTATGCTTTAAAACCCTTAAATAAAAACTAATATGGAATATTCATTATATGTTTCATGATTCATACTGTTGGAATATCATTAACTAAACACTTCTACCACATAATTCTCAAATAAAAATACTAAAACACTTCAATTGTTCCACTTCAATGATTGGAATAATTTATACCCTTCCATGGTCTCAGAGTTAGCCCTTGGATTAAGGAATTATAATAGATAATTCTTGAGTTACTCACACATAATACATTGAAATATAAATGGTACCTTGGGATGTACTTTATTTTCCCTCATTTAATTGTTCATTTTCCTCATCAATTAATTACTCTATATCCTTCTTTTTAAACATAAAAAACTTCATGCTCCTTTGAAGAATTTCCTTGGGAGTTTCTTCCCAAATTTTGAACATGTTGGAAGTTGTGTATTATTTCATACATGAAATTAATGAAACTCCACTTTTATCTTACTTGGTTTATTCTTAAACATGCTTTTATTTAAAATTTTAATCATATAACAAGATAACTGATTAGGTATAATCACAAGGTTTCACATTCCATCACATATATCATTTAGTTTCTTATGATGAAAATCATTGCTTCATCTTTCACATTCAGTATTAAAATTATTCTTACTAGTTCTATCCAATAAATAAAACCAAAATCATAGTGTCAAAAATAGTAATGAGAAATCATATATTTATGAAAAATAATTCATATTATGTTTAAACCATGACACCTTCTTTTCAAACTATGACACCTTAGGTTTAACCTAGTTCATCCATGGTCATTATATATCCAAATAACTTATAATGGTTTATAAATAAAATGTGAGTTAACCACATCACATCCCCTAGGAGTATAAAACCAGGTGCGCGGTAAGGGTTCATTCACCATGAACCAGAATAATGGATAAGATATACTTGAATAACTCTTTTCAGGGTTATTACCCCTAAATGCATATGTTCCAAAAGCACATCCACTCGTAGTATCGAGATAAGGATTAATTTCTTGGAAAACAATACTCTATTATTTATCATAACTTAGGATGTTCTCTTATACCTAGGTTTATCCTAAGGGTTATCACTAAATTTTTCTCATCCTAGTTTTCAAAAGCTACTAAACTATTTTTATACAAACTTTGGTGACCCTAAACTTTTCATATATAAATATTATATGTTATTAGTGGAATATTCATTATATATCAATAGATCTATGCTATAATAGAAAATATTTAGTTTATTTGAAAACATGGATAAATAAATAATTGGAACATAAATAATAAACATCATTTACTATTAATTTATTCACAACTATCACCCTTATAAGATATAACATACTTAAAACCTTTCTCCCTGACCTGGGGAAGAGAAACATAAGAAATAATGGACTCGGATTCTCAGTAAGGGTAAACATAATAGATATCAATCAATGATCTTAAGTGATCATAATATAATAATAAGGGTATTAGAACATGACCTTAACAAAATAAAATCATACCCATCAATTCATAAATCATAATCATGAAATAACACATAAAGATTTATCAATAAAAAGTCATAAGACTTAAGAGTGATGAATAATCAATAATCAACCATGATCCATTTGAACATATCGTAAGAATAATATATAAATTTTTAGAATATACTAATCATAGAAAATCATTTCTTTAGTCAAGGATCACTATCAATACAGTCATAGTGGATTGGGTTCACTCTCTATTCCATCATTTCCTTAGTCAAGGTTCACTCTTAATACTATCTTATTGGAAAAATTCCATCAATAAACTAGTTTCACTCGTCATTATAGTCCATGTTACTCATGATATATCCTTCATTGCCCAATTAATTATAGGGCTATATAATTTGGTTCCCACCCATCACATAATGAAAATCATATATATGTAATCTATAAGACCATAAAATACTCATCTTATCATCAAATCATAACCCATGGAATGTGTCATGAACTGACCTGAATCACTATCTAACCCAGTACCCGAGCTGGTCCGCAGCATGGCCCGAAGGGCATTCCCAATCCCAACAAGATAGCAACTAGTGTCATGCATGAAAACATACCAAAAAGGGGAATGATTTCAGCCCCAAAAAACTAGTATAAATAAATAAAACTAAAAACAAGAACAAACAACAACTAAATCCCAAATAATAGATAAAATAGATTCAGTTATAAGATGCAACTCGGCAAGCTGGAAACTAAAAATGTAGAACTAAAACTAAAACGAACAAACTGAATTTCCACTATGTGATCCCTATGTGACCTCTTTATTAACTCTAACTACTAGACCGACCCTGCTCTAGAGTGAGCACCTTAGCCAGGAATCCTGAACAAAATTTAGACCTACAACTGAAATGATAGGATAGGCGTGAGAACCAAAATACTTAGTAGGAATACCAAAAGTAAACCACAAAATCCAAGTATTTTCTTTCCCAAAACAGACCAATGACATCAGTTTGAAATACAATTACCAAAAAAATAGGGGTTTCCACATTTTATAAACAACTTGTAATACATAGCATTTTCAAAACCAAAATTCATTTTATAATCAAATCCCAAAACAAGGAAAACCTGAGAAGTGCTAAAATGAAATAGATTAACAATGTAGGAATAGAAACTTTTATAAGATAAAGTGAACCAATGATATGTATAATAACCATGGATTATTATAAGCATCCCTAGACAACCCCTAGACGTACTCGGTTCAGAACCACCTATCGGTGTACGGTGAATCCCCTGTGTTAATAACCAACTGGATGCTCTATCCTAGCCTCACCAGTGTAACAACCCTCAAAACATATCTACAACTCCATAGGGTACCAAATCATCTAATCAGGGATATTAAACCACCATCACTCGATCATCTAAAAGAATTAAACCTTTACCTTAAAACATGAAAATTGTCAAACGGACCTTATGAAATCACATTCTAAAAAAGTTCCACAAAATATTACCCCACCTCCAGCCAATATAACATCAAACACCTCTTTTAAGATTGAATTTCGAAATGGTCCCTTAAGTTTCAAGTTCCCAAAACATTACTATGAAAAACTTCCATAACTCTAAAGTATTACACAATTTCATAAAATAAACCAAACGGCCCCTTAAGTTCAAATCACACACTCAAAACATTTTCCTAAGAAAATGGTCCAAAATTGAGGAATACATTGAAAAAAATCCTTTATGAAACCATACAAAATACCCCAACACCATTTAGAAAATTAGAACCATTTAGAAAACTAAGGATTCAAGGAAAATACCAATTTAAGCCACCATATTCATTTGAAGACACATCCATGCGTGCACCTAGTGTACCCATGGATGTGCCAATATCTAATGGTAAATCAAACATCCATAGGGATACTAAAAATCAATTTCCATAAAACACCATTTTCATTCAAACCATAACCAACCATCCAAATTATTTTAGGGAACATAAAACAATCCCCTTAAAACCATAAAAACCATTCTAAACCATTTTAACACATTTATTAAGCTATATCATTACCAAACCACACATAACAAACCAAGTTTACAAACCAAAAATATCATCATAACATCATAAGGGTTAAATATTTTATAAAATACTTAATCCCACTTTAAAGGAATAAATTCATTTCAAAACAAACACTTGAGGTTCCTTAAACTTAGACAATTCACAAAAAAACTCATTTAAAACCTAATTTTATCAAACTGAATCAAATCTAAAACACCATAATAAATAAAAAAGGGTTCTATAGAGGTTTGAATCAAATTTATTAATTAATTTTAAAATAAACTCATCAGATGGAAAGTCTTGGGAAAGAAAAACTTGGAAACACCTACTGAAACATTGTGCAGATGTAATGAAACTCCAAGAAGAGGAAGTATCGGGCCTTATGGATGATCTACACACCCAATATGTAAGAAAATAGAACCAAAAATCATCCAACCCTAACACTAGTGTTTTTCTAAGAGATAAAACCCCAAATAAAAACCAATAAAATAATAGGGAAGAGGAAAAAGCAGGAAAACCACCTAAATACCCTAAAAACTTACCTTAGATCCAAAGTAGAAGCAACCTCGGATGATTAGAAGCAAGGTAGGGGGTTAGGGAGGACCCCTTGGTGCCCCAAAATGAGTGGTAGGAGAGGTATCCTAGGTTGGGTTAAAGGGAAGAGAGAGTGTGAGAAAGAAAACACGATTTAAATGACCTGGAACACCTACATGGTTTGGCCGCCCGATTTTCCAAACTGTGTGGTAACCATGAAGACCTCTCTGCCTAAGGGAAGAATGGTTCATCATTACTTGGGACCTACCACATGACCATGAACTATCCATGTATTCCATTCTATCTAAACTACACTAGTCACACGATCTGTCTGCATGGATAATACTAACCATTTGGTAACCATGCGACACCCAGAAAACTCCCCAAAACTCTTAAAATTAAAAAAAAAACTCGATCGAGACTCAAAACTGAACCTCATAAAAAATAAACAAGACTATTAAATAGGATAAAACAAATGGGTTTCTAAGGTCTGGGTGTGATAAAAATGATATTATTTTCACAAACATTTTATAATCATAATAATAAAACATCTAGATAAACAATTAATATGGTTTCATTGCATCATATCCTCAATAAATCATAAGAAAAAACAAAGTATTTTGTTATATATGAAAATACCTTTAAAATATCACATGAATGTTTCTTGAGGAAAATACTCTTTCATTTAGAAATCACTTATTTAAAATCAAAAGATTTCCAAAATATTAAGGAAAACGTTTTTTTAAATAACCAATGAAACTTATAAATAATTATAGAAATAAAAGAGTATTTATGATCACGTAGAAATATATCTGTGTGGTGTATGTTAAAACAAAAATTCTTTTCAAATTTTTTTGTAAAAAGTCAGAGGATCCTAATTTTTAAAATAATAATAAAATTAATTTAAAAGAATTATAGAAATTAAAACATGGGTAAAAATGAATTTAATAAATATTTGTATAATAGGAAAAATATTATTGAAAATATTTAAAATAAAATATGGACATGGAAGAAAATATTCTCGATCGAAAGAAAAGACATGATCAGTTTCATTAAAAACATTATTTTAGTATCTTGAGTATTTAAAGAGATTAAAATGAAAGGAATACATGAAAACTAAAGAAATAACTAGATTATAAGGAAAATTATAATATTTTTTAGAGATATATTATATAATTTCATCATCAGAAATTTAATCATACAAAATCTAGGCAAAAAATGATATTAGAACATTAAATCATTATTGCTTCGATATCTTTTGATTCATGGACCCTATGAAGCAAATAACTTCAAATGTAACATTAAATATCATAAAAATAAGGATATTCATGATAAAACATATCTAATAGGTGATAAATAAAGCTCTTAAAAGAATATAGGTGTATAATATTGTATATGTCCCAAAGAAGACAATTTGACATGGTACGCCCTTACCACTTTGGTAACATTCAAATAGAATCTCCTTAAATGAAATAATTTTAACTTTAACTTTAAATATCATGAATTAGTAAGTATACATGATATTAAATATCAAATTATCAGTATATACTCCTTATAAACATAAATAGTTTCATAGAGTCAAATATGTCTCAACAAAACAAAATTGAGACAAAAAACCCTTACGAATTTAGTAATTTTTTAATCAAAAGTCATTGGAAGATTGAAAATCATATGTATATTTAAATACATTGAACTAAATTATAAATTATTCTATAATAAATTATTGGTTAGTATATTCACCATAGAAATAATAAATTGGTGCGTAACATTAAAACATGTCTCAATGAAGAGAAATTCATAAGAAACTCTTACAACTTTGGTATCTTATTAATCGAAGGATATATAAATAAAAAAATAAGATATGTATCTTAAAATTACATGTATTTCATGGATTTTTTAAAATAAATTTATTAGTAAATAATCACACCACATAAAATAAACTATAGTTCACAATATCAAACATGTCTCATGAATTTGAAAATGAGACAAAGAAACCCTTACCTCAAATCTATCTTGCTTTATATGCACACTAAAATAATATATAATAAATTTAAATTTATAATAATTTGATAAAAGAACCATATTAATACATATAATATCACATGTGATCTAATTATGTCATTTCATGACATGTTTATTTACAATTTCCTATTAAATCCATCATTTCGGGTGTTAACTACATCATTTTTCATGTAAGTTTTAGTTCGGCAGTTATGGTCCATACATTTTGATAATGGTTCATTCATATCTATAATTATAATCATGATAAAAATATAATATATATTCATTATATACATAATTATATCTATTCGTACAAATCGGTGTTGAAAAATTAATTATTGCACTACATGGACACGGTAGTCCATACGTACGCATAAGTGATGTTTCCATTTTTTTGATATATAAAATGAAAGAAAGGTAAATGATAATTCACCTTTATAAAATAATTATTATATAATAATTATCATATATTTTCATTAAATCAATCTTTTTACCAGATAATAAAATTGTAAAGGATAAACAAAACACATCGCTTTATGGAGGTGGTAGTCCACACGTACACATGAGTGATGTTATCATTTAATAATGAATCGAAAGGAAAGAAAATAGATAAGATATTATAATTAAAATATAATAATTATTTTATAAATATAATATATAAACATTAAATCCATAATTATAAACACCCATGAAATATGGTGATGGAAATTAATCGTATCTCTATATGGAGGTGATAGTCCATATGTATGCATGAGCAATACTTTTATTTTCTATTTGATGGAGAAGGGGTGGAAAATAGTTATTAAATAATCATAAAAACCTATAATTATATTTATTATACTTTATTAGTAATTTTTTGAACAATATTACATGTTTTTATAAGGTATAATATGAAATGAAATTGAAATATCTTGGTTAATATTTATACATCTTCTTTGAGAGACCCCCTTTACCTTGCACCTTAAGCCTTGGATGATTAGTATTAAGATAATAATATAAGCTATAAGTAGAAAATAATTATTGTAGGTTAGATTTTGAGTAGATATTGTCTGATCTGTAAGGTTCAAATAGTGTGAATAAGGGAGGAGGTCAGGTTCCCTTTTATAAGTGAGGGGTGTGACAAACATGGAATTTCTTAAACTATTTCAATTATATAAGGCCAATTTCATAGTAAAGTGGATCCAAATGGATATATATTCAATGGTATGATAATATAAGTTTTAAATATATTTAACCAATAATAATTCAATAGGTTTGAGTGGAAATACTACCCTTATCTCTTGGTTTAACACCCCCCCCCCCCCCCCGGTAAACCTGTTTTAACCTTAATTATGGTAAAAAATTACTATTTTAACTATTCAAAATAACCAAAAAATAATTTTAACTTATTAGATTATATTAATTATTATGATTATAAATATGGAATATATTTTACAAAATTCAATTTTTATGTTCCTAGATCATTGTAGGATCACTGAGAGGGAGATGGGATGAATCTGGGATCACATTATTTTATAAATTATTCTTATGAACTCAAACTATGAAACTTTTTATAGTTGTGATAAAATATATATATATATATATATATATCAAACTCACATAATATGTAGTAATATAAATTAAGAGATAATTACATTAAAATTATAATTTTTAGTAAAAATACCTACCCCTTTCCATGTTGTCTATCCCCCCCCAAACCTGGATTTTGTTAGTAACTTCTTTCAAGAATACAAAGTCATAAGCAGAAAATGGTTCTCCACCCTAGTAATCATCACTCTAGATAAACCTAGTTATAAACACCAGTAATAAACTCTTCATCCAAAGTTATATATACCCCCCAAATTTCCTTTTTTTATCCACTTCATTCCAACTGGTTATACACCCCATCCATATGCCTTTGTAACATCTGGTTCTACACCCCAACTATAATCCATTAATTATTCTTTTATAATCCACTATAGAAATATATTCTTCTTATAATATTCTTTCTCCATGATAAAGTTGTATCGCCTTAACTTTTGTATCATCTTCAAGATCTTAAATGAGTCTCTTATGACTTTATTTTTCTCACAAACTTATTCATGGACTTGTAAAGGCTTGGATAACTCAATCTCACATTAAAAAACTTTTTCTATATATTTACCATAGAAAAATTCCCTATAATCGACATTATTCTAGTATTTCCTTCATCTTATGGGTATCAATATCCATCTAGTAAGTCTCCATATTGAATTGCACAAATCAATTCACTTTGGTTTAGTGAAACTCAGTTTGATAAACCTCAGTTAAAGTTTCCTCTATCTATTTTATTTCCTTTAACTAAGTAAAAACTTATCAGAAAACTCATACTAAACTTCTTTCTTAACCAATAATACATAGTTCAATACTTCCTTCTTCACCCAATGAAACTTAGTACAATTTTTTTCTACTCAAATCTCCTCCTTTAACCAAGTGAAACCTTAGTTGGATACTCATGGCACAAATCCTTTGGCACTTCCTCTTCTCTTTGTGTATAATTAGTTTTTCTCCCATACTATTATACCCCTTTATATAGGTTCACTTACAATAGAAAATTTAAGAAAATATAAGTATTTTCCCACTCAAATAAAATTATAAATTTTAACTTCACACTTAATGAATTTCACTAAATGGTTATAATCACTTCTATAAATTTCTTGAAACTTATTACAAACTCAATAGATGAAACCATCAACAAACTTCCTTAAAATCAACATTAAAGAGCTTATTCAATCTTCTGTAACCTTTTAAATATAATAATGATTAAAATAATATATTATCATCATCAGTTTTATAGACTTTAAAAAAATTGTAAATATTATTATAAATTCATTCAACAAATGCTTATTAGATGTTCTTTTCAAGAACTCATTTGTCTACTAGTACATGTACAACATGATACATCTTATGGATTCACAATACAAAAATCTACCTCATATTTCTTTACTTAGTTACACACTGTTAGGAATACTCTATCCATTGGGCTCAATATATCTCTATCTGATATAAATCAAATTCATCTCAAACTTTTTACACCCTTCTCTGCCTAGAGTTCCTCCATCTGATGGAATCACAATTCTCTATTCAATTTCAACATAATAATTCATTTATTAGATATTTCTAGTTTCTTTCAAATGGATATTTATCTAATGAATCCTTATATATTTGTCTATTTGGTCATCTACACTAGTTCACTCTATCTAATAGCATTGACATACTATCCTTTTTCTGATACATCAGGCATTTAAACTTTATAACTCAACCTTTGTAACAAACTATTTAACCATTGTAAATTCATTGATTCATCAACTCCATTTGTCTGGTTATATTACCTATATAATGAATTTTCTCATGTATGTATGGTAATCTTCATACTACTCCCCAACCAATTCACTTCACGAGTTTCATATATCTAATCATTCTTCATTTAATCAAGATAACTTCACAAATCATACTTTTGACAACCACAGCATCATAGATCAATATTAATCCATCTATATTGTTAAACTTTGTAACTTGAACTAAATTTATCTCTATCTATTCACATTGAGTTTTTATATCCAAAAATATTATTTAACTTTATATAGCATATAACTTAATCTTGTAACAGAAGTATATTTCTGATGTTAGGAACTTAATGGTCAGCACAACATCACATGACTTTAGAAAATTTTCCTTACATATTTAAGTAAACTTTATTACACTCCATAAGTAAAGTTTATTACAAGACTCTAACAACATCTCTTCTCTAAAACTTCTCCAAGTTTCTTAAGAAAGTTTCTCTACAAACACATATTGATATATAAAAAATACAACTAAACTAAATTTTGAATAATAATATCCACCATTATGTTTTTTGTTAATATCCATATAAAACTTCAAACATCTTTGAAGCTAATATGTGTGTTCAATAATTTCTCCCCATTTGATGTTTTAATTTTATTTCACCTCATATGTTATTTCTCCCCCTTATTGAAAATAAAATGAAAAGGGTGATATAAGGATCATCTCATCTCAGATTCCTTCATCTTAAAAACTTGAATGATTTTCTCAAGAGAAAAATAGTATCACAAGAGTTTTTTAACAAACTTCCTTTAACTAAATAACTCTAAGTCTACATGGGCTTACTCGGTATAAGAAACAAGAGTGTGTGATCAAGGTGATCAATATTGTATATTACACATATATCATATAATACTTACCTCAAGAACATTCAAATATCTTTATATTATGAGAAATATGAGTAATAATATTAATATATATCTTGTAACCATCTCAAAAAACATATCAAAATAGTTCAAGTTTATAAACACAACTTCACCAGAATCTTAGTTTTTTTAACATCTCAAATTTTTAAGAAAACTGTAATTTTTATACCTTAACTTAATATTTTCTCCCCATTAAAGGTATTACTCTAAACATAACCATGGTTATCCTTATATTTTATGATATATGTCTATTATTATTGTAAAAATTCTATAGCACATGTCTAATTTCTCTACTTATTCTCGTTTAAGTCTTTGAAAGTTAGTATAAATAAGCAAGTAAATCGGGAATAAAGAGCAACTTCAATTATCCTAAGAAATAATGATTAGACTGAGATTCTTCTCTAAGTATAGAATTATTCTTCTCCTTATTATATTTATAATGGGATTTTCTTTCTTATTTACGTTTATCCATAAAATATTTTGTAATGGATTTATTTTTATCTGTATAATCTTCATATGAAGCTGTCATATTTCTTTCATATTTCATAAATTATTTGTTGCCTTGAGTTTGTAAAATCATCTTCATGATTTTATCCTGGGATAGTAATATAGTCAAACAAATTTTAGTAACATTCCAATCTTCTTCACATATCTTTCACTTTTTATGAATCTTTGAAACACCATCTGTTGGAAAATTATTATCAACATTATTCTCATAATCTGAATCTTGTTTCATCGCTTTTTATTCAACAAACTTTTTTACTTACTCCATATTTCTAGCCATGTCAATTTGATATGTATAGATAAATCATCACTCTTTCTTACCCTTATCAACATTATTAATATTATTATTTATAGTTTTATCATACTTCTCTTTCTAAGTTTTCTTTTCTTACTCATCATACTTTCTTGAAAAATGTGTTCTTATCTACTCATTATATCTCTCCCTAGATTCATACCTATTTTTTGGGTAGACACATATTATACAAGTATGAATATTATTTTTTATCAAATACTCCACAACACTGGCAATGACCTCTAAAATTTTATCTTTCATACTAATAGTAGTACTGCTCTGAATTTTATTGTTTTAGTTTCTTCAAAAGCTGAGGGAGACTTTTTAAAAGAAGATAATTTCACAATGAATTCCACTCTCTCTTTATGGAGGATAATATCTTAAAAATATTAAATTTTAATATTAATTATTAGTAAAATTATGTGTACATTTCGAGTGTTTGGGAATTAAAAAACCTAATTCTAATGGCCCTTATTTTCACCATTTTGAGAATATTTTCCTTTAACCTAAACTTATTTGGAAAAGTATTCTCTTAATATTCTTGACTCACTTTGTGTTATAATAAACAATGATTGTGTTCTTGATAACTCTTATTCTTTCTCAGTCAATATTTGTTTAAGAAAATTCACTACATTTTCTATTTCATCCAACTTCACCATATTTTGTATACATTCCTCAATAATTGTTATTTCTACCATATTGAGGTTCTCCTCTCTGGATAATGTTTTTCAAAAACTTTTAGTTTCCTTTCAAGATCTTTCACTTTCATTTTATATGATCTAATATAATTAAAGTTTATTACCTCCTTTTTTATTCATTTCCTATTCTAAAATTTTATATATTTAACTTCTTAATTCAGCATCTTTCATTCCTTCTTGAGTTGAGTAATTTTATTAAGAGAATATTCCAAATTTTCTTTTAGAATCCACTCAAGTTATGTTCTATATTCTATATCATTATCACGATATGATGAAGCACTTACATTTCTGACAGGAGCTAAGAAGTTGACATGAAAATATGATTCATTGATGAATAAAGAATTATCCTTCATTATTCTACAAAAAAAAACTTTTTTATTATTTCTAAGAAACTTTTCTTATAATTATTCTACTTCTATTTTTGAGATTTCTCATTTTCTTCTTAAAATTTAGAATCATTAATCTTATTCCTAGAAATATTTCTTGAAAAATATAATTTATCATTATAATTAAAACATTTAAGATAATTCTAATATTTTCCTTTATAATTTCACTTTTTGTATCTCTTAGAAAAAATAGAAAAAAAATATGTAGAAGTCATCATTATTTTCCTCATCATCTAAATCACTTGATTCTTCTTATACTTATTTATCTATATACCTCCCTTTTAACAAATATACAAAATCTATATCTTCCTTAACCTTATTCTTAAAGATATTTTATTTTCTAATTTGATATTCCACAAGAATATTCTAAATTTTATCCAAAGATAAATCTTCTTGATCTTTTAAATCTGACACTTCGGCATCAAAACTATCTATAAAGTTTCTCATTAGTTTCTTAATGATAGTAGAATCTTCTAGCTTCTCATAAAAACCTCTTATATTTATAAAAATATCATTGAATCTTGTATTTTATTCATTGATAATTTATTCATCATATATCGTAATATCTTGAAACCTACTTCTCCATATGTGTATCTTAGATTCCTTAATTTTTTTTATTTCCTTCATAGTTTTTTATCAATTTACCCACATTTTTTTCATAGTAAAAACCATAATCTTTGCATGAAAATTCTCTTAGATATCTTTAAAAATAGTATCCTAATATTTTATATCAACTTCTAGATTTCTATTATTAATAATTTTCATAGAAACCTCATTAATGGGAGGAAATCCCAATATTTTATAATATCTAACTTCAAGGCCAAGAGATATAAGAAAAGGTAACATCTTATTTTTTCAACTATGATAGTTTCTTCCATTAAATACAAGAGAACCACTATTATTTGTTGAATTAATATTCTATAGCATTAGTTGATATTTTTTATTTAATATTGAACCTCATATGATAAAAATTTAAGTTTAAAAATTAGTGTAAGATCACCGAGAGGTGTATGGTTGAATCAATTATGAGTTTTTTATAAATTATTTTTATAAAATAAACCTATGAAACTTGTAAAAGTTAATATCTAATCAAATGTATCTCTAAACATCACTTAGTATGTAGTAAAATAAAGTAAGAGATTAGAAAATTAGGTTTACAAGGTTTTTCACAAATACCTACTCCGTTTCATATTGGCTACCCACCAATATAAATTTTTGTACCAACTAATTTAAGGAATACAAAGGAACATGTAGAAACTGGTTTTACACCCCTGTAATCATTCCTCCAGCTAACCCTAGTTATATACTCTAGTGATAAAATTTTCTACCACACTTGGTTATATCCAATAACTTTATTTCTTGTTTCCATGTCCTTCCAACTGATTATACACTCTAACCAGAAGCCTTTTCAGTAATTGGTTCTACACCCTAGCTATAAGCTCTTCTTTATTATTTTCTAATACATTGTAGAGATATATTATTATTTTAATATTTTTTCTCCACAAACAATTTGGATCACCTTCACCCGTGTAAAATCTTTTAAATCTTACAAAATATCTTAAGAGTTTGTTGGACTTAAAACTTCTTCCTGATATTAGAAACAACTATATAACTTAATCTCACCTTATAGAATAATTTTTAAAAATTTACCTTAGAAAAATTCTATTTGATCAAGGTTCATTTTTTATTTCCTTCATCAGATGGGTCTCAATCTCTATCTAGTATGTCTTCATCCCATACTCCTAAAATAATTACACTTAATTTAGGTGAAAATAGATCTGATAAACCTCATCCTAATTCTTCTTATTCATTTAATTCACTTACTTTAACTAAGTAGAAACTCATTTGGAAACTCACACTCAACTTATTATTTGACAGATGATACTAAATCTGATACTTCCTTCTTCTTCAGATAGAACTTGGTCTAATGTTATTCTACTCAAATCTCCTTCTTCAACCAAGTAGAACCTTGATTGGATACTCACGACACAAATACTTCATCACATACACTTCTATTTATTTATTAATTTCATTTAAATTATAATATTACACCCCTTTATATAGGATCACTTCTAAGAGAAAATGTAGGAACCTAGAATTATTTTCCTATCCAACTAAAATAAAAAATTCAAATTCTCGCTTAATGAATTTTGTTGGAAGATACTCTACTATAACTTTCTTAAATATTCTTATAAAATAAATGGATAAAATGTTATGTTAACTTCCTTAATCTAAATTTTAAGTAATTTAATTAAAGAAAATTAACCTTGGAGATATAACAACCACTGAATAAATATATTAGCCTTTTCATTATTAAGGACTTTACAAAGGTTATGTAAATCTCCTTAAAACCCTGTTTGGAAAATTTTTATCTAATATAAATTGAAAAAAATATTTTTTATAATGGTATATATTTATAATTATCCATATAATGGACTCACAATCCAAATATATGCCAGATATTTCTTCACTTGGTTCCACTATTTTTGGAAGCCTCTATCTATTGGTATCAACATTTATCTATCTGATATAACTCAACTTTATATCAAACTTTATACTACCATTTCTACCTAGAGTGCCTCCTTCTCATGGAATTGAAATGTTTAGTATGATTTTATCATAATACACCGTCTATTAAATCTCTATAGTGTCTTTCAAATGGACCTTTATCCAATAAAACCTCATAGATTTCTTCATTTGGGGATTTACACTAGTAAACTCTATCCAATAGCATTGAAATTTTATCCTCCATCCAATAAATAATGAATTTGAACTTCGTAACTCAACATTTGTAACAAACATTTTTATTATTGGAACTTCATTGATTTATCATCTCACTTTGTCAATTTTATATCCATCTGGTATGACTTTGTTCATGTTTTCCTAGTAAGCTTCAGACAGATCCCTGACCGATATATTGTATAGGTTTCTTCCATACAATCATTCTTCATCTAATAAAAATAACTTTATTTATCAAAATTTTAATATCCAAAACTTCATAGATCAATCTCCATATAGATATATCTTCAAACTATATAACTTGGACTACATGCATCTTCAGTTGTTCACATTAAGTACATCCATCTAATAAAATTGTTCAACTTATTATTGTTTGAAACTCAGAGATTGGATCATGATTATCATCGTGATTTTAGGAACTTGAATATCAGAATAGCATTGTATGAATTTAGAAAATTTTCCTAACATAGTTATATAAACTTTCATACACTCCAAAAGGAAAGTTTTTACTTGACTCCAGCAACATATCTTTTATCAAACTTCTCAAAGTCTCTTAAAAAAATTCTCTATGGACACATATTTATATATTGGAAAAAAAAGAAACCAAACTCACTTTATAAAAACAAATTTATATAATTTATATAATTTAATTTTAAACAACCATGAAACCTACAACAAAAACTCATTTTACAAAAAGGAATCCTTAAGCATAAAACATAATTTACTTAAATTACTTCCCTTATAAAACCATAAAATGAATATTAAGATATATGAATGGATATATAATATATACATTTCATTGAAAAAATTAATCATAAATAATAACAATTTAATTTGTTAAGATAAAAACACAGTGTGTTCATTAAACTAGTTTATTTAGAAAAATGTGTTTTTAAGCCCAAAAATAAACTTATCCCAAAATCTAGTATAATAATGATTTTTATGTAATTACTCAGAATATTTATAATTATAGAAGTATTATTTTAATTTATTATCAAATTAAAAACATAATGTGACTTCTTCTTGAAAAAACTGACAGTTTTTACAATAATCGATATTTTTCATTATTCACAGAAAAATATATATTTTTAGAAAAATCCAATAAGTTCACCATGATCTAATATTGACATAAAAATTTGAAAAATTAAATTAATTTCCTAAAATAATATATCTAAAAATGGTATAAATTAACTATAATGTTTGTGCATGTAAAATATAATAAAATCCAATTATGAAGAAAATACCATTTTAATGCATAAAATGATTTCATAGAAAATTGGGTACTTTATTATACATTAATAAATATATTTTTATTATTTAAAACTTTTATACATATTTTATATAATGTGGTTTTCATTATTTATACCTTCCAAATTAACAAAATTCTCATAATTTTTTACTACATTATGGTTTATATAGACTCACAGTTATATATAAAGAAAAATTATCAAACACTATCATGTTATTTAAATAAAAAATATTACAAAATATTTAGGTGTCGGAAATATATTTCATATAATGATATAGTTATATAAAATGTTTCAACATGACTTTATAACACACATATATCTTTCAAAAAATGATATTGTCATTAAAAATAATCTAGTTTCATACTCAGTAGTCATTAACTATGACAACTCTGATACATGGTTGGATGTCAGTAAATGTGAGTCAAATTCCATGGAATAAAATAATTTATGAGAATTTTTAGAGCTTCTTGAAGAGTGAAAAGTTTTTTTTGTGTAAATGGGTTTTCAAAACCAAATAAGACTCTCTTGAAATCCATAAAATTTTTTGATTATACTTTTATTAATATTTTTTAACAAAGGGATGAAATCTTCTATTATGAATCCATCTCGCCAATTTTTAATAAATATTATTTAGGATTATTATGAAAAAATACGATGTTATGACCTATGTTTACATAAAATTAGTGTCAAAAGTAACTTTTATATTTGATAACATAGAGGTGTATGTGTGTATAGATCAACCAATGATTTTTTATTGAAAAAAAGGAACACATGATATGAAAATTAAATAAGTAGATAAATTATCTTAAATAAACTTCTCAATAATAATATCTTAGGTTTAGTGATATCATTGTATCCTTTAAATTTAAAAAAAATCAATCATCGATTCATATATCATAAGGTTAGTGGTATTAATCTTATATCCTTGATTTTATTTATTTATTGTATGTTTCTTATTATAAATGATCTTAATCTATTAAGTGATACTAGGAAATGTTTATCTAATAATTTTTAAATGAGTGATATGAATAAAAATATATATGTGATTGTCATATAAATATTTTAATAGTTTTTAAACAATATATTACGTTTATCTCAAAATGCTTATATTAAGAAAAAATTTAGTAAATTTTGGATGTAAAATTATTTACCATCATTAGTTACTATTTAGAAAAGTGATAACTTTGATCTCAATAAATGTGCCAAAATTATTTGAAAAAATATATATAGAAGGTAAAGAGCCTTATTGAATATAAATATTGTATTTATTGTAAGTTAGTATGTTGGTTATCAATATGTTTTAGGTGATATAATAATATCCCAATGAATTAAGAAGTTAACAACTATGATATTAAACATGCAGTTCATATAGATCAATTGTGTTGAAGCTTCCTTTCATTAAATATGTTAAGGAATATAAATTCATATGTTAGCAATGAGGATGAAGAATATTATGCCCATGATAATGGGAAAAGATTTATGCTTCTTAAATATCATCTTGTAAACTAGTTCAGGGAAGGATACCTTTTCCCCTGATGATTATAGAGTTGATCTTTTAATGTAATCAATGACAATTATTGATGGTTGAAAAACGAATTTTATATCGTAAGTTCTAAGTGAATATGAGGATCTGGTTGTGTTTGAAATTAATTAATCAGATGAAGGTAGTGAGTAACCATCCTTGTATTATTAAGTATGAATGATTATGGGTTTAATGAATAATATCACTTAGATAATGAATTGAAAAAGGATGATTTTGAAACTAGAATTGTAGAGGCGGTGTAGGTACATTAATGAACTTAAATTTTATTACATATATGTTAAAGGATTTGAAAATAAATTTGAAATAATTAAATAACATTATGATAATCTCTAAAGTCATTTAAGTTATTTTGGAAAGTTTTAGAGTGATTATAGATTCCCTAATAAATTTTGAAAAATATTTGATTTAATTTGAAGAAGTTTTGGAATTATGAGTTAGAGGTAATATTTTATCAAAGGCATACGTAATATCCCTGAAAATAAAATATTAGAAAATTTTTTAGCTTACTATGATACATAAAATTTTATTATAATGTTACTAAAGAAGCACAGTGATCTAAAGATAAAAAATTTGAAAAAGTACCAAGCCTCGCTATAATATGTAATATATGTTTGATGAATACGTGATATATTTTATTGAGTGCATATTATAATGTGGAAAAGGAAAGAATATTTCATGATATATAATATATTTTAATTCATACAAGAGATAGTTTCCAAATTATATTAAATAAATTAATAAATTAAAGAACTTTATGTAAGATTCTTTTTCTCAATGTATAAGAAGTGCCAGAGGTGGAGCTGTGCATTGTAAAATCCATGGATGCACTATGATATATAATATGTTCTAGAGAATTTGTAATATATTTTTCAAATCATACTAAATTTACATCATATAGAAAACCCTTAAATAAATATTAAAGTATTAAAGGGAGTGCATATAATATATTTGTAGCATTTCATAGAAAATATGAAAAAGAAGGAACCTTGCATCAATATATAAGGGAAATCGATGGTAAAAATATTTTCTAAAGTGTTGAGAGCTACATTTTAATATGTAAGAGCTCATAGGATCATATATAAGAGTAAATTTTAGATTTTAGAGTGGAAAATTGGAAAATAATTATACTCAAAATGATACGTAATATCTTTCTGATGATACGTAAGAAATTTCATTTATTATATATGTTTTTACTATTTGAGAATATTTGAGAGTTCTAGAGATCCAAATAGATCAATGCTAAAATGGTTCATCAATAAATTAAACATATAAATATTTAAAATGGATATTTTTATTAAATATTAATATGGATAAGATAATATTTGTGTCATGAAGAAGAATATAATTCCATGAAGTAGACTAAGGAAGAAATACAATTCGAAAATTATTTTTTAATTTTATATGTAGTCATTCTACAATAGTAAATGCCACATTGCAACCATATTTATCCGGAGAAATATGATAATTCACTCACACCATGAGGTGATAAGTTTCGACATAATTTCTAGTTCTTATTCATGAATACATATAAAATATATAATGTTTTTTGGTAGTTTTGAAGAAGGATAATCTTGGGTCTCATAGAATATTAAATAAAGATATATTTTACTAGGATTGAATGATAAAAATACATGGAATATTTATTTGGAATATTATTGACTATTTTAAATGAGAAGATAATATTTTTTATGAGTTTTCTATTTGAAAATATGGAAATTATATTCACATGATTATAAGTATAAAAAATAAGAAGAGATAGACAGAATTGAGGTGTAGAAACTGATACTAAAATCTCACCGAAGAATCTATGTGTTGAAGAGAGAGAAGTGAATGATATTATATCAATAAGAACCTATGTATCTAAGAATAATAGAAAGACCTATGATATCTCTATATCATATAAACTAGATAATAATAATCCCTATGATATATTTATATCATAGAATATGAATATGAAGGATAAGAAGAAGAGTAGAATTGATCAAGAATGACACAGCTACTACTTGTTCATGATATGTATGTCAAGGGTCTTGAAAGAGTGAGTAAGAAAGGCTAGTGATCCTAATACTGAATAAGGTTTGGATGTTTGATTCATTGATACAAAATTCCTGATGTTCAAACTTCAGTTTCAAAATATAAATTAATATTGAAAGATGTGTTATTTAAAAGACAGATATTACTATTATGATTTGGTGAAATCATAGAGTAGAAGTAAGGTCTTATTCAGGAGAAAGTTAGAGGATCTTAGAAGAATATAGTGATCCAGTATAATTATATCCATACTAGTTGAGAAAACTTAGGGTTTTAAAGAGAGATCTACTATCATGAGATTACATTAGGTCAGGGATTATACCTTCCCATGGGTTAAGTATGATACCTTACTACCCCTTGTTAGTGTTGAGATAAGGATGATTCCTAATCACTCTTTTGAAATCACTATAATTAATTAGTAATAATTTTTTTCTTGAATTAAACATGAACATAGAAATGATTATATACCCACATTTTTATTTAACCTTTTAAAAAATACAGTGCACTTCATATCTTGTTTATTTACTATATCATGTATGGTGTTGTGAATTTGGAAAAAAATAAGATCCAAACATATTAACTGATACAAAGGCTCAAATATTTAAAGGGTATAATTAAAATATATAATAATTTAATAAAAATTATCACACTAATTCACCCCCCCCCAGGTGACATCATAATATTCTAGGGACTTCAAATGGTATCATAGATAATATAGGATCCCTCTGATTGGATTAATTTTTTTTAGTTTTTATTAGTCATATATGAAATGAATATTTAAATAATATTAAAAATTTACTTATATAGATAATAAAATTTCTATTTATGTCGAATAATAAATGTAGGTTTCATTCAAAACCTTAAAGAATGGATAATAGAAATTAGAAAAGATATTAAAGAAGAATTTAAAGAAGAAATAGGATGCAATTCTACTTGAAGGTAATCAAAGTGTTTTTCCATCAGCTAAATCTATTTATTATGATACTCTTGAAGAATCAAGTTCAAGTTATAAATACAGTGAGGAGAATGGTTCAATTGAATCATTTGAAGATCATTATATTGAGGTTAAGGATTACTTGAGTAAAATTCCTATTGAATTTTTCACTTATATATTTTATATTACATAGAAACTAAAAGTTAATAAATTATAGTCAGTAATATATGGACAATCAAACAAAAAATACTTACCAACATAAATGAAAAAGTGAAACTCTCTTATTAAAGAAGTGAAATATAAGGAAAATCCTTAATATTTAGTAGAGAAATATTCTTCATGGATTAAGAGGTATTAATATATAACATATGATGAAGTTGATGTAAGTAAAATATGTGAATATAAGATCCAAAATTTTGAAAAAAGTCACAAAGTTACTATTTATATCAAGAGTACCTAATTATAATTAAAATCGAAAGGAATAAAAAACTTGAAAATTTCTTATAATAAACTATAAAAAATAATTAGGATAATATTAATAAGATAAAAAAGATAATGAGAAGTAAAATTAAGAAACATAGAAGAGACATAATCTGGGAATTTCTAGGATAATGAGGAACGAAGATAAAATTTTATAAAAGTTTTTTATAAGATTATTGTCTCTACAAATAAACACATTAGTAGAAATAAAATATTGAAGTCATAAAATAATATATATACTACAAAATGATAGAAAAATTTAACCCATCTCTAAGAAAACTTATCTTATACTAATGTTATTTCAATTTCTAGTATAGGTTTTAAATAAAATTCATAACAATTGTGTGTGAAAAATAATAATGGTAAACCCACCACTTCATCAAGGGTGGACATAAATATATATAGGAAGAGTAAATCCCCTAAGAAATATCAAAAGAAGAGCTATTTGGTTTAAAAAAACTATCTTCGAAAAAAAATATATAGTTAGACTAATATTAAAATAAAATGAACAAAGTTCATTGGTCACTACTGGTGTTATTAAATATTTAGAAATATGGTTATTAAATGTTTTCAGGATATACTAATTTATGGACATTACATAAGGCCTTCATTAAGGGGTATTAATATTAATAGAATAAAAATACATAGAAAATGATAGTAATAAATATATCCATCAATAATATATATGAAATCTTGAAGAATCTCTATGGAAATTAAAATATAATTGGTCATTTTGAAAATAAGTGATGGTTCACATCTACCAAGAATGAATCATATGGTGATAAAGAAAAAATTCCATACAATATTAGAAGAGTGAAAATGGTAAGTAAACGTGAGTCTACCTTGGGTTTTAAATAAAATAAAATAATTAATAAAAGTACAAAGAAGAAGAGAATTTTGAAAGATGTCACACCAAGAAAGATGATATGCTTACTTTGTGGAAGAAAAGGCCACATCATAGACCTATTTAAATGGTTCACAAACATTAAGTTTGGATGAATCACACTATAAAAAATAGAGAATAAATATGGTAAAAAATAAAAAGATTTTGTTGGTTTGGATAGCCCAATTAGGAAGGTAAAATTTTGATGATGCATTAACAGATGAAAGTGCTAATGGAAAACAACTCCACTTGAAGAAATCAAATTTCATGAGAGGTTTTAAAAAGTTGATAACCTAAGAGTTCATGATATGTAATGTTGTAGGTGAAAGAAAGTTTTTTATGTCTTAATGGATCTACCAACTCAAGAAGTTGTGTTAAAAAATATAAATCTAGAATTAAGAGATACATATCCCTTCTTGGCATGTTCAAATAATAAAATACATCATAAAAATAAGTTAAGAAAAGTAAGAAATACATGCTGCTCAATATTTATATTTAAAAGACTAAGGGAGCTGGCATGAGGAGTTTTCAAATATCTAGAGATGAGAAAAAAAGAGGTTCTAAGTTGATAAATTAATTTCATCCCTGTTTCCCTCATTAATAAGAAAATTAAAAAACCTACCTTATTCCTATATATGTTTGTTTCTATTTATGTGAATGGAATTTAAGACAATATATATTGGGGAGAACTTAGTGAATGTTATGAAAACTATGTGACATGAAAATTTATCCATAATACAATGGCGTAACGAGTATCATGTTGAATCCTTGAAAAACTTCAAGATATCAAAAGGATATACTTAGATTTCAATTTAAATAATAACAAACATTTCAAATATTATTGAAGTATATCCCTTTAGGGTGCATGATATAACAAGATACCTAAATATATTTTTTATATAAATATGTAAATATGGAATTCTCTTAGAAAATTATGATGTTGAGGTCTGAAAAAAAAATTCCTATCTTTGTTTCGATTATATCAAATCTTATTTTTAAGGGGGTGTATTTCATAATAGAAGATAGTATAAAGAGAGAGTAATATTCCTTAAACTTGAATATTTTTATATGTTTATTAATCTGATTAAAGGTAATAATTACCTTGAAAATATATTTGAGAAACCCCTAGTAAGATAAATTTGAGTTAGTATCAAATACCAGATATTTTTATAAACAATTTTTCTGGTAAATTTAACTACTATAACTTTTTAAACTAATGATTTCTCATAAAGACTCATATTTGATTAATTTATGGATCATTTATTATAAAAAATTTATGATACCCTTCTCTCAAGTGGATAGAGTTTTAATAAGGTGGGATGAAATTTCAATAATGATTGATGTATGAGATGAGGAGGTATTTTCCTAAAACTCACAACTTTATATTTATTGTTAATAAGGGGGGAGAAAATTATATTTCTTAAATAAATATTAATAGTTGATTTATATATGGTATTAAAGGGTGTTAACATAAAATTAAAAGGGTAATATTGAATATCCCATTGGATTGTAATGATATTATTAATTGTCAATGACTAAGCTAGTTTTCAATATATATTGGGTGATGGAGGAAGATAAAAATAAATGAATAATTTTACAAGTATGAGATGCAACATAGAGTTATTATATATCACTTATATTGAAGTTATCTAACATTGGATACATTAAGGAAGATCCATTAATATATTGGAAATGAGGATAAAGAAGATATTACCTTTAACTATAAGAAGTTATTTTTGCTTCATTAATTTCATATCATAAACATATTCAAGGAATAATCTCTTTAAACATGATGATTTTAGAGTTGGAATTTTAATATAATCAATGAAAAGTTTTGATATTTATAGGAATCACTTTCTAAAATAGGTTATTGGAGAATATTAAAAGTTTTTATGTTTAAGGGGAATCAAGCTAGTTGAAGGTAGTCAGTAACCATCGTTGTATTATTAACCATGAAGGCTAATGTATTAAATGAATAATATCACTTGGGTGATTAATTATAGAAGGATGGGTTCAAATTTGGAATTTATGAAGTGGTTAAGATACATTAAGACACTAAAATTTGATTAATAATATGGTACAAGGCCATAGAAATGAATTTAATGATCTTAGGGAACATCTTAATAATATTAAAATCCATTTAAGTTTATTTGGAAGGTTTTTTAGTTATTGGAGATTATTTGAGAAGGTTTGAAGAGGATTTGAGTTGATTTGAATAAGTTGTGGAATTATTAATTGGAGGTAAGATTTTAGAAAAGGTATATATAATATCATTTAAAATTGGATAATGGATAAGTTTTGGAGATTCTTGTGATACGTAATATTTTCTTAAGAGGATACGTAAAAACTACTTTGATATGTAGATAAATAATTGAAAAATTGCCAATATTCACTATAATACATATTATATATTGATGAATACAAAATAACTTCTATTGATTGTATACTAAAATATGGAAAATGAAATAAAACTAAGTGGTATGTAAGATAATTGAATGAATAAAAAAGATATTTACCAAAGAATATTGAAAAAATTATAATAGGAAAAAACCTTATGTATGAGTCCTCTACCCAATACATAAGAATAACTCATATGTGTTATATTGAATTGGTAAAGTCATGAAAGCACAATGATACATAATATGTATTGAAGCATAAGTAATATATTTCTTGAATTATACTGGAAATATGGTAAAGGGAAAAACCATACGTTAATATACAAGGGTTAGTAGAGGAATTTATAAGATATTAGATATAGTGCATATATAAATATGGAAAAGGTAAAAAACCATATGTCAATATTTAAGGTTACTCAATGGGATAAAGATTTGACAAAGTTTTGGGAGCTACACTATTATATATAAGAGCTCACAGGATCATATATAAGGGTCACTTTGAGATTTTGGAGTGGAAAATTGGAAAATTATCAAACATACAGTGATATGTTATACCTTGATGATGATACATAAAAAAATATATTTCTTACATATAGTTTCAAAGATTGAGAAAATTAAAGAGTTCTATGTATAAAAGTTGCTCGATGTTGAATTTTTTGCTCAATGAATTAAAAATCAAAAAGATTTAAAGGGATACCATGATTCAAGATGAGTGTTGAGAATATAATATTTTCATTGTAAAGAGGAAGATAATGTTATGAAGCAGTTTTAGAATGAAATAAAAATTGAAGTTTTTGATGTAATTTGAGATACAGACACACCATAATAGGATATTTCATATTTCAAACATGTTTAATATGATAAATTGTAAAAATCACTCATTCCATGAGTTAATTGGTCAAACCATAATTACTGGTTATTATTCATTCATACATGGAAATATATGAAAATTTTGTTAAAGTTTTAAATATGGATAATCTCGAGTATCATAAAAGATTAAATAAAGATATATTTGACTGGGATTCAATGTAAAAAAGAGCTATAGGATTTCATAGAATATTATTGACCAACTTAAATAATAAGATCTTATTTCTGAGATTTGATAATTTTTTTGATCACTACAAATTATTAGTGATATTCTATGTATCAGACTTAACCCAAACATAACAAGGATCAGATACCCACATTAGGGTAAAACCTTGTAAAAATATAGTTTCCATCTATCACTTGTTTATTTACTGTATTTCATGTGGTGTTGTGTGTTTTAAATTCAAAAAAAAGTTCATGCATATTAACAAATACAATGGTTATGATATTTATAATGGATAATTCAAGTAAAGAAGAATTAGATAAAAAGGGGTCATACTAATAAACCCCCCCCCAGATTAACTACATGATCTAATGTGTACTTCAAAGGGAATTTCTTATATATATTTTATTGTAAGTTTGAGTAACACTAAAACATATACATATATAGATATTAATATTGGATTTGATATATTGATAAGGTAACAATGTAAATATAGATTATATCATTATAGGAAAATAAAGAAAGTATTATAATATTTTAAAGGAACAAAAAAATAACATTCTCATATATTAAAGATTCAATCAGCTTTAGGTGATTGAATATTCATATTAATGTTTTTTTTATACTATTATAAGATATAATTTTTTTATTTTTTATTTTTTTGCCATAGGGACTATATCATGGGAGAGTATGAAACAATCAGTCATTGGTGATTAATCATGGAAGTTGAATTTGTAGAACACTTTAAAGAAATAATTCAGTATATGTAGTTGTATCATTTTATTTCAAAACTTCAAATAGACAATGATATTATAAGTCTATAAAATTTTATTTTTTCCACATTATAATTGTATTTCTTTTAAAGAGTAACAAGTAATCCAAAAGTGATTAACATGTGTAATTAAAGTAAATTGTCATTAAGAAGGTTTTAATTGTATATATATAAACATTGATCCCTTGATAGTTAACCCTTTGATGAAAGGGTTGTCTCCAAAGATACTTATTTGTTATGTTGGAAGTATGAACATTGTTTTTGATTAGGTGTTTTTGCATGTGATGATAATTATGTTTGTTATAATTGAAATGTTAAACTCATTGATGATTTTTATTTGATTTACATATTTTTATTATATATGAATAATTGAATTGGATGATGTTGATATTTATAGTCTTAAATAAAGATATTATCATCACAATAATTATATATACCCTGTCATAATAATCACAATTAGTAAATATGCACATTGTAAGGGAATCTCCAACCTATTAATCCATTTTAGAGTGAGGTTAATCCCAAATAGAGTATGAATAGGGAAATAAACTCCATCCAAATACTATTTTTTAACACTAAAAAATATTATTTGAATGTACTTATTTATATATGTTTTTATATTATCACTTTTATTTAACATATTACATTAAAATTTATATTTTTCCCATAAAATAAACCAATACAACAAAATATGATATTTAATAGGACTAATAATTAAATTTAATCAAATTGAATGTTTTTATTTAATAATGTTAAATTAAATTAAATAAATTGTACTTACTTTTTTATAAAACATTAATATAATGTATTTTAATTTTTTGTTGGTATTTATTATTATATACCATTAATTTTTTAAATTTAAATAAATTATAATTTTAATTTATGATATATATATCTTTCACTAATTATATGATTATAATTATAATTATAATTATATATATTCAAAAATAAAAAATTAAAATAATTATGGAGACATAGTTTGATTAATTAAGTAAAAAAATTACTAAAAAATACTTAAATAATTATTATTTTTTCATATAATAAAAAAATAAGTTCAACATGATAACATAATTGATTATATAAATAATTAAGCATTAAATTAAATTAAACATGATCTAAATATTTCATAATATAAAATTTAATTAAACAAAACCTACTTTTTTATTCAAAATAATATTAAATTTAAAATACATAAAATTATAATAGATAATCAATGAAAAATTATTACAACCAAGAGGTTGTTTATTGTATTTTTTGAGTGCTGCTAGTGATAATCAATGATGGATTTGTTAATAGTTGGAGAATGTTACAACCGAGAGGTTATATAAAGAAAAAACATGTTACAACCATAGGTTGTAATATTGGATTTTTTATCAATTTGAAGTTAGTTGGAAATCACATGAAGTATTTTTCAATTATTATCAATTATTGGAGTTGAATTTAGATGTATAGAGAGATGTTTTTTGAAGTAACTAGGTCTACCAAGAACATTTCACATTATGAGAGAAAAGGATGTGCCTTGACCTAAGTATAAATCTAAGAATTTAAAAAAGTAAAATGAAACATAAGATCCATCCGTGCAATGAAATATTGGTCATTTCATGAAGTATGTTAGGAAATTTATAGTTGTAATTATATTAAAGGATGCATACATCATTAATTCAGTGTCTCGTCATAAATAGAGTAAGAATCAAAAAATAGAAAATTCTCTTAATCTGTATTAAGGGTAAAGGATATATTATAGAAGGATCATTTGTAAAAATTAAAGATTCGTCCTTCATGAAATTTAAGATGACATACTTTTTTATATTTGGAGTTTTGTATTACATTTCATGACTTATATGACTACTCAAGAAGAAGACTCGAGTTTATTTAAGTGGTTTGGGAGATCTGGTACCTACATTATGGAATAAATATCATGTTGTGATAGGTTTAATTGAAAATTATAATTGAAGGGTTCATTCAATGACTTCCTACAATTAAAAATCTATATGTTTAGGAATATTAAAGTTTTGGTTTTCTTATTGCTCAAATTTGATACATGTTGTGAATCCTTGTTACACATCGTGGCTCATATGGTAGTTGAATAATTTGATGGAAAAACAAACCTATCATTCCATGAGTTCGTATATCACATCATGATTTCTAGAATCTATATAATTCAAATAAAAATGATGATGTGAAATTATCATAATTATTTGGTGGTAATTTAAGAAACAAAATAACTTTCTATTCAGATTTCTATGATGAAAATTAAGTTGAAGATTATCAAAGGGTTGTAATTAAAGAAAAATGTTTTAATATGTTTTTTAATATTTTATTTTTGAGTTTTAAATTGAAATATTCTACAGATATATTATAATAGACAATGTAGAGGAATAGGGGTCACATAAAAAAACAAAAAGAGTAAACTCAAAGATCTATAAATAGAGAATCAGAAGTGAACTACATTGAAAATTTAAAACTTTAAGGTTAAGTGTGATAAATTTGAATTACATTGAAGATATGATTGGAAGAAAGATTCATTATTCATAACACCAAATATATAAAATTAAAGAAAAAAATCATCATGAAGAACACCTATTACTAATTGGTATTGAATCATGATTGATATCTTTGTGAGTTCAACATACATGTGTAACGAACTGACTTGGGTTACCCTAAAACCCAACACCAGACCCGATCCGTAAAATACCCAAAGGGAATTACCGATCCCTAGGGGCTGGTGACAAGCACCCAGGCATTGAACTAAAAAACTGAGGTAATGATTTCTCCCAACCTCAAAAAACACATGGAATACATATACAAAGAAAGAGATAAACAACAGAATACTGAGAAATATATGTCACATAACTATAAGAAAATAGTGAAAATAGAACAACTAAAATAGTAGCTAAAACTCTAAAAGACAAGTACAACTATCTGCAAAGGAATAAAATAACAGCTACTCCAAAAATGGTGTGTAAAAACCCCCACCATCTCACCACTAGCTGATATGAACCTCACTACCTCACTATAGCACCTTGCCTTTCCCTACACCAAAAGACAAACAAAGGTCTATGAACCACCGAATAGTTGTACAGGGTGTGAGCTAACAGGATTAGTAGGATCCCACCTAGGTGTTACCTAACCAGTATTTGGATAAAAATTCTTTTATGCTCATTTTAAAATAAAACAATGCATGATAAGTAGTAAAGTAGTTTTATAGAAAATAGGTAATCATTTCCCTTTTTCTATATTTCCAAACAAAATAAGGTGTAATAGTTTCAAATCATATTTTTCTATATCACTTTCCACAAGCATAAACAATAATTTCAAGTCTAAATAAAAAATACAACAAATAAAAAATAGAATCACAGGTATCACAACACCAAGGAATATTATAGGACTAGGCCACAAACTACTCATACCACAATAATAAAATTCAAAAATATGATCCTAGAACAACAATCCTAGGAAGAAGAGGAATACCCAATCAGTAAACCCCCCAAAATGTCAATATAATTCCCTAAGAACAACATTCCTAGGAAATATAGGAAAACCCCAAGAAAAACCTCCTTGATAATCAAAAAACAATGGACAATGGACTCAAACTAAACCTTTCACCTAAGTACCCAAGGTAAACCATGTGCTCAATTTCACAAACCAATTTCAATTCTTTGAAAACTATTAAAAACCATTTCACAATATATTTATCAAAATCTAGGTGGAAAAACATTTCTATTTCAAAACCCTTTTTCAAAGGAAAAACCATTTCTCTTTCAAAAACCTTTTTCAATACACACAAACAATCATTCCAATTTAAAAAATCAATTTTATAAAGAATTAGAAATCAAACTCATTATCATAGGCTAGATATGGAACCACCAACCTCAAAGTTCAGGTTGCACATGACCGCAATAGGATCCAAAAGAAACGAAACCCAAAACCACCAAAAAAGTACCTATAATAAAATCTATGTCAATATTGATTCAATTTAGAAGACAAGGGTTCGGCAGATAGAAGAAAATCCATGTAACTTAAGAATAAGTTTCTATCGCACCACAACTAATAAAGGAAAAGGCCTCCGGAATAAGATCTCACAAAGAATCTAGAAGAAGACAACAAGAACAATCTAACTTAGATCAGTGGATCCGATAATTCAAGGGTAGGGCTCTTTCTCGATCAACTGCAAGGAAGAATGAGAAAGAACACTTACCCAGAGGGATGAACCACAGATGCAACAAAGATCTAAAGCCGATTGGATCGATACAGAAGGTGAGGCACCTTTTAAAATCACCTTGAAGTATCCTAGGGTTGAGATCAATGAAGTATGGGAAGAGAGGGCTAAGCATAATAACCAAACGTGTGACTTTAATTAGGGCACAGTCTGAGTCATGAAATGTACCCCTTCGTCATGATGTGTAGTCCAAGATGGATAAGTTACGTTTAAAACCCCATATCCTTAGGTAAAGAAATACTATTTAACCCCTAATTGATGTGTACTTCAGGTAAACGATGTGTACCTGATCACAGTATGATATCCCCATTCACGACTTGAATCCAATAATCAGTACGCGGCATGTACCTTCAGTACACAGAATGTACCTCCAGTACATAGCATGTACATCTAGTATACGGGGTGTACTTGCTCTACAGCCTGTATAAAATCTAGAAAATAGATTCTAAGGACTTTTATCTAAAAGGGAACTTAGAAAAAGGGAAAAATATGCCTAATCAAGGTAATGGGATGTTACAAACTCCCCACCATAATTACTTTTTGTTTTTAGGAAGTCATGTGGAAGATGTAATACCTGGAAAAAGATAAGGTCGTTGCACCCTCATCAACGAATCATGTTCCCAAGTCTCAGGAGAATATGACCCTTATTACCATATAACTCTGACCAACAAAATTGATTTCCCATGCAAGTTTTTCATCTAAGAGTCAATGATCTCAACTGGTTTCTGAAAAATAGAAGCATATGGATCTAACTCCATTTTTTCCCAACTCAAATCGTGAGCAGGATAAGGGTGATACTTCCTGATTTGTGATATGTGGAAAACATCATGGATTCCTATCAAACAAGCCATCAATGCTAACTGATAAGCAACATTCCTGATTCGTTTAGTGATATCAAATGGTCCAACATATATCAGAGCCAACTTTATATGTTTTCCAAGATGACGGTGACCTAAAAGAGAAGAAACATTCACGAAAACCCAGTCATGTATGGAAAACTACAAAGTACAACACCGTCGATCTGCATAATATTTAGGTTGACTCTTAGTTGTAACCAAACTTCATCGCACATCCTAAATCATTGCTGACATATCTTGAACAAAACTCGGTCCAACCAAAGATATTTCTCCCACCTCTGCCCAAAAAAGAGGCAATGCCTCTAAATGATCCATTCTTATCAATTAATGATATCTATTATTGTAAAAAAACTCAGCTAGTCCCAGATGGATATCCCACAATCCTCTAAAATCCAAGATACATGCACAAAGAATATCCTCTAGGATCTGAATTACACACTTCGTCAGACCGTCTGTCTTTGGATGGTAAGTTGTGCTCAACTTGATCTAAGTTCCCATTTCTTATTCAATACTTCTACATGACCTCAAGGTAAAACTAGGATCCCTGTATAAAAAAATGGTAGAAGGAATCCCATGTAACCTCATGATCTCTTACATTTACAGTTTACCTATATCTTAAACTTTAGTAGTGCCTTTGATCAGAATGAAATAAGCAAACTTCGTTAACCAAACAACAACCACCCATATAGAATTTTTTTCTTGGGGTGTCCATGGAAATACAAAAAATAAGTCCATGGATACCTCATACCATTTCCAAACTCGCATTGGAAGAGATTGAATCAAACCATAGGGTTTCAAGTTCTCTACCTTTATCTATTAGAAGGTGTAACAGTGAGACACGAACTATGTGATGTCATGCTTCATACCCGGCCACCATAATCTTTTTCTAAAGTTATAATACATATTTGTAGTGCTTGGATGTATGGACCATGAAGAGATATGACAATAATATAAGAATAAACTTCTCATAGGTTCTAGGATGACAATCCCTTTCCCGAAGTGAAGCATACCATCTGAAGAAATAGAGCAACCCGAAACGGTCTCCCCACCATAAAGGATTTCCTGAATCATCTAAAACTCATCATCATGTTGCTAACTTTGTAAAATATAATCCAAGAGAGATGATGATAATTGATAATTGGTCAGAACCATACTCGAAACATCCACCTGAGTGTCCAAGTGAAACTGAGCAAAAATCCCCATAAGATTCCACTCCTCCTTCGATTCGAAAATAGCCTGTGATGGTACCCTCCTACTTAGAGTGTCTGCAACAACATTACCCTTCCCTGAAGTGTAGTCGATGTCAAAGTCAAATGTCTGAAGGTATTATATCTATCAACTCTGTCTAATATTCAATTATTTTTGAGAAAATATATAACTCAGACTTTTATGATCAGAGTAGACCGTGAACTTCTCCCCAAAGAGATAGTTTCATCAACACTTAAGTGCATGCATGAATACAACAAGCTCTAAATCATGAGTGGGGTAGTTATTCTCATATGGTCGGAGTTGAAGAGATCCGTAAGCTACCACATGATCATCCTACATCATCATGTATCCCAAACCAGCACCATATGCATCAAAAACCAACACATACCCCTAACTAGAATCAGGTAAGATCGGAATAGGAGCATATGTAAGAAGTCATTTCAGTCTATCGAAAGAAGACTGACACTTCACATCCCATGTGAATTTCATCGCTTTCTTAGTAAGAGCAGTCAAAGGTGATATCATCTTAGAGAAATACTTAACAAATTGTCAGTAGTACCCATCAAGACCAAGCAAGATTTTAATTTCAAAGATATTTTGTGGTTCATTTTAAGACATAAGAACCTTTACCTTCTCTGGATCAACTTATAATCCATGCTCATAAATTTTATGCCTCAAGAACTTCACTTATCGAATAAAGAAACTACATTTTGAAATATTTCCATATAAACAGTGAATTCTCATAATTTCAAAAACCAAACTCATATAGCACCCATTCTCACACTTGGATTTTAAATAAACCAAAATATCATCCAAAAACACTACCACAAAAGTGTCAAGATATTGATGGAATATTTAATTCACCAAATCCATAAAAACTAACGGAGTGTTAGTTAGACCGAAAGGCATCACAAGATATTCATAATGGATATACATAATCCTGAAGGTTGTATTCAGTATATCGGACTCTCGATCTCTGAGCTGATGGTAACCCAACCGAATATCAATCTTTAAGAACCACTTTTCCCCTTAAACTAATCAAACAAATCATCCACATGAGGTAAAGTATATTTTCTCTTAATTATTACGTAGTTTAAATTATGATAGTCCACACATAACTGAAGTGAACCATCCACTTTCTTGGAAAAGATCACAGATGATTCCCAAGGAGAAACACTATAGAGAATTAAACCTTTCTCTGAAATGTCATCCAACTGAATCTTTTACTCTTTTAGCTCTGTTGGTACCAAAGGAAAAGAAGGCATTGATATCAGTTGTGTACCTAGAACTAGTTCAATTGTAAACTCTACCTCTCTCTCTGGATAAAGACCATAGAAATCGTATGGGAATACATAAGGTAAATCTTGAACAACAACTGGAAGTTCCTCAATAGAAGAAACATCATCGGGCTCAAATGCATCAGTAACCAACAAAATTATGAGATCTGGGAAGGAAATTCTGGCATGACCAAATCTCGAGTCCCAATCTCCTTGAAACAGATGAGAGCTATCATCGGTAGTAAGAAACGAAACACACCGATGATAACAATCAACCTCATCTCGATGAGCGACAAGAAAATCCATACAGACGATGATGTCAAACAGATCCAGATCAAGATTTAGAAAATCCTAGACCGACTCTGTATCGGTTACCATTAATGAACAATAAGGACACTGAAAATATTTCTCTTTCCTCTTTCCAATGGGTGTCGCTAACACCATTGTAAAATTAATAAGTTTTATTAGAAGTTTAAGCGCATCAAAAAAGAATGTAGATATGAACGAGTGGGAGGAAATAGTATCAAACAAAGAAATCACTATTGAATATACAATAAGAAGCATACCTATCATTGTTGTTGTACTTACATCAACTTCTATTGGAAACTCATCTAATGCATGTAAATGATTTATTCCTAAGGCCTGTAGCTAGAACCATGTAGTCTATAAATATTATGACTGCATCGCAGTAGCCTTTGGATCAAACAAACCCTGACCATAACAAGGCGTATTAATAACTTGACTGAAATGTTGTAAGTGACTAACATGTCCATAGCCATTTCATGTCTTCATAGGCATATGACAATAATTTCTAGTGTGACCTCCCTTTACAAACTAATAGAAAGTTAGAGGCACACTTTTGGCTATAACGGATGGTGCATAGAAGGCTCGCTACTAAGATCTGCCTCCACCACTTCTGCGACGATTCTTTCACTTCCTCTTCTTCCCATGAAGACCACTAAATATGTCGCTAGATGGAAGAGAAGAGGTGTTAATGCCAACCTTTCCTACCATGTTCATTTCTACCATTATGGATCTATCTACCATCTATGCATAGGTAGAAAGATTCAATATAAGCACTTGTGATCTAATATCCGGTCGCAGTCCATGCAGGTATTTATGAGCCTTTAGCTAGTCATTATTTACCACATCTGGAGAAAAATAAACAATCTTGGTAAATTGGTTGGTGTATGCCGACACAGAATTATCTCCCTATTGAAAATAGAAGAACTCCAAAGACATTTACAGCAGTAGTGAATCTAGAAAAAACTGTAGAAAGAACATGGTTTTGAAACCCTTCCAATCTAAGCCCACATGTATATCTACTTGAACCATAGAATCCCACCAATACTTGCCAAAGCCCTCAATTTTTAATGTTTCATACTTCACCCTGATATTCTTAGGTTTCTCCAGAAAGTCGAATATTTTATCGATATTGTCCATCCAATCCTATTTCTCTTTAGGTTCATTCATTCCTTTAAAGGATGCTGGATTATCACGCAAGAACTCTCTTGACTGATCTCTCTCTCCTCTAGCTCTTGGATGTTCCTCAACAATAGTGTTATGAACTCATGGAACATCCTAATCGACAACACAAACTACTCATATGATATTCTCAATGATATTCTGATCCATAGTTGGCTTCCCTTGAGGATCATCAGTTGCACCCTCCTGGGAATCTTGGGGAAGATGTCTCAAAGGCATACTGCTGCACACCAAAACATAATAACGATCATACAATAGAAAAAATCACAATTCAAACTAGAACACCCATAAGAAAAAAAAATTAAAACAAAAAACCAATACTAGAAACACATATCCCAACATCCCATGGAAACTTGAGTCTCGTTGTGATAAGATCTTGATAGGCACTTATCGTAACATACCTCTCAAGTCCCGAAAAACCTATATTCAGTCTAATAGATGTCCCAAGACATGGAATCTTGAGAAAAGACCTCCTCTGATACAAAACTTTAACAAACCATCCTAGGTTACCCTCAAACCCGGCACCCGACCCAATCTATCACATACTCGAAGGTCATTCTCAATCCCCACAGGCTGGCGACAAGCACCTGGGAATTGAACTATAAAACTGAGGGAACGATTTCACCCAACCTAAACAAACACATGGCATACATATAAAAAGAAAGAGTGAAACAAAGGAATACTGAGAAATATATATTCCATAACTGTAGGAAAATAGCAGAAATAAAACTACTACAACAATATATAAAACTCCAAAAGAAAAGTCCAACAATATGTAAAGGACTAAACTAAGAAATAATCAAACCAATAGTGTGGAAAAACTTCTACCATATCACCACCAGCTACCCAACCAGATGACATGACCCTTGCCACCTCATTGTGTCATCTTACCTTTCCCTTCACTGGAATACAAACAAAGGTCTACATGACACTGAAGAGGTGCACAGTGTGTGAGCTAATAAGCTCAGTAGGATCCCACCCAGGTGTTCCATAACTAGTATCTGGATAACAATTCATGTATGCAAATTTTAAAATAAAACATGGCATGATAAGTAGTGAAGTAGTTTTATAGAAAACATGGTAAACATTTCCATTTTTCCACAATTCTAAAAAAAATCAGGTATAACAGTTTCAAAGCATATTTTTCGATATTACTTTCCATAAGCATAAACATATATATAAGGTATAAATTAAAAATCGAAGCAATAAAAAATAGAATCATAGGTATCATAACACCAAGGAATACTAAAAGACCGGGTTTTAGACTACTCATACTACAATAATCAAGTGTATAAATCTGATCCTAGAACAACGATCCTAGTAATCAGAAAACTACCCCATGAGTAAACCCACAAAAATTTCAATATCAGTCCACTAGAACAACAAGCCTAGGAAAACGACGAAATCCCCAAGAAAAAAATCCTTGATAATCACAAAAAAAATAGAAAATTTTCTCAAGATAAACCTTCCACCTAAGTACCCAAGGTAACCCATGTACTCAATTTCACAAACCAATTTCAATGCTTTGAAAACTATTTCACAATCCATTTATCAAAATCTAGAAAAACTCCATTTATATTTCAAAATTATTTTTCAACACACACAAAAAATTATTCCAATTTAGTAAAAAAAATTATAAAGCAATATCAATCAATCTCATTATCATAGGCTAGATAAAGAAACACTTACCTCAAATTTCAGGTTGCACACGCCCACAATAGGATTAAAAAATAAAGAAACCCAAAACCACCAATGAAGTCCCTATAATCAAATCTACATCAAGATTGATTCAATTTAGAATACAAGGGGTCAGAGGATAGAAGAAAACAATATTACCTCAAGAACAGACATCTGCCATACCATAACTAATGAAGGAAAATGCCTCTATAAAGAGATCTCCCAATGGATCTAGAAGAAGACAAAAAAAATAATCCAACTTAGATCAGAGGATCCAATAACGCAGGGCTAGAGTATTATCATGATAAATCACAAGGAATAATTGGAAATAACACTTACTCGGAGAGATGAACCATATGTGAAAATAAGATCCAAAGCTGATTAGATCTATCTAGAAGGTGAGGTGCCTTTGAAAATCACCTAGGAGCAGCCTAGGGTCGAGAGGAAAAAAGTCTGGGAAGAGAGGGTCAAGTGAAAAGGACAAATGTGTGACTTTAAGTAGGTACAGTCTGAGTAACGATGTGTACCCCTTAATCATGGTGTGTAGTCTATTCTAGATAAATTACACTGAAAAAAACTCATCACCTCGAGTTAAAAACTGCTATTTAACCCCTACATGATGTGTGCCTAAGGTACACGATGTGTACCTACTCATAGTGTGATATACCCATTCACAACTTGGATCCAGAAACCATTACATGATGTGTCCCTCTAGTACATGGTGTGTACCTCCAGTATATAGCATGTACTTCCAGTACACGGGGTGTACCTGCTCTACAGCCTGTTAAAAATCCATAAAACATCTTCTAAGGAAATTTAACCAAAATGAAACTTATAAAAATGGAAAAACTTACCGGATCAAGGTAACGGTATGTTACACGTGTCTACTAAATTTCTATAACCCACTTGAAAATAGTGAGTGGAAGAGAGGTAGAGTCCATAAATCATGATCTTTTCATAAAACTTGTGAACATGTACTAGTGAAGTGGTGGTTAATTGGAATATTAACACATCATTGATATTTAAAAGACTAGTCATGGATGTTTTCAACACTAATAGGGGAGATTTAATGTTGGTGAATTTTTAATCCAATTTATATTTGTATCCCTTTTCTTTTTACATTATACACTTATTAAGGTGGATGGTTCTCTCATTCTCTTTTCATCACCTTTATTTTCACATCCAAACCCACACATAAAGAAGATAGTGATTTATAAGGTTCACATTTCAATGATAAAGGCTAATCCTTGGATAGAATGTGAAAAACCCATGATTAAATGATCCACTAGTAATAAAATTGTGTGTTATAAGTGACAAGGGACCATCCTTGAAACTCATGCTTTTACAACTCATATTAGTGCTTCGGTGCATCCAACACACAAGTGCATCCCACACTATATAATGAATATCCTTTGTTTCAATGATCTTATCTCCTTAAATTACCTATATAGAAGCATAAAAGTAACTTCCTATTCTTTTTTATTCACAATATTTATCACTATAACAACCTAATATTTATAATCCTTTAAATTGATATTATCTTCAATAACCTGTTTCACACACAAAATTGATCACACATAATACCAAACTAAAATGATTCACAACATATTAGATAATTATTGTTATGAAAAATATAAGAATAGTAAAAACTATAGTAAATAAAAAGACAATAATCAACTTAAAATCCTTATATTTATAAGATAAATAATTGAAATTAAAAAAGATTTATTTTTTAAAATAAATTATTTTTTAAAAATATTTATCAATTTACTCTAATAAATTAAATTCAAAAATTTTAAAATATTATAATAATAATATATGATATTTCAATATTTTTACTTATATATTAATATTTTTTAAATTATTTATTTGTATTAAATAATATTAAAGAAATTAATGATTAAAAAGGACATAAAATGGTTTTTATTTATATCATGTATTTCATTTAAAAAACCAAATATATAAATTCATAAATTTGATTTGATAAAAAAAACTTCATTTACGTATTTATAATTTCAAAATTACCATAGGTTTAATTTTTAATTTTTTTCTAAAATAATTTATTTTTAGGTGGATAGTGAAAAAATTCTAATTTTTCTAATATTTTTATTGTTAGTGATCCCAAAGGATTGAGTTGGGTTTCTTGACAATAATTGTTGTATTTTTTGAAAAGAGGATTATTTAAAATAATGAGAATGAATTTAATTAGAATAATAAGTTCAATATGATGCTTTTATAATTTTCAGCAATAAGGTTTAATGCATATTGATTGAAATTTTTTGCAAGGCATATTAAAGGTTGTTTTGTTGGAATTAATCGCCAAACAAATAGAATGGTATCTAGTCTAAATTAGTAAGTTTAAAGGTATTATACAAGGAGCCTAAATGGTTAATATAAGGACAAAATAAGGTTTAAGGAATCTTAGATAAGATAAAGGAGGTACATGACTTAACTCAAGGCATGGTGTGTTGAAGTTTCCTAACATGAGAAATACCACACCCTGGTCAGTGGGAATGGTGGAAGTGAAAGAGGTTCTAGGTGTGGAAATACCCATTGCATTGGGTGTGTTGAGAAGGCAAATCACAAGATGAGCATCTGGAAAGGGACCACGTTGTAGTGGTCTCATGGTGGAGTTACAGGGAACCTATGAGAAATGGAAAAGGATAATATGGTTTTGGGGAATTCCATTGTCATAGTGATGTACTATTTTATAACTTTTAGTTAAAAGGAGGCTAACATGGAATGGACCACTCTATAGAGTTAGGCATGGTGGTATGAGAAGATTTATTTGTAACATGGGGATGCCAAAAATGGGAATGTTGGTGTTCAAAGGAGAACATGGTCATTAAGATCAGAATCAATCCAAAATGTCTAGAAGTGGGATACCACACATATGGTTTTTGTTTTTTTTAGAAAAAAAACCAAGTATTTTGAACCGGGACATGTTGTAGGGAATGTCAATTCATAAAACATAGGTTTTAGAATAAATTATTCATGGTATTCATGAGATTATTTTTCAATTATTCAATAATCATGGGAAATGTTTTTTCCATGATCCAAGTAGTTTTTAAGGTTCAATGTTGTGGTTTAAAAGATGGATTAAAGGGTATTTAAATCTCATTTAAATCCATGCTCTAAGAGAATTTTTATTCTAGGTTTCTAGGTTCATTGGATATGTATCTAATTTGGAGATCCAAAATTAATAGAGATCATGGAAAATAATAGAGGATCTATAGAGGATTTTTGGGTGGTTTTATTATCCCATAATGATGCTAATAGGTGTCTAGGTGATTGGGTGCATGGCCTCCCTATTTGAAAAAGGGGGGATAAACTGGTAGTGGATGAGAGAGAGCCTGAGCTTATATTGAATATCTAAATATCTATATGGAATTGAGAATATTTCATTACGATGGGGTCAAATATTGGAGAATTTGAAACTATTGAATATTCTTCCAAGAGAAGTTTGATTATTATGCTTGGAGAAAAGTTTATGTTATTCCAGACCTTATTTCGGAACGTGTATCTATCAGAATCCTGGAAAAATATCACATCATGATTTGATTCTCCTCCTCAGAAGATCTAATCACTGTGTGGCTTGGGGATCCTTGATCTTGCACTAGATATCACCTTCATCTAATGAAATGGTCTTTCAATATTCACATGAATCGAGACACCCCAACAACGGATTTGTGGGTATGCTTTCTTGAGCTTCCCCTCCCCTTTCATAACCCTTCTATCTTCTGAATGCTTAGGAACTTGGTTGGACTTTTTCTCTGTTCAGATTCAAGGAACAGTTCATTATGCCACCCGATCTCTCCACACATATGTGTTGAATTATATGTGTCAAGAACCCCAGTTGAATGGATTTGGATTTTGGTAGTAGAGGAATTTGTTTGGAAGAAACTGGTTGTGTTTGAGTCATGAACTCACTTCTATTCATTGTGTCTCCACCTTGGGCACCTGTCCTATTTTTTCGGCATGGAGGGAAGAAATTCCAAGGGGGTTACGGTGCCGGTGACCCTCTCCCATGCAAGGATGGGATCGTGGATGGGTCTGGGGCTAATGAAGGTGGTCCAAAATTATGGGTTGATCGCACTTCCTCTCCTTCTTTCGTGCTCCTATGTGAGGAAGCTTCTTCTCCACGGAAGTCATCTCTATTTTCTTAGGATAACCCAAGAGTCACTGATATTCTCCATCGGCTGAAATGATATTTGTTCATGGCGTGCTCTTTTGAGTATATTTTTGTGCCACCATGTGATAGTGGGGTTTGTGTAGGACTAGACCAAGAAGGGGTTGGGAGGGCCGAAAGGGAGGTCCGCTTGGATACTTCTCAGGCATTGCATATGGCTCCACTAAATCCATCCTATGATAATTCAGTGAATGAGGCTATCTATGTGGATGAGTACACTAGTACGTATTCCCATTGTGTGGTTCTGGAGGAAACCTTAAGGCATTTCTAATTCATGGGTAGAGGCTTTGTCCAAACAGGAGCTCCAGACAATTTACAACAGGTCTCGCAAGATATAATGTCTTATACTAAGAAGGTTAATTTCGAAGGACCGATTTTGAATTATCTAAACTATTTTTTAGTTTTAGGAGAATAGGATGGCCATATTAGTGGAGATATTAAATAGGTGGAGGTCATCCATAGTGAGGATCCCTCGATGGAATGGGGTTTCTCTCAAGAGGACATGGATGATGCTTTGGAACCCACTGAGCCCAAGGAACTGGTCATTGAGGAGAAATTTCTTAGATCCTCTTTGTGGAAGTTAAAGAACACTATTGTAGATTATTACAGATTTATTATGAAAAATGGGAGGGTGTATCCTAGGAGAGATTACTCCAACCTTCATATTCCTCTTGTTACTAGCTCTGTAAGTAAGGGTAAGCTGCCTCCAAAGGCTCCTACAAATGCAGGCATCATCCCCTTGAGAAAGTGAAATGGTGACAAGCATGAGGCATCTCACACCTCCATCTACCCCATGTATGTATGATGCAAGTCTTCTAGTATATGTGTCCCCTCAAGTGATAAGGTAATGGGGGATTTAGGACTACATCGTGAGACTGGCTCCAATTAAGAAATGGTAGATGAAGCTCTGGATATTATGAAATTGAAGAATATGTGGGAGTTCCCACTTGAGGAGACATGGGAAGTTATCATCCATTCTACAGAAGAGATGTTGGAGAAATCGTGACCATTCAACGCCTCGATAGAGGATTGTGATAAGATGACGGAGAGAGCTCTTGAGGTGGAAACTAGCAAGATACAGACAGAGTGGATTTACAAACAATATCGTATTTTGGAAAGTGGGTTTAATGTATGGAATTTAAGCATAGAAGAGTTCATATATACATGGGACAAGTTATCTATTTGGTTAGACGACCTCATCAAAGATGATCTATATTTAGAGGTAAATGGACTTCTTTGGAAACTACTAAGTAATAATGCATCAAATAGGATTAAACTTGATTTCAATGGTTTGTCTGTCTCTTTTTATGTTTGATGCTATGGTTTTCTTTACGGACTTGGGTTCTCAATTTCCCTTAAAAGTGTTATAAATAAAAAAGTAATTTTCATGTCATTTCATGAAAAACATGTCATTTAATAAATAAATTGAACATGAATAATAATATGGCAGGAATACATGATGATGAAAATAATTCCATATAAATGATCACAGGATCTTGAAACTTATCCCTGGATATTATAACTAATTTAATAATCATATGGAAACCAATAAATAATCTCATAATGAGGGAATGCATAATATCAGACATCATGACAATACCATCAAGGCCTCATGCTAATAAATATTACATAAATGGGTAAGATATCATCCAAATACCGAGTCTAGTTTGTATTTTGAGACCTACCTATGCATCGAAGGGGCTATATAAGTCCCCACACATCACTTAATAAGTCCAATTAATTTGTCATATAAAAGGGGAGAAACATAATAATGTAAACATTCATATTGAAAAAATATTATACAAAATGTTAATAGTTTCTAAAATCAATAAACATATTTAATATAAACATTCATATTGGAAAATAGCATATGAAATTTTAATAATTTCCCCAATCAATAAACATAATTGTAAACCATCCAGAGTAATATAGATAATGGTATCAAAATAGTACATCCCTAGTCAGACTAATCATAACCATAAAAAGAAATAATAAAAATTGTATTATCACAACATATTCCTAATTGATCATAAAAATTAGGGTTGTTTTCATTTATGAATATAAATACCATAAAATTAAATTAGAATATTCTTGAGGAAAATATCATTTTCAATTTGAAAATAACTTCTCAAAACTAAGAAATTCCAAAAATGTTAGGAAAAAAATTTATTTAAAAAAGAACCTGGGTAAACTTTTAAAGGAAACTTCAAAACAATGAGTGGTCATTATGGAGGGTAATTTTTTACATGTCTTATAAGTTTGAAAAAACATTTTTTTTACACAATTGTTAAAAGGTTAAAAATTACCTCATTCGAAAAATGATAGGCATTTCAAAAAAATTTAAAAACATCAAAAATGGATAAAAATTTATTTAATAAATCATTTTTAGGATGTTGAAAACATTTTTCAAATTATTTTTATAAATCATGGATATTGAATAAAAGGATTTTCGAATGAAGTGTGAAATAAAGTCATCTTTTCTTAAAAACATTTTCTCAATCATTTTAAGTAAAAAGGGAGGAAATTGTATTATTACTTTAAAATTTTATGAATAATCATAGGATAATAAAATTAATTAGTTTATTGATATATATTATAATATTTCATAATTTGAAACTCAATCATAAACAATCCTGATAAACTATGAGATTGTAATTGTAAAACCCTTACCACTTTAGTAACTTTTGAATATAGCCCCATGAAAAAAATAACATCAAATGAAACATAAAATATCATTAATATAAAAATATTCATGATATAAAATATCAAAGGGGTAGTATATACACCATAAAAAATAAATAAGTGGTGAATATAGAATATGTCCCATTGAATTAAAAGTGAGACGAGAAACCCTTACCTCAGGTCTGACATCCTCTGTATGGGTTTAAACCTCCTTTATAATAAATATAGATTTATTATAAATATATTATATAATCATAATCATTTAAATCATATCATATATCATTTACTTATAATTTTTTATCATTATTTTATTAAAAATTATTTATTAAAATCGTTATTCTGGATGATGACTACTTTTTTTCATATATATTTTGGTTTAGTGGTTTCATTACTTGTAATTTTATCATGGTTTAATCAAATAAAAAAATTTAAAATGATATAAATATCATATATATATATCCATTATATATTAATTTACATTAATCCATAAAATTTATAGATAGAAAAGTGAATTACATCGTTCATTGAGACGATAGGTTGTACGTAGGCAGGAACATTGTTTTTGTTTTTTGACAGATGGAATGAAAGAAATTTAAATAATAATTAACCTTAATATAATAATTATTATATAATATAAATCAAATATTTTCATCAATTCCATTCTTATTATTATCCATGTACAAATAAAATTAAAAATAAATCATGTTGCTTCATGGAGGCGGTAGCCCACACATATGCACGAGCGACGTTGTCATTTTCAAATGGATTAGAAGGTAATAATATATATATGATATTATAATTATAGAACTATAATTATTTCATAAATATCATATATATATATATATATTAAATCCATCATTATATGTAATTGTGTGAGGTGATGATAGAAAACATATTACATTGGTTCGTAGGGAGGTGGCACGCCTTACACATGATCGATGGTTTTATTTCCCATTTTATGGAAGATGATATTAATATAGGTTATTAAATTAAAACAATAACATATAATTATATGGGATATACTCCTGATGATATTTTATCATATTTTATGAATATTTGTATGAGGTATAAGAATAAATAAAACAAAGACACGTGGTAAAGAACTATACGTATTCTTAGGATAACCTATTTATGATTATACATAAATCCTTGATATATTGTTTTTATAGTAAAAAAATAAATTTAGGTCATGTGGATGTGTGTAATTAAGGTATTTGGGTTGGTATTTTTTGAACCAATTGGCTCTTGAAGTGTGGATAGGATAAGAGATGGGGTGTCCTTTTATAAGTGGGGCCAAAAGGCTCCAAAATAGATAATTAACAAACCTTATATGATATAATGTATAAATATGTCTAGAAAATAGTAATTTAATAATTTTTTAGGTTATTTTAACCCTCATATGTTTATTTTAACCCCTGGTAAACTCGTTTTAACCTTAATTGTGGTAAAATATTTTTACTGTTTTCACTATTCATTATGAATAAAAATTAAGTTGGAATTATTATATAATATAAATTTTTATGATTAAAAATAATGAATCCATTTTAACAAATTCAATTCTCATAATTGGAATAATTTTATTTAAAATAAAACCTATGGACGTGATGAAAAAATGGGTTTCAAAAGAAAATGTTTTCAAAATTATAAAAGTTTATATATAAAAATTGAGCATATAATTGATTTCAATGACCTAAATTGGATTATTTATATTATAATTTAACTAATTATACTTATAAAATACTTTAAAAACGAAATAAAATTTATAAAATCTTTAAATTAAAAGATAGTTTTTAATAAAAAATCAGTAGTTTTCACTATTCATTGAAAAATAATAATATTTTTCTAAAAATTATCAAAAATTACATCTCAGATAATTTTTACAAGTTGATTTAACTGAACTTCATTTTTTCAAATAAATTTTATAAAATTGGTAAAAATTAATTTTATCATAAGTGCGAAAAACACAATGAATCTCCTTTTAGAAAAAATATATTTTTTGAGGAAAAAGTTTATTTTTCTTTCAAATGATTTTTGTTTTTATTTATAATCAATTAATAACCAATGAATTTATTTATATATGTGTAAACTATATATTTTTCATAATTTATTTATTCCTATTAATACCCACCAATTTAACGGCTATGTTATAATGGTTATATTTAAATAATATATTTGACAGGTCGTTTAAGCTCGATGTTGCATGTTGTGTTTGATATCAAACACAATATTATTATTTTAAAATATTGAGGTGTTAAATAAAAGGTGGAATTCACAATATGTGAAGGATAAACCTAGCGGGACTATAATAGATCATTATTCTTGGTTAAATATTCATTCAACAATGTTGTGAAGAGACCTACATGTCTATAAAATGTGTGTGGATCCTTCCTAAAGTAGTGAGAAAAGGAGTAAGTGGTAATGAGTTGGTAGTTATCCTTAGGTGATAGTGAGTCAACCCTAAACCTTTTTAAGGTAGTGAGGCTAGGTAAGGGGTTAACTCACCCAAGACAATTGTAAGTGTAGTAACCCCTATAATAAGCAATGATCTCAATAAGAATTTTAGTGCATGTTACAACATCGATTAATGCTCCTTGGATATAGCCCAATGAGGGTGATCTTAGAAAATCCACTTGTCTCTATTTACTTTATGCATGAACACTAAAATAAGTCAACAAATCTAAATAAAATCTGGTAAATAATGGTTTAAGAGATATTTGAATCATATCAAATTATAATTAAAGAGAAATTAAAGTGACCCTCAATGTTTAGAGGATAATATCTATTTATGGGATTGATACATTAATGGTCAAAGTGCTTAAATTTGATAAGTCAAAAACACCATGATTCACCCCCTCTTAGGGTGATCTCACTATATCCCCTATTGTGGTACTAACAGTCACTTTCATGACTTAAAATTATTTTAAACACTTTTTATATAAAAAATATATATTTATAAACTAAAATAAATCATCTAAAAATACTGCATTCAATTTAGAAAACCCATGTTTAATGTTATGGAGACTTAAGTAATATTTTACTCTAAAAAATATTTGTATTTACTTACATTAAAAATTATTTTTCATCACTTATAGAAATTAAATATATCAAAATTAATTTCATATTTTTGATCAACATTGTCATATTTTTAAATATGACTAATATAATTTTTGGGAATAAAAGTATGATTAATAAGATTAAAGTTAGTGGCCTTGATAATACTAAAATTTTTATATTCAAAGAATTTTTTTATTAATGTTGTGTAATTTTATGTAATAAATTATAATGATATATTTTTCATAATTTATTTTATATTATTTTTTCACATATATACAAATATTTTATAACTCATTTAATTAGTAGTTAATGTTCTATAATATTAAGAACACTTAATGGTAAAAACAACATTTTTTCTAGAAAACCCTTTTTTATATATTAAATGTTATAATTTAAATTTTAATTTTTTTATATATAAATTTAATTATACTATATGGAAATAAATTTTGCTTTATAATATGAAAAAAAATTATAAGCATTACTTTATATTTTTAATAAAATATAAACTACGAGGATAAAAACGATTTACGAGCGTAAAAACCCAAAATGGTAAAATGTAAAAAAATGGTAGAAGGATTGAAATATCTTTATAATAAGTGGAAAAAATGGGTTCTGGAGGATTTATGGGTGTTATATCACCCTGAACGTTTTTATTTATCACTTTTGGAACCATTGACCCTTGAATAGTGTCATTCCATTGTTGAAAATTAATGGGTGTTCACAAAATTTTCCTTTTATTCACATCTAAAAGGGGTTCACTTCCATCCTATCAAAGTTACACAATACCTTAAAATTTTCCTTAAACCTATACCTAATTTTCCTCCCCTATAATTTCCTTTCATTTATTAAAACCCCTTTTTTCTACAAGTTATCCTACGCACTTCATTTTCAAGGATAATTTCAAGAGAAAGTTCAAGGTACCAAAGTGAGTATTAATTACTCCTTAACTTTTATTCCTAACCTTTATCTTCCAAACCTAACATAACCAAAATAATATAATGACCACAATATTATTATTATACTAAAGTGTTATTATATAAATTTAACATCTATTATTTATTCTATTCCATCCACTTATAGAAACAAAAGAATGTAAATCATCTGTTGTGCATACTGCCACCTCTATAAAGTAACATTTTTATTTTTTGCATATTGATTTTATTTATTTCTTGAAAATAATTAAAATATGATTCACTAACTTAAAAACATATATATAATATCACTGTTATTTTTTTATAATGATATTATACACATCCTTAACCATACTCACCCATTGAGATATATTGTGTTTATGTTTGGGGTTAGTTTAACCACCTTCTTAAATAATACTATAAAACTATATCATGGATGAATATAATAAATTAAATAAAAATTTTATTATAAGTTAATAATTAAATAATTATTTTCTAATTATTTTTGAAATCTTATATTAATTATTTAAATTATTATTAAAATATCATCTTTGATCGCTAAAATTACTAAAATAAGACAACAGTGGTTCAATTTTCAGGAAAAAATAAGAAAAAAACTATATAATAAATAAATATAATATAAATATAAATTTTCTATATTAACTTTATTATATATGAATAAGTTTCATATTAAATTATTAAATAAACTTAATTTTGTTATTCCATAAGTTAAGCGCATGTGCATAATGAATCAAGAATAAGGTACGGGCTTCTTGTCTCAAAATTTCCACCCATGAGACATATTTATTAATATGAACCATGTATTATTTCTAATTGTGTATCTAATACCTATTCAATATTTCATATCATTGTCCTATCATTTCTAATGGTATAAAATGTTTCATCATAAATCATCTGCTTCATGGGGTTTGACTTAAAGGTTTCTAAGGTTTTTAGGGGTTCTTATCTAAAATTTAATTTCATGAGACGTGTCTAATAATACACACCATTATTAATTTTATATGATGTATTAATTTCCATATTTATTTTAAGTAGGAAATATTATCTATTTCATAATAATTTAATTAACAACTCATCATCTTCCACTCAAACTCCTTTGATTCTTACATTGCCACCACTGTGAGGGTTTCATCACCAATATCATTTTTAAATAGAGATTTATTTTGAAAGATAATCCATTTGGGTAATTTTTATAAATTTATCTCTAAAAACCCTATGATTTTATTCTTCTCTTTTTATTATTTTTACTTCACTTATCTTCTTCCTATTTCAATCTCTCACTTGGAACATTATTTACCCGTTGTAAGGAAACTAACCCTACATTTTCTTTTCATCTAGTAACCTCTCTTTTTCTTTATCCATATTCATTGGATGATTTTAAAAATGTTCTTTTATATGAATTAATAATTTATTGATGAAACTTTATCCTACTTTAACTTATATAAAAGTTTCAAAGAAAGTTTTAAAATTTTCTGTATGGGATGTTTTCATGAAAGTGTGAAAAGAATACCTTTTTAATATTTTCTATGTAAATAAATATTTCTAAAAACTTTTTAGTTTCATATGAAACTTTATCTCTATATTTTCATAGTTTATAAAATAAATTATATCTATCACAGTTTAATAAAACATTTATTTTAAAAGGTTTTAAAAATATTATGGATATTTCTTATTTCCAAAGTTATTTTTCAAAAACTCCCAAATAGTGTGTTTCATCTAAGTCATTAGATGTTACATATATTATGCTTCATCTAGGACATTATTCAAAGTTTACCTTCCATCTTATTTATTTGGATGAATTATGTAATGTTATTTTCTATCAAATATATAATCCACCATTGCCTTTCTCTTTCCAAATCATCCTCTATTTTAGGCATGATATTTCTTCCAATACCTTTACTTTGTGTATACCTTGTTTTTTATTTATTTAATTTATGTTTTTCACCGAGATTCCAAACATTAATTTATTTGGAAAAATTATCAACTTGTCCATATACCTTTTATATATATGTGGTTTAGATTCCCTATACCTCATCATCATAATTGAAGGTTATTTACCTATAAAGTTATTTAAAATATTTGGATACCCATATTTTAAATGGGTTTATCTTTTTATTAAGAATGGTTTATTTAAGTGATTCATTTGAAAAGGATATGAAATTAATTTTCTTTCCAAGGATTATTTTTAATGTATTTAATTAAACTGATTTCTATTTCCAAGTGTTCTGTAAAGACCTGTAAAATTCAATGAAAATTTTTTCTTAATTTTCTTTGGGATTTTACAAGAACGTAGTTTTTGACGGCACCTGATTCCGAGGCCCGGTGTGCCTGGAATCATGTTCTGAAGTTTGGCTCGGGTACGTTCAGTGAATGAACGAGCGGGTTTTTTCTAACTTTTGAATCGGTGCTCAGAATCGAATTCCGAGGTCACTGATGGAACCGCAGCGCCGGTAATTGCTTAGAAACACATTTTTCGAAGTTGCGTTTTCACGAGAGGGGTTGATAAAAATTGTGGAAGTTAAAATAAAAATTTAACTACAATTTTTATTTTCTCTAAGTAGATTTAAGCTTTGGGTGGAAGTTGGGTAACTACCCAACCTCCCATGGAAGGTTATGAGGGTGGTGGGGCCCACACAAACCCCACCCCTTCACATTCCTTAACTCCCTCAACTCACAATTAAATTTGATAACTTAAGTTTTAATAACTTATGATATTAATGAAGTGAGTTTAATGTGAGTTTTTGAAATTCAAACTCATTTCAAGTTAATAAAATAAGTGTGGGCTTATTTTATTAAGGGTTGGATTTTCTTGTAGTGGAGTCTTTGGGAGAAAAGGCTAAGGAACTTGAGGAACTTATTCGTCTTCGATGAAGAACGCGAAGAACGCATCGATCACCGATGAAGAATGTCGAGTCCCCGGAAACCGACTACGCGACGCCGTATACCGCAACGCCGACGACGTCTTCTTTCGCGACGTCTCTTTCCACGATGGATAATCAGCGACGAATCCTCGTTCGACGAACCTCCGTTCAAGCTATGCTCGAGGTAGGGGTTTATGTGTTTTTATTTTCGTGTTTTACTCCCGTTCATTATCCACGTATATTTGGACCGCATGCTATCGTTTTACAGGAGGAGGCTAGACCGCACAAACACGGCTGCCCCCCTCCCTTATTTTTTTCTTGTTGTTGCGGTACGAAGGGAAGTCACGCGGTGTCGTCGCACCGCGCGGGGTCTTGCAGCAAGGAATACGCAGCGCCGTCGCGCCGCGCCGAGAAATTGAACCAAGTGGTGGCACCGTCGCGCCACGCCGGAGAACCGAAAAAGCACCGTGGCCGGTGTGGGGCCGCGGCGGAGGGGTGCGGCGCCGTCGTGCCGCACCGGATGAATGAAGGTCGTGGCCGGTACCGGGCCGCGGTGGAGCGTGGGAATCGGTGGCCGGAAATGGGCCGCTGGTGTCGGAGCAGGGAGGGGACCGGTCTTCGCCAGTCCTGTGGCGGCAGAAATCGACCAGCCAGGGCAGGCGGGCCGGACAAGGGAAAGCCGGGGGTTCAAACCCCCGGCCGGCCAGCTGAGCGTCCCCCATTAAGGGGGGCCGCGGTAACAAACCACGGGGGGAAGCGCCCCCCCCCCCCCCCCCCCCCCCCCCCCCCGCTATCTGAATAGCTCGGTCGTTCGTCCGAGCCACCTGGCGCCGCGCGCCGGGCCGCCGGGCCGACCGAGGGGGTCTCGGGCCGAGTCAGTCCGGGCCCGAAACCCCCGTTTTTGGACCTTTTTGGTCTTCTTCTTATAACTTAAGCTACAGGACTTTGATCGACGCACCGTCAATTGCGATGTGATCCTTGCATCGAGACGGTCGTTTCGGTATATTACACTTAAGGTTTCGGAGTACTTTGGGTTCGGCCGGGTTGGTTCGTTCACGAAACCGACCGGGCCCTCGGAGCGGAAACGCTCATAACTTGAGCTCCAGACGTCCGATTGACATGCCGTCAACTTTGTTGGATTCCTCTAAATGAGAAGGATATTTTGGCTTACTCATCCTGAGGTTTGGACACAGGTGGAGTATGGTCGGGTAGATTTTAACTCAAAAACCAATCGGGCCCCTAGGACGAAAAAGCCAATAACTCTCAGACTGGGCGTCCGATTGACGCGCCGTCTGCGACGTTGAGTTCCTATTCACGATACGGAAATTTTGGATATATCAACTCTAGACTATGAATCATTTTATGTATTAGCCCTCGGCTCGTGGAGCAAACCCTCCCGAACGAGATTTCTGTGTGCGGGAACCCTAGAGCTGGCTGCGACTGCGACGACAATGAAGACAGTACGAGAATCCTCTGTGGGTTCGGTAGTGACCACTACGGTACTTTTTGGGATACATAAACTCCGGACTACATGTCATTTGATGCATCGACCTCTTGGCTCATGGAGTGGACCCTCCCGGAATGAGCATGCTGTGTGCGGAAACCCTAGAGCCGGTTGAGACTTGACGACTGTTGATCGAACGACTCGGTGTGTTACGGATAGCCCAGTGGGAAGCGCTTGGTTGTAGCAGTAGACCCACGGTGGAGGAGCGCTTGGTTGTAGCGGCATACTCGCGGTACTCAACAGAGGGAGTACCTCTGGAGGCTATGAGGGGAAGCGCTTGGTTGTAGCGGCAGACCCACGACAGAGGAGCGCTTGGTTGTAGCAGCATTGGGGAGCACTTGATTGTAGCGGCAGACCCATGGTGGAGGAGTGCTTGGTTATAGTGGCTGACCCGTGGTACTCAACAGAAGGAGTACCTCTAGAGGCTATAAGGGGAAGCACTCGGTTATAGCGGTAGACCCATGGTGGGAAGCACTTGGTTGTAGCATCAGGCCCACAGTACTCGATAGGTGGAGTACTAAAGCAGTCCAAGGTTAGAGGGAAGTGCTTGGTTGTAGTGGCATACCCACTGTACTTGTTAGAGAAGGATTTTCCCAATAGCTATGGTTTCAACTTCATGATCGATCCCTTGTGGGTCATTGCGGGGGTTAGTACCTTTCGATCCATTGTGGGTCCGACGACTTAGATGAATCAGTGGTTATATCTGATCATCTCTATCGTCATACGAAGAAGTATACCTGTGTGAGCTGAAATCATGTTTTGCTTTCCTATGTGGATTGTGTTATGTTATCCTGTGTGGATTACGTTTTTCTTTCCTGTGTGGACTGGGTTATATTTGGGCTCGGATGTTGGAGCGTACTAGGATTGGTGACTTAGGTATATGTATGGGCATATACCTAAGCAGTGTCGAATGTTACTTCGTGATTGTATCCTTTCTCTGTGGATTATCCTTTGTGGATTCTGGGAGACCTTCGGGGGTATAGGGGTCCCTAATGAGTATCTTATACTCACCCCTGCATGGTCTATACCCACATTACATTGTGTTGGTTGCCGACGACGGACAGCACTGATCGTGGTTGAGGCTTGCGGAGCCGGACGGTTCCTGGAGATGGACCACTGGGCGGGACGTACTCGGAGCGGTCGGCTGGACCTGAGGAGCAGTGGAGGCTATCTGTACCCACCCTTCAGGTGGTACTTCTAGTGGACGGCTCGACGGTATGGCTCTACTTTAAAGTTTCTGTTTTCCCTTTCTATTTGTACTTTACTTTCAGTTTGGGTTTGTATACTGGCCTACTTACTTTTCCGCACTTACTGTTGTACTCAGTTTTTACTTAGTGTTTACTTATACTGCTTTCTTGCTCTGTGGTGTTTGTTACTTTCCAAAGGCAATTCCTTCCCTTTTTACCGGGAATTACGCCTTGGTGCTAGTCGCCAGCCCCTGGACTATGGAAGACGGGCTTGGGGTAGTCACGGCAAGGGCCCCGAGGACGGGTCGTGAAAAATTGGTATCAAAGGAGTTTGGTTCTACTGCAGAACTTGGGACTCTGATCTTTTTCTATGTCAAGAAATAGTGTTAAGCGTATTGGGTGTGGTTATCAGTTCGAGGAGTCCAGTGTTGGTGCGGCGGCCGACATATCCGTACACCAGGACCCTGACTTCTGATTTCCGACTTAATGCACGAAAACATTGATTGCATGTGTGTTTCAAGTTTTCTTTGTGATTACTTTGTGTCAACTCACCAGGTATACTGTTCTGGTCGTGGCGCACCTGTTTCCCTTTAAGGATGGCCCCACGACGGCAGCCAGCTAGGGTTCCGAGAGTTGAACGTGACGACAGCCCACCGAGCAACGAGGCCTCGGTACAGGGCCCTTTGACAGCTGAGGCACCGGCGGTACCTCTACCTGCCGAGCCACCAATGCTTCCAGCCCCATCCTCTGACAATGAACATCACCTTAGTTCACTACACGAGTTCCAGCGCCAGCGAACGCTCAGGTTCCGCGGGGAGATGGACCCTCAGGCAGCTGGTGACTGGCTGGAGGCAGTGGTACGTGTTTTCTGGTTAGTGAGGACACCAGCAGACCTCATGGTGATCCTCGCAGTGAGCCTACTGCACGCGGTAGCAGGCAGATGGTGGAGCTTGATGTTCCAATTTCACGATGAGGCATCTCTCCTCTGGACGGACTTTGAGAGCCTCTTCCACTCGGAGTTCGTCCCAGCCACCCTCTGTGCGGTGTGCATCCAGGAGCTTCTACAGCTGCGGCATGGCAGCATGACAGTATCCCAGTACGCGGCGAGGTTTACCGATCTCTCGCGTTATTCCAAGGACATGGTACGAGACCCATTCTTCAGGGCCCGAACCTTCGAGAAGGGGCTCAGGCGAGAGATAAGAGCTTCAGTTGTTTCTCACAGCATTCCGACAGAGACAGGAGTGTTGGAGCGAGCCCTCTTAGTGGAGAGTTTCCTTGCTGAGCAGTCTCCAGCAGCAGGACCCACCACTATCCGGCATGCGGAAGAGTCTTCTGCAGCAGGTAGTAGACAGATGATGCAGGGGTTCAAGAGGACTAGACCTACAGGTGGTCGACCGCGTGACACAGGATCATTTGTGTGAGGCACCCGGGGTGGGCATTGACTTACCATGAGCGGACAGTGTTACTCATGCGGCGGGGTTGGCCACATGGCTCGGGACTGTCCGACCCACCATACGGATGACCAGCAGATGAACGAACGACCTCCCAGGCAGAGGCAGAGGTTTGACCGAGGCGGACCACATGGAGCAGGAGACCGTGGCAGGGGAGTTGGCCATGCAGCTGGAGGTGGACGACGCTACGAGGTGTTTCCACCACCACCGCCAGGAGGTCCACCCCGACCACAGGGAGCTGGTGGACATGGAAGAGCTCATCTTCAGGCAGCTGAGGCCTACGATCATGGAGCTCCGGGAGCAGATGGACCGGAGCGGGACTAGCTCCAGACCTGGAGACTTTTTTTATGCTGCTTCTAGCATTGTTGATGCTTGTTTATAGATGTTTTGTGTCTTTGTACTTTGAGCTGTAGTAATAAAATACACCTTTCTTTTGGCATTTACCTTCATGTCCTCTCTTTGTGTTGTTACTAAGAGGTTCCGGTTTAAAAACTGTTGACTTGACCCTCACTTTGAGATACCTACTAGAGGAGACCCAGGGACCACACACTGATGCCGACAGTGTGACTCAACCCTTGGAGGAGAGAGTAACGGTTAGATCTCTTGGTAGCAGCGTTGAGGCCTTACGACGTTATCCTTGCTATGGGTTAGTATCATCCATGACGGGATTGACTGTATTAGGTGAAGAAAGTGGTTCATCCAGGGGATGAGACCGGATTTCTCTTCTCGGCAAAGAAGAAATCTCAGCAGCTCTTTTAGGACCAGAAAGGTCCAAGTCATCCAAGAGCGGATGAGGAAAGATCAGAACCGGAAAAATTCTTGTGATGACAAAAGGATGAGACCACTAGAGTTCAAGGTTGGCGACCACGTTTCCTTAAGGGTCGCACCTCGACGTGAGTTACGGGGATGTGGCCGAGGCGACAAGTTATCACTGAGGTTCAACAGACCTTTCTAGGTCCTCGGCAGCGTAGGCGAGGTGGTTTACCTCTTGACCCACCCACCTCAGTTGCACCAGGTGCATGACGTCTTCCACGTATCTCAGCTGAGGAGATACGTGCACGACCCGACGCATATCTTTGACCATGGGGAGCTAGACGTTGATGATGTGGAGACTTTTGCGGAGGTCCTGGTGGAGATCGAGGATCGACAGGAGAGGGTCCTACAAGGATGGCCGATTCCTCTAGTGTGCATCAGATGGGATCATGAGAATCTCCAGGAGAACACTTGGGAGCATGAGGCTCAGATGCGTGCTCAGTACCAACTTTTGTTTCCCTAGTTTTCGATATATCTTTACGGGGATGTAAAGCCCTGAGGTGGGAGTAATGTAAAGACCCGTAAAATTCAAGGAAAATTTTTTCTTAATTTTCTTTGGGATTTTACAAGAATGCAGTTTCTGACGTCACCTGATTCCGAGGCCCGGTGTGCCCGGAATCATTTTCCGAAGTTTGGCTTAGGTACGTTCAGTGAACGAATGAGTAGGTTTTTTATAACTTTTGAACCGGTGCTCAGAATCGAATTCTGGGGGCATCGATGGAACTGCAGCGCCGGTAATTTCTTAGAAACACCTTTTCCGAAGTTGTGTTTTCACGAGAGGGGTTGATAAAAATTGTGGCAGTTAAAATAAAAATTTAACTACAATTTTTATTTTCTCTAAGTGGATTTATGCTTTGGGTGGAAGTTGGGTAACTACCCAACCTCCCATGGAAGGTTATGAGGGTGGTGGGGCCCACACTAACCCCACCCCTTCACATTCCTTAACTCCCTTAACTCACAATTATATTTGATAACTTAAGTTTTAATAACTTATGATATTAATGAAGTGAGTTTAATGTGAGTTTTTGAAATTCAAACTCATGTCAAGTTAATAAAATAAGTGTGGGCTTATTTTATTAAGGGTTGGATTTTCTTGTAGTGGAGTCTTTGGGAGAAAAGGCTAAGGAACTTGAGGAACTTCTTTGTCTTTGACAAAGAACGCGAAGAACGCATCGATCTCCGACGAAGAACACCGAGTCCTCGAAAACCGACTACGCGACGTCGTATACCGTGACGCCGACGACGTCTTCTTTCACGACATCTCTTTCTGCGACGGATAATCCACGACGAATCCTCGTTCGACGAACCTCCGTTCAAGCTACGCTCGAGGTAGGGGTTTATGTGTTTTTCTTTTCGTGTTTTACTCCCGTTCATTATCCACGTATATTTGGACCGCATGCTATCGTTTTACAGGAGGAGGCCGGACCGTACAAACACGGCCGACCCCCCTCCCTTATTTTTTTCTTGTTGTTGCAGTACGAAGGGAAGTGACGCGGTGTCGTCGCACCGCACGGGATCTTGCGGCAAGGAATGCGCGGCGCCGTTGCGCCACGCCGAGAAATTGAACCAAGTCGCGGCGCCGTCGCGCCGCGCCAGAGAACCGCAAAAGAACCACGGCCGGTGCGGGTCCGTGGCGGAGGGGTGTGGCGTCGTCGCGCCGCACCGGATGAATGAAGGTCGCGACCGATACCGGGCCGCGGCGAAGCGTGGGAACCGATGGCCGGAAACGGGCTGCCGGTGTTGGAGCAGGGAGGGGATCGGCCGTAGCCAGTCCCGTGACGGTAGAAACCGGCCGGCCGGGGTGGGCCGGCCGGATAAGGGAAAGCCGGGGGTTCAAACCCCCGGCCGGCCAGCTGAGCGGCCCCCATTAAGGGGGGCTGCGGTTACAAACCGCGGGGGGCAGCCCCCCCCCCCCCCCCCCCCCGCTATCCGAACGGCTCGGCCGTTCGGCCGAGCCCCCTGGCGCCGCGCGCCGGGCCGCCGGGCCTCGCCCTGCCGGGCCGACCCAGGGGGTCTCGGGCCGGGTCGGTTCGGGCCCAAAACCCCCGTTTTCGGACCTTTTTGGTATTTTGTTCATAACTTGAGATATAAGCCTCCAATCGACGCACCGTCAGTTGCGATGAGATCCTTGGATCAAGACGGTCGTTTCAGTATATTACACTCAAGGTTTTGGAGTACTTTGGGTTCGTCCGGGTTGGTTCGTTCATGAAACCGACCGGGCCCTCGGAGCGGAAAAGCTCATAACTTGAGCTCCGGATGTCCGATTGACGTGCCTTCAACTTTGTTAAATTTATATAAATGAGACGGATCTTTTGGATTACTTCACCCGAGGTTTGGACACAAGTGGAGTACGGTCGGGTTGATTTTAACTCAAAAACCAACCGGGCCCCTGGGACGAAAAAGCCAATAACTCTCTGACCGGGCGTCCGATTGACGCGCCGTCTGCAACGTTGAGTTCATGTTCACGATACGGAACTTTTGGATATATCAACTCTATACTATGATTTAGTTGATGTATCAGCCCTCGGCTTATGGAGCGGACCCTCCCGAACGAGCTTACTGTGTGCGGGAACCCTAGAGTTGGCTGCGACTGCGACGACAATGAATACAGTACGAGAATCCTCTATGGGTTCGGTAGTGACCACTACGGTACTTTTTGGGATACATCAACTCCGTACTACATGTCAGTTGATGCATCGACCTCTTGGATTGTGGAGTGGACCCTCCCGGAATGAGCATGATGTGTGCGGAAACCCTAGAGCCGGTTGAGACTTGATGACTGCTGATCAAATGACTCGGTGTGTTACGGATAGCCCAGTGGGAAGCGCTTGGTTGTAGCAGCAGACCCACGGCGGAGGAGCGCTTGGTTGTAGCGGCAGACCCGCGGTACTCAACAGAAGGAGTACCTCTGGAGGCTATGATGGGGAGCGCTCGGTTGTAGCGGAAGACCCACGACGGAGGAGCGCTTGGTTGTAGAAGCACGGGGGAGCACTTAGTTGTAGCGGCAGACCCACGGCGGAGGAGCGCTTGGTTGTAGCGGCTGACCCGTGGTACTCAACAGAAGGAGTAACTCTAGAGGCTATGAGGGGAAGCACTTGGTTGTAGCGGCAGACCCATGGTGGGAAGCGCTTGGTTGTAGTAGCAGGCCCACAGTACTTGATAGGTGGAGTACTACAGCAGTCCAAGGTTAGAGGGAAGCACTTGGTTGTAGCGGCATACCCACTGTACTTGTTAGAGAAGGAGTTTCCCAATAGCTATGATTTCAACTTCATGATCTATCCCTTGTGGGTCATTGCGGGGGTTAGTACCTTTCAATCCTTTATGGGTCCGACGACTTAGATGAATCAGTGGTTATATCTGATCATCTCTATCGTCATATAAAGAAGTATACATGTGTGAGCTGAAATCTTGTTTTTATTTCCTATGTGGATTGTGTTGTGCTATACTGTGTGGATTATATTTTTCTTTCCTATGTGGACTGGGTTGTACTTGGGCTCGGATGTTGGAGCGTACTGGGATTGATGACTTAGGTATATGTATGGGCATATACCTAAGTAGTGTCGAATGTTACTTTTTGATTGTATCCTTTCTCTGTGGATTATACTTTTTGGATTCTGGGAGACCTTCGGGGGTCCCGGGGTCCCTACTGAGTAGATTATACTCACCCCTGCACGGGCTATGCCCGTACTACGTTGTGTTGGTTGCAGACGATGGACAGTGCTGATCGTGGTTGAGGCTTGCGGAGCAGGACGGTTCCTGGAGGTGGACCACTGGGCGGGACGTACTCGGAGTGGTCTGCTGGACCCGAGGAGCAGTGGAGGCTATATGTACCCACCCTTCAGGTGGGACTTCCAGTGGAAGGCTCGACGCTGCGGCTCTACTTTACAGTTGTTGTTTTCCCTTTCCAGTTGTACTTTACTTTCAGTTTGGGTTTGTATACTAGCCTACTTACTTTTCTGCACTTACTGTTGTACTCAGTTTTTACTTAGTGTTTACTTCTATTTCTTGATTTCTCTGTGGTGTTTGTTAATTTCCAAAGGAAATGCCTTCCCTTTTTACTAGGAATTACACCTTGGTGCTAGTCACCAGCCCTTGGCCTATGGAAGACGGGCTTGGGGTAGTCACGGCACCGGCCCCGAGGACGGGTCATGACATGTTCTTTGTGATATAATGAGTGATTGATTTCAAGTGGTAATCATAGGTATGTATGATAAAGAGTGGGATCCTATATCACCCTATAATAAATTTGTTAAGTATTTTTATCTCATGAGATAATTATGGTAATTGAATATAGAATGATCACTTTACTATGGGAATCAAGTAGTGATGCTTGTTATATTATGTTATGGGAATCAGGTGGTATAGCCTACTCCAAAATTTTATGGGAATCGGGTGGTGTATCTTAATCCACTATCTTGAAGGATAATGGGGTGTAACCTACTCCACTATGTTATGGGAATTAGGTGGTGCATCCTGCTCTACTATGTTATGTGAATCATATGGTGTAGCTTACTCCACTATGTTATATTTACATATACTCGTGTTTATTCCAAAGTCTTATGCCTATTCTTATGATGATTTTATGCCCTTATGGATCATGTTATTGACTCATGTTTCCATACTCTCTTGATTTATTTCCTATGTTATTCCATGTCATATTATGTGACTCATTTTTTATGATATGATCTTTATTAGGTATGATTTTCTTATGTATCTTGATTTTACCCATATGGTCATCTTAGGATCATTTATGATCTTTTATTTTCATAACTTATGTTTACCCTTACTAATCATATGATCTCACCACTTTCTTATATTTATATTTCCTAGGGTTATGAAGAAAAGTAATATTTATGATGTGTCTAAAAGATTATATTGAGTGGAGATTTTGTGGAAATTATTGAATACTTTTTATTGGTTAAGTAATTGTTTGTATAGTGGAAAAATTTCCTTTGGTTGAAATGACATGATTTTTTTAGTTAATCTTTTTTCCTAATTCTCTAAAAGTCTAAACCCAAAATGTCTTTAGAATGTATTTTAATGAAATATTTTTTTAAGTTATTTAATTGAGATGATCATGTTTCTGGGGTAGTGTAGTTGGTATCAAAGCAGGGTTTATATAAATTTATAAGTTTGGATATTAGTTGTGGATAATTAAAGGGTTATTAAGTTATATATTATCAAAATTTTAAAGTTATAGATAATGATTTAGTTCAGTTGAGAAATTATTAAACATTTTAGGGATTAATAAAAGATGTATTCTTTGAAAACCCTAGGGATATCTCTAAGGTATAAGTCTATGAGTGGGAAAATGTCCTGAAATTTTGGTGATGTTTTGAGTATATATTTTCCTATAAATTAAATCGCTATCTAAATATAATAAGTGGATACAAGCTCTAACATAGTTGTACTTAGGTTTAATAAACTTAAAAAGGTTATTTTGGGTCTTAACTCAACCATCACCTAGTGCATGACAATGATTCCTAACTACACACATAGTTTGACACTCCCAGGGTATGTGTTATAGTAAGTTCACATTCTCTTTAATAAAACATTATGAAGTATTTGAGTATGATGTAAACTAATTAGGTTAGAGAACCTAATAAGAAAATTACATTAGATAACTAATGATTGCATAGGGAGATTCATAGGTTAAACCAAAAGTATCATATATCAAAATATGAAGGTTTCATAAGGGAATACAACTTCATATTGATGTTTTCATATTCACATTTTCGATATCATCATAACATTATTTTTAGTATTTGGTTGAAAAAGGATCATAAAAATTGAATCTGAGAAAGGTATATATCTAGAAACCACTATTTCTTATAATCGAATAAGGGTGCATACTTAAAAGTTTTAAAATTTTATTATATGTATGTTATGATGTGAAAGGTGAGTTTATTAGTATTATCTAAGGTAGTCAGGTTTATACCTTAATATAAAATAAATCCTAATACTCTTATCTATTTTTATTAGTGAGTGATATTTATTAATGATATTCTGGTATATTCTAAAATTTATAAGGATTATGTGAAATATATAAATATTTTTTTTATTTGTTTCTCTTTAAAGGTTTGGAAACATATATTAAATAGTATCAATAACCTTGAATATTGATTTTATTACCAAGTTATATTTTTTATAATAACTATTGAAGAACGCATGATTGAGGTATGGAAAGATCTTAGGATTAATATATACTTGATTCTGAGGTAATAATGGGTTGATTTTTTTTGATAAAAGTGACTTTAATAGTATTGATATCCTTGAATTTGATTATTTATTTACTAAAAAAGTGATCCATGATATTTTTGGTGAAGTTTATCTCATTTTTTATTATATATATTGACTAGGATGTGGCTTTATAAACTAGTGGTTAATACATTTGATAATTAGATATAAGATTTAATTTTTAGAGGAACATATGATTTCATTATTTTTTAGTTTCTTTCAAATTAAAATGGTTTTGGGAGAGGTATATTTAATAGAATGTTTGATTGGGGTATATGCATACTTGAGTATATGATTGTATGAAAAATTAATGTTGTTTGAGGAAATATAAGTAATATAATATAGTCTAAGAGAGTAATATGGATTTCATATTAGAATTTATATCCCAAATTATGAATATATTAAGAATACACTCACCTACTTCCTTCCATAAGTAATAATTAAAAATTATGGGGTTGTAATTTATTTAAGGGGTTAGAATTTTATAACCTGAGATTTTGGATCCTTTAAATTAATATTATCTTCGATATCTTGTATTTCACATAATACCTAACACATGCAACACTAAACTAAAAATATTTTTGACATATTAAGTGATTATTATTAATAAACATATATGAATGATAAAACCACTAGTAAATAAATGGGTATTAATCAATTTAAAATTCTTATATTTAGAAGATAAATAATTAAAATTAAAAAGGATTGTTTTTTTCAAAAAAAACAATTACTGTGTAATTTACCCTAATAAATTAAATTCACTAATTTTAGAAAATTATTATAATAATAAATGATATTTAAATATATGAACTAATATGTTAACATTCTTTAAATTAGAGATAGGTATGAAATAATATTAAAAAACACTTAGTGTTCAAAAAGGAAATTTTCCAATAAAATTAGTCTTCATTTATATTTTTTATTTATATTTAAAAAACTAATTATAAAAATAAATTCATTTTTTAATTTAGAATGTCAAAATTAGCTTAGGGTTTTTTTGAGATTTTTATAAAATAATTGATTTTTAGGTGAATAGAAAAAAAATACTGATTTTTATAATACCATCACTTTTATGAATTAAAAGTATTTAAAACCCTTTTATATATATATAATTAAAATAAATTATTTAAAAATTTTATTTTTAATTTATAAAACTCATCTATAATGTTTTGAAAATGTAAGTAATATTCTACTCTAGAAACAATTTTTATTTGCTTATATTAAAAATTATTTTTCATCACTTATAGAAATTAAATATAAAAAAATGTATTTTATATTTTAGATAAACATTATTATATTATTTAATAAGGTCAATTTCATTTTTTGGCATAAAATTATGATTACTAATATTAAAGTTAGTGACCACGATAATGATAAAACTGTTATTTTCAAAGAATTGTTTATTAATGTTGAATAATGTTTTTATAATAAATCAAAATGATATGTTTTATATAATGAATCTATTGTGATGTTTTCAATTTTATTAAAATATTTTCATAGACATTTAATTTATAATTAATTTTTTATAAAATTAAGAACATTTAAATGTAAAAACAACATTTTTCTACAAAATATTTTTTCTGTATACGAAATGTTTTAATTTAAAATATAATTTTATCTTATATATAAATTTAATTAGACTATATGGAGCTTAAATTTAGTTTTATAACATTAAATTTTGGTTATAAGTCTCACTTTATTTTTTAATAAAATATAAACTACTAGGTTAAAACTAGTTACTGAAGTAAAAAACCAAAATGGAAAAATGTAAAACAAACATGTGGTAAAAGGCTTCGAACATGTTCAAAACATGTGTAAAAAGGGTTTTGGAGGATTTATAGACATTAACTCACCCCAATATTCATTTTTTCTCATGTTTGGAACCACTCGAATTTGAATAGTTTCATTCCATTAATGAAAAATAATGAGTGTTCATAAAAGTTCCATTTTCTTCACTTATAAAAAGTTTTCGCTTCCACACTCTCAAAGTTACACATTACATTAAAATTTTAATTGAACCTATAACCAATTTTCCTATACTATAATTCCATTTCATTTCCTAAATACCATGGTTAATATAACTTTTCCTAATCCCTTCTTTTCTAGGGTGATATTCAAGAGAAAGGTCAAGGTGCCAAAGTGAGTGTTACTTACTCTTTAACTTTGCTTATTCACATTGATCTTCCAAAAATACTAAAAAATGGTAATATAACGAACTAATTATTTTTATTATACATAATTTTTATTATATTAATGGAAAAATATTATTTATTCCCTTCCATCCACTTGATAAATAAAATAACATTAAACGTGCATTGTGCAGATTGCTGCCTCCATAAAGTAATGTTTTTCATTTTTCATACTGATTTTATTTCTTTATAAAAACCACATAAAATATGATTAAAATACTTAAAACATATATATAATATAATTATTCTTTTATTATAATGAAATTATAAACTTCTTTAACCATACTCACCCATCGAGATATAGCATGTTCATTTTTGGGGTTGGTTTAACCACCTACTTGAACGATGATATAAAACTCTATTATGGATTACTATGGGAACTTAAATAATAATTTTCTTATTATTTAATAATAAAATAATTATTTTTTTATGTTTATTTAAATGTTATATTAAGTTTTTAAATTATTTTTAAAATATCATCTTCGATCACTAAAATTACTAAAATAAGCTGGCACTAATTCAATTTTCAAGAAAACATAAGCAAAAATTATATAATAAATAAATAGAATATAATAATAAATAGTCTATATTAAATAAAATATATATTATTAAGTTATATAATATATTTTATTTTTAGTAAGTTAAGTTCATGCGTAGAATGGATCAGGAACAAGGTAAGGGTTTCTTGTCTCAAAACTTCCACCCTTGAGATATATTTATTAGTATGAGTCGTGTATTATTTAGAATATAGTATTTATTTTACATTTAATATTTAATATCATAATACTCTCATTATTCATGGTATATAATTTTTTATCTTAAATCATATGCCTCAAGGTGTTTTAACTTGAATGTTTCTTAGGTTCTAAGGGGTTTTTATCTTAATTTTAATTTGATGAGACATGTTTGATATTACACACAATTATTTATATTATATGGTTTATTATATTACCTATTTCTTTAAAGTGTGAAATATCTTCCATTTCATTTTAATTTAATGTCTATTTCATTATTTTCCACTCATTATTATTTGATTCTTACATTACCCATACTTTAAGGGTTTCGTCCACAATCTCATTTTAAAATTGAGATTTCTTTTGAAAGATAGTCCAAATAGGGAATTTGTATACTTTTATCTCTAAAAAACATATCAATTTATTCTTAACTAGTCATTATTTAGGTTTTAATTATATTCTACCAAATTCATTTTCCCCCTTGGATCATTATTTACTCATTATAAGTAAACTGACCGTACCCTTTCTTTTCGGTTAGAAAACTCTATTTTTCCATGTTGATATTTATTAAATACTTTTTTGAATGTCCTTTTCTATGAATAAATAATTTGTTAAGTCTTTTTTCTCATAATTTACATTATTTAATCATTTTAAAAAATTAAATTTTTTCCATATGGGTTGTTTTCATTAAAGTGTGAAAATAATCTCTTTTAACATTTTTTACATAAATAAATATTTTCACCACATTTGTCTTTCTATATGAAAATTTATCTATGAATTTTCATGGTTTATAAAAGAAATTATTTTACTCCTAGTTTTATAAAATATTTCTTTGAATTTTTTTAAAATATCTTTGATATTTCTTATTTCAAAGTGTTTTTTCTAAAACTCCAAAAAAATCATATAAAATGTTATATTTTGAAATATCATATTTTTGTTCAAGGAAATTCTTAAAATTTTAACATCCAGATTCTTTATTTGGATTTATTATGTGATTTTATTTTCTAATAAATATATGACCCATCACTATATTTATCTTTCCAAATCATCCTCTATTATAGGTATGATCTTTCTTCTAATTTCTTTTCTTTGTGAATACCCTGTTTTCTATTTATTTTATTGAAGGGTGTTCACCTAGATATCATACATAGATTGATTGGGGGAAATTATTAACTAAACTATATGTATTTTTTATCTATATAGTATAGATACTATATACCTCATCATCTCAATTGAAGGATATTTACCTACAAAGTTATTTGATATCTTTTTATACCCATTTAATTTATATGGTTTTATCTTATTATGGTTATGAATGATTTATTTATGTGATTCTATTTGAAATGGATATGAAACCCATTTTATTTTCATGGATTTTTTATGATGAGTTGAATGAAACCTATTTTTCTTTCCATGGATTATTTATGATATGATGGATGACTAATTTTAATTGAAACTCATAGGTGTGGATAATTAAAGGTGGGGTCTTATATTTCCATCTAATACATTGGTTAAGGATTTGTATCTCATGAGGTAATCATAGGAATTGAGTATGGAATGATCATTATGCTATAGTAATTAGGTAGTGATGCCTACTCCACTATGTTATTAGAATTAGGTGGTGTAGTCTACTCAACTATCTTATGAGAATTAGGCGGTGTAGTCTGCTCCACTAAGTTATGGGAATCAGGTGGTGTAGCATGATTTTCTTTGTTATGTTTACCTATGCTCTTTTTTACGCCAAATTATTATTCTTATTATTATAACAATGTTATTCTCTCATGGATCATGTTTATTAACTCATGTTTACACACTATCTTGATTTGTTTTTTATATCATTACATGCAGTATTCCATGACTCATGTTTTATGATTCAATATTTTTTCGGTATTATTTTCTTTTGTATCTTGATTTTACCCATAAGCTTATATTATGAACACTTATAATCTTTGATTATTATCTCTTATATTTACCCTTACCAAGAATCTAGTCTCACCCTTTTATTATGTTTACATTTCCCCATTTTATAAAGAAAATTAATACATATGATGTTACTAGAAGAGTATCTTATTTAGATACTTGTTTGGGAAATGTTGAATATTTTTTATGGGTTAAGAATTTGTTTATATAGTGGGGAAAATTTACATTAGTTTAAAATAAATGAGTTTTATTAGTTAATGTTTTATCATAATTCTCTAAAACTATAAATCTAAAAGCTATTGGGAATGTATTTTAATGAAATATTTGTTTTAAATTATGTAGTTGATATGTTCATGTCTATGGGGTTTCTGAACACACTTACTCACAACAATAAACACAATTGTTTCTTCTTCTTATTCTTCACTTGAATAGATGAAAGACTCTTATTCTATGTGAAAATAAGTACAAAAAACATTATTCTTCATCTCCCTTTCTATAAAAACTTACATAAAAAATTATCTTATATTCTTCCATTATCTTTCACTATCTGAAATACACTTCCTTTTTTATTTGAACTGATGTGCACAAAAATCCCTTCTTCTTCTTCTACCTCAGTTCATGATAGGTTGTACTGGATATCTTCTCTCTTCTTCTTCTTCTTCTTCTTCAGTCCATATGAATAGCACTGTAACACCCTCTTTCTTTTGTATTCATGTATTATATATTTTTGATATAGTATCTGTTCTTCTTCTCTTTTCTTGACATAGGGATGTTTCTTTTTAGAACAACAGTTTTTAACTTATTTTATACTTTTTCTTCAACCTAAAATATATATTTATATGAGTTGTATTAGTGTTAAATTATTTTTTATATTATTCTCAAATAATTCCCTGTATAGTGTGGATACTTAGTTTTTAATAACCAAGATTTTCAGTAATTCAAAACCCCTTTAATCATAGTTTTCATAGCTCCATGAATCTTGAATATTGACTCAATTTATTTCCACCATAGTTTGTAAATGTATTCATCCTTATCCTATTATAAATTCTTTTATAAATGTCAATTCATTTAAAATATTCCATGTATGATTGAAATTTTATGAATTTACAATTTTGGTTGTGGATCCATGATTTGAGGTGCAAGACTCTCATAAATCTTCTTCTTTTTATCTTAAAAATAGAGATGAATCACAATGAATATTATTTTAATATTTTCATTTAAGATATGCTTACATAGAAATGACTAGATCATGGATTAAAAAGAAGATTCATGATGCCTTTAATTTGAATTCATGTCAAGGAATCATCAGATTATGAAGTCTTCAAAGGTATTATAATCTAAAGTCATATGATACATCTTAAAAGATAGAAGATAAAAATACTTATGATCAAAGATATTAAATAAAATCAATATTTTATAATTTCATACGATCGTATTTTCCTTTTCCACTTTAAACCACGGGATATTATATGATTTATAATTTATTAGCATGTCATTTTGCCTCTCAAATAGTCATCATGGCCTTTACTATGATGAGGTATTCTTTATCTCTCTATTTTTCATTTCTATCTTATGGAAAAACCTCTATTTATTTGTATTATCTTCCACACCATCACTTTTTTCTTGATATTATTCACTCATTGTGAATCATAATGGTTTTTAAGGAAGTAAGATATGAATCCATTAAGATCGGCATAACTTCATCATCTAAATTAATTCTCTTTTCATCAGAAATAATTTCCAGAAACCTATTCATGCCTTTTTTAAAATCTACTCAATAGATAAACCATGAGGATTTACTGTAAGAAGCTACTATACTATCTTAATTTTGATTTTTTACATATACAAACTACCAAACATGATAATTAAATGCATTTCTCAGTAGGATAAACCATGAGGAAAACAAGTGACCGTGTAGAAAAACTGACAGTGTGAAGTGACTATATTAAGATGCCACATTGGATCAATAGTATAAACAAATTATCAATCATGAATATCGATTGTAGGAAGTAGACAAATCGATTATATCAATGGATCAACCATTCAAACAAATTATCGACCATGAATATTGATAGTCTTAGTCTAGTATTCTCTTATTTCTCATGATTTTACATGATGAAATTTACCATGTTCAAATACTTATTTTTCACAAAGGAGTCGAATTGAGGTTCTTTTAATCATGAAAAATCACAACCATAGATAAAGGTAGAATATGATTTATGCGGCAATGTTTCATCTAATCACATGGATTATGAAATGTCTTTATATTTTTTACATAGGTTCAATGAATTATTAAAACAGGATAACCCACATTGATTTTTAAATGGGATGGTAACTAGTTAATTATCCAAGCTACTCACTAATAGTGTTAATTAAATCTGATTAGGTGTTTGTGTTTTCCCTCAGTCTATCATTCCACTATGTACGTGTGAGGATAAGCACTAACACACTTATCAGACCTCATGCACTTGTACTAACACATGTGGGGGTTATTACTCTTCACCATGTCACTCTTGGTTAGTTGGATCACCTTTGATCTTAGTTGGGAAGTTACTCTGGGATATCCTAGTTGTTTGAATGTATATCTAGCCTTGAGCTGGCCAATTTTTTGGCTAACTACCTTATCATTTATTTTGTTAAAATAACTAGTACTAAAATTCCAAACATAGACCAAAACTTCCATCTTATTATTTTATTCTTCATCAATAATTCATCATTATCATCACCATCTTAAAGATATGGAATTTATATTGATAAATTCTCTATGGTGATTTAAACAACTTCAAAACCTAACTTCCAATATATGTCTTCCTTTCATTAAACACCTGACATACTTATTAGGATCTTATTCTAACTTCCATGATCTCCTACTTACTATAATTAATCTTCCTTCCATATTGAAATAAATTATAAATGATACTTAATATTCATTGATAATTAATAAAAAAATACAATATAAATAAAGTGAGATAAAAAATCTCCCCCTTTATATTTGTTGGACATTCCTTCTAAATGATATGTCAATATGTGATCCATTTCTTCTCTCCTTATTTCTTATTAATATTTCATTAAAATTTCTATCCACCTTATTGATAAGAAATAAAAAGTACTTGAAAATAATTATATTAATTTATAATTAAGAAATGTCTATTTGAATCTAAGTTTACTTGATCAATGTTCAGTGTAAAAAATATGAGAGTTTTATTTAGACAAAAAAATCATTAAAAATATAATATGATGCCAACTAAAACGAAACTACTTGAGAACCACATTCAAGGTTTTTTCAACTATTTTCAAGCTTTTAAAAGTGTTAAATATCAATATATATTAAAATATCTCATGTAATATATCAACCTAAATTTACTACACTCACTTCAATGCATAGTTTAAAAACATTAAATCCAAAAAAGGTTTTATCATTAGAAAATAGCCCTAAACTCTTATTCAACCTTAACTTATATGAAATATATTTAAAAATATACTCCTCATTAATTGTAGGATCTATTTTTTATTGTAACCAATGGTGATAGATTAAAAAATCATACCTCTTTAATGACATTATTTTGATCACATTCCAGAATATTATATTTTTATGAAGGAATAAATTTTGAATCTTATTTAATTATTCTCCACATATTTATCCCTCAAGGGGACACTACACATTCTATTCATTTAGATTTTTATCTTCAAAATATATATTTCAAGATGTTTTATGTTGATAATGCACAAAAATGTATCATATAAAGTAGTTATCCATTTTTACCACTTCTAAAACTTCATCAAGAAACATCCTCTTAAATACATTTTCATGAGAATTACAATTAATAAATCAATATAAGATGATATCTTATCTAATTTTAGTTATCCATTTGTGATAGAATATAATTCTTCTCATGTTATCCCACTGAAATCATGATTCACCTTCAATTACATTCATTATAATCACAAATACTACACATAAAGTTTAATAAAATATGGTTGTTCTTCTTTATCTTCAATTTGAATAGCAAGGTTGAGATAATTTTCTCAACCAAGTTTCTTTATTATCTCTAGTATTCATACTTGCACAATAAGTCTTCAAATATGATTTTTCTTTGGGTAGTATAGTACTCTTATCATTTTAAACTTCTTTGTATAAGGAACCTGAATTTTCACAATATTTCATGCTTAGTACAATCCATATTATTTTTAAGGCTTCCTCTTATATTGTAAGAATGTTTAGACATTATTTAGCATTGTGACCAGCTTCCTTGCATCTCCCATACAATTCTTATTTAAAACAAGGGTTATATTTAATTGAAAGCCTCTCATGAAATGTATCTTATTCATCTAAAGTATATTTTTTCTCTTTAGCGCTAGATTTTTTCTTATAATCCTTCCATATTTCTTGGTTTCTCTGAATCAATTGGACAAATTACTAAAATTTCTTTATGTATATTGAATTCCTTCTTAGGGTATCCACATGGAAACTTGTGGGTGATAATTTTCACATTATCCCTTTTATATGCAGTAGTCCTTTTAGAATTATAAAATTTTATACCTAAGGATATCTCACCTATATTCTTTGATATCTTCTTTAAAGAAGTCTGATTTGAGACTTTCTTAAGATTTTTTCCCAAAGATACTTATTTTTTATTTACCAATTTTTTTAGTATTATTTTTCCATTTTTTTACACATTCTTGGTAGATCATGAACCACTTCTCTAACTATCCCCATTTAAAACATCATAGATATTTCTAAGTCCTTCCAACCTATTTGAGGCTAATAGGTTTTTCTTATTTTGAATATGTTTTTTGTTTATAGGTTTTCTAACCCTTGAAATAGGCTTCCTCTAAACTTCAGGAATTAATGGTTTGTACTAGTAATACATTGAACAATTCTCAAATCTATTACAACACTGACATTTCCCAAAAAAACCTTGTTCTCACTTTCTCCATTTAATGCTGTCTATAATTTCCAGTAATATGAGAATGGATATTTTAGGCTATATCCATAAATTTATATGTTTTACTCATGAAATGATCCTTTATACATAATATTTTATCCACCCTTGACATGGTGGTAAGATTATTTCTATTTTTAATAACCCATAATTATATAAATTTAGTTTCAAAACAACATTGTCAATAAAAATAGATTTATACAAGTCACTAAATTTAAGTATGGTTGGTACCTTATTCATTGATATTTTTATAGATTGATCACAGGATAATCACATTATTGTTTTTACACTAAATGGAGGTACTTTAAAAAATGAATCCTTCTCTAAAGTTTGTGTGGAAGCATCAATATTTCCATAATTTTTTTGTTAATTCATGGATTAATTTTTTCTTATATTTTCAAATATAACCTCAAGTACAAGATTTCTCATATTGAAAATATTTATCTCATCTTCAATCACATTCATTTTGTCCTCACTTTTTATATTATTCTTTATAACTCCAACCATACATAATTTAGTCCTTCTTTATAAAAAAAAGTGTCAAGTTCCTTGATTTTCTTACCTTTAACCTCCAATTGTGCATTCTTTACATCAATGATGTTTTTCTAATTTTATTCAAGTGAATATATCTTATCTTTAAGGTCCTTCTTCATTACATCCTTCTCTTGAGTGTATTTAAACTGTTTAATTTCATATTTAGATCATTTCACTTCAAGATTCTCATTTATTAATTTAATGAATTCAATATTTTTAGAGAGGTTAACATGTGTTAGTACCTTTTTTATAGGACTTTATCCAAATTTTTTGACTCCTCTACAAGTTGAGTGATCTCTTCTAGCATGATTTCAAAAAATTCATAATAAAAATCGATTGTTTCTTTTGGAATATAATGAAAAATATATCTTAATGCATCAATTTATATTTCTTGATATCTTTTAGATAAATAATAATCACCACTGATGCTTGGATATTATTCTTGTGGATAGTTTAAGAAAGAATTTTCACATACCTTTGGATCACTAGAATCCTTTGATCCTATGGAGGTAAAAAGTCTATATATTTCCTTGATGGTGAGTTGAACCATCTTCTCTTTTCCTTAAATACAAGATCTATCTTCAATAGTATTATATTATAAACAAAATTAACTTTCTTCTTCTTATCATTAGAGGGATGCCTTCCTCAATATTCTCTTCTATTTATTTTTATTGTTGATAATGGTCTTGGTAGAAACTGAAATCTTATGTAAATACTTGGAATTTTCCATATAAATTTTTTAAAAATTATTTTGAATTATTATGAGTCTGCAGAAATTGACGGCATGTAATTACAAGTCCCAAAGAGCCCGAAATGTAATTTTGAACTTTATTAAGGTACGTTCAGTAAACGTGCGAGCAGTGATTTCTATCTTTGGAACCAGTGCTCAGATTAAAAATCTGAGGGCATCGTTGAATTTGCAGCGCTGGGATTTACTTAATCAAAGCTTAACTTCGACAGAAAAGGGTCGAACAAAAATGTTAATTTTTGCAATTTACAAAAAAATAATAAAATAACTCCATAAGTTGTTTTATTCTCTTTTCATCGTTGAGCAGTGGATGGCAGGACCGTGGTGTAACATCAGGCTTAAATGGGAGTCATTTAATGACATGACCCTTGGGTTGTGTAACCACGATGTTCATTGAATTAATGGAACATTAATTGCAGTTCATTAATGAACTGGATTAATAAAACACAACATGGGTGGCTCCTTTCATTCTATATAAATAAACCTATGGCATGGGTTTTGGGGATTTATGTGAGGAATCTCTAACGAAATGCCGACAGAAACTTACTCCAATGAAGAATGATGAACGAACGAACGCCGAAGAACATCTTTGAACGTGGACTCTTCTTCCTCATCTACAGCATCTTCCAATGAGTTTTAGGTAGGGGTTTTTCTTGATTTATTTCTAAGAGTTTATGAATTCATCTTCTCTTGATAATGTTTCAACTCTTCCCTTATTATAACGCTAACGAGGGGGTGTGGACCGAATAGAAAAAGGCTTGAACCCTTTGTTTTTCTTTGTTTGGTTGCGTTCTCCGTGGCTGACCGAGAAACAAGGTGGAAAGGCTAAACTGAGGGCCACGCCAGTTCGGGGCGGGGCGGGGCGGGCCGGGCAGGGTCGGGTCGGTTCGGGAAGGTTCGGGGTGGTTTGGGCCGGTTCGGGCCCGGCCGGGGTGGGCAAGGCCGGTTCGGTCTGGGCCGGGGCAAGTCGGGCTAAGTGGGGCCAGGTCGGCACGGGCTGGGCCGGATCGAGATGGGCCAGGATTGTTCGGGCCAAACCAGTAGGGGCTTGGACAGGATGGTTCGGGTCGGGCTTGCTCGGTGCGGGCTGGGTCGGGTCGGGCCAGGCCGGTTCGGGCCGGGACGGTTCAGGTCGGGCCGGTGTGGGCCAAGCTGGTTTGGGCCGGGTCGAGCCGAGTCAATCTTGGGCTGACCCAGACCAGGTCAACTAGGCCTATACTGGGTTGGGTTGGGTCGGTTCGACCGAGTTGGACCGGACCCGGACCCATTTAGGGCCCAGTTTCGCTTAAAATGGCATATCTCCTAAACAGGATGTCTGTTTGAAGAACCATCTATGGCACTAGAATCCTTAGGAAGAGACGGTCCTTTTGAGATACTCCGCTTCCATTTTTGAGAAAGTTGGATTATGGCCGGGCTTGATTGGACTCGAATCCAACCAGGCCTCAGCACTAAAATGCATATAACTTACAGACTGGGCATCTGATTGAAGCATCGTCTATGGAGTTGGAACCCTTATGTTATGGAGGTTCATTATGTTAATTATTAATAGGACTTCGTGGTGTTTTAGGTATGGACAATATCCTGAGGAGCAGTTTCTCGGAAACTCAAGCGTACCAAGTGCGGGATTCTTGTGGCTGGTTGTTAAGTGACATATGACCCTTTGTGGATCAGCATCAGAACGAACCTGTTTGGATCAGTAGTAGTGCGACCAAACAAGGACCAGTCTTAGAGCGGCCCATCGTGGATTAGCGACTTACGACTTTGTGTGGATCAATGACTTATAACCCTGTGTTGATCGATGACTTTTGACCCTGTGTGGATCAACAACTTTTGACCCTCTGTGGATCAGTAGTAGCGCAACCCAACGAGGAAAAGCCTTAGAGAGGCCCTTCTTGGATCAGCGACTTATTAACATGTGTGGATCGACGACTTATGACCCTGTGTAGATCACTGACTTATGACCCTGTGTGGATCGATGACAGAGCGACTTCTTCGTGGTTCAGCAATGGAATTTCTCAATGGAATAAGATGAATTAGCTTTGTGACTAATCATCATTATTCTCATTCTTTAAGCTATATACCCGGTTTAATCTGAGTATTTTAATTTTTACTTTGTGATTGAGATCATTCTCTGTGGTTTTTCCTTTGTGGAATTTTGAGAGACCTTTGGGGGTCTCAAGGTCCCTACTGGGTATTGTTATACTCACCCCTACATGGGCTTCACCCGCACCTTTTTGTGTCTGGTGCAGACGATGGTAAACTTTGACCAAGACTTGGGATCCAAGAATAGACGGTGTATAGAGGTGAACGGTTAGCGTGGAGAGCCACAGAGATGAGTTTTACCTACCCTTCAAGTAGTATCTTTGGAGGACGATCTCAGGATTTTTTCCCTTTTTTTGTACCTTCTTTCCAGTTGGGATTGTATACTAGCCCCTTTACTTTAAGTACTTACTTTTACACTTATTGATGGTTTTCATTTGTGGTTGTACATTTCTTCTTCCATTATTTTTTACTTGTGTGCAGTGTTCCCTATCTGTGTGTGTACATGTTTTGAGGCAATGTCTTCCCATTTTAGGGATAAGCCTTTCTTGTGCTAGTCGCTAACCCCTGGCCTATGAGAGGTGGGCTTGGGGGTAGTCACAGCACGGGCACTGGGGGACGGGTCCTAACATTTTATTAGATATATATATTTCTTTACCAAAACTTCACTCCATTATAAATAAGGAAAGAAAATCTAAATATTCAAAATGAACAACTTTCAGATAGTGATAATCCAATAAGAGGCCAATTTGGAATTGATACCAATTCAAATGAATGGTTAGGGATGTATTCCACATTAATAGGTGGATGGATTAGTGTTGTTGACTTTTTAATCCAATTTATATTTTTATTAAAAATATTTTTACCTATGTAACTTGTTAAGGTGAATGGTTCTCTCATTCTCTTTTCATCACCTTTGTTTTCATATCCAAATCCACGCATAAAAGATATGGTGATTTACAAGGTTCAACTTTAAATAATAAAGGATAATCCTTGGTGATAATGAGAAAACCCCATGATCAAAAATCACACTAGTAATAAAACAGTGAGCTACAAGTGATCGAGGTCTATCCTTGAAACTCTCACTTTTACATATTTTGATAGTGATTTGCTGCATCTAGAACACAAGTGAATCCCATAATATATAATGAATATTTTATTTTTCCTTGAACTTATCTCCTTCACCTACTTTTACAACAGAATGCAAGTACTTTCCTCTTTTATATACACAACATTGTAAACACTCATCACAAAATCAAACACGAGTGTTGTACGTTTTTATTATTCACCTTTATAGATGAAAGTCTCTTCTTTTATTCCAACTGATATACATAGAACCATTTTTATTCATCTTCCTTATCATGCAAACATATATGCATATCACTCCTCTTTTCTTCTCTTATATTACACTAGTTTCAAGACACTTACTTTACTATATGAATTTATGTGAATAGAACCCCATTTTTATTCTTATACTTCAGTATAGGACAATATACAATAGATCTCTTCCATTTTATTCTTATTATTCAATTCTTACAAACATCAATAGAATTACCTATTTCTTTGATACTCATGGACTATATATTTTTAATGTATTATCATTTTGTATTCTCTTTTATTAACAAATGGATGTTTCTTTTTAGAAAAACAATGTCAAACTTATCTAAAAAATTTTATATTACCAACAATATCTATTTATATGAGTTGTAGAAACATAGAATTCTTCTTTATCTTCTTCTATAATTACTCCCTAAACAATGGCAATACATAGTTTTGAATTACTAATACTTTCAATAATTTAAAACCCCTTAAAATATCAATTTAAAATATCCTTGAATCTCTCCTATGTACTTGGTTTATCTCTAATAAAGTTTAGAAATATATTCATCTTTCTATTATTCTAAATTATTTCATGAATATATCTTCATTTAAAACATCCCATGTATACAAAAAAATCATCAATTTATAATCACGGTTATGGAACCATGATTTTTAGTGTAATACGCTCATAAATCTTCTTCTCCCCATCTTCAAAACAAGACTAAATCATGAGGAATGTTATCATGATACTTTTTTTTAAGATCTTCTTACATATAAATGACTAAATCATGGCTTAAACCAAATCTTAATGATATATTGAATTTGAATACATGACAAAGTGTTATCATATTTAGATATTGTAATTCTTTAAATGAATTATAAACTGAATTCATATGATACATCTACAAAGAATTACAATATAATGGCATACACTAAAAGACATATGATCAAATTCATATGTTCTAAAGTCATAAAATCATATTTTCCTTTAACACTTTATCCCATGGATATTATATATTATAGAGTTTATTAGTATGTATTTTTCTCTTAGACAATCAACACAACCTTTACTATGATGTGGTATTATTTCTCTCACCATTTTTCATCTTTATCTTATGGTGTAGTCTCTATTTCTTCAACTTACCCTTAAAATCATCATCTTGGTTTGATTTTTTTCACTTAACATAAATCATAATGGTTTTTAACACATCATTATATGAATCCATTAAGATTGGTTAAACTACATCATCTGAATTACTTCACTCTTCATCAAAAATAATTACTATAAACCTCTTAATACCTTTACACAAATTAAATCAATGGATCTAATATGAGGATTGACTATAATAAATGATCATCATATCTCAGTCTGGATTGACTACATGTAAAAACTTCCAATAATTATGGTTAATCACATGTCTTAGTTAGATAAACAATGATTGAAATAAATGAACATGTGGATAGACTAATCGTGTGAATAGATCATATAAAGTTACCATATTGGATCGACTGTATGAACAAAGTATCAATCATGAAGATCAACTATGTAAATTAGATATATCAACTATATCAATGGATTGATTGTATGAACAAAGTATTGACTATAAAGATTAATAGTCTCAGTAAAGAATTATATTTCTTATCATGATCTCGAATGTTTGAACTTATCTCATTTGAATGTTCAGTTTGATAAAAGGAGTCATGTCGAAGTTATTCGACGAATACAGAAACCCTGCCATCACTGAAGGTAGAATATGATTAATGTGTCATGATTTTGTTTAGTCACACAGCTTATAAAATATCCATATATTTTTAATATAATAATAGTGACCATTTAAAACAACCCATCCCACATTAATTTTAAACTTGGAGTGCTACTTGTTAATTATACAAATTGTACCCCAAAATTGGTAATAAAATCTTCTAAGGTGTCAATTCTTGACTTTAATCTCTTATGTCACCCCTCGTGTGTGAGACTAAACATCAACATGCTTCTATAACCTCATGCACCTATGCTAGCCCACATGAGGGAAATTCATCTTCACTGTGTCACTCCTGATAGTTTTTATCACCATTGATATTGGTCAAGTAGTCTCTTTGGGATATCCTGGCTAATGAGGTGTTCAGTTGTCCTTGAGCTAGCCAATTTTTTGGTTAACTCCCATATCATTTCTTTTTCCAAAATATCTAACCCATAAATTCCAAACATAGAACAAAACTTATATCCTCTTATTTTATTCTTCATCAATACTTCGTCATTACTATCACCATCAAAAAGATATAGAATTTATCTTGATAAATTCTATGTGTGTATTTAAATGATGTCAAAACATGAATTTCAAGATATGTCTTCCTTTCTTTACTCACCTAACATAATTCTAAGTATCTTCTTCTAACTTCCAAGATATCCTTTCTAAAATTTATATTTATTCTATATTTACATCAATAATTATTAATACCTTAAATTAATTAAAAATCAATGAAAATAAATACAAAACACACAAAGTGGTATTAAAAGATATGTATTCCTTAGATGTATCCCATTATGGGTTAACTAAGTAAAATCATGAGTTAATGATATTTACTTTTTATGAATTATATTGTGTCTATAATATATATTTAAGATATATTTTCCAAAATTAATACAATATTAAATTTTTCTAAGATCATAAGAATTTTTCAAGACGCCCTAATTCCCCCTTAGGGTGTATAGTGAAATCATAGATTAAAAAATGTAGTATCAGATCCACGTGTTATTTCCTATATCTATTTATGGAAATCTATTATTATAGATAATATTGTTAATGTAAAGGTATATCCATTATTTTATGGTTGACACTATTATATTTAAAATAACTTAATGAGATCATATAACGACCCATACTTTACATACATTTTTAATACTTCAAAAATTGAAGCACACTTATTACAACATATGACAAAACCACAAAGGACCGTATAGGTATAGTGTCTTTAGAAACTGGGAAACATAAACAACTGGTTCATAAATCTTCTACAGTGTCTCCCATTTATTTCATCATATCTAGGGTCCTTTTTAGCATATTCTACTTAATATCCATCTTCCTGACCTGGGGAAAAGAAAACATAAAAGGGTGAGCTCAAATGCTCAGCAAGGGCAAATAAAGGAAATAAAAATCATATCATATCTTTTTGAAAATCAAAACCTGCAAAAGAGATCATAATATCTTAACATGGAATAAATCATAGAAGTGAAAATGAGATCCCCATAATCATAACATAAAACTTGAAACTTTGTGGCATGCACACATAATCATGGAAAATCATTTCTTGTTAGTCATGACTCATTGCCAAGACTATCTTAGTGGACAAATTCCCTTTCTGAACCGAGTTCACTCCTCATTTCAGTCCTGTTTCACTGAACCGAAATAACCTTCCGTTCCAGCCATGTCTATCTCATGAGATATAAATCTTTACCCAATGCATTGGAGGGAGATATAGGTCCCACCCATCTTATAATGAATCCTTTCTTATGTGTGCCACATAATCATAAAACATACATCATCGCATAACACATGTAACAAATATGGGATTCTTGAAACATCATGACATCATAAATCAATTCATGTAAGATAAAGGAATTCATAAAAATAATTCCATCACAACATGATCAAATCAATGTAATAATAGGGATAAAAACAGAACCCTTTATTTTCTTAGATGGAAAATAATTTTGATAAAACACTTGAACTCCATTCTTGAGGAAAATATCCTTTCTTCTTCAAAAACATTTTTTCCTTTCATAACATGTCATATAACTTTAAAATAAAAGAAGTTGATTAAAAATAAACTTGAAAACTTGTAACGGAAGCTTCTTGGAAATAATGTTTTAAAAATCCATTCATTCCGTATAAGTTAAAAAAACATTCTTTGTACTTTTGTCGGAAAAGTCAAAAAGTACCTCGTACGAAAAACGACAAAGGATTCCTTTCATACATATTACTAAAAACTCACCGAAGGGTAAAAATGGATTTAAACAATTGTAGGTGGATGGAAATAATATTACATATTGATGAAACATGGATGTGGATGATAAAATACACCCCAGTAAATACTTACGAATAAACAATCTCGGATAAAAATGAGATTGTGATATTTTCCCTTACCTTAGGTCCGATTTGATTTGTTCGTGTCCGAAGCTCCTGTATAATGGTTTAAATAATGTTATTGACTTATTCCAGAATCATACATATTGATATGATATCATATATGGTCATATTATTAGCTTCTTGTTAGTAATATTTCATTGTTACTTGTTACTCAGGTCTTTATAACTTTTTGTTCTTATGCGTGTTTTGTCGAATAAATTCTTATTCTTATCTTTAGGTTATAGATAATTCATTTCCAGAATGGTATTAGTGTAGTATATACCATATTCATTCATTCAATTCATTTATATAATCATTATGAAATGAAGATCATGTAGAACGAGTCGCATCACATCGTGGAGACGGTATTCCGTACGTACGCACAAGTGATGATATCGTTCCTATGATCGTGGAATTGTATTGGAGTATATATATATTATTTCAGTATCAATATTACTTTATAACAATCATATATAGTTACTCATTACACCATTATACCCATCCTTGTAAGGTGATGGTGGAAAATAGATTACACCACGGCGTGGAGACGGTATTCCGTACGTACGCACGCGCGGTGATTTCATTTTTCCGTAGGATGGATAGAAGGTGAATTAGGGTTGTTTCATATTTATAATAACATATCAGTATGTAAGTAATACTGATGTTATTACTTTATCATGAAACAACTAAAGAATAAGAAGTTGAAGAAGAAAGAAATTGAAAAGATCGGTAATGGATATTACCTCTTCTTTGGAACGCCTCTTTGAATCCTCCACTTAAGGAACTAAGATTGGTCTTTGGAGAAGACCAGGACCTCTAGGATTATTCTATGGAAGTGGAGAGGAGAAAATGGCAGGGGTTGGCCGAGCTTGAGTGCTCAATTTGGTGTGAGGGGGAGGGGGAGGAGGTGCCCTTTTATAAGGGAGGAGAGGGGCACCTTAGGAATATCTCAAAATATTATTTTATATTAGAGTCAAAATCGGTTTATAATGGTTCCAAAGGGTCTTATTTCGAAGCTAAAGTGGGGATGGGTCGAAATCCTATCAACCAATAGGATTTAGACAAGTTTAGGGTATTATTTTAACCTTATCAATTAGATTTAACTCTAAGTTAATTAATTTAACTTTTACCGTGTCTTTTTGTTTTCTTTCACTATATGGTTAATACACTTACTATAACATGCCAAACGAACCCCAAATTGTTTATTATTAATATAAATATCCTTATCTAAGTCATTTGGCCTAACCTTAGATTTTTAGGAATAAAATAACAATTAGTAATATAATATTTGATTTAAAAACTATTTTGAGTCAATTTTGACACTATTTGATATATGATTTTTGTGAAAGTCATAACAGAATTATATGTTCGAACCAAGTTGATTAAATCAACAATAATATATCATAGTAACCTAGAAAATTAGTGGAATTCATAAAAAGTCTCAGATTACATTTATTTTGGTGTTTATAACATCAATTATGTCAATATTTCATTAATAAGATAATTACTGTATCATCTTTGTGTCATAAATAAATTAAATTATTTGATGTCTAAAAATTACAAATAAAATATCATCATGTAGTAAATCTTTTTAGATTTCTAATTAATATTTACAATTTAATTTATCTTATGTATAAACCCATATTAAAAATGATTTACTTATTAAACTTTGATTTTAACTATTTTAACCCTTCTTTAAATAAATAAATAATAAATGTCCTAATCTAATCCAAGTGGGCCTAAATGGACATATTTTATTTCTAAGTTTGTTTTTGGTCGAATTACACTTGTCCAATAGAATTAGGACATGTGTTAGGGTAATATTAATATCATATTTACCCTTAGTTACCCTATTTACTATCAACCGCGGTAAAAAAAAGTAAAAAGTTATTATTCACCAAAAAATTATTTTCATCTCATTGAACCACATTTTAGTCCTTGATATTAACCGTGTCTCTCGGATTTTCGAAATTCCATTCACAGAAGCGGTAAAATTAAGTTTTATGCAAAATTCAGTTTTTTTAACCTACCACTTAGTGGTTTCACTATTCATCAAAAATTGAAAGTTTTCAGAAAAATACCAAAATTTCACCCTAGGCTAATTTCGATATTCTGAGTCCAAAAATGAAGTCCATTTTGAAAAATAAAATTTATAAAATTTCAAAAAGTGGTTATTACTATTCATAACGGCTAGTTTTAATAGCATATTGTGGTTTAGTGAAACTCGGTATTGCGTACGACGCAAGCTATCGAGGAAGGTCGCGATTGCGTGTAAAGCAAGCCAAGCAAGTGTTGTGTAGAAAAAGATTCCTTTGATGATTTATATAACATAAAAGTCTCGGGTGTTACATTCTACCCCCCTTAAAAAGAATTTCGCCCTCGAAATTCATCACTTTGTAACAAACAGATGAGGATACTTCTCCTTCATCATATCCTCAAGCTCCCATGTAGCTTCTTCAAGTTGGTGGTTCCTCCATAAAACTTTCACCAAGCGAGTGGTCTTGTTTCGTAGGACTTTTTCGCTACGATCCAGAATCTCTATCGGCTTTTCTTCATAAGAAAGATCTTGCTCCAGCGGTACAACTTCTGAGCTGAGTACATGTGAAGGATCTGGTATGTACTTTCTCAGGAGAGATACATGGAACACATCGTGAACTTGAGAGAGATTCGGTGGAAGCGCCAATCGGTAAGCTACCTTCCCAACACGATCCAGTATTTCGAAAGGACCGATATATCTAGGGCTCAACTTCCCCTTCTTTCCAAATCTCATAACCCTCTTCCAGGGAGATATTCGTAAGAACGCTTTATCACCCACTTCAAACTCTAGGTCTTTTCTTCGGTTGTCGGCATAACTTTTCTGTCGACTCTGAGCTGCTCTTATGTGTTGTTGAATAGATCTGACTTTTTCTGCCATTTCATCAACGAGATCAGGTCCTAACAGCTTTCTTTCCCCAACTTCATCCCAGCAAGTTGGAGTCCTGCATTTCTTTCCATAGAGAGCTTCATAAGGAGCCATCTGAATACTGGAGTGAAAGCTATTATTATAAGAAAATTCTACCAAAGGTAGGTGTTGATCCCAACCTCCTTTGAAATCCATAGAGCAAGCTCTCAACATATCTTCTAGGGTTTGAATTGTTCTCTCAGACTGACCGTCTGTCTGGGGATGATAAGCAGTGCTGAAACTCAACTCTGTATCCAGAGTATGCTGAAGACTTCGCCAGAACTTCGAGGTAAATCTCGGATCCCGATAATATATAATAGAAAGTGGTACTCCATGCAATCTTACCACTTCCTTTACATATATCCTGGCAAGCTGATCTAGAGAGAAATCCTCTCTAATAGCAATGAAGTGTGCAGACTTTGTAAGACGATCAACTATGACCCAGATAGCATTATTGCCTTTGGATGTTTTAGGAAGTCCTGTGACAAAGTCCATAGTGATGTTTTCCCATTTCCATTCGGGTATGGGTAATGGTTGTAACATCCCCTTAGACTTCTGTCTCTCAGCTTTAACTTGTTGACAAACCAAGCATTGAGAGACATATTCAGCAACATCTCTTTTCATGCCATCCCACCAGAAGTACTCTTTCAGGTCCCTATACATCTTCGTGCTTCCAGGATGAATAGAGAATGAAGAACTATGAGCCTCATCCAGCAGCTCCTTCTTTAATTCGGGGATGGGAGGAACACAAACCCGATTCCTGAACTTTATTATCCCATCACAATCAAGGTTGAATTCAGGAACATTTCTAACCTTCTTTTGTAACTCGACATCTTCTTTCTGTGCTTCTTTAATCTTCACATGTATAGATGGTTGAACATTCATTTGAGAAAGATAAGATTTTTCCCCTTGCAGTATAATTCTAAGATCCATCCTTTGTAAATCCATAAATATTGGATCTTTTGTGATCCTCATCATGGATAAACTAGCATGGTCTTGTCGACTTAATGCATCTGCCACCTTGTTTGCTTTCCCAGGGTGATAATGGATTGAGCAGTCATAATCCTTAATCAGCTCCAACCATCTTCTTTGACGCATATTCAACTCCTTTTGTGTGAAAATATACTTTAAACTTTTATGATCAGTATAAATATCACACCTTTCACCATAAAGGTAATGCCTCCAAATCTTTAATGCAAAGATTACCGCAGCCAACTCCAAATCATCTGTTGGGTAATTTTGCTCATGGATTTTCAACTGTCGTGAGGCATAAGCTATCACCATATCATTTTTCATAAGAACACACCCCAATCCCTTCTTGGATGCATCACTGTAGATCACAAACCTTTCTCCACTACAAGGCAGTGTGAGCACAGGTGCACTGGATAACCTTCTTTTCAACTCCTTGAAATTCTCTTCACATTCCTCTGTCCAGACAAACTTAACTCCTTTCCGAGTCAACTTGGTCAGTGGATTAGATAATCGTGAAAAATCTTTTACAAAACGTCGATAATATCCAGCCAAACCAAGAAAACTTCAGATCTCAGTTACTGTGGTTGGTCTCGACCATCTTTCGATAACCTCTATTTTTGATGGATCCACAGATATCCCCTCTTTTGAGATTATGTGACCCAAAAATGAAACTTTTTGAAGCCAAAATTCACACTTGGTAAATTTGGCATAAAGCTTCTCCTTTCTCAGGGTATTCAATATAATTCTCAAGTGATCTTCATGCTCTTCCTTGCTCTTTGAATAGACAAGAATATCGTCAATAAAGACTACCACAAAATTGATCAAGATAGTCTCTAAAGACTCTATTCATTAGATCCATGAAGATAGCAGGGGAATTAGTAAGACCAAATGGCATCACTATAAATTCATAGTGTCCATACCTTGTACGGAAAGCCGTCTTTGGTATATCCTCCCTTTTGACCCTTAATTGATGATACCCTGAACGAAGATCAATCTTGGAAAAGTATTGAGCTCCGCGTAGTTGGTCAAATAAGTCATCAATGCGTGGGAGAGGATATTTGTTCTTGATAGTGATCTTGTTAAGTTCTCGATAATCAATGCAGAGTCTCATTGATCCATCTTTCTTCTTAACAAATAGAACAGGTGCTCCCCAAGGTGACGAACTAGGGCATATGAATCCCTTATCAAGATTCTCTTGGAGTTGCTTCTTCAATTCCTGCAACTCAATTGGGGCCATTCTATAAGGTGTCTTTGAAATAGGCAAAGCACCCGGTACGAGTTCTATTGAAAACTCAACTTCACGATTTGGTGGAAGACCCGGCAATTCCTCCGGAAAGACATCATCAAACTCCCGTACGATAGGCATATTCTTAATCGTGAGTTTCTCACCAACCATTTGAGATAAATAACCTTCATTTAGTGGAATCAATACCCATAAGATGGAAGAAATTTCCACTGGAAGGTTATGTTCATCCTTGCATTGATATACGATCGTAGATTGATCTGGAATATGAAATGTGACTTCCCTTCTTTGGAAATTGATATGAGCTCCATGTAGAGAAAGCCAATCCATGCCAAGAATCACATCAAATTCCACTAAAGGAAGGATCACAAGATTTGCAGGAAGCACTTTCCCACAAACTTCGATCGGAGAAGAATTATAAACTTCTGATGCGACTGTTGTGCCATTAGGTGTTGTCACAGCTAACTCAACATCTAATTGTTGAGGTAATACGGTGATACCCTTAGAAAATTCTTTAGAAATAAAAGAGTGGGTGGATCCAGAATCAAATAAAACATTTGCTACTTTAGAGTGGATGGTAAGCGTACCTTTCACCACATCGTTCTCGTACTCCACATCACTGATAGAAATTGCATGTGACTTTCCTTTGTCTTTAGCCTTAAGAGTTTGTTGACGTCGACCATCATCATCAACCCTTGGATTTGGGCATTGATTGGCATAATGCCCCATCTCCTTGCACTTGAAACATTGAAGTGTAGTAGGTTCATTCTGTGTATCCCTTCCTTTGTTTGCATCATTGGACATCTTCTTCCCATTATCACGGCATTCAAATGCCCGATGACCTTCTTTTCCACATTTAAAACATTTACTTGTCCCTTTAAGACAACTCCCTCCATGTTTCTTTCCACACTTTGAGCATAAGGGAAAGTTCATCTTCTTTTCAGTGTGCTCTTTAGAGTTTCCTTTGAATTCCATCTTCCTCTTCTTATCAAACCCATGTGACTGATGGGTTACTCCAATCTCCATCTCGACTTTGAGAGCACATCGAACGATTTCCTCGTAGCTATTGAAGTCCCTTATGGCTAACGCCCTTCGAAGACTTGGTTTTAAGCCACTAAAGAATCGATCGATCTTACTCTCAGGTTGGATAATAATACCAAAAGCGTACCTTGCAAGTCTTGTAAAATTTGCTTCATAGGTACCAACAGATTCATCATCCCTTTGCTTCAGTTCAAGAAACTCTTTCTCCATCTTTGTCCGGAGAATACGAGGGAATTACTTATTGAAAAATAAGTTCTTGAACTCGTCCCATTCCATAGACTCAATTTCATCCCTTTGCCTCGTATTCTTAACAAGATTCCACCATTGATCAGCATCTCCTTCCAAACGATACACTGCTAGGATGACTTTATCATGTTCAGAACATTGAAGAACTGAAAATATCTTTTCAGTAGTACTAATCCATTGTTCAGCAACTAATGGATCAGTAGACCCGCTGAAAGAAGGTGGACGCTGCCTCATGAAGGATTCAACAGAATGTTGCTCTCTCCTTTGCTCGTTTGGAAATCCTGCATGATTCATAGCTTGAGAAAGTTGCGTGAGCATGGCTACAAGATTTTGCATTCCAACTCCCATATCGTTTGGTTGCTCAGGGGGACAATCATTGCATTGCCCATCGCATTCCGCATTAACACGGTTCCTTCGGGTTCCAGCCATTGACTAAAACCAAGAAGAATAGTGTGAGCAACACTAATTATAATAGGAAACCACATAATTCAAGAATAAAATTTTCATGCTTAAGGTCTTATCCTAGGTTATTCATGGCCATTTCTAAGATTGTGTTCTATGCTTAGACTTATCCTTAGGGTTCTTACTAAGGCTTTCGCATCCTAGTTTCCAAAGGTTGACTATACCTTTCCTCTGATACCAACTATAACGACCCATACTTTACATACATTTTTAATACTTCAAAAATTGAAGCACACTTATTACAACATATGACAAAACCACAAAGGACCGTATAGGTATAGTGTCTTTAGAAACTGGGAAACATAAACAACTGGTTCATAAATCTTCTACAGTGTCTCCCATTTATTTCATCATATCTAGGGTCCCTTTTAGAATATTCTACTTAATATCCATCTTCCTGACCTGGGGAAAAGAAAACATAAAAGGGTGAGCTCAAATGCTCAGCAAGGGCAAATAAAGGAAATAAAAATCATATCATATCTTTTTGAAAATCAAAACCTGCAAAAGAGATCATAATATCTTAACATGGAATAAATCATAGAAGTGAAAATGAGATCCCCATAATCATAACATAAAACTTGAAACTTTGTGGAATGCACACATAATCATGGAAAATCATTTCTTGTTAGTCATGACTCATTGCCAAGACTATCTTAGTGGACAAATTCCCTTTCTGAACCGAGTTCACTCCTCGTTTCAGTCCTGTTTCACTGAACCGAAATAACCTTTCGTTCCAGCCATGTCTATCTCATGAGATATAAATCTTTACCCAATGCATTGGAGGGAGATATAGGTCCCACCCATCTTATAATGAATCCTTTCTTATGTGTGCCACATAATCATAAAACATACATCATCGCATAACACATGTAACAAATATGGGATTCTTGAAACATCATGACATCATAAATCAATTCATATAAGATAAAGGAATTCATAAAAATAATTCCATCACAACATGATCAAATCAATGTAATAATAGGGATAAAAACAGAACCCTTTATTTTCTTAGATGGAAAATAATTTTGATAAAACACTTGAACTCCATTCTTGAGGAAAATATCCTTTCTTCTTCAAAAACATTTTTTCCTTTCATAACATGTCATATAACTTTAAAATAAAAGAAGTTGATTAAAAATAAACTTGAAAACTTGTAAAAGAAGCTTCTTGGAAATAATGTTTTAAAAATCCATTCATGCCGTATAAGTTAAAAAAAACATTCTTTGTACTTTTGTCGGAAAAGTCAAAAAGTACCTCGTACGAAAAACGACAAAAGATTCCTTTCATACATATTACTAAAAACTCACCGAAGGGTAAAAATGGATTTAAACAATTGTAGGTGGATGGAAATAATATTACATATTGATGAAACATGGATGTGGATGATAAAATACACCCCAGTAAATACTTACGAATAAACAATCTCGGATAAAAATGAGATTGTGATATTTTCCCTTACCTTAGGTCCGATTTGCTTTGTTCGTGTCCGAAGCTCCTGTATAATGGTTTAAATAATGTTATTGACTTATTCCAGAATCATACATATTGATATGATATCATATATGGTCATATTATTAGCTTCTTGTTAGTAATATTTCATTGTTACTTGTTACTCGGGTCTTTATAACTTTTTGTTCTTATGCGTGTTTTGTCGAATAAATTATTATTCTTATCTTTAGGTTATAGATAATTCATTTCCAGAATGGTATTAGTGTAGTATATACCATATTCATTCATTAAATTCATTTATATAATCATTATGAAATGAAGATCATGTAGAACGAGTCGCATCACATCGTGGAGACGGTATTCCGTACGTACGCACAAGTGATGATATCGTTCCTATGATCGTGGAATTGTATTGGAGTATATATATATTATTTCAGTATCAATATTACTTTATAACAATCATATATAGTTACTCATTACACCATTATACCCATCCTTGTAAGGTGATGGTGGAAAATAGATTACACCACGGCGTGGAGACGGTATTCCGTACGTACGCACGCGCGGTGATTTCATTTTTCCGTAGGATGGATAGAAGGTGAATTAGGGTTGTTTCATATTTATAATAACATATCAGTATGTAAGTAATACTGATGTTATTACTTTATCATGAAACAACTAAAGAAGAAGAAGTTGAAGAAGAAAGAAATTGAAAAGATCGGTAATGGATATTACCTCTTCTTTGGAACGCCTCTTTGAATCCTCCACTTAAGGAACTAAGATTGGTCTTTGGAGAAGACCAGGACCTCTAGGATTATTCTATGGAAGTGGAGAGGAGAAAATGGCAGGGGTTGGCCGAGCTTGAGTGCTAAATTTGGTGTGAGGAGGAGGGGGAGGAGGTGCCCTTTTATAAGGGAGGAGAGGGGCACCTTAGGAATATCTCAAAATATTATTTTATATTAGAGTCAAAATCGGTTTATAATGGTTCCAAAGGGTCTTATTTCGAAGCTAAAGTGGGGATGGGTCGAAATTCTATCAACCAATAGGATTTAGATAAGTTTAGGGTATTATTTTAACCTTATCAATTAGATTTAACTCTAAGTTAATTAATTTAACTTTTACCGTGTCTTTTTGTTTTCTTTCACTATATGGTTAATACACTTACTATAACATGCCAAACGAACCCCAAATTGTTTATTATTAATATATATATCCTTATCTAAGTCATTTGGCCTAACCTTAGATTTTTAGGAATAAAATAACAATTAGTAATATAATATTTGATTTAAAAACTATTTTTTTGTCAATTTTGACACTATTTGATATATGATTTTTCTGAAAGTCATAACAGAATTATATGTTCGAACCAAGTTGATTAAATCAACAATAATATATCATAGTAACCTAGAAAATTAGTGGAATTCATAAAAAGTCTCAGATTACATTTATTTTGGTGTTTATAACATCAATTATGTCAATATTTCATTAATAAGATAATTACTGCATCATCTTTGTGTCATAAATAAATTAAATTATTTGATGTCTAAAAATTACAAATAAAATATCATCATGTAGTAAATCTTTTTAGATTTCTAATTAATATTTACAATTTAATTTATCTTATGTATAACCCCATATTAAAAATGATTTACTTATTAAACTTTGATTTTAACTATTTTAACCCTTCTTTAAATAAATAAATAATAAATGTCCTAATCTAATCCAAGTGGGCCTAAATGGTCATATTTTATTTCTAAGTTTGTTTTTGGTCGAATTACACTTGTCCAATAGAATTAGGACATGTGTTAGGGTAATATTAATATCATATTTACCCTTAGTTACCCTATTTACTATCAACCGCGGTAAAAAAAAAGTAAAAAGTTACTATTCACCAAAAAATTATTTTCATCTCATTGAACCACATTTTAGTCCTTGATATTAACCGTGTCTCTCGGATTTTCGAAATTCCATTCACAGAAGCGGTAAAATTAATTTTTATGCAAAATTCAGTTTTTTTAACCTACCACTTAGTGGTTTCACTATTCATCAAAAATTGAAAGTTTATAGAAAAATACCAAAATTTCACCCTAGGCTAATTTCGATATTCTGAGTCCAAAAATGAAGTCCATTTTGAAAAATAAAATTTATAAAATTTCAAAAAGTGGTTATTACTATTCATAACGGCTAGTTTTAATAGCATATTGTGGTTTAGTGAAACTCGGTATTGCGTACGACGCAAGCTATCGAGGAAGGTCGCGATTGCGTGTAAAGTAAGCCAAGCAAGTGTTGTGTAGAAAAAGATTCCTTTGATGATTTATATAACATAAAAGTCTCGGGTGTTACAGATCATTTCTATGATCTTTTAGGCATGATGTTTATTTGGTAGTAGTGCATGAAATTAAAGTAAGTAATTCCACCAAAATATTAATGACTAAAGTTGGAAAGAAGTTTTTTAATAATGACCTTAAGCCTCAAAATTTATTATTGGTATCATTTTATAATCAAATATATATGAAGGTGGTGTATTTTACCATAGTAAATGGAGTTTGGGATAAAAAAATTAGCATCTATGAAGGTGGTATCAAATTTAAATAAGTAAAACTGCTGGTTTTTCTAAATAGATTTGATGATTTTAAGATGATATCTAGTGAAAATATAGATTGTTTCTTTAACCTTCCTACTGAATTTGTTAGTAAAATACAAGGAATCGGTCATGAGGTTAAATATTATGATATTTTAAATAAAATTATCAAAAGGATACCAATAATGTACAACCCAAAAGAATTATCACTTGAATAAATAAACCTTGGATAATTTTTCCTTCATAGATTACATAGTAATTTGGTCATTTATGAAATTTAGGTGAATTTGTAAAGATATTTGAAAAAATTATCTTAAGATATAACATTTAAATTAGTTGATAATCAAGAGGTTTAGGAGGCTAAAATGAAGATGATGTAAGTGATGATTTCTTATTACTGGTGGAAAGAAACTTTAAAAGAGGTAAAGTAATATTTAAGAGTAGATTACCTCTATTATATTTTCATTATAATAAATTTTGACACATCCTTTCTAGGGTTCCAAATAGATATGATGAATATGATGGTGAATTTGAATTCTCACTAAAATAGAATAAGATATTTTCCCCTAGAAATAATTTTAATTAAAGTGGTGGAAGAGGAAAGTAATTTCAATGGAAGATATTGGTAAGAATAGAGTAATAAGATCGGGATGAAGATCTGTTGGAAGGTATTAAGATTTATTTTATCTCAAATATAGAAGATTCAATGATGGATTCAATGGAAAAGTCTATAACTAAAGTTAAAGGGAATTATAAACCAAAGAGAGTTTAAGATATCAAAGTATATTGGAATGGGATATTGATGATATTAATTTATAAATAAATAATAATAATAAAATTAGAGGTTTTTTGAATTAGTATTCAATTTAATTTGATGAACTTAAATCTAAGGTTGATTATCTTGAAAAAGTAGTAAAATAATGTGAAAATAATCAAGAGAATTTTGAAAAATATATGAATTATATATTTTATATTAAAAAATATACCAATATTATTAATGATATTAATATTATATTAAGTAAAATAGTTAATAGAATATTCTAAACTTGAAGAAATATTAAGAAAATATTTGTGATGCAGGTATGCAAGGAAATATGGTTTGAAATTTTTATCTATAGAAGAAGAAGTGAGCATCTGGTTCTCCAAATATTGTCCACATAGATATTTATAGTTCTAATTGGTTATGTTAGAACATGTAGTGATAAGTAATTTATCATATTTTTTATTTTTATTGAATTATGGGATGTGTGATTTTTATACAATCAAAGAGGTAATTGTTGTATATCATAAGAATATTTTGAATAAGATCAAAAAATGAAACTAGAATAACTAAAATGATTCTAATATTTAGGATGGGATAGTGAACACATCCTATGAGGTTAAAAATTAAATTGAAAATCATGGTATTAAATATGAATTATCTTCAGTAAGAACTACCCTACAGAATTGGGTTTTGGAAGGAAGATATTTTATGGTAAAAAACAGGGTAAGGTAATTGTTGTTATAAAGTTTTATCTCATGTAACTATTGGAAAGAAGTAGTGTAAGTGGTTGTGTATATTCAGAATTAGTCATTACTTAGTCTATGAATATATAAGACACCATATGAAATTTTTTGTGTAAGGAATCCTTATTAAATCATCTTAAAGTGTTTGAAAGAAAATTATTTATTTGGAATAAAGAAGTTAATCAGGGTAAATATATTGATGTAGCAGATAAAGGTGTATTTTAGGTAGCTCATCAATGATTAAGACCTATAATTGTTTTAATAACAAGATCAATAATATTATTGAGAGCGGTTATGTGAAATTGGTTGAGTATAATGCCAAAGAAAATTCAGTAAATATTATTCCTAAAGAAGAATTTGAAGAAGATAAAGATATAAATGTATATTTATGAGAATATAAAAATATATTGATGCTGATTCTAAAGTTGAATAAGTAGAAGAACAATGTGAATAAGATATCCAACATGTGACTCAATCAATAAGGAAAAAAGTTAAATTTTATCTGAGTTATATTATTGGAGATGAATCTACTCCAACACAGACTTGGATGAGGGGGATAGAGAAAATTTCTCTATTATCATAAATAAAACCCATTTCATTTCAAGAAGAATCAAAGGAAGAATCATGGGTGAATTTAATTTATGGGTAATTGGATCTGATTGATAAAAATAAAACTTGGGAACTTGTGGATAAAACTAGACATCATAATGTGATTGGTATGAAATGGGTCTGCAAAAACAATCTTAGTGAAAATGGTAGAGTGATTTGTAATAAAGAAAGTATTTTATGTAAATCTTATACATTGGTTAAAGGTGTTGATGTTGAATAATAATTTACACTATAAGTAAGAATAGAGTATATCATAACTTTACTAGTGGTTATAGTTTAAAGAAATTTTAGTGTATTCTAAATTGATGTGAAGATAGAATTTTTAAATGGATTCTTTAATAAATAATTTTATATAGAAAAAATGTTTGGATTTTTTATTGAAAATGGTGATTTAAAAGTGTGCATGTTGAGCCCACTTTTTTTTGTTTTATTTTTTGAAATGGTTTATAATTATTGTGAAGTGTTTATAAAGATTAATAACAATATGTTGGTGAAGAAAATTGAATAATGAACAAGCTTGATAAATAAAAAGTAAAGTTCTCAGGTATTTTGTTACTTTATATTGAATGATTTATTATTATAAGACATCGCTTTGAAGATTGGATTAAAGTTTATTAGCATTATATATAATATATAGAAATATATCTTTCCTTGGAAGCATTGGGAGTACCATTTATTATTCAAGTTAAAAGTGTTTTAAATATTTTAATTCTATATCAAATTTATAATGATGGTTCTTATATCTCTATGAAGAATTAATTTAAAAAGTTTCATACATAAGTGTTTAATAATGTTTGAAGTTAAAAATAAAATAATAGTAGAAGTGACGGATGTCTAGAATTTTTTCTTGAGTTTCATGTTTTTTTATTTTTATAAAGTAAATAAAGGCATGAAGGAAGAAAAATATTTATAACTCAAGCTAAAAAATCCACCTAAGTATCCAGGGTATCACAAGGAAACTGGACCAAGATTAAATATTTAATCCATCATTTAGTGTCCATGGAAGAATCATAGAGCTGGAAAATCCCCAACGTGGGTCGGTGTAGGAGTAAGGAATGAAGGACACATGAGCATGAAAGCTCAATGACCCTTCAATGTAGAGTGTAAATTATGGGATTTTACACCATATCTATAGTATGCTTGTATTGATATAGAAGTTTAATGCCAAATATTTTTCTATTTTGGTATCATGAAGTATGTTTTTGTTCACAAAATTAAAATATGTATGATATGATGTCACAAACACTGTCATCTTCCTCACACCATTGTTTTGTGTCGTGAATGTTTATGTTATTCCATGATCTTATTCTATTAAAGTGGATCGATATCTCAGGTTAGTTCATGAGGGAGTTCTTAATGATTACAAGAAGATCATGTATGTATAAGTTTATAAGAATAACTTAATTCTTGAACATGTATGAAAAAGTTTTAAAGAATAAAAGAGAATAAATGAGGCTTATGATATTAGAACAAGAATATAAATTTTCACTCAAAGATATGGACACCACAATTCCATTGAAATTTTATTGAATTTGAATAATAAAAGTTGAAGATATCATATATGGCTTTATGGTCATAAGTCATTGTGCCTCAAAATTTTAAGGATCAATATATTACTTTCATATTTTATGACATCTACAAATTAATTTCATGTCATGTATAACTTTTATTATTGTGTGTCAGAATTCCAAGAAATTTGAAACTCATTTTATGAAAAATTCATGAATTAATGTGATCTTCATAAGAATCTATTAAATCCTTATGATATTTCACTTAGAATTAATTTTTTCATTAAGTTTTTCAATACCTGGTAAATTATTATTCAAATATATAAATGTCATGATGATATTTTTATAATCCAATAAAGTTATGAAAGAAGATCGAATTTTGGGTTGTTTTGCACCATGATGTAAGGATACATGACTGCATGAAAGAATCTATTCATACATAGATTATATAGTATATTTAATGGAATTAAGAATAAGGTGTTGAGAATTGGTGGAATATTCAATGGGAGATTCCATGCATCTTCTGTATGTTCATGTTTAGTTATATGAAGTTTTAAATAATATGTAATTAATAAAAGAGATTAAAAATGTTGACCCTTCATGTTATCAGATAATTAAAGGACAAAAATTCATGGGTATTGGAATTTTTATAACCATGGATATTTTAATTCAAGTATTTACACATTTTTTTAAATACTTGAAGGAAAAAAGGGAAAAATTGATGGAGAAACCAACACTAATATTCTAAAATATATATTATACAGGTCAACTTAAAATAATTTTTATAATAATTGATACTATTTTAATAAAAGAAAATCTTTGAGTATTGAAGAAAATAAGATAACTCAAACATTTATTCTCTAGAAGAAGACATTTATGTTGAAGTAGAAAATAAAGGGAAGAGATATAGTTTTTTTCATTGTTCACTAATGTAAAATAAGAATAGGAAATAATAATAAGTTTTTGTGTCTTAAAAATTTACATAGATAGAAGAAGTGTATTACAACCAGTGTAAGAGAGGAATAAGAAGCAGTATTTCAGATTTATTGATGTGAAGGAGGGGTTGAGTGTCCAAATATGAATAAAAAATAATAATAGGTTCTTTCATGTTGTGTATAAGTAAGAGAAGAAGAAAATAATATAAATTTAGCACAACAACACCTTATAGAAGCCTAAATTGGTGAATAAATTTTCAATTGTTTCCCAAACATATATCATTATAAAGTTCTGGATACAATTTTGTGTAGGATACATCAAATCATAGTTAATAGATGTAAAAATGTGAGTTTCAAGGATAATCCTTACTCATTTTTAGCTAACATGTTGATACTAATGGGTCATATGATTCTGAGTTTTACCATTTCATAGCAAGGATTATAATTTCATTCTAAAATATGAACTTTATACATAATTATTCAAATTTTATGGGTGTTTTTGGATGTGTTTCATGAAATAATGAAGGTTATAAGAGAGAATAAGATAATAAATCAACTTAACAAGTGATAGAGTTAAAATAATAAAAGGGTTAAAAATAGGTATAAAATTTCTTAGAAGTCACAAATATTGAATCACCCCCTCTTAGTGTTGAAAACATCCCTTATTAGTCCCCTCAGTTAGTAATAAATCCTAGTCAACCTCTTATTAGATTCTATTTTTTCAATGTTATTATATTTTTGAATATTTTAATTTATTTATGAATTCATAATGATTTCTAAATTTGAGATGTTTTTAGAATAAAATTTTATTCAGACTCTGATAAAAAAATAATATTATATTCCCATTTCAATAAATATGGAAGTCTCTACCAAGACTATGTTGAATAGTAGATTATTAGAAAAAGAGATTAAATAATATTTACCTCTTGAAAAAAGAAGTATAAGTTTCATGTTCTCCAAGAAAATAAGACAAATTTATCTTGGAAAGAGAAGAACAGATTATTTAACCAACCACCAAAGTGTTGAACAGTCCTCCTACCTCAAAAAATTAAGGGAATCAAGTGGTCATGGGATAAGTGTAAATTCATGCTCAAAATATCCTCAAAAATATCTAATAATTAGTGGGTATGATCATGTGATAACTGATATATCACTTAGTGGTTTGAAATGTATACTACATTGTTTTCCCAAAGAATTAGTTTCTTTGGTTTATGTAATTTATGAAAGATAGAAAGAATATATCACCTAAATTTATGAGGATTCAAAAATAAAAGAGAATTATTTGGAAGAAAATATTTTACCTTATGGAAATATCTCTATGAAATTTGGGTCCAAAAAATCTATGAATGTTTTACTTGAAGATAAGTGCTCTAAATTTTAGGAAGAGTGCCTCAATTCAATCCATAAAAATGATGATCCAACTAAAGAACATTAAAGGAGGATCCATGTATTATAATAAAATTTTAAAATTGGTAATCAGGTTATGAATGATCAATTGGAGGTAAAACCAAGAATATAAAAAAACTTGACACATTATTACATGATAGGGTAAAAATGTATAATGAATAATTTGAAATAATTAATAAGGAAAGTGAATATGAAATAAAGGTGATTGAAAGTGAGAAGAATATTCTTAATATGAAGAATCTTAGTCTTGAGATTAAATTAGAAAATTGGTAAAAACTCATGTTATGTATTCCCAAGAAGTAATTGAAAGAAATTTCATTGCCACACATATTTATAAGGTAGATTATTTTTAAAAAGGCTTCCAAATTGTGAGAAAAACATCCTAGAATCATCTAATGATCATGCTCATGAAGTCTTAAAGAAATAGGTACCATCAATTCCAAAATCTAAAATTTATTCCAAATTTATTTTTTTGTATTATATAGATTTAAGAAAATTATACAAAAATGTATGAGAAAAAGTGATTATAATCCCACCACCACTTCAATAGTGGATATAGTAATATTTTTGAGAAATTTGTCTCCAAATGGAGCTCAATGAATTAAAAATTTCAAAAATAACATGATCTTAAATCTAAAAATTACAAATAGATTGTAGTTTATAATAAAAAATAAGTGTTATGGGTAATTATTGGTATTGAAATAGGTCTTTTCATAGTTAATCATATTTTTGGTAAAATATATCAATTTTTGAGGTTCAAAATATTCATATTTCAAGGGGTTCAAGGTTGAGAACTCGTAATATTCATAGATTAAGAATGAAATTTTTTATACCTTAAAATAATATAATGTTCTTAAAAATATATTTCATTTCTTAAATGGAAGTGGTCATAAGAGTGATGTATGTTCATCTAATAATGTATCAAGGACCGATGGAGAAATAAGACCAAAAAAGTTATGAAGATAGAAAATACATTCTTGGGATAAAGTGTGAATAAATCTATAAAATATATTGCTACCACAAAGATTCATGAGAATAATTGATCATCCTTAGATAATAAACAAAAGGAATATTATATTTAAAGTAAGTTCAATAATTTCAAGAGTATATATGTATCTAGAAGAGATAATATATTGAAAATAACTAATGATAATCCATGTGGACATTATAAAATCTATATCAATATACCAAAAGATATTTTAGAAATTTGAATAATGAAATTAATTTGGAATAATCATAATAAAAAGATAGTATAAATGGAAAAGATAAGATTCCACATGAAGATATCAAATTTTAATAGATCTTTTCAATAAATTAAAACTCTAAATTTTTATAAGTTATGTGTGAGATATAAAAAAGGATTAACATAATTCCAAAGATTGTTTGATCAAAATAATATCATAAGAAGAATAATTAATAAATATAAAAACTATATAAGTCATGAAGTATTATGAAAGATAAATGCCCCGCACAATTTAGAAGAGGGTGTGAAGAGTAAAAATATTCCCTAAGAAAATTTAGACCTAAAAATTAGTTATGTGATCATGAATAATGGGGTAACTTGGTTGATAAAATACTCTCTACCTAACTATTCAAATTGAGGAGAAATAAGATCCATATTATTCCCTTAATAATGTTGTGTTATATTAGTGCTTATAATGTAAATAATTAAAGGTGAATATTATTCTTTGGGAGAGATATTGATAAGGAGTGAATGTTTTCAATAGTGGAAAGTGAAGTAAAGAGACACTATCTTGGATTGTTTTCTTAGTTGGTATTTCAAAGAAAATGTGAAGAAAGGGTAATCTTTAATGAATATGGACAATTTGTAAAATATGGATAGCTACTTGAAGAAGAAACCATTTTTGGTACATTCTCAACATGAGGCTTCTTGAAGTCAACATTTTTAAGTGATTCACTTAGATGAATACACTATTAATTTTCTCTTTATGGGGGAGAAATTAAGAATAAAAAAGAAGATGAAGGAATTTTTATATCATGAAAATCTAAATATTTTTTAATGTTATTGAATAATTTTAATTGAATAAGGTATGATTTACTTTTATCTCATAATTTGAAAATAAAATCATATTATAAAATTAATTTTTTGAAAAAAAATAATTAATTACATAAATAAGAAATTTATAGAATATTTTAAGTTTTCATTTGATGTTTTATTCCTACTTTGTTATTGAATGTTTTTTACGAGTGTGTTGAATTAAGTGGGGGAAGTTAAATTAATATATCTCATGATAAATTTTTATCACAATTGGTTATCTAATACTTAAAATAGTTAGAAGGATTTTGAGTAATGTAATGAGTGTATCATTTTAGTTGGTATCTAAATATTTTAATAATAGAAAGCTTTGTTGTCTAAATAAAACCCTCTTGGTTTGTACAAAAATAATGTCTCATGTAGAATTAAATTTTAATGGTTAAAGTAAATTTTCTTTAGTATGAATTGATACCACTCTCTCAATTAATTTTTAGTTCTTTTCAATAAAGTGGAGAGAAAGTGGAATGAAAAGTTGATAGTAGTTGGGGAGAGTATAAAATATGAATAATAAAGAATGTGAGTTATACATATTTACATGTCATTTTATATGGGTATTAAAAAAATATAAAGGGGTGTTATTGAGCCCACTTTGTGTGTATTGTATTTATTTTCAATTGTTATCAATGATCATGAAGTATTTATGAAGTATAATTTCAATATGTTAGTGAAGAATATGGAATAAATAAAAATATTATTAAAGAATAATTGAAGTTCCCAAATATTGTGTTACTTTATATTGAGTGATTTATGGTTGAAAGATGTCTCTTAGAATATTTTTTAGCATTTTCTTGGCATTATGCATAAGAAAAAGAAAGAGGTATTACCTTGGAATAATTACAAGATCTGTTTATTATTCAAGGAAAAGGTGTTTTAAATATTTTAGTTCCATAGATAATTTATAATGATAGTTCTTATATATCTATAAAAAAGGAATTCAATAAGTTTCATCAATATGTGTTTAATGAGGTCACAAGTAAAAAAATAAAAGAAAATGAAAAGTATAGGAAAGTTTTAATTTGTTCTTGAGTTGCATGTTTTTTTATTTTGATAAATAAAATGAAGGAGTTAAAGAAAAAAGTTCAAATAAAATTTGTATATCCACCTAAGAATCCAGGAAATCAAAAGGATTTGAAATCGATCTTGATGGTGGAATCCAATAATTATCAGTCATGTAGGAAGCATAGAGTAGGAAAATCCCTTATGTGGGTTGTGTAGGAGAAAGTAAGGACACGTGAACTAGGTGGATCGGTGGCCTACTAGTGTAGGGCATAACCTAAGAGATTTTAAAAATTATCCATGGTGTGTTTGTGTTTATATAGAAGCGGTATAAAAAATATTTTTCTAATTTGGAATTATAAATAACCCTATAGTTCACACACTTAAAATATGCGTGATGAGATGTCACATATATTACCATCTTCCTCATGCCACTAGGTGTGTCATGAATGTTTTTGTTTAACCAAAAAAATAAACAACTTAAGAGGATTGAGATCTCGAGTTAGTTCATATGGGAGTTCTTGGGGATTATAGGAATCTCATGTATGTATAAGTTTAAAAGTATCATTCAAATATTGAACATGCATATAAAAGTTTATAAGAATAAAAGAGAATAAATGATGCTTGTAATATCAAAATAAAATTATAAAGTTTCATTAGAAGATATGTACATTGTAAGTCAATCTAAACTTTAGTGAATCAAAATAATAAACATTAAAGATATCATGCATGAATTTGTGACCATATAACTTTAGTTGTAAGTCATTATGCATTATATTTTCAAGTATTGGCATAAATATTATATTTCATATGACTTGTGCATGTGAATTCCATGTCACATATAACATTTATTGTTGTGAATTAGACTTCCAAGCAATATGAAACTCATTTTGGGACATAATAATGAATATGTACGATCTTAATAGGACTCGGTTAAATTCATACAATCTAGAAATCCAAAATATGTTTTTTATAAATCCATTTGATGATAGATAAATGGTTATTCAAAGATATAAATTTCATGATAATATCTATCATGATCTAGGAAAGTTATTAAAGAATAATAAATAATGGGTCTCTTTATGTTACGATGTATGGATCCATGTTCTCTTTCATGAATCTAAGCATACTTGGATGTAAGAATAAATTTCACAGAAAGAAGAAGCTTTTTATAATCAATAGAAAATTCAAAGGGATATGGCATGTGATTTTTTTATATTCATGTGCAGTTATGGAAAGTTTTAAAGAAGACACAATTTATATGGGAGTTTCAAAATGTTGTGTCTCTGGGTATTTTAAAATAATTAAAGGAAAAATATTTAGTGATTTTGAAAATATGATATAATTATAGATTCAAATTCAAGAATTTACACTATTCTACAAATACTTGAAATAATAATAAAGAGAATACTATAGAGAAACCAACAATGTTATTCCAATATAAATATTATACATGTCAAAGTCAAAGAGGATCTATGAGACCTGATACTATTATGATAAAATAATATCCTTGAGTATTAAATAAAATAAAATTGATTAAATAACTATTATCTAAGAGAATATCGTTTTTCAAATTAGAAACTGAAGGGAAAAGATCTAGTGTTTTTCATTGTAAACATAAGTAGAAAAAAAGAGGGAAGAAGAAAGAGAGGTTGTGCATTCTAGATTTTCACTAATAGAAGAAGTTTCTTGTAACTAATGAAATAGAAGAAGAAGTTGAATAATTTTATATTTTTTATTGTGAAGAAGAATAATTATTTTTTTTCACAACTATGCATAAAAAATAAGAAGATATGCTTTAATGTTGTTGTGAAAGTAATAGAAGAATAAAATAAGATCAAGGCAATACATCAACAAATTGTAGAAGACTAAATTGGTTAAATACTTTTCATTTGTTACTTAAACTTATATCATTTTAAATTTTAAGATTCACTTGTGTGTAAGATGCACTGAATTATAGTTGAGATGCATGAAAATGTAATTTTTAAGGATAATGCTCATTTATATCCCACATGTTGATACCATTGGGTCGTGTAATCTTAGGATTTACTAATTCACACTAAGGATTAGCCTTTCATTTTGAAAGGTGAACCTTATACATCATTGTTCCTATAGTTTAGGTGTGTTAACATATGTTTCATTAAATAATGAAGGTGATAATAGAAAACAAGAAAACCATTCACCTTAATGAGTAATAGAGATAAAAAAGAAAAGGGATAAAAATTATAAATTGGATTAAAATTAACTAACACTATTTCACCCCCTATCAATGTTGAATACAGATCTAAATATTCCCATCACTATAGATTAGAAAGGTACTATATGGACAAATAAAGAACCTTGTGCTTGGTATACATGATTAGATACTTTCTTCAGGAAGTTAGAGTTCAAGATAAGAAGGGTTGATCATAACCTCTACATGAAAAATATTAAAGAGGAATAATTTATTGTGATGGTGTGTGTATATGAAATCATATTTAGAGGAAACAAATATAATTCAATTGGTAATTTTGATCAATAAATGATTTTTCAATTTGATACGTTATTAATTAGAGAACTGAATTACTTTATGGGGTTACAAATACAAAAAAAATAAAAAATCATATTCATATCATGGGTAAAATATACAAGTAAAGTTTTGAATAAATTCAAAATATAAGTGTGTATGATAGTTTCAACTCTAATAGTAGTTAGAAAAAACTAAGAAAATATGATGACAGTGATATATTAGAACCAACTCTATATAGAAGAATCGTCAAGATTTTACTTTATCTAACTGCAATCATGACATAAATTTTATATGTTATGTGCTTGGAAGCACAGTTCTAGATTTATCCTAAGAAAGAACACATCATGGTAGTTAATATAATAATGAAGTATATTTAGGGAACATTGTAGTATGTTTTAGTTTTTAGGGATGGAAAATATTTGGATTTTTTGGATTATTCAGATGAAAATTGGTCTGGTGACATTGTGGATCAATAATCCATAAGTGGTGGAGTAATTTATATTGGAAGAAACTATTTTGGATAGATAAGTAAGAAATATTATTTTGTTTATTTAAGTATAGAATAAATATATTATATTTTATTTATATATTCCTATACATATCTAATATGGATGGTGAAACAATTGGAAGATCCTGGTGAAGTAGTAGAACTACCAATGTTGATATAGTGTGACAATAAAAGTTACATTGAATTAATGATGAATCTGGTAAAATAATATCTCATTAAATAAATTTAAATCTATTACCACTTTATAAATAATATGTTGGATAACAACATTTTTAAACTATAATTTTTTGGAATACAAGATCACGTGGCATATATCTTCACCAAATTGTTAACTACACATGTTTTTTAGAATCACGGGTTGAACATTGGATTTAAAACAATTCTTTTAAACTAAATAGTTGTATATAACCCTATAACCATAATATTTAATTGTATATTTTTTTATTTTTTTATTGAATATATTTAACTTTTTTTGGATTTGATAAGTTATGGGGAGACACTATCCATGGAGAATTAGCAACAAAAAAATATTTTCTGAATGGATATAGATAGTAAATAATTGGTTAACTATTTCTATTGCATCCTATAGGAATATTTGACTCATGTAGTCTGGTATAATTTATTTATCACTCTTTTATTAGCATGACATGGTGAAATATTCAAAATTCTTGAACTAAAAAAATCTGGAATATGGAACCCTTTGAATTTTATTATCAAAGGGGGAGAATGGATGAAGGGGGATTATATATTTGGTTAGAATTATTACATATAGAGAAAATTTAGTAGGAGAAAATAAAGGGGGATAAATATAGGTATGAATAATGAAGAAATGAGAATAATGATCCCAGGATGTGAAATATCATAAAGTGGTGTATTGATAATCTTGAAGTGGTCTTTAAGTGGTGGATTGACAACAAAATCTAAATGGGGTATTGATGCAACCAAAAGTTTTAATATTATATTATTTAAATTTAGAGTTATTTAGAATTAATATGAAGTTTTTTATGTATGTGAAGATTCTTTTAGTTGAATTAAGATGGATGGAGAGATTTTTTTTAAGTAGATGGATGTAGCAGAAATGTTTCATGATGTAAGGGGAAAGGTCACAACATGAATGAGTAGCTATTTTTGAAATTAATAAAGTAAGATTAAACATAATAGTTATCCACACAATGAAATATAGGCCACACTATGAAGTATGTTAGGTAATTTTAAATTATACTACTATTATAGGATTCTAGTGCCATGAATTCAACGTCGCACCGAAAATGGAGAAAGAATCGAAAAATGGAAAATACCCTTACTATTTCATAAGGTTAAAGGATATTTTATATAAGTTTCATTTGAAAAAAATTAAGAGTCATACTAGATGAAATTTAAGACTTCATACTTTTCTATATTTGGAGTTTCCTATTATACGTTGCAAAATAGATATGGCAATATAAACAAGACCTAGGAATATTTCATTTTTTATGGAGATTTGGTTCTTGTGTTGTGGAATAAATGTCATATCATGATAGGTATAATAATAAAATATGATTTAACGGTTTTTTTTGTGACTTCCTACCATGAAAATCTATATGGATATGAAAATTGAAGTTCATTCCATCATACTACTCAAATCAGGTATACATTTTGAATCCTTTTTACACACTTTGACCTATCTAGAGGTTGAATTAGTTGATGGAGAAACTGATCTATCACATCATGAGGTGGTATGTCACATTTTTATTTTTATAATCTATATAATTTTAATATAAATTATAATGTGATACTCTAAATATTATTTTTTGGTTATTTTAGCAACTAAATAACCACCTATTCAAATTTTTATGGAGGTAATCAATTTAAATATTATACAAGGATTGGGATTGAAGTAAAGGATATTTGGAAGTTTTATTTAATTTGAATTTTGAATTTTAAATTAAAATATTCATTGGATATATTTTACACTATAGTATATAGAAAGATGGATCATACATAGAAAATAAATATAGGAATCTTGAAGATCCAAAAATAAATAATGGGAAATGAAGTACAATGAGTATCTAAAATCATAAGGTGAACTGGGATCAATCTAAACTACATTAAAGATCGAGCTTGTAATAAATAGTTATGTACATAACACTAAAGATTTATAATTTAATAATATATAATCATAAAAGAAAAATCTTTTTTGTTTGGTGTTGAATCTTTATTGATATTTTTTTGTTTAACGTGCATGTTGATTATATTTCTATACCCCTCTTGAAATAAATTAATGGAAGAAAGAAAGAGGCTATATAAATTGGATGAGAAGTGTGATTATCCTAAATACTATAATAAAATACTAGTGAAGTAGTGGTTAGTTATCATATAATCATATCATTGATATGTGCTCCCATGACATAGATCATTATAGGTGAATCATATAAAATCATGTGTTCATACTCTATTTTTTATGCATTTTATTTTGCCTATAAGATAGATTCAAGGTATATTTTCTAACATGAAGACATGAAATGATTTATTTTGAAGATAAAAATAATTTTTCAAGATACCTTAATTCACCCCCTTCTCACTTCTTAGTGTGTACAATGGTACCACAGGTTACAATAAAAATTCTAAAAGTGATGGAGGAATAGAGAATCATAGTAGAGGAGGATTAATAAAATTGACACTGGTGGCATTGGTGAGATTCCCCATACCTACACTTCTATATCCAGTGTTAATCATACATAATTTTTAATACAACATAAGAGTTGCAACAAACTCACAAGATTAAATGTTTGATGTCTTTGGAAACTTTGTACATTTATATCTTAACCGTCAATACAAAGTACATTTCATTTATAAAAATTATACACACATGTAAATATCCTGTATATATCCCTTTCATTTCAATTTCTAAAAAAATAGGAAACATAAGAAAGGGTGAGCTTTAAATCCCAATAAGGGATTAAAAAATAAAATGAAGCATAAATGAACATCAGGGGTAAAACATATAGTATTTCAAGATCATAAGTACATGAGGCACAACATGGAAATGTGGGTACAACATAAACATGATACATTCATAAAAATATCACAAAATCTCATCACTAAGGTTTCATAAAATATATTACAATGGATTTATACCAAGGTATCATAATAAATTACCAAGGAATGTTACTATGGTATCATGAGCATGTCATATTTTAAGATAAATTCTTTACCCAATTCATTAGACCATTATCTGGGATCACCCTTTATATGCCTAAATTCATGTGTAACACATAGAGAAAAACATACATAAATAAATCAATAATCATATTAGGGTAAAACTGTTTGAAATTAAATGAATATTTAATGAAATTAGGTAATATTTTAGGTAAATACACATCAATCAAGATAATTAAGTATAAGTTATTTACACCATATAGATAAAGGGTATGTGGTTTATTAAATAATTTCCCCAGTCAATCGATGTATGGTTTCTAGGTAAACATACTTAAATAAGAAGAATCATTTAATGGTATCCATAAGTTAGAGTCATTGGAAGTAAAGTTCCATATAGAATATCATATGGAAAGATATAGGTAGTGATGGATCATAAAGATTTAATTTCCACCATACCATGTGTACATAGAAACATGGACATGGAAGAGAAAGGTAAAATCCATTATAATTATGGATAGTGATAGAGAAAATGTTCATTGGTTTTAAATTGGGTGGGAAAGAAGACCCTTTAATGGATTAATGTAGCTATCTAGGTGAATATCCAACAATCAACTTTAGAAACTATAAGATGTTCACAATGAAAAGGGTAGTACCCCAATTTATAGAATGATAACATGAAGTGGTGGAGTTTATGTTCATTAAATAGGGATATCAATTTAATGTAAATCTCAATCCATATATTTTTATCTTTTATTATGGATTATAAATTGCATGTGAATTATCCAAAGAAAATTCCCTAGGAGTGTCAAACCAGGTGTGCAACAAGGCCTCTTTGTCATACACCAGGTGATGATCGATTTAATACCCAATATTCCCTTTTTAAGGATATTAAACCTAGTTAAATATATTCCAAATCCACATCCACTTTTAGTATCCATATAGGTATTTCATTGTTAGGAAAACCACACACACTTTTATTTACAAAATTTTTTATTATTTTATGGCTATGGGAAAGTTTGAGCATTATAAAAACTTGTGAAGGTAGTATAATGAGAGGGAATAGTGGTATCTCGTTGATAACATGGTAATAAAATTATAAAAATGATGCATAATAAAATTTACTAGTGAAATTAAAATGAATATAAAAAGTCTCACAAATTTAATGGGAAATGAGGGGTGGGGAGCCCTTATTTTTACATAATAATAACTTAAGAAAAGGCTATAATGAGAGTGAATGAATAAACCCTTATAAAAAAATTGAATGGAATATAATAACATGGAATAAAAATCATAGTAATATATAAAAAAATAATTTAAAAAGATATTATAACCAAAGTATTTTACTTGAAAGGGAAAGAGGAGGATTGAGGAAACCCTTACCTCTCTTAAGCTTCTTAGCTTAGATTTGACCCTTTGAACCAAAAAAAACTATTCAATATTTAAAATAGAGAAATTGAGAAGAATACTTGAGATACAAATGATGATGTAACTTCAAATTTTGGTGTGGAATAATGGGAATATGGATGTGAAATTATACTTGAGGATAGGTGGTTTTATGGGTTTAAATAATGATTAATTTTTTATTAAGTCAAATCACTTTTGGGTGGTACTAATTCAATGAATTTAGTTGATAATTAATGTTAAAAAATATATATGTCATTAAAACCATTAACTGCCTATCTAATGGTGTGATTTTTACGAATTTTATGCCTTTACCCTTTAATTGTAACCTTTTATATTATTTTACATTTACCGTCGTAACTTGATTTTTCCTTGATAACTTATTTTTGTACCTAAAAATAAAATTGAACTTGTTACATAATTTGGAACTTCAAATTATAAATATGAAATAAATTTTACTTGATTAAATTTATAAAAGTGACAAAAACTGTAAGAACATGGATCTTCTTTTCAGGTATGTTTTCATTTTTCTGGTGTTTTTGAGGAAAAATATGAGTTTTCTCGAAATTTCTTAATTACACACCTTGTACTAGGTTACCACGGGTAGCCAAGTGTTGGTTGTGTCACAACCATGCACATGGCCATGTGTAGTGACCTAGAGACCACCTAATGTTGGGGTTGGTAAAGGCAAGCACACGCCGTGTACTTTTAAATTACATGATGTGAACTTTATTTTTTTCATTAAACATATCAGGGTCACGTATGATGGACAGAATGCTCTTCTTCTTGACCTAGTTCATCTGAGAGCTTCCATACGGCATGGATCTTCGCCAATCCCTTGATCGAGTGTTTGTTCTCTAAATTGAACTATGTCGGTAGCATTGGAATCACATCGGTGAGTTCTCTCTTCTTCTTGAACACATTCTTCTGATTTATCCTCTTTCAAGAGATATCGTGGGTTGAAATTTTTATATTTTTCTATAGATATATGAAGTTATAAGGTGATTCAAGGCCTGATACTCATGTATATTGATCTCCCAAAGCCGAGGTAGGTGATTTTTGCCTTTCCGTAGATAGTCTTTGAATTTTATGTGCAAAAGTTCCCAATACCCTTGATTGGGGTATTGCGTGTTTATAGTTTTAGCCCTATTAATCTCCTTCTATGTTTTTATACTTGAGTAGAGGTTAATTGAATGTGAATAGGGTTAATTAATATGCTTTGAAATTGTTTTCTCATGCATGTTTTCTTATTTTGACTATTTGGCCTAGCTTTTCCTGTTAGGCTGATGTTTACTTTCCATGCCTAGTATTGTAGGATGGAGTGTTCTTATCTATCTTTATGTTATGTTGTAGACTGGTTAGCTAAGTAGTTCTTGAGGTTTAATTTGGCCGCTTTTCATTTTTATGCTTTTTTGACTTACACAGGGTCATGAGAATCTGGTGTAGGGGATCATAGGGAGAATAGACATAAGGGCTTCTCCAGAATGTCTATTATTATTGTTATGATGCGAGACCATAGGTGGAATTGACGTAAGTGCTTCCACAGAGTGTTTTAGTTCCTTGACGTGGGCCATAGGGTGAATGAGACGTAAGTTCTTCCCCAGAGCACCTTTTAGTTACCAATAGGAGACTATAGGGGTAATTGATGACAAGTTCTTCCCCAGAGAGTCTATACTAAAGTTTAACTAGAGGGGTTAGATTGTGTGTACTTCCCAAAGATTTTCTTGTGTTTGTGAGGTAGGACCAGAGGGGATTAGGTTGTGAGTAAATCCTAGAGGTTACCTGTTTGTGATTATCTGTTTACTTTCTATGTGGAACTGAATTCTTTGAAACTATGGATTTGTTTACTGTTGAGTACTTCCTTGTTTACTGCTTCTTTTGTTTATTTCCTCCCATATATAATCACTGACTGTTAGGAATAGATCTCTTAGTGGTTACCTACTGGGATTTAGTCTCACACTCTATTTGGTCTATGTTTTTGGGCCCAAAAAGATTATATTGTTACAAGTATAGATAAGTTCAAGCACCCTTCTACTTTAGGTACTTGACTGCTTTGTATTTGGAGAGCATGGGACCAAGCTTTGTCTTGTTATGTTGTAGTGTTGTTTACTATTTTTTTTTGTACTTTGTTTTATTACTGTATTTCAGCATTGTGACTTATTTGGATTCTTTCCTAGACATATGTATCATGCATCATTATATATGTGCTCCAGCTATTTATTTCTTTAGTCTTCCATTGTTTCTTTTTGTATGATAATATTACTTCTTCTGCTATTGTATATATGTTTATTTTCTGCTATGTTACTCTTCCAATGAGGGCATAGTTTCCCCACTATCACACTCAAGGCCCTTGCTTCTAGTCGGCAGCCTCTGGCATTTGGGAAAATTCACTTGAGGCCATGTGACCAACCGGGTATGGGGTGCCTTTGGGTGGCTTCCAGAACCGGGACGTTATAAAGTGGTATCAGAGGAATTCTTTTCTTCTTGACTTGCTGTTTGGAGCCTATAGTCAGAGATAGGATAGAAATAGGTACTTGATAATAAGTTGTTCCTAGGAGTAGCTAACCTGTGTATAGGTAAAACCCAATTTACCTCATTTGTTGCAATTTTCTAGTTTTGAAATTTTACATTTGATTTCATTTCACTATTGGGTGATTCACATGTTTTGTGGTGTTACTGTTGATATTGTTGAGGTTCTATTTCTGTTGCAAACCAATGAGATGATGGTATGCCATCTCATGAATCATATAGCCACTTGCTAGGAATTACATGTCATACATTCTTGCCATGCCATTTAGGGTGCAATAGCGATTGCATGTTATTGTGATAGATGTTGTGCTAGATATGCATGTTGTTGTGATAGATTCCTTGATAAAATACATGTTGTTTAATAAGGTATTTATTGTGTAAGGTTTTTTTTGAATGAAGGCCAAACTTTGGTTCTTGAGGTGTTATGGGCCCTCATGGATCAGAATTTGGTGGATCATTTCCTTTTTTTTCTTGTATATAACATGTAAGAGATGCCAAGCTTTGATTAACGGGTAGTATGGGCCCTCATGGATCGAAATTTGGCATTTTAATGTTTGTTTTAGTGTTTTTATGGGCTTCGGAGTAGTTTCTGAGGCTTACTGTCTGGAAAAACCCAGAATACACATCGTGTTGTTTTAAATACACACCATGTGTTAAACTATTCGGGAAGAAACTATTTTTCTTAAGTACATGTTGTGTACTCTATGTACACACCGTGTAGTCTCTGACCATCTCGCTGGCTATGTGGACAGAGACATGGGGTTGGGGTAAAACCTTGGTGGAACATGCCGTGTACCGGACGTACATTCCATATGATTAGATCTTGTGTTTTTCCATGTGACTAACGACACAGGTGGATAAAAACTTAAGCAATACATGATGTTCCAGTATTGAACAATCCGTGTAGTATAATCCTTGGAATCCGGTCATGTAACTAACAACACGGGTTGAGGTAAATCCTTTAGTATACGATGTAACCATCTAGAACAAGTCGTGTACTGTGATCCTTGTATCCAGTCGTGTCACTAACAACACGGGTCAGTGAAGCTTTTCTAGTACACGTCGTGTCTAGAACAAACACACCATGTAGTCTTGTTCTAGAATAACCATGTAGATTAGTCATGTAGAAGGACTCAAGAATGGGAATAGGATTCAAGTACACGCCGTGTGTTAGGAAAACACTTTGTGTGTTCAGGGTGTTACATGACCAGTTTTGGAAGAAGTACACACCCATGTTAAAGTCTTAAGGGAACACGTTGTGTAGTTAATTATACATGTCGTGTATCTATGTTTTGTAAAACTTGAATGTTTTTTCTCTTGTTCCCTTTTTACCCTTCCAGTTTTCATTCCTTGATAATCCTGGTCTAAGGTGTGCGCTTGACATTGCAGAGTCATTCCACTGAGACGTCCTATGGTTGTACGCCAGTTATAGGGAAATGATCAAACAATGGACATGGATGATCAGGGACTTTCAGCAGATCCTCCAATTGTGATAGTCTTGGCACCAGCCATCATTCCGGACACAGGTGTTAACGCACAGTTTTGATAAGGCTTTATGAGGTTTATGCAGACCTTATGAGGAGTACCGCATCCTGCCCCTTCTATGGAAGAGTTTACGCAGGTCTTTCAACAGCATCATCCTCCCACCTTCATAGGGGAATGAGGACCACAGGCTGTAGAGTCATGGTTAGAATCCATGCTTTCTATCTTCAAGCATCTAGAGACGCCTCCAGAGAGGAGGGTAAAGCTTGCTACCTATATGCTTCGGGATTCCTCCAAGATATGGTGGGATGTGATCTCATAGGCGGGACGCTTGTAGGTTATGGCCTTATATGAGTTCCAGCGTGCCTTCTATAACTACTTCTATCTGGATAATTTGAGGATCTATCAAGCCAGAGAGTTCATGAGCCTGGATCAGGGTACTCTTTCTGTTATGAAGTATTCTTCTCACTTCACTGAGCTGAAGCTCTTCACGCCTATTCCAGGATATGATGAGTTATTCCTAGAAAGGAAGTCTGAGGATGGTCTGAGGCATGAAATCTGATTGCAGGTGAATGTATTCAAGTTGACTTCCATCACTTATATAGTCAACCAAGCATTGATCACATAGCATAATTTGAGGGATTCTAGAGTTGTGAGCCAGGGCGGTTCGACATCCGAAGTTCGTATCCCTCCTACTGACTACAGGAATCATTGTAGGGGGTCTTCACGTAGTGATCCAAGGAGTAGAGACAATACTTTTGGTATCCAGGTGGTGTGATACAAGTGTGGGAAGAGTGGGAATATGAGGCCACTTTGCCCAAGAGACCTAGTGGAGTTCTGATCATGTGGAAAGATGGGTCATCTTCAGTGCTTCTGCTAGATCTTTTCACCAGCAGCTAGTGACAGGGGTTATTCTATGACTCTTCATTCAGGAGCAGTGCCACTAGTTACTCCTCAGTCATGGAACTGGAGTTCTTTCGGCTATTCATGCCAAGGTAGAGGTCGTGTTTGTGGTAGTCAGATGCTAAGCTTTCAGTGATAGCAGGGTGGATCAGCTCAGAGTGGTTAGGTAGGGTCACAGGGCCACGATATAGTCCAAACTTTTGCAGTGGAGCAGATCCATAAGAATCAGGATCTCGGACCCTCTACAGTTCGAAGTAGGATCCTATTTTCTTCAGTTTTAGCTTCTGCTCTTTTTGATATAGGGGATTCCCATAGATTTATATTTGTTGCTGTTATGGAGAGCCTTGAGTTCTATGTATTTTCTTTTGTTGATATATTGATGCTGGAAACACCTTTGGATACAATAACGGCTAGTGTACGTCAATGTAAGAGGTTCCCTCTTGAGGTTGGTGGGTGTCACTTCTTATGGGACCTCTATGTCTTGGAGATGATAGGATATGATGTCATTCTCGGAATGGACTGGTCAGTTCTATTCGAGGAATTCATTGACTGTTATCATCTTAGGGTGAGTTTTACATCACTAGAAGGTAGATAGTTTCTTTATAAGGGTGAATGGGATGTCCATGCGAGCAGAGCGGGACCCGAGCATCATGGTTTGGGAGGAGTTACAGCTCATATTGCTAGTTTATAGCTGGATGACCAGGGGACTTCACATATGAACTTTCCTCTAGTGGTAGATCATTTCAGAGATGTCTTTCCAGAGGACTTTTCAGGTTTTCCTTCAGAGCAAGAGGTGTAATTTTCTATTTAGCTTGTGCTATGAGTGGCATCGGTGTCCATACCTCCTTATAGGATGGCTACACCTGAGTTGTAGGAGATCAAGAAGCATTTGGAGGAGTTTTAGGAAAAGGGTTTTATATTAACTAGTACTTATCCATGGGGTTTTCTTGTCCTGTTTGCGAAGAAGGCAGACGGTACCCTTAAACATTGTGTGGATTATCAGAAGTTGAACCAGTTGGCGGTCAAGGAACGATATCCCTTGCTGAGAATTGATGATCTATTTGATCAACTTTGAGGAGACCAGGTGTTCTAAAATATTGACTTGAGATCCAGTTATCATCAGTTGCATGTTATACCATCTGATATACCTCTTACAACCTTCCAAAGCAGGTATGGTTTATACGAGTATGTGGTTATGTCGTTCAGTCTCACGAATGCACCTGCAGTTTTCATGGCACTGATGAACCGAGTGTTCTATCCATACTTGGATTATTTCATGGTAATTTTTTGGACGATATCTTGGTGTAATCTCACACTCGACATGACCATTCCACCCATCTTGAGATCATTTTGAGTACAATAAGAGAAAATTAGTTATATGTTGGGATCTCAAAATGCCACTTTTTGATCAACCAAATTCACTTCTTGGGTCATGTTATCTCAGAGACGGGAGTATCAGTAGACCTAGAGAAATTGAGAGTAGTAGCTTCTTGGGATAATACAAAGAAAATATTTGAGGTAAAAAGTTTTCTAGGGCTGGATGGATACTAAATGTGTTTTATACAGGACTTCTCACACTTAGAAGCGCCACTGACGGGCCTAACTAAGAAGGGTGCAAAATTCTTGTGGTCAGTTTCTTGTGAGTCAGCCTTTCAGGAGATGGAAGGGAGGTTGACTTCATCACTGATACTAGTATTTCCAGATCCAAGAAAGAGCTATATTGTTTACTGTGATGCTTCAGGTATCGGGCTGGGATCTGTGCTTATGCAAGGAGAAGGAGTCGTTATTTACAGGTCTCGGCAGTTTAGGCCACATGAGAGGAATTACCCGATGCATGATCTTGAGTTGGCAGTAGTGGTTCATGCCTTATGTTGTTGGAGACATTATCTTTTGGGAGAGAATTTTGTGTTTTTCACTGACCACAAAAGTGTCAAGTATATATTCACTCATTGTGACCTGAATTTGAGATGGTGAAGGTGGGTTGAGTACCATCAGTCTTTTGACTTTGAGCTTTCCTGCACGCCTGGGAAAGGAAATGTTGTAACTGATGTGCTGAGCAGGAGGACTCAGATACAGGAAGTTTAGGAGGCCAGTAGTAAGTTTCATCTTATGACTCTGTTCTCTGAGATGCATGTGGAGGTGCACGACAGACAGGGGCAGGCGTTTCTATATTCTATATTTATTACCTCTACTCTGCTTGATCGTTTGCGAATGAGGTAGATATCAGATTCTGAAGGCCTAGTAATATGAGAAAGTGTGTCAGGAGAGGACCATATTCCTGTAAAGACCATCAGCGAGGATGAGATCTTGCATTTTCATGGGTTTGTATGGGTGTCAGCAGACATACGTGAGGAGCTGAGGTGGGACTTTCATTCAACAGTTTAGGCAGTTCATCCGAGTGTCACCAAGATGTATCATGATCTACACCGTCAGTATTGGTGGCCAGTTATGAACAAAGATGTTGTTGGTCTTTAATGAGGTGTTACACCTGTCAGCAGGTGAAGGCGGAGCATCAGCAACCTGTAGGGATTTTTCAGCAGTTACCCATACCCGAGTGGAAGTGTAATGATGTCGTGATGGATTTCGTGATAGGTTTACCGAGGTTGCCTCGAGGGAATGATGTTTTATGGGTTTTCATTGACAGACTCACGAAGGTTTATCACTTATTTTTGATCAAGGAGACCTTTAGTGTTTATGAGATGGGACGGTTGTACATCCATGAGATTTTACATTTACATGGAGTTCCACAGTCCATTGTTTCAAACAGGTATTCCAGTTTTACTTCTCGGGTCTGGCAGGGGCTTCATAAGGATTTGGGTGCATAGGTACTTTTGAGTACAACTTACCACCCCTAGACAGATTCCAGTCTGATCATACGATTCAGGTGCTTGAGGATATGTTGCAAGAATGTGTCCTTGATTTTGGAGGTTCTTGGGAGAATCACATACCTCTTGTGGAGTTTTCCGACAATAATATTTTTCAAGAAACTATTCATATGGCACCTTATGAGGCTTTGTACGGTAGGGCATGCCAATCACCCTTATGTTGTCTAGAGGCACGATAGGTAGCTATGCTAGGACCTCATCTTATCCAGGAGACCACAGAGCAGATATATTTGATTAGGAAAAGGATGGATACTACACAGTCTCAACAGAAGTCTTATGATGATCAGCAGAGATGACCTCTGGAGTTCGAGGTTGGGGATTAGGTTTTCCTGCGTGTCACACCAAGGTTAGAGAACAAGAGTATTAGGAGACAGGGTAAAATTTCACCAAGGTACGTTGGGCCGTTTGAGGTTTTGGAGAGAGTCGGTCCAGTTGTCTATCGGTTGCATTTACCTCAGAGGTACCAGGCTATGCACGATGTATTTCATGTTTCTCAGCTTCAACATTACTTATTAGACCCATTTCATGTTTTTCAACCCAAAGAGGTTGAGTTAGAAGTGGACGCCTCGTTTGAGGAGCATCCAATCCTGATTGTTGATCGCAGTACAAAGGTTCTCCATGGACGATCTGTTCCTCTAGTATGAGTGTTATGGCAGCATAGGCGAGTACAGGATGAGACTTGGGAGAGGCAGACTGATGTATAATCATAGTTTCCAAAGTTGTTTGGGGATTCTTCTTCTACGCCGTCTTGCTAGGGAAATTTCGGAATGAATTTCTTTAAGGGGGGAAGTTTGTAAGAACCTGGATCATCTTTTCAGGTATTTTTTCCTTTTTCTGGTGTTTTTTAGGAAAAAGGGGAGTTTTCTGGAAATTTCTTAAGTACACGCCATGTACAAGTACACGTCGTGTACTCAGATACCGTAGGTAACCGGGTGCTGGCTATGTCACGGCCATGCACATGGCTATGTGTGGTGACCTAGAGACCGCCTAATTTGGGGGCTGGTAAAGGCAAGTACATGTCGTGTACTTCTAAAGTACATGTCGTGTACTTTCTTTTTTTTCATTAAACATATCGAGGTCACGTCTGACGGACAGAATTCTCTTCTTCCCAACCTAGTTCATCTGAGAGCATCTATACGGCATGGATCTTTGCCGGTCCCTTCATCGAGCATTCATTCTCTGAATCGAACTCCATTGGTTGCTTTGGAATCACATTGGTGAGTTCTCACTTCTTCTTGAACACCTTCTTCTGATTTCTCCTCTTTCAAGAGATATCGTGGGTTGAACCTTTTAGACATTTTTTTAGATCTACGATGTTCTAAAGTGATTCAAGGACTGAGACTCAAGTATATTTATCCCCCGATGCTGAGGTAGGTGGTTTGTTCCTTTCTGTAGATAGTCATTGAATTTTATGTTCAAAAGTGACCAATACCCTTGATCGGGGTATTGTGTGTTTACGGTTTTATCTCTGTTAATTGCCTTATATGCTTGAATGATTGATTAGAGGTTAATTGAATGTTAATAGAGTTAATTTCTATACTTTGGAAGTGTTTTACCATGCATGATTTCTTGTTTTGACCATTTGGTCTAGCTTTGCCTGTTAGGCTGTTGTTTACTTTCCATGCCTAGTATTGTAGGATGGAGTAATTCTTATATGTCTTGTTGTTATATTGTAGAATGTTTATCCAATTAGTTCTTGATATTTACTTTGGTCGCTTTGTATTACTATGATTTTTTGACTTAAACAGGGCTGTAAGAACCTGTAGTGGACCATATGGATAATGGACGTAAGGGCTTCTCTAGAGTGTCTATTATTATTATTATGATGCAAGACCATAGGGGGAATTGACGTAAGTGCTTCCTCAGAGTGACTATAGTTCCTCGATGCAGGATACAGGGGGAATGAGACGTAAGTGCTTCCCTAGAGCGCCTTTTAGTTAGCAATACAAGACTGTAGGGGGGATTGATAGCGATTGCTTCCCCAGAGAGTCTATACTAAAGCTGAACAAGATGGGTTAGACTGTGTGTACATCCCAGAGGGTTTCTTTTGTTTTCTATGTAGGACCAAAGGAGATTTGGCTGTGAGTACATCCCAGAGGGTTACCTATTTGTTATTATCTATTTACTTACTATGTAGAACTGAATTCTTTAAAACTATGGAATTGTCTACTATTGAGTGCTTCCTTGTTTACTTCTTCTTTTGTTTATTTCATACCATATATATTCACAGACTATTAGGAACAAATCTCTTGGTGGTTGACTACTTGGATTTAGTCTCACACCGTGTTTGGGACATGATTTTGGGCCCAAACAGATTATATTGTTGCTGGTATAGATAAGGTCAAGCGCCCTTCTACTTCAGGTACTTGACTATTTTGGATCTAGAGAGAATGGCACCAAGATTTGTCTTGCGATGTTGTGGATTTGTTTATTGTTTTTCTTGTACTTTGGTTTAGTACTGTATTTTATCATTGTGACTTATTTGGCTACTTTCATAGACATATGTATCATGCATCATTATATATGTGCTCCAGCTATTTATTTCTTTAGTCTTCCACTATTTCTTTTTGTATGGTAATATTACTACTTCCGCTATTGTATATATGTTTCTTTTCCATTGTGTTAATCTTCTAATAAGGGCATAGTTTCCCCACTATCACACTCAAGGCCCTCGCTGCTAGTCGGCAGCCTCTGGAATTTGGGGAAATGCGCTTGAGGCCATGTGGCCAACTGGGTATGGGGCGCCTTTGGATGACTTTCAGAACCGTCGATGCGGGCCATAGGGGGAATGAGATGTAAGTGCTTCCCCAGAGCACCTTTTAGTTACCGATACGAGACTCTAGGGGGAATTAACGGCGAGTGCTTCCCAAGATAGTCTATACTAAATCTGAACCAGAGGGGTTAGACTGTGTGTACTTCCCATAGGGTTGCTTGTGTTTGCTAGGTATGACCAGAGGGGATTAGGATATGAGTACATCCCAAAGGGTTACCTATTTGTGATTATCTATTTTTTTCTATATGGAACTAAATTCTTTGAAACTATGGAATTGTTTACTGTTGATTACTTCCTTGTTTACTGCTTCTTTTGTTTCTTGCCTGCCATATATATTCATTGACTGTTAGGGACAGATCTCTTGGTGGTTGCCTACTGGGATTTAGTCTCACACCCTGTTTGGGCCATGCTTTTGGGCCCAAACATATTATATTATTGTAGGTATAGATAAGTTCAAGCACCCTTCTACTTCAGGTACTTGACTACTTTTGAGTTAGAGAGCATGGGACCAAGCTTTGGCTTGCAATGCTGTGGATTTGTTTACTATTTTTCTTGTACTTTGGTTTAGTACTGTATTTCAAGATTGTGACTTGTTTGGCTACTTTCCTAGAATATGTATCATGCATCATTATATATGTGCTCCAGCTTTTTATTTCTTCAGTCATCCACTATTTCTTTTTCTAGGGTAATTTTATTGCTTCCGCTATAGTATATCTGTTTCTTTTCCGTCGTGTTACTCTACCAATGAGGGCATAGTTTCCCCACTATCACACCCAAGGCCCTCGCTACTAGTCGGTAGCCTCTGGCATTTGGGGAAATGTTCTTGAGGCCATGTGACTAACCAGGTACAGGGCACCTTTGGGCGGCTTCTGAAACTGGGACATTACAAAAACTAACTATAAAATGATACATGTATATACGTAAAACAATTCTTATAAAATATATAACAAATATTTTTAATATTTTTAAATTCATTATTTTACTCTAAAAACAATTAATTTATTGAATAAAATTTTTTATAATATTTTAAGTAATTATTTTATCTTAATAATTTTATAAAATTCACTCTATTCATAAAAATGTATTTTCACTTTTTACCACAAAATTCAACTTTTTCAGAAAAAAGCCTAAAAATTCACCCTAATATAATTTTAATTCTTTTATTCCAAAAATAAATTAATTTTCCTCAAAATAATTTAATTTCTATATTAATTTTAAAAAAATCTTGTGTATTTCAAAATCTGCATTTGATGCATAAAATTCGAAAAGTCTACTTTTAGAAAATCTAATTTCATTATGAGATAGGTGTGTATCCAAGTTATTATTGAATTAATTTTATAAATTATATTAAGATAAAATGATTTTAGGAATTTTATGTCATTTTTCTTCTAATTAAGTGGAATTTACTTTCCAAACACATAATTGATAAAAATGAGTTTTAGCGCAACAACCATTATATTTCATAATTATAGTGAAATTTCATTGAGCATTATTACTTTTTATGAAAACTAAATTATCAAAACATAATAATATTTTTCATAATAATAAACTATCATTTAAATAAAATAAATACATAGTTCTTAATTGTATTTTATTATGAAACATGTTACTTATCTTATTTTAAATGGAAATTTTTAGAGTAATAAAACATATAACCAAATTTGATGAAATTCATTTAGAAATTGAATAACCCAAAATGTAATTAAAAATTTATGATAATTTAATTTTTTTGGTAAAAAATAATATTTAATCATTATATTTTAATAACTTAATTACCATGAAACTAAAACATTAATAAAATTAATATAGTTATTAAATAAAACTACATATGTAAAAAAGAATCATAAATATAGTAATAATGATATAAGCATATATATTAAAGTTATATAATATGAAAATTGGAAAACATGTAATCTAGTGGTAGGTGATATATCCTTGTCTCACTTTGGTCATGTATTCGAGCCTGGTTCCCTTACTAGATGTGATAGGTTTTCGCTCGACCTGTGAGCTTCCCTTTTTCTAAAATAAATTTCCATTGTACATGAAAATATATATAAAAGAATAAATTTTGTGATAAATATTTTTATAAATATTTAGTTTATTTAAATAAATATATTCATTTAGGTTTTCCATTTATATGTTTAAATAAAATTTATAAAAATGTTCATTAGAAATTAAGGATGTTGCATTTTACCCCTCAAATAAATTATATCATCATAATTTTACTCATTGATAAACGCTTACTAAACTCAAATGTTCACTTAAATTTTATATATATAAAGGATAAATTATAAATACCTAGGATATTTCAATCCTATGGGAACATACTAGATATACTTAACCTGGTCTGATGGATAAAATTATCATCTATCTAAGGCTATATACAGAAATACTTCAAATCCTAATTCCCATAAATAACCAAAATTTGTTATGATACCAATTGAGATTCCCCAAACCCACACTTCCATATCTGTTGCTAAACATACATACTTTTAAATAAAGTGCAAGAGTTACAATAGAGTATCAAGATCAAAAGTTTGGTGTCTTTGGTAACTAGGAGTATTTACATATTTAACTCTCAATACAGAGTTAATTTCATCTATAAAAATTCTCCACACAAGTAACTATTCTATACATATCCCTTTCATTAAAATTCTTGTGGAAAATGAAAAATATAAGAATGGGTGATTTATAAATCCTAATGAGGTATTAACAAAGAAAACAGATAATAAATGAAAATCATAAGTAAAATATGAGGCATTACATGATCATAAGTACATTAGGCACAACATAGAAATGTGGATACAATATAAACATGATACATTCATAAAAATATCACCAAATTCCATCATTAAGGTGTTGTAAAACATATTATCAAGGATTCTGACCAAGGTACCATAATACATTACCTTGGTATGCTACCAAGGTATCATGAACATGTCATCTTTATAGATTAATTCTTTACCCAATCCATTAAAGTTCTATTAGAGAAAGCTTTCATATATCAAAATATATGTGTTATATGTAGATAAAAACATATATAAGTCCATAAATAATCATAACATGGTAAACCAATTGGATATTAAATAGGTATCCAATGAAATTTGGTAATAGTCTAGGTAAATACCCAACAATAAAGATAATTAAGTATAAGGAATTTACACTGTATAGATAAAGGGTGCACAATTTAGTCAATAATTTACCCAGTTAGTCAATGTATGGGTATATAGGTGAACACCAGTTAATTATAAGAATCATATAAAGGTATCCACAAGGGAGAAGAATTATAAGTAAATCTATTTATAGTCTGTGATAAGGAAAGATAAAGGCAGTGATGGATTATAGAGATTTAATTTCCATAATACCATGTGTACATATGAACATTGATATGGAGGAGAAAGGTAAAATCCATAAGAATGATAGAGCGTGATATAGAATATATTCATTGGTTATAAACTGGGTGGGAAATAAACTGGTTTAATAGATTAATGCAGTTATCAGGGTGAATATCCAAAAATAAACTTTAGAAACTATAGGGTGTTCATAATAAAAATGGTATTTCCCCAATTGAAGGAATGAAAACATGAAGTAGTGGAGGTTAAATTCATGGAATAAGGATATCAATTGAATGTAAATCTTAATCCATATATTATGATCCTTTATTGTGGCTCATAAATTTCATGCGAATTATCTAAAGCATATCCCCTGGGAGTCTCAAACTAGGTGTGCAATAAAGCATCTTTATTGTTCACCATGTGAATATCGGGTTAATACAAATTCCACGTTTTTAGTTTTATTATCCATATTTAAAATTTTTTAAATACACGTCCACTTGTAGAATACATATGTGGATTTTCTTTCTAGTAAAACCACACACATGTTTCTTTTCCAAATTTAGGATGGTTTTATGGATACAGGAAAGTTTGAGCATTATAAGAGCTTATGAATGTATCATAATGAGGGGGAATAGTGATCTATCGTTAATAACATACGAAATAAATTATAAAATTTATTCATAATATAATTTTATATTGAAATAAAAAGGGATTTAAAATGGATCTCACATATAATGGGAAAAGATGGGTGAGGAACCCTTATTTTGGAATAGTAACAGTTTAAGAAAAGGATATAATTAGATTTAATAAATAAACACTCATAAACAATATATTGAATGGAATATAATAACATTGAATAAAAATAATTTAATTATATAAAAATAATAATTTAAAAATACATTATAATAAAAGTATTATGCTTGAAAAGGAATGAGGTGGATTAAGGAAACTCATAACTCTCTTGATCTTCTTATCTTAGAGATGACCCTTTGAACCAAAAAAACTATATAGGATTAAATATAGAGAAATTAAGGGAAATAATTGAGATGTATATGCAGATATAACTTTTAATTTTTGTGTGGGAGAATTGGAAGATGGGTAGGTATTTATACTTGAGGAGAGGTGGTTATAAGGGTTTAAATATTGATTATTTTTTATTAAGGCTAACCACATTGGGGTGGAATTAATTTAAATGAATTTGGTTGATAATTAATATAGAAAAAAATATTCAATGTCTTGAAAACTTTTAACCACCTATTTAATGGTGTGATTTTTAGTTTTTTATGCCTTTACACTTTAATTTTAATGTTTTACATAATTTTACATTTACCATTGTAACTCACTTTTTAACCCAGTAGATTCTTTGTGTACCTAAAAATGAAATTGACATTGATACATAATTTTGAATTTTTTTATAATAAATATGAAATCCAATTTACTTTATTCAATTTCTAAAATTGAGAAAAAAACTAATTCTAAGATGATATATGTATAACACATAGAACAGTTCTTAGGAAATATATAACACAAGTTCAAACATGGGTTTCTAGTATTTTTAAAGCCATGATTTTACTTATTAAATTAATTATGTATTAAATAAAATGTTTCATAATATTTTAATTCATAATTTTATCCTAATAATTTCATAAAATTCATAGTATTCATAAAAAATGGTATTTTCACTTTTTACGCTAAAATTTAACTTTTTTAGAAAAAATACAAAAAATGAACCCTAAGATAATTTTTTGTGTTGTTTCCAAAAAAAATTATTTTTCCTCAAAATATTTCTGTATCTATGGGAAATTTAAAAATATTTGTTTATTTTAAAATCGATTATTCAGTGCATAAAATTTGAAAACTCTGCTTTTAGAAAATATAATTTCATCATGAGATAGGTGTGTATCCAAGTCATTATTGAATTTGTGTTATACATTATATTATTATAATATGATTTTAAAAAATTTAGGACATTGTTATTCTAATTAAGTATAACTTATTTTCAAAATACATAATTGATAAAAATGGTTTTTAGCAAGATAACCTTTATATTTCATAATAAAAATGAAATTTTGATGACCATTGTTAATTTTTCTAAAAAATATTTTATTAAAACCTAATAATCCTTTTGTGATAATAATAAACTAGTGTTTAAATAAAAATAATACATATTACTTAATTTTTTATTATAAAATATGTTACTTATTATACTTTAAAGGTAAAATTTAGATTAATAAAACATGTAACCAAATTTTATAAAAACTTTCAAAAATTTAATGCTCCAAAATTTAATTAACATTGTATGATAATTTAATTCTTTTGCTAAAAAATAATATTCAGACATTATCTTTTAATAACTTAATCATCATGAAAATAAAACCATTAATAAAATTAATGTATTTATCAAATAAAACTATATATGTAAAAATAATCATAAATATAGTAAAAATGATATAAGAATGTATATAAAAAATATAGAATAGGAAAATAGGAAAGCATGTAGGCAAGTAGTAGTAGATAAACCATTTTCACCCTTCGATCATGGGTTCAATCCCCTTGGCCTTACTAGACTTGAAAAGTTTTCACTTAACCTATTAGATTCCTTTTTTCTAAAATAAATTTCCATTATACTTGAAAAATATGTAAAAAACAACTTAGTTCATAAATATATGTAACATCCAATTACCCACTTTCAGTTATTTTCCACCTCTTTTCTTGTTTTCCTCTTTAATTTGATGTGTTCAGGGACTCCTAATGATAAATAAATTGTGCTAATAAAGATTACCTAAAGTTATGAGATGTATGTTTGTTTTTAATTAATGGAGTCCATTTATAAATGTGTTAATGGATTTATGGGTTTATCCCTAAGTTTAGAGGATTCCCAAGTTGGTTTGGGGTTTTCATGTAAGAATGTATAGTTTTTTTAGACTGTAGGAGAATTATGAACCATGTAATTGGAGTACATGATGTGTAATCTTGTTAGGTAATATTTCATGAATCTGGTACACAACATGAAGGAAGTACACACCATGTATAGATTACACACTGTGTAATGTTAAAATATTGGGGTTAAATAAAATAGAAATGGGTTTTTTGGTGAATGTGGTATGTGTGGATTACATGACATGTAAAGGGATTTCATGTTGTGTGAATGCCAAAGACAGGGTGTAACGCCCCGACCCCAGTTACCCAGAGTCGGTGCATTATTTTGTAACATTGGCATGATCTCAAAAGATCATGTCTCGAAAGACCGATTAGTTTAGTAGCCTTAGAAACACTAGATACATTCATAAATGTTACATTACATCATAAAGTGAAAAACTAAAATAACATAGTCTCTATAGTCCACACTCATATCCTCTTCTGACTATCCCTGTAGGTCATTCATAAAATACTTCTTCACATCCTGGAAAATATTAAAACATTGAAAGTGGTGAGCTCAAATTCTCAGTAAGGATAACAATATAGCGGAAGCTTTTATAAACAAACATAAACATTTAAGGAAATTTATAACTAAAACAAAAGCATTTTAAACTTGAACTTCAACATAATATGGAAAAAGTAAATTGAGATAATTCCATTTACTTCTTCACATGGATATTCTACTGGTCTAATAATCACATGCAATATCAATAACCACTTTCATAATGATGGAATGCATAATGCCAGACTATCAAAACCACGTAGTCAAGGCCTCGTGCCAAGACTACAAATAAGATTTTGTCAAGGCCTCGTGCCAAGACACTAGTTTGTCTCATGAGACCTGCTGATGTATCGAGGAGCTATAGCGGGCTCCACCCGTCACTTATTAAGTCCAATGCATTCCTCATATGAACAGGTTTAAACATATCATAAACCATAACATAATCATATCACATAAAATATGCATAAAGGAAACATAACATTTCCACATTTCAATCACAAGATATCAATACAACACATTGATATAATAAAAACACTTTCAAAACCATTTTCAATACCAAAATAAAGTAAAATTAAAACTTGATATTTATTTTTCATTTTAAAAAAAAGGTATGGCTTGTAGAGGAAGCCAAAACTCAAATAATGGTCATGGCGGCAAAGAAGTCGTTGTCGCCGCATACGTACGAAAAAAAAACATTCCTTTTTGTCATTTAGTAAAACGCTTCGTATAAAAAGATTCCTTTTGAATAAATGTAAAAGTCAAAGGTGTTTATACACAGTATAAAAGAAATTTTTGTATAAAACAAAATAAGCCTCAATGAATGGAGATTGAGACGAAGTCCCTTACAAAGATCATTTTTTTAAAATAAAATAGATCTATTATGTGTATTCAATATAAGTACACATAAATAAATTACAAATACAATATAGGACATAATAATATCATGACATAATTTGAAAGTAGGAGATTAACCCAAAGAATAGAAATTGGGTTAAGAAGTTCCCTCACCACGTGCCCGACTTGACTCGACCGTTCTTTAACCTCCTGAATAATAAACTAGAGTTAATTTATAATTTCTTAAGAGCCTTTTTCAAGTTTATTATTCCTTTTATATCAATTATTACCATGTTATGAACATTATGTAATTATTTAAGTTAATAACGGTCGTTTTGTCGATCTTTGGTACTTGAGTCAAAAATAAACTTCTTAAAATTACAATTTTTTCATGTGATAAAATATCCATTATATCCATAATTATATTCATGATGTATATACATCATATATATCTAGTATATAGATTCATTTATAATATTACATAACATTTAGAGGTAAGAAATGAAATGCACCGTTCATGGAGACGGTAAGTCGTACGTACGCATGAACACTACTTTCATTTCTATTTTGTATTTAATGGAATGAAGTTATAATTATATAAAGGTATAATATAATTCTAGTATAATATAATTTATAATACCATTTACTCCATCCTTTATACATCCCACATATGGCATTAACGATTCAAATCACTTTGAGGGGGCGGTAGTCCGCACTTCCTAAAATGAAAATATCGCGTTTACCCATAATGGAAAACATAAAGGTATGCCATAAATGAAAAATACAGAAGCTTAAGGAAAACATAAACATATTATATATAATATATAAATATAGTGACATCTTAATGTACACCTTTGAAGGTGTTATATGAGTGTTGAACAATCATCGATTCGTGAGGCAGAAATTCGCCATCCACAGAAACAGTATGTTCTTTAACCATTAGATGTAAGTGTGTGTAAGTGTAGCTCGAATAATTATTAAAACAACATCCTCGTATATTTAGGATACTGTTTTTGTTACAAAATAAATTAATAACAAGAGTTTATGGGGTTGGAGAAGCAAAATAAAACAAAATAACATAAGAGAAGACATTACCTTAAAATCGGGTAACTCTTTTTTGATTTGAGTCAAAGGCTTCCTTGGGAAGAATTATGCCCAAATTGAGGCTTCTAGGAGTAAGAGAGGGAAGTTGAGAGAGTATTTGGGTAGAGGTTGGCCGATCCAAAAGGCTTTCAAGGTCTGAGTAAGGTGGTAGTGGTGGGGGCCTTTTATAAGAGGAGAGGAGGGGCACTCTTGGAAAGTCATGAAATGTTACTTTATTATATAATGAATTTTGGATTTTAAAGGTCCCACACTTATAAATTTAGAGTATAAGGTGATAAGGTTTAGAAATATACTCATCCAATAGGTTTTTGACAAGTGTAAGTCTTAGATTTTACATTATCTTTTTATTTTATTTAAATCGTTAATTAATGAGGTAATCGATGCATCATCATGGTGTCATAAATAATTTAATTTATTTAATGTCTAAAAATTATAAAAAAATTATCATGATGTAGGAAATATTTTTATATTTCTAATGAATATTTATAGTCAAAAATATGACTTGTATAACCCCATTTAAAAAAAATTAGTAAAACAACTCATGTTTGTGACATTTTTATTTTAACATTAAATAAAAAGTTTTTAATGTCATTTTCCTACCAAAGTGGCTCAATGGGGTCCTCAAGTTGACCCATGTATTTTCTTGGTCGGCCATGACTCATAAAATAGGGGTAGGACAAGTGTAAATGTATTTTCATATTTTTATAATATCATTTTTACCTTAAATTTCACTAATTACCTTTAATCGCGATTAATTAAACTTAAAAGTTACTATTCACCGAAAATTATTTCAATCTCATTGAACCACATTTTACTTACTAATGACAACCTTGTATGTCGGATTTTTGAAAATCAAATCACAGAAGTGGCAATGTTTCATTTAAACGAAAAATCGGTTTTTTAACTACCACTTAGTGGTTTCACTATTCATCAAAAATTGAAGTTTTTCAGAACAATGCCAAAATTTCACCCTAAGCTATAATTGATATTCCAAATTCAAAAATGATGTATATTTTACAAAATTACAAACATATAAGTTGCATTAATTAATTTTATAACTAATTCCCGATGTCACAACAAATAGCGTGTTTTTGAGAAACAATATATATCAAAAGATTGACAATTGTTTATGTCCAATTTCAAAGTGAAATTAATTCTAATGAAAACCATTGTATAAAATGGTAAAAATATATTATAATTATACTTTAAAACCATTAAATAGTATAATTTATCACTATAAATTATTTTGATTAAAAAAGTTGTTTTTAAGTATTTTTCACTATTCATAAAAAATTGGATGTTCTCTGAAAATTACAAAAAATTCAACTTAGGATAATTTCGATATTCCAAATACAAAAACTAATTCCATTTGGAAAGATAAAATTTATAAAATGTCAAAAATTAGGTATTACTATTTATAACGGCTACTTTGGTTGTGGTGTGTGTTAGAACTCAAAGTTGCGTACAACACACGCTACTGTATTATTCAAAGAGAAGTGTACCGTGGAAGCTTGGGGTGTTACATTCTCTCCTCCTTCAAATAATTTTGTCCTTGAAATATCATATAATATTACTATATAAAAAGACTAGGGTGATTCTTCATCATAAGTTCCTCGGGTTCCCACGTTGCCTCCTCCATCTTATGGTTTCTCCATAGAACTTTTACCAGACGAGTAGTCTGGTTTCTTAGCACTTGTTCTATTGTATCAAGAATCCTGACGGGCTCTTCGCAACAAGACAGATCGGGTTCCAGTTCTAATTCCTCATAGGTGAGTACATGTGTTGCGTCAGGCATGTATTTTCTCAACAGTGATACGTGGAATATATCATGAACTTTAGAGAGACTTGGCGGCATTGCCAAACGGTGAGCTGCAGCCCCAATTCGTTCTAGAATTTCGAAGGGTCTGATGTACCTGGGACTCAATTTACCCTTCTTACCGAAATGTATAACTCCCTTCCATGGAGATACCTTCAAGAAAACATAATCTCCTACCTAAAATTCTGAATCCTTCCTTCGGTTATCGGCATAGATTGTTTGCCTACTTTGAGCTGCTTTGATGTGGTTTTGGATTACTTTCACCTTTTCCGTCGTTTCCTCCACTAGTTATGGGCCTACAAGTTTTCTTTCACCAATTTCATCCCAACAGGTATGTTTGTGACATATCTTTCCGTATAACTCTTCATATGGTTCCATCTGAATACTTGAATGGAAGCTATTGTTATAAGAAAATTCTACCAGAGGTAGATATTGATCCCACATTCCTTGAAAGTCAAGTGAGCATGATCTCAACATGTCTTCTACGGTTTGAATAGTTCTTTCTGATTTTCCATCTGTTTGAGGGTGGTAAGCAGTGCTCAAACAAAGTTCAGTATCCAAGGCATTCTGAAGACTTTTCCAGAATCTTGATGTAAAACGAGGATCACGATCCGAGACAATCGACAGGGGTACTCCATGAAGTCTCACAACTTCATTAACATATAGTATTTCTAGACGTTCAAGTGGTAGATCTTCCCTTATAGCAAGAAAATGTGCTGACTTCGTGAGACGATCAATAATGACCCATATTGCATCATTTCTTCTCGGAGTCTTTGGTAGTCCCATGACAAAATCCATCGTAAAATTATCCCATTTCCACTCAGGTATGGGTAGAGGTTGCAATACTCCACCAGGAAGTTGCCTTCCAACTTTCACTTGTTGACAAACCATACATCTTGACACAAAATCAGCAATCTCCCTCTTCATGTTGTCCCACCAAAAATGTCCCTTTAAATCTCTATACATTTTGGTGCTCCCAGGGTGTATAGAGAAATTGGAACTATGAGAATCATCCAACAATTCCCTCTTTAAATCAGGTATATCGGGAACACAAAGTCTCCTCCCAAATTTCAAAATTCCATCTTCATACACAATGTCACTCAATCGCCCATCATTCACAGCTTTAATCTTCTTTTTCAACTCTTCATCATTGGCCTGAGAACACTTTATCCTTTCTAGTAAAGATGGTTTGGAAACCATTTGAAAAAACTTTTATGTTTCACCCTCCATGGTGATTCCCATATCCATATTTACTAGATCCATGAAAATAGGATCCCTTTCCACTCTCATCATGTTCAAAACTCCATGATGTTTTCTACTCAAAGAATCTGCAACCTTATTTTCCTTCCCTGGGTGGTAGTGTATCATGCAATCATAATCCTTGAGTAGTTCAAGCCATCGCCTTTGCCTAATGTTGAGTTATTTTTGTGAGAAAATATATTTAAAACACTTGTGATCGGTATAAATCTCACATTTTACACCATAGAGATAATGTCTCCATATCTTTAAGGCAAAGATTACAGTAGCTAAATCGAGATCATGAGTAGGATAGTTTTGCTCATGAATTTTCAATTGTCGTGATGCGTAGGCAATAACCCTATCATTCTGCATAAGGACACAACCAAGTCCTTTCATTGATTCATCACTATAAATAACGAACCCATCATTCCCTGATGGTAGAGTCAATATAGTAGCGTTGACTAATCTTCTCTTCAGTTCTTCAAAACATTCTTCACACTCTTTTTTCCAGACAAATTTAACCCCTTTACGTGTGAGCTTCGTTAATGGGTTAGCCAATCGGGCAAAATTCCGGACAAAACGTCGATAATAACCTGCCAAACCAATAAAGTTGTGTACCTCAGTTATACTCATCGGTGCTGGACATTCTTGGATTTCCTTGGTCTTAGAAGGATCAATGTAAATTCCATCCTTAAAGACAATATGGCCAAGAAAAGAAATCTCCTGAAGCCAGAATTCACACTTGCTAAACTTCTCATATAATTCATGCCTTCTAAGAGTCTTCAATATAATGCGCAAGTGATTTTAATGATCTTCGTAGCTTTTTGATTACACCAAGATATCATCAATAAATACCACCAAAAAATCATCAAGATATTCCTTGGAAACTCTATTCCTTAGATCCATGAATACAGAGGGTGCATTAGTCAATCCAAAAGGCATTACTGTAAACTCGTAATGCCCATACTTTGTTCGAAATGCTGTCTTTGGAATGTCTTCCTTCTTCACACACAACTTATGGTATCCAGATTGAAGGTCAATCTTTGAAAATTATTGAGCTCCATGTAATTGGTCAAATAAATCATCAATGAGAGGTAGGGGATACTTGTTATTTATTGTTATATCATTGATCTCCCTGTAGTCAACGCACAACCTCATAGATCCATCTTTCTTCTTAACAAAAAGGACAGGGGATCCCCATGGAGAAACACTAGGGAGAATAAATCCCTTATTACTCAATTCCTCTAGTTGTTTCTTTAGTTCAACTAATTCCACGGTGTCCATCCTATAAGGGGTCTTCGATATAGGCCTTGAACCAGGAATTAAATCAATGGAAAACTCAACTTCTCGTTCTAGAGGATGTCCAGGTAAATCTTCCGGAAACACATCTTCATATTCTTTCACAATAGGTACATCCTCTATTTGAACATTCCTTTCCTCTCCCTTAGTCATTTCATTCTCTTCCTCCCCAATAATTGAATTTAGTTGAGCTACTGGGGGTGGATCTAAATAAGAATTAGGTGGTGACGATTATGCTCTAAAAATAAGGTGTTCCTTATCATCATCATCAAAAATCGTAACCTACTTCTTCTTACAATAAATCTTTGCATCATAGTCTGAAAGCCAATCCATACTGAGGATTATATCAAACTCAATCATAGGTATGACAATGAGATCAGCGGATAAAGAACAGTTATGTGGTCTAATGGGGACTGATTCACAAAACTTTGTTGCAATGATACTTCCCTTAGGAGTTTTGACTGAAAATTCTCTTGTTAAATCAAATTGGAAATATATAATTTTTTTAGAAAACTGGGAAGATATGAAATAATGTGATGATACAGAATCAAATAATGCATTTGTTAAACTTGAGGAAACCATTAAATTGCCTGCCACCACGTCTTTCGGAGCTTCAACCTCAACAGTAGTGATAGCATAAGCTTGGCCTTGATCCCTTGGCCTCTTTTGAGGTAAGTTCCCCTGACGCTTAGGACATTCATTTGCATAATGTCCCATCTCTCTACAATTATAGCATTCCACATTGACAGCAACTTTCTTTACCTTGCAATCATGAGCTTGGTGGCCTTTTTCACCACACTTGTAACAGACTCTCATTCCCTTCAAGCAAGTACTGGGGTGTTTCTTCCCACATTTACTACAGGACTGATATTCAACATTTCCCTTCTTCCCCTTATTTCCATTTCCAGATTGATCAAAAGATCTCTTCTTATCTTGCTTTGCTTTAAAGTCATAAGACTTAGAGAATTCCTTTTCCTTCTTGATAGCACACGAGACAATATCTTCGTACGATGAGAAGGTTTGTAAGACTAATGATCAATGGAGAAATGGTTTTAACCCATCAAAGAAACGATCAATCTTACTTCTTGGGTTACATATATAATTTGCAGCATGCCTCGCTAACCTTGTAAAGTTAGCCTCAAACTTTACGACATTCTCATCCTCCTTCTGCCTCAGACTCAGAAAGTGTCTTTCCATATCTGCTCGATGGTCATGTGGAAAGTATTTTTCTAAGAAAATTTCCTTAAACTCCCTACATTCCATACTTGATACTTCTTCATCTTCCTTTGTGTTTTGAATCAGCGACCACCATTGATCGGCATCTCCAGTGAGGCGGTAGACTGCCATGACAACCTTCTCCCTTTTGCTACTCCCCAAGCCATGGAATGTTTTCTCTAAGGAGTTTATCCATTGCTCAGCTACTAATGGATTTGTACCCCCATTAAAGGTTGGCAGTTTTTGCCTCATGAAACGGTCTAACATTGATCCTCCACGTTGTGGATCAGGGTGCTCCATACGAGTAAGATTATTATTCATAACTTGAGGGAGTTGTCCCAGTATGGTAATAAGTTGATCAGCACCAGTTTTATCTCCATCTCCACAATAATTATCTTGAGCAAGAGGGAAATCCCTACACAGAGTGCGTGCATTGATACGATTTCCATTCCTCCCACTAGGCGCCATTTATAAACAATGGGATAAACTAGATTAGTTTATGAATTAAAATACATAATTACATACTTGTAAAACACTTAACATAAATTGAACTATTTATGGATATAATCCATAATCATAAAAACAAATGTTTTCTTTGAGGAAGTATATACTCATAAACCCTTCATAATGGTTTGTGAAGAAAATGAGAATTATCCTAAGCATATCCCCCGGGAGTGTCATAACCAAGAGTGCAGCAAGGCCCGTTGTCATTCACTAGTTCCCGTTCGAGTCTAGCTCAAAGTAGTGTTTTCTGGTTTTACCCCTAGGTACATCTGTGCTAGATCCACCTCTACGTACTCATATCTATACAGGGATGTATTGCTCAGAAAACTCAAAAAATCTCTATAATACCAAAATTCTAGGAAGTTCTTCTATACTAATCCTCAAAGTCTATCTTAGGGATATGTGATCTAATCAGAGTTTATCTAAATCTAGCTTCCAAGGTTAGTACTAAACTGCCTCTGATACCAACTGTAACGCCCCAACCCTAGTTACCCAGAGTCGGTTCATTATTGCATAACATTGGCATGATCACAAAAGATCAAGTCTCAAAAGACCGATTAGTTTAGTAGCCTTTGAAACACTAGATACATTCATAAATGCTACATTACATCATAAAGTGAAAAACTACAATAACATAGTCTCCATAGTCCACACTCATATCCTCTTCTGACTATCCTTGCAGGTCATTCATAAAATACTTCTTCGCATCCTGGAAAATATTAAAACATTGAAGGGGGAGAGCTCAGATGCTCAGTAAGGATAACAATATAGCGGAAGCTTCCATAAATAAACATAAACATTTAAGGCAATATATAACTAAAACAAAAGCCTTTTAAACTTGAACTTCAACATAATATGGAAAAAGTAAAATGAGATAATGTCATTTAATTATTCACATGGATATTCTACTGGTCAAATAATCACATGCAATATCAATAACCACTTTCATAATGATGGAATGCATAATGCCAGACTATCATAATCACGTAGCCAAGGCCTCATGCCAAGACTACAAATAAGATTTTTTCAAGGCCTCGTGCCAAGACACTAGTTTGTATCATGAGACCTGTCGATGCATCGAGGATCTATAGTGGGCTCCACCCATCACTTATTAAGTCCAATGCATTCCTCATATGAACAGGTTTAAACATATCATAAACCATAACATAATCATATCACATAAAACATGCATAAAGGAAAAATAACATTTCCACATTTCAATCACAAGATATCAATACAACACATTGATATAATAAAAACACTTTCAAAACCATTTTCAATACCAAAATAAAGGAAAATTAAAACTTGATATTTATTTTTCATTTTAAAAAAATTTTATGGCTTGTAGAGGAAGTCGAAACTCAAATAATGGACACGGCGGCAGAGAAGTCATTGTCGACGCATACGTATGACAAAAAAACATTCCTTTTTGTAGTTTAGTAAAACTCTTCATATAAAAATATTCCTTTTGAATAAATGTAAAATTCAAAGGTGTTTATACACCGTTTAAAAAAATTGTATAAAACAAAATATGCCTCAATGAATGGAGATTGAGACGGAGTCCCTTACAAAGATCATTTTTTTTAAATAAAATAGATCTATTATGTGTATTAAATATAAGTACACATAAAGAAAGTACAAATACAACATAGGACATAATAATATCATGACATAATTTGAAAGTATGAGATTAACCCAAAGAATAGAAATTGGGTTAAGAAGTTCCCTTACCTCATGTCCGACTTGACTCGACCGTTATTTAACCTCCTGAATAATAAAATAGAGTTAATTTATAATTTATTAAGAAAATTTTTCAAGTTTATTATTCCTTTTATATCACTTATTACCATATTATGAACATTATGTAATTATTTATGTTAATAACGGTCGTTTTGTCGATCTTTGGTACTTGAGTCAAAAATACACTTCTTAAAATTAAAAATTGTTCATCTGGTAAAATATCCATTATATCAATAATTATATTCATTATTTAGATACATCATATATATCTAGTATATACATTCATTTATAATATTACATAACATTTAGAGGTAATAAATGAAATGCACCGTTCATGGAGACGGTAAGTCGTACGTACGCATGAACGCTACTTTCATTTATATTTCGTATTTAATGGAATGAAGTTATAATTATATAAAGTTATAATATAATTCCAGTATAATATAATTTATAATATCATTTAATCCATCCTTTATACATCCCACATATGGCATTAACGATTCAAATCACTTTGAGGGGGTGGTAGTCCGCACTTCCTAAAATGAAAATATCGCGTTTACCCATAATGGAAACCATAAAGGTATGCCATAAATGGAAAATACAGAAGATTAAGAAATTCATAAACATATTATATATCATATATAAATATATTTACATCTTAATGGTCACCTTTGAATGTGTTATATGAGTGTTGACCAATCATCATTTCGTAAGGCAGAAATTCGCCATCCACAGAAACAGTATGTTCTTTAACCATTAGATGTAAGTGTGTTTAAGTGTAGCTCGAATAATTCTTATAACAACATCCTAGTATATTTAGGATATTTTTTTTGTTACAAAAGAAATTAATAACAAGAGTTTAGGGGGTTGGAGAAGCAAAATAAAACAAAATAACATAAGAGAAGACATTACCTTAAAATCGGGTAACTCTTTTTTGATTTGAGCCAAAGGATTCCTTGGGAAGAATTATGCCCAAAGTGAGGATTCTAGGAGTAATAAAGGGAATGTTAGATAGTATTTGGGCAGATGTTGGACGAGCCAAAAGGCTTTTATGGTGTGAGTAAGGTGGTAGTGGTGGGGGCCTTTTATAAGAGGAGAGGAGGGGCACTCTTGGAAAGTCATGAAATGTTACTTTATTATATAATGAGTTTCAGATTTTAAAGGTACCGCACTTATAAATTTCTAGGATAAGGTGATAATGGTTAGAAATATACTCATCCAATAGGTTTTTGACAAGTGTAAGTCTTATATTTTACATTATCTTTTTATTTTATTTAAATCGTTAATTAATGAGGTAATCACTGCATCATATGGTGTCATAAATAATTTAATTTATTTAATGTCTAAAAATTATAAAAAAATTATCATGATGTAGGAAATAGTTTTAGCTTTCTAATGAATATTTATAGTCAAAATTATGACTTGTATAACCCCATTTAAAAATTGTTTTAGTAAAACAACTCATGTTTGTGACATTTTTATTTTAACATTAAATAAAAAGTTTTTAATGTCATTTTCCTACCAAATTGGCACTATGGGGTCCCCAAGTTGACCCATGGGTTTTATTGGTCTTCCATGACTCATCCAATAGGGGTAGGACAAGTGTAAAGGTATTTTCATATTTTTATAATATCATTTTTACCTTAAATTTCACTAATTACCTATAATCGCGATTAATTAAACTTAAAAGTTACTATTCACCAAAAATTATTTTAATCCCATTGAACCAAATTTTACTTCCTAATGACAACCATGTATGTTGTATTTTTGAAAATCAAATCACAGAATTGGCAATGTTTCATTTAAACGAAAAATCAGTTTTTTAACTACCACTTAGTGGTTTCACTATTCATCAAAAATTGAAGTTTTTCAGAACAATGCCAAAATTTCACCCTAAGATATAATTGATATTCCGAATTCAAAAATGATGTATATTTTAAAAAATTACAAACATATAAGTTGAATTAATTAATTTTATAATTAATTCCCATTGTCACAACAAATAGCGTGTTTTAAAGAAACAATATATATCAAAAGATTGACAATTGTTTATGTCCAATTTCAAAGTGAAATTAATTATAATGAACACCATTGGATAAAATGGTAAAAATATATTCTAATTATACTTTAAAACCAATAAATATTATAATTTATCACTATAAATTATTTTTATTAAAAAAGTTGTTTTTAAGTATTTTTCACTATTTATAAAAAATTGGAAGTTCTCCGAAAATTACAAAAAAATCAACTTAGGATAATTTCGATATTATGAATACAAAAACAAAGTCCATTTGGAAAGATAAAATTTATAAAATTTCAAAAATTAGGTATTACTATTCATAACGGTTACTTTGATTGGTTGTGGTGTGTGTTAGAACTCGAAGTTGCGTACAACACACGCTACTGTATTATTCAAAGAGAAGTGTACTGTAGAAGCTTGGGGTGTTACATTCTTCCCTCCTTAAAATAATTTCGTCTTCAAAATTTCATGTAATATTACTGTATAAAAAGACTTGGGTGATTCTTCATCATAAGTTCCCCGGGTTCCCACATTGCCTCCTCCATCTTATGGTTTCTCCATAGAACTTTTACCAGACGAGTCGTCCAGTTTCTCAGCACTTGTTCTCTTGTATCAAGAATCCTGACGGGCTCTTCGCAATAAGACAGATTGGGTTCCAGTTCTAATTCCTCATTGGTGAGTACATGCGTTGGGTCAGGCATGTATTTTCTCAACAGTGATACGTGGAATACATCATGAACTTTGGAGATATTTGGCAGCATTACCAAACGGTAAGCTACATCCCCAATTCGTTCTAGAATTTCGAAGGGTCTGATGTACCTGGGACTCAATTTACCCTTCTTACCGAAACGTATAACTCCATTCCATGGAGATACCTTCAAGAAAACATGATCACCTACCTGAAATTCCAAATCCTTCCTTCGGTTGTTGGCATAGATCTTCTGCCTACTTTGAGCTGCTTTGATGTGGTTTTGGATTACTTTCACCTTTTCCATCATTTCCTCCACTAGTTCTGGGCCTACAAGTTTTCTTTCACCAACGTCATCCCAACAGGTTGGTGTGCGACATCTCTTTCCGTATAACGTTTCATATGGTGCCATCTGAATACTTTAATGGAAGCTATTGTTATAAGAAAATTCTACCAGAGGTAGATATTGATCCCACATTCCTTGAAAGTCAAGTGATCATGATCTCAACATGTCTTCTAAGGTTTGAATAGTTCTTTCTGATTGTCCATCTGTTTGAGGGTGGTAAGAAGTGCTCAAACGAAGTTCAGTATCCAAGGCCTTCTGAAGACTTTTCCAGAATATCGATGTAAAATGAGGATCACGATCTGAGACAATCAACAGGGGTACTCCATGAAGTCTCAAAACTTCATTAATATATAGTCTTGCTAGATGTTCAAGTGGTAGATCTTCCCTTATAGCAAGAAAATGTGCTGACTTCGTGAGACGATCAACAATGACCCATATTGTGTCATTTCTTCTAGGAGTCTTTGGTAGTCCCATGATAAAATCCATCATAAAATTATCCCATTTCCACTCAGGTTTGGGAAGAGGTTGCAATACTCCACCAGGCAGTTGCCTTCCAGCTTTCACTTGTTGACAAACCATACATCTTGACACAAAATCAGCAATCTCCCTCTTCATGTGGTCCCACCAAAAATTTCCCTTTAAATCTCTATACATTTTGGTGCTCCCAGGGTGTATAGAGAAATTGGAACTATGAGAATCATCCAACAATTCCCTCTTTAAATCAGGTATATCGAGAACACAAAGTATCCTCCCAAATTTCAAAATTCCATCTTCATACACAAAGTCACTCAATCGCCCATCATTCACAGCTTTAATCTTCTTTTTCAACTCTTCATCATTGGCCTGAGAACACTTTATCCTTTCTAGTAAATATGGTTTGGAAACCATTTGAAAAATATTTGATGTTTCACCCTCCATGGTGATTCCCATATCCATCTTTACTAGATCCATGAAAATAGGATCCCTTTCCACTCTCATCATGTTCAAAACTCCATGATCTTTTCTACTCAAAGCATCTGCAACCTTATTTTCCTTCCCTGGGTGGTAGTGTATCGTGCAATCATAATCCTTGAGTAGTTCAAGCCATCGCTTCTGCCTCATGTTGAGTTCTTTTTGTGAGAAAATATATTTCAAACTCTTGTGATCGGTATAAATCTCACATTTTTTCACCATAGAGATAATGTCTCCATATCTTCAAGGAAGAGATTATAGCAACTAACTCGAGATCAAGAGTAGGATAGTTCTGCTGATGAATTTTCAGTTGTCATGATGCATAGGCAATAACCCTATCATTCTGCATAAGGACACAACCAAGTCATTTCATTGATGCATCACTATAAATAATGAACCCATCATTCCCTGATGGTAGAGTCAATATAGGAGCGTTGAATAATCTTCTCTTCAGTTCTTCAAAACAATATTAACACTCTTTTGTCCATACAAATTTAACCCCTTTACATGTGAGCTTCGTTAATGGGTTAGCCAATCGGGAAAAATTCTGGACAAAACGTCGATAATAACCTGCCAAACCAATAATGCTGTGTACCTCAGTTATACTCGTCGGTGCTGGAAATTCTTGGATTGCCTTGTTATTATAAGGATCAATGGAAATTCCATCCTTAGAGACAATATGTCCAAGAAAAGAAATCTCCTGAATCCAGAATTCACACTTGCTAAACTTCCCATATAATTCATGCCTTCTAAGAGTCTTCAAGATAATGCGCAAGTGATTTTCATGATCTTCGTAGCTTTTGGATTACACCAAGATATCATCAATAAATACCACCACAAAATCATCAAGATATTCCTTGAAAACTCTATTCATTAGATCCATGAATACAGAGGGTGCATTAGTCAATCCAAAAGGCATTAATGTAAAATCGTAATGCACGTACCTTGTTCGAAATGCTATCTTCAGAATGTCTTCCTTCTTCACACACAACTGATGGTATCCAGATCGAAGGTCAATCTTTGAAAAGTATTGAGATCCATGCAATTGGTCAAATAAATAACCAATGCGAGGTAGGGGATACTTGTTCTTTATTGTTATAGCATTGATCTCCCTGTAGTCAACGCACAACCTCATAGATCCTTCTTTCTTATTAACAAAAAGGATAGGGGATCCCCATGGAGAAACACTAAGGTGAATAAATCCATTATTACTCAATTCCTCTAGTTGTTTCTTTAGTTCAACTAATTCCACAGTGGCCATCCTATAAGGGGTCTTCGATATAGTCCTTGATCTAGGAATTAAATCAATGGAAAACTCAACTTCTCGTTCTGGAGGATGTCCAGGTAAATCTTCCGGAAACACATCTTCATATTCTTTCACAATAGGTACATCCTCTATTTGAACATTCCTTTCCTCTCCCTTAGTCATTTCATTCTCTTCCTCCCCAATAATTTAATTTAGTTGAGCTACTGGGGATGGATCTAAATAAGAATTAGGTGGTGACGATTCTGCTCTAAAAATAAGGTGTTCCTTATCATCATCATCAAAAATCGTAACCTCCTTCTTCGTACAATAAATATTTTCATCATAGTCCAAAAGCCAATCCATACCGAGGATTATATCAAACTCAATCATAGGTATAACAATGAGATCAGTGGATAAAGAATATTTATGTGCTCTAATGGGAACTTATTCACAAAACTTTGTTGCAATGATACTTCCCTTAGGAGTTTTGACTGACAATTCTCTTGTTAAATCAAATTGGAAATATCTAATTTTCTTAGAAAACTGGGAAGATATGAAATAATGTGATGATCCATAATCAAATAATGCATTTTCTAAACTTGAGGAAACCATTAAATTACCTGCCACCATGTCTTTCGAAGCTTCAACCTTAGCAGTAGTGATAGCATAAGCTTGGCCTTGATCCCTTGGCCTCTTCTGAGGTAAGTTCCCCTGACGCTTAGGACATTCATTTGCATAATGTCCCATCTCTCTACAATTATATCATTCCACATTGACAGCAACTTTCTTTCCCTTGCAATCATGAGCTTGGTGGCCTTTTTCACCACACTTGTAACAGACTCACATTCCCTTCAAGCAAGTACCAGGGTGTTTCTTCCCACATTTACTATAGGACTGATATTCAACTTTTCCCTTCTTCCCCTTATTTCCATTTCCAGATTGATTAGAAGATCTCTTCTTTTCTTTCTTTTCTTTAAAGTCATAAGACTTAAAGAATTTCTTTTCCGTCTTGATAGCACATGAGACAATATCTTCGTACGATGAGAAGGTTTGTGAGACTAATGCTCGATGAAGAAATGGTTTTAACCCATCAAAGAAATGATCAATCTTACTTCTTGTGTTACATATATAATCTGTAGCATGCCTCACTAACCCTGTAAAGCTAGCCTCATACTTTGCGACATTCTCATCCTCCTTCTGCCTCAGACTCAGAAATTGCCTCTCCATATATGCTCGATGGTCATGTGGAAAGTATTTTTCTAAGAAAATTTCCTTAAACTCCCTCCATTCCATACTTGATACTTCTTCATATTCCTTTGTGTTTTGAATCAGCGACCACCATTGATCGGCATCTCCAGTGAGGCGGTAGACTGCCATGAAAACCTTCTCCCTTTCGCTAGTCCCCAAGGAGTGGAATATTTTCTCTAAAAAAGTTTATCCATTGCTCAGCTACTAATGGATTTGTACCCCCATTAAATGTTGGTGGTTGTTTCCTCATGAAACGGTCTAACATTGATCCTCCACGTTGCGGATTAGGGTGCTCCATACGAGTAAGGTTATTATTCATAACCTGAGTGAGTTGTCCCAGTATGGTAATAAGTTGATCAGCACCAGTTGTATCTCCAGCTCCATAATAATTATCTTGAGTAGGAGGGAAATCCCTACACGGAGTGCGTGCATTGATACGGCTTCCATTCCTCCCACTATGCGCCATTTCTAAACAATGGCATAAACTAGATTAGTTTATGAATTAAAATACATAATTCCATACTTGTAAAACACTTAACATAAATTGAACTATTTATGGATATAATCCATAATCATAAAAATAAATGTTTTCTTTGAGAAAGTATATACTCATAAACCCTTCATAATGGTTTGTGAAGAAAATGAGAATTATCCTAAGCATATCCCCTGGGAGTGTCGTAACCAAGAGTGCAGCAAGGCCCGTTGTCGTGCACCAGTTCCCGTTCGAGTCTAGCTCAAAGCAGTGTTTTCGGGTTTTACCCCTAGGTACATTTGTGCCAGAGCCGCCTCTACCTGCTCATATCTAGATAGGGATGTATTGCTCGGAAAACTCACAAAATCTCTATAATACCAAAATTCTAGGAAGTTATTCTATACTAATCCTCAAAGTCTATCTTAGGGCTATGTGGTCTAATCAGATTTTATCTAAATCTAGCTTCCATGGTTAGTACTAAACTGCCTCTGATACCAACTGTAACACCCCGACCCCAGTTACCCAGAGTCGGTGCATTATTGCGTAACATTTCAATGATCACAAAAGATCAAGTCTCGAAAGACCGATTAGTTTAGTAGCCTTGGAAACACTAGATACATTCATAAAAGTTACATTACATCATAAAGTGAAAAACTACAATAACATAGTCTCCATAGTCCACACTCATATCCTCTTCTGACTATCCTTGCAGGTCATTCCTAAAATAATTCTTCACATCTCGGAAAATATTAAAACATTGAAAGGGGTGAGCTCAGATGCTCAGTAAGGATAACAATATAGCAGAAGCTTTCATAAATAAACATAAACATTTAAGGAAATGTATAACTAAAACAAAATCCTTTTAAACTTGAACTTAAACATAATATGGCAAAAGTAAAATGAGATAATGCCATTTACTTCTTCACATGGATATTCTACTGGTCGAATAATCACATGAAATATCAATAACCACTTTCATAATGATGGAATGCATAATTCTAGACTATCATAACCACGTAGCCAAGGCCTCGTGCCAAGAATACAGATAAGATTTTGTCAAGGCCTCATGCCAAGACACTAGTTTGTCTCATGAGACCTGCTGATGCATCAAGGAGCTATAGAGGGCTCCACCCGTCACTTATTAAGTCCAATGCATTCCTCGTATGAATAGGTTTAAACATATCATAAACTATAACATAATCATATCACATAAAACATGCATAAAGGAAACATAAAATTTCCACATTTCAATCACAAGATATCAATACAACACATTGATATAATAAAAACACTTTCAAAACCATTTTCAATACCAAAATAAAGGAAAATTAATACTTGATATTTATTTTTCATTTTAAAAAAAATTATGGCTTGTAGAGGAAGCCAAAACTCAAATAATGTTCACGGCGGCACAGAAGTCATTTTCACCACATACGTACGACAAAAAAAACATTTCTTTTTGTCATTTAGTAAAACGCTTCGTATAAAAATATTCCTTTTGAATAAATGTAAAAGTCAAAGGTGTTTATACACCGTATGAAAGAAATTTTTGTATAAAACAAAATATGCCTCAATGAATGGAGATTGAGACGAAGTCCATTACAAAGATCATTTTTTTAAAATAAAATAGATCTATTGTGTGTATTTAATATAAGTACACATAGAGAAAGTACAAATACAATATAGTACATAATAATATCATGAAAAAACTTGAAAGTAGGAGATTAACCCAAAGAATAGAAATTGGGTTAAGAAGTTCCCTTACCTCATGCCTGACTTGACTCGACCGTTCTTTAACCTCCAGAATAATAAACTAGAGTTAATTTATAATTGATTAAGAACCTTTTTCAATTTTATTATTACTTTTATATCACTTATTACCATGTTATTAACATTATATAATTATTTATGTTAATAACGGTCGTTTTGTCGATCTTTGGTACTTGAGTCAAAAATAAACTTCTTAAAATTACAAGTTGTTCATGTGGTAAAAATATCCATTATATCCATAATTATATTCATGATGTAGATAAATCATATATATCCAGTATATACATTCATTTATAATATTACATAACTTTTAGAGGTAATAAATGAAATGCACTGTTCATGGAGACAGTAAGCTGTACGTACGCATGAACGCTACTTTCATTTCTATTTCGTATTTAATGGAATGAAGTTATAATTATATAAAGTTATAATATAATTCCAGTATAATATAATGTATAATACCATTTACTCCATCCTTTATACATCCCACATATGGCATTAACGATTCAAATCACTTTGAGGGGGTGGTAGTCCGCACTTCCTAAAATGAAAATATCGCGTTTACCCATAATGGAAACCATAAAGGTATGCCATAAATGAAAAATACTGAAGCTTAAGGAAAACATAAACCTATTATATATCATATATAAATATAGTTACATCTTAATGGCCACCTTTGAAGGTGTTATATAAGTGTTGAACAATCATCGTTTCGTGAGGCAGAAATTCTCCATCCACAGAAACATTATGTTCTTTAACCATTAGATGTAAGTGTGTGTAAGTGTAGCTAGAATAACTATTATAAAAACATACTAGTATATTTAGGATATTTTTGTTGTTACAAAAGAAATTAATAACAAGAGTTTAGGGGGTTGGAGAAGCAAAATAAAACAAAATAACATAAGAGAAGACATTACCTTAAAATCGGGTAACTCTTTTTTGATTTGAGCCAAAGGCTTCCTTGGGAAGAATTCTGCCCAAAGTGAGGCTTCAAGGAGTAAGAGAGGGAATTTTAGAGAGTATTTGGGCATAGGTTGGCCGAGCCAAAAGGCTTTGAATGTGTGAGTAAGGTGGTAGTGGTGGGGGCCTTTTATAAGAGGAGAGGAGGGGCACTCTTGGAAAGTCATGAAATGTTACTTTATTATATAATGAGTTTCGGATTTTAAAGGTACCACACTTATAAATTTCCAGGATAAGGTGATAAGGGTTATAAATATACTCATCCAATAGGTTTTTGACAAGCGTAAGTCTTAGATTTTACATTATCTTTTTATTTTATTTAAATCGTTAATTAATGAGGTAATCACTGCATCATATGGTGTCATAAATAATTTAATTTATTTAATGTCTAAAAATTATAAAAAAATTATCATGATGTAGGAAATATTTTTATATTTCTAATTAATATTTATAGTCAAAAATATGACTTGTATAACCCCATTTAAAAAAAATAGTAAAACAACTCATGTTTGTGACATTTTTATTTTAACATTAAATAAAAAGTTTTTAATGTCATTTTCCTACCAAAGTAGCTCCATGGGGTCCCCAAGTTGACCCATGGATTTTCTTGGTCAGCCATGACTCATCCAATAGGGTTTGGACAAGTTTAAATGTATTTTCATATTTTTATAATATCATTTTTACCTTAAATTTCACTAATTACCTTTAATCGCGATTAATTAAACTTAAAAGTTACTATTCACCAAAAATTATTTTAATCCCATTGAACCACATTTTACTTCCTAATGACAACCATGTTTGTCAGATTTTTGAAAATAAAATCACAGAAGTGGAAATGTTTCATTTAAACTAAAAAATCAGTTTTTTAACTACCACTTAGTGGTTTCACTATTCATCAAAAATTGATGTTTTTCAGAATAATGCTAAAATTTCACCCTAAGCTATAATTGATATTCCGAATTCAAAAATGATGTCTATTTAAAAAATTCCAAACATATAAGTTGCATTAATTAATTTTATAACTAATTCCCGTTGTCACAACAAATAGCGTGTTTTTAAGAAACAATATATATCAAAAGATTGACAATTGTTTATGTCCAATTTCAAAGTGAAATTAATTCTAATGAACACCATTGGATAAAATGGTAAAAATATATTCTAATTATACTTTAAAACCACTCAATAGTATAATTTATCACTATAAATTATTTTTATTAAAAAAGTTGTTTTTAAGTATTTTTCACTATTCATAAAAAATTGGAAGTTCTCCAAAAATTAAAAAAAAAATCAACTTAGGATAATTTCAATATTCCGAATACAAAAACAAAGTCCATTTGGAAAGATAAAATTTATAAAATTTCAAAAATTAGGTATTACTAGTTATAACGGCTACTTTTATTGGTTGTGGTGTGTGTTAGAACTCGAAGTTGCATACAACACACGCTACTGTATTATTCAAAGAGAAGTGTATCATGGAAGCTTGGGGTGTTACATAGGGATTTTAGGGAACTTCATTGGTTGATTCTTATTTCATTCTTCCACAACCCTCAATTCTCTCGACCTAGATCTCTCTTCTAGTGATTTTGGGAGCATTAATTTGGTCTTAATTGATTCATTAGGTGATTGATCACTATTGTAGTTGGATTTTATCTCTTTGGGTGAGTAATACTTTTTTATTCTTCCTTGGTTTGATCATTATAGCATTGTTATGTTTTGTTATTAGATCCATTGACTCTTGGTTATTTTTCTTCATGATTCTCTCTATATTCATTGTGTGATCTTGTTTTGAGGGTCATTTCCTTTGTTGGTGGTGGTGTGACGGGTGTGCATTCTTAAGGTCTGTATTGTTTACTCTTCTCTACCAAACCTTTTGTTAAATTGAATCAATATGTGTAGATTTATTCTAGGGCCTCCATTTTTATAGTTGGTTTTATCCTTTTAGTTGATTTCATTGTGGGTGTGTGTGACCCAAGTTTTGGGGTAGGTGGATCTATCTCTAGCCTGTGTTGGTGAATTGAATTTCTTCTATTTTTGATAAATTGTTTTATTAAATGAAATGGAATGATATGACTAGTTTTTCTTTTCTGTGTGAAATTGGGTTTTTATAAAATATGGTTTCCCACTAGTTTTGGTAAATGGAAAAAAAATTCAAACCATTTTTAAATGGTTTTGTGAAATGGTTTCAAAGAATGATTTGATGGAAATAGTTTGATGAACTAGTTTGGAAAATAGAGAATATGGGAAGCCTTGGGTACATAGGTGGAAGGTATAGTAGTTGGGCTTGTCCACTATCAGGGGGTTTGTTCATGGGGTTGTCCTCTGCTTCTAAGTCCTGTTGTTCTAGGGACTTTTAAGACCTATTGGGGTTCACTTATTAGGGTGTTCCTCTATTCTCTAGACTCAATGCATATGTATAGTGTATTTATGCGTATGTGATTATCTATGTTAGGTATGAGTGTCCTAGCTTTCCTAACCTAGTGTGATCCTTTTCTTGATGTTACCTATGATTATGATTTTTTTTTGTACTATTTTGTTTCACTACTATGGATTTTATATGATATGTGATGCATGATTTGTTTTGAAATGATATATATGCTATGATATATGGTTATGAAATGATTTGAAACTAATTTACCTACTTTATAAAAGGGAACAATTAAATTATTTTTCCATGATTTTGGTATAAAAATCGTTAAACTATTATCATGCATTGTTTTATTTAAATTTGAGCATGTATGGGTTATTATTTAGAGACTTGATACGGAACACCTAGGTGAGACACCACCAAGCCTATTAGCTCACACCCTACATACCCATTCTATGGTGCATAGAACTAGTTATATCTTTTAATGTGGGGAAAGGAAAGGTACCATGGTGAGTAGGAGTGGTTTTCTATCAGCTAGGATTTGGGTAGATAGTGGTGATATGGTGGGAGGTTTCCCACATTTTAACATTGATCTGTTAGAGTAGATGTATGGGTTTGTGATCCTTTTTGGTTGGACTTGTCACTTGGAAATTTTTTCTACCTTTTTTAGTTATTTTTCTTCTATTTTTCTTTATCTTCTATAGAATATATCTATATCTTATTCTATTTATTTCTATTATGTTCCATGTTGTTGCTTCAGATTGGGAAAAAATCATTCCCTTTATGTGTTGTTTGATTCTTATGTGTTAGTTTCCAACATGTGGGATCAGTAATACCCTTCAGGTATGTGGAGGATCAAGTCGAGTACCATTTTGAGAGGGTATTTGGGTCAATTAATTATAGTTTGGTATCATAGCTCTGGGTTTTGGGTTTTTTCCTTGTCTTGGTATGTTTGATAGACTGGATATAGGATTTTCGAAACTTGAGAGGTTGATTGTGGTGACTTCCTGGTCATCTCTTATGGTAATGAGACTCAAGTTAACATGGGATTTGGGGATGTGTGTATCATGTTTTTCATCTTGATGTTAATATCTGTTTTTTCTTATGGTTTTTCTAGTTTTAAATGAGATTTTTTTTATCATTTATTTAATTTTGGTGTGAAGCAATATGCCTCTGAGATTTGTTCTATGAGTTCCTCAGGAGGGTGTAGCTGATGCTCCTCTATATAATCCTCCAATGGATTAGAACTTTATCGAGGCCATCATGTGAGTAGTTTGTGTTGTTGAAAAAAATGTATCACAATATTATAATGTAGTTTTTGAGGTACATCCATGAGTTTTAGGAGAACGATATCGATCACAGGAGTTCTTACATGAGAAGTCACCCTACTTTAAAGGTATGAATGAACCTCAAGAGGTTGAGTAATTTCTTGACAAGATTGATCAAATCTTTGACTTTCTATATATTCCTGTGAGTGTCAAGGTTAATTTTTTAGTGTTAAAAATTAAGGGTTCTAAAAAATGATGGTGGGATTCCATGGTACAAGAATATAAACACATGATCTTATAATATAATGGTTTTTAATACTATATTCTTCCAAAAGTTTTTTATAGAGTTGTTGATGATAGAAAATTTTATGAATTTACTCTATTTTTATTAGGGAGAGAATTTAGTGTTGGTGTACACCAACAGGTTTGATGAGTTGGTTCATTTTTCACCATATGTTGTGAAGAAGGCCAGATGAAAGCTCAGAAGTACATGTATGGTTTACGAATGGACATGATACCACTGGTATTTATGCTGAATATTTTTGAACTATGCAGATATAGTGGATAGGGATGCGATGTTAGAAATTAATATAAAAGGAAAGGTTGGATAGTATTACCCTTATCTTCCACCTAGTGGTAGATTCAATGGTATTCCCAGGAAAAAAAGGAAGTGGTGGGATCATCACAATAGTGGTGGAGGTGGTTCTTGGTAACAGGCCTCTTCGACACCTCAAGTTTCAGCTAGTGGCATGGCTATGACTTGATATCAGTGTGTAAAGGTTGTATATACATGGATTTCTTGTCCTTCACCTGCAAATATGTGAAACAACAGTGGAAATTATGGTTATCTACAAAAAAAATTAGGCTATGTCTACACCTTAATATGATCAAGGGTTTTCATCTCTAAAGGCTACGAAAGCACAGTCAGATGATTTAAAGACTACAGGGATCCAACTATAGACCTCATGGGTGAAGCACATTCACACAGTATATGATTTTTCAATGAAGGTTGATGTGGGTCCAGGTACAATGAGAGGTTCCATATTTATTGCATATTCAGTAGTGGTTTCTTTATTTGATACTGGTGTTTCCCACTCATTAATGTCTGGTTGTTGTTGTTTTTTTATATTATTAACATTCCAAAAAAACTCATGTTCTTTTTTATGGAGTTAGAAACACATCTTGAGAAGAGGTAAGAGTAGGGATTTCAATGTCCTTATTGTGATATATCAATTGTTGATGTGGAGTTAGTATGGAATTTTCTTATTCTTGATCTAGATCTATTTGACATTATAATCAAGATGGATTTCATTACTACTCGTCGAGTTGAGGTTGATTTTTTTCCATCAATGAGTCTCATTTCATGTGGTTAATGGGAGATCACGGGTGTTTCATGGAGAGTGGTATCTGAGTTCTAGTTGTGCAGGGCCTTCCTTCCCATATCTCAAAAGTTTTTTATCTGCTATAGAAGTTGTCCCTGATTACATCTCTTATTTTTTTATCTTACCATTGTAGTTTGGGACTTTCCTGAAGTTTTACCAGAAAATTTCTTCAGGATTCCTACAGAGAGGGAGGTATATTCTACGATTGATATAGTGCTAGATACACATCTGATATCAGTACCTTCTTAACATATTTCACCAAAAAGAGTTTAAATGGATCAAGATTTAGTTGGGTGATCTGGTGGTGAAGGGTTTTGTTCACCCTAGAGTTTTTCCTTGGGTAGCCCCAGTGATCTTTTCCAAGAAGGAAGATAGTTCACTTCGATTGTGTGTGTATTATCAAATTTTAAATCAAGTAACAGTTAAGAACAAGTATATTTTCCTTTTTTTGATGATTTTTTTGATCAGTTAAATGGGTAAAAGTTTTTTTTTAAGATTGATCTTCAGTCAGGTTATTATCAACTCAAGGTTTGAGAGTCTTATATACCGAATAAATCCTTCAGGAGTATGTATGTCCATTAAAAATATCTTTTTATGTCATTTTTTCTAATGAATACTCCTTTAGTTTTTATGTATTTAATTAATCATATATTCCATCAGTATCTCAACACTTTTTTGGTAGTGTTAGTGTATGATATTTTGATTTACTCAAGATTTGAGCATGATCATGAGCCCCATTTTAGTTTGGTTTTGGAAATCCTAAGGAGTCTCCGTTTATATGGAAAGATTCCAAAAATCAAACTTCTAGATTCAAGAATTAAATTTCTTAGTCCATGTGATTTCTAAGAATGTTTTGTCATTTGATCCTAAGAAAGTGACAGTTTTCTTTTCATGGGAAGAGCCATGGAATGTCTTTGAGATTCCTGGCTTCCTTGGTCTTTCTGAATACTATCAAAGGTTCGTTAAGGATTTCTCTAAGTTGGAATCACCTTTTATTCCTCTTACCAAGAAATGGGTAAAAATAATATGGGATTCAAATTTTCAATAGTCATTCTAAGAGATGAAAATCTTCTGACATGGGATCTTATTTTGATCTTACCTTAGCCAAGTTAGGGGTATATAGTTTTGTATGATTATTTTAGTACTGGTTTTGGGTTGTATTCTCATGTAGGATGATCATGTGGTAACTTACAGCTCTCATCAACTTTGACCACATAAGAAGAATTTCCCCACTAATGATTTAGATCTTGATGCAGTTATATATGTGTTTAAGTGTTGGTGGTATTATCTTTTTGGTGAAGGGTTCATAGTATTTTATGCACATTATAATTTGTTCTAGATATTTTCTCAAAAAGCTTTCTATTTTAGATAGATATGATGGGTGTAATACCTACAGATGTTTGACTTAGATATCACCTATACCCCAGGGAAGGGGAATGTCATTACAGATGATCTTAATAGGAATGTGTCATCATAAATTTTTTTGGAATAAAAGGAAGAGTGTAACCTTATGGTGATTTTTTTATGTTGCATATGGATTCTTGGGAGAATGTTTAAGGTATGGTTCTGAATAGAGTTCAGTTATCATCATCTCTCCTTGAGTCTATTCTTTAGAGTCGACAGTGAGATTTCATGTTTAGAGGAATTCAAGAAACCCTATATGGTGGGGAAACTATTTCTGGTTGGTCTCTCTCTTCATATGATATTATTGGATTTGGGGATAATTTTTTCATTACATCATTAGCGATAAGTTCAGTTTTTTTTTATTTTCATAGTTATTCATGGTTCATTCATCTGGGAACTATGAATATGTATTATGACATGAAAAGGTGATTCTGGTGGCAAGGTATGAAGTATGAAATTTTTTATTATGTGTCCCACTGTTACACTTTCCAATAAATTAAGGAAGAGAATTTGAAACCTTATGTTTTTCTCCAACCTATTCCAATGCTGGTTTGGAAATGGGGTGAGGTATCCATGGAATTTATTATTGGATTACCAAAAACTTCCTGAGGGGGTAATGTTATCTGGGTGGTGATAGATCATTTGAAAAAGTAATATCATTTTATTCTGATCAAATACACTGCAAAAGTTGAATATTTGGGTAAGTTTTATGTGAAGAAAATTATAAGGTTACATAGACCTCATTCTTCCATTGTTTCATATAGAGGTCCTAGGTTTACTTCGATATTTTAGATAAGTCTCCATGAGGTGATGGGGACTCATGTTAGATTGATTATAGATTATCATCCACAGATATATGGTCTAATGGAGTGTGCTATTCATATTTTGGAGGATATACTCTATGCATGTGTCTTGGATTTTGTTGGATCTTGGGATATCCATCTAAGACTAGTTGAGTTTTCTTATAACAACAATTATCAGTCATCAATTAGAATAGATCTTTTTTAGGATCTGTATGTTTTCCCTATAGATCACCTATTTTTTAGGCATAGGTGGGAGAAGCTTATTTGGTGGGACCAATTTTCGGTTCAGGAGATGTCCATGAGGATTCAGGATATACGTTAGTGATTGGTTACAACACATAGTTGGAATAAGTCTTATTAAGATCAATGACATCATCCATTGTAATTTTTCTATTAGTGATCGGGTTTTCTTGAAATTTTATCCTCATTTGGGTCACCGTTGGCTTGGAAAATAGGGAGAGTTTTCTATGACATATGTTATACCATTTGAGGTCACTAAGCATCTTGGGTAGGTTGCTTATTGGTTGGAATTGTCGGTTCAGTTGATAGATATTCATGATGTTTTACACATATCACAACTTAGGAAACACCATCATGATCCCTCTCACATTATGATTTGGGAATAGATTTATTTATAGCTATATTTTTTTGTTTTTTAGCATCCAGTTGAGATCATTGGCTCTCAATTGAAAGTCTTGCATGGTAAGTAGATTCTATTGGTCAGGGCGTTATGGAATCATGGAGCAGATTCTCCTCAGACATGGGAGTGTGAGTCATTGATGAGGTATCATGGCCTCACATATTTATCATACTTCATTATTCCACATGACTTATTGAGGAAGTAAAGTCTTATATTGGGGAGTTTTTAACATCCCTTTACCCACTTTCGGATATTTTCCACCTCTTTTCTTGTTTTAATCTTTAATTGGGTGTGTCTGGGGACTCCCAAGGATGGAAAAAATTTGCTGATAAAGATGACCTAAAGTTCATTGATGATTTTTTTTTTTTGAATTAATGGGGTCCAAGTATAAATGTTTTAATGGATTTGGGGGGTTTTCGTTTAGTTCGGATGATGCTCAAGTTGGTTTGGAGTTTTTGAGTAAGAACCTGTAGTTTTTACAATATTTATAATAATTACACATCATGTAATTGGAGTACATGATGTGTAATATATGTAGGAAATATGATTTGAATTTGGTACACAATGTGAAGAAATTACACACTTTTTACAGATTACACATCATTTAATGTTAAAAGATCAGTTTTTAATAAAAAGGCTAAGGTTTTTTCAGCGTATGTGATCTACATGGATTACACGATGTGAAAAGGGGTTGTACTCCATGTAAATGTCATAGAAATTTATTTTAGGGAACTGTATCGGTTGATTGTTATTTCATTATTTCACAACCCTCCTTTCTCTCAACCTAGATCTCTCTTCCAAAAAATTTGGGAGCCTTTGTTCGGTTCTAATTTATTCTTTTGGTGATTGATCATCATTGTAGTTGGATTTCATCTCTCAAGGTGAGTAATCCTTTCTGATTCTTCATTTATTTGATCATGGTAGTGATTTTTCATTTTGTTATTTGATCTTTTGACATTTGGGGATGTTTCTTTTTAATTCTATCTATATTAGTTCTGCGACCATGTTCTAGGGGCCATTTCTTTTGTTGGTGGTTGTGCGGTGGGCGTGCATTCTTGATAAATGTGTTGTTTCATCTTATCTTCAAACCCTTTTGTTAAATTGAATCAATTATAATATGTATAGATTTATTCTAGGGCCTCTAGTGTCATTTTTGGTTTCTTTATTATGATAGATTATGTTTTAGGTGTGTGCGGTCTGAGTTTTAAGGTGGGTGGTTCCATCTTTATCTTGTGTTGGTGAACTACACTGCTTCTATTTTTGATAAATTGTTTTATTAAATTAAGTGTCTTGATATTACTGATTTATTTGTGTGTGTGGAACTAGGATTTTATAAAATATGATTTTACCTTGGTTTCCGTAAATAGAAAAGGGTTTTCAAAGCATTGTGAAATGGTTTTGTGAAATGGTTTTCAAAGAATGGTTTGATGGAAATGGTTTGATGAACTATTTTAGAAAATAGATCATATTTGAATCCTTGGTAACTTATTTGGAAGGTATATTAATAGGTATCATCCACTTTTATGGGATTTTCTCATGGGGATTTTCTCTACTCCCTAGGCCTATTGTTCTAGGTACTTTTTGACCTGTTGGGGGGTACTTGTTGGGGTGTTCCTATACTTTCTATAATTGATACATATGTCTAGTGGCTTGATGTGTATGTGATTTTCTATGTTATGAATGAGTATCCTATCTATTCTGACCTAGTGTGATCCCTGGTGTGATGTTACCTGTGTTTCTACTTTTTGTTTGTATAGTTTTGTTGTACTTCCATGGATTTGATATAATATGTGATGTGTGCTTTATTTTGACATGATATATTTTTTTTTGATGTATGGTTATGAAATGACTTAAAACTAATTTACCTTCTTTATTTGTAAATGTGAAAAAGTGAAAATTAAACTATTTTTCCTTGTTTTTATATAAAAAATAGTTAAACTATTATCATGCCTTGATTTATTTAAAGTTGAGAATGCTTGGTTTATTGTTCAGAGAATTGATATAGAACACCTAGGGGAGACCCTATGGATACTGTTAGATCACACCCTATATACCCCTTTAGTGGTGCATATACCTGGTTATATCTTTTGATGTAGCAAAAGGTAAGGCTCCATAGTGAGGTGGCGAGTTTTTTATCATCTAGGGTTTGAGTAGCTGGTTTATTGTTCAGAGACTTGATATAGAACACCTAGGGGAGACCCTATGTATATTGTTATCTCACACCCTATATACCCCTTTAGTGTTTCCTTCCTCTCCCCCGATGAGTTTCGGCTTCCCTTTCCTCGACGCCTCAAGACGGTGAGTTCGTGGTGTGCGGTCTTCCAGTGGTGGCGTCGTCAATGGCTCAAACATCTCAGTGCATCTCACTATTTGCGGGAAATTTCTCATGCCCTCCCCTTCGATCTGGATAGGGCTCACATGGAAGCGTGGTAAGGGTCTAATTTTTGAGTTCCCAGCTGTTTTGGTGAGGTTTCTGTCACGTTTATGCGTATTCTGTGGGTCAGTTGGGCAGATCTGGTCGTTGTGTGCGGGCTTGAAGGCGGTGGTGGGTTTTCAGTTCAAGTGATTATGGTTCATGGTTTTGATTTGTGTACATGTTCGCTGGTGTTGGTTTTGCGGTGTGAATCTGTGGTCTTCATTTGTTTCTTGGTTTTGGATGATTTTATTCAGTTCGTTTTGGGCTCGTGATTTGGTGTTGTGATCTGGCGTGCTGTTCAGTGTTGTTGTTGGGTTGCGGCGATGGAATAGACGAGGCAACGGGATATTCTCCCTCGTGCAATCGGTGATTTTCTGTGGTGAATTTTGTGTGTGTTTATATTTTGCGGTGATGTTTGGTGATTTGTGTGATTCAGAGAGTTTTCGTGATTTCTTTATGGATTAATCTTCTGTTGCCTTTGAGGAATATGTCGCCGGTTTTGGTTGAACGTGAGTGTACCCAATGTGTTGTCGCTGTTCTTGATGGGAATCTTATGACTGAATTCATTGTGAATCTTTGGTGTGTTGGCAACTGGAATTCTACATGGATCTATTTCGGATGAGGTTCAGAGCATGAAGCTTCCACCTGAGTATGTCATTCAGATTTGGATGTTCGAGAGGGTATGTCTCTACCATCGGTACCAGGCCCATGCAACCCTGCATGGGACAGCTTTCTGAGTGGTCATGCGATGGTGAAGACTTTTAATCATGGTGTAGTCACTGGGAAGGGTCAGATCGTGTAATCTTGTTCTGGTTATCCTCTTTAATGGTCTTAGTGGTTGTAAGGATCTTGAAGTTTCTCACTTTTTTCTTCAAAAGTGTTTTGATAATAAAAAGGTTAATTTTCAGTCATGTTGTTTCTTCGGGTTGGTAGAAATTGTTCTCTCTATTTGTTGTTTGATGCTTGGGTGTTATTCATCATCCCATGGGGATCAATAATTCCCCTAGGTTATGTGGAGTATTGGGTTGGGTACCATTTTGAGAGGTTATTCAGGTATATTTGTTACAATATGTGTACAAAACTTTGTTTTAATAAAAGAAAAAAAATATTTAGATTTTATATTTTTATTTTTAAAGAAATTTTATAAAAACATTTATTGAAAATTTACAGTTTTATAATGATAGTATGAGTATGATAATGGTAATTCATGGAAAATCAGGAAGGGAAACACTAAAGTAATCATAGTGACTATATAGAGTTAATGGAAAAGGAATGTGAAGAAAAGTGCACCTTTTTATTTCTATATATCAAGTTTTTGGGAAAAATAATCTTGAAGACAAGTTGATCTAGATCAGAAGGATTCCATATGAAATAAAAATTGTTTATTATAGCTTATTATGGTATCATAAGAAGTTTGATCTTGTAATAAATCATTTTTAGGGGGATATAAGAATTTTTTATAAGGATAAAAAACACCACAGTATGGAGGTAAAGATACCATGTCACAGTCTAGTGAAAAATGTGGATTTTATTATGGAATGAACATTTTTAGAACTCATGGTGGGAATTAAAATCTTGGGAATTATTTTTTTTCATGGGATGATGAGTTATTTCATGGTTATAGTCATTGTGAGATGGTAAAATGTGGTATTTATCATGTTCTAGGAGGATCTAAGATAATGACCCATTCTAGTGAGATGAAATGAGATGTTCAAGTACACTATATTTAAATATAGTTAATTGAGGATAAAGAAACTAAAATAGTGATTTAGTTGTGTAACATGGTATAATTCATATCATGGTCTCAAATTTTGAAATAAAAATGGTAAAACACATATGTCCATGCTATATAGCAAGTAGTGGTGGATTAAAAAATCTTGATAAGAAATAGGATTTAGGGTGTTATAGACATTGTGGTGTTTGAAGTGGCATGTAATAAAAAATATATCAATATTGTCCTTTTTTTAATAGAATTATTTTTTAGAATTATTATTTTATAGAATGATTTTAAATGGGTTATTAGTTTTAAATAAACCCATAGAGGAAGGAATTTTTGAGGTTATGTTGTTTATGTCATAATATTATGATCTCCATGTCATATTGGATCATAATTATATATTTTTAAATTTAAAATGACTAAAAAATCTAGGATGATGAGGTTTGAAGCCATGGTTTTTATATTCAAGGATAAAAATTGATTTGACCATGTTATGGTTCATGCGTTACCATGTATTAATGAAAATTTATATGGAAAAATAAATTTTTTAGTTTGAATTCAAATCCAAAAGATATAGTTTAGGTTTGTGGTGTATGAATCAACATAAATGGACATATTTGAACACATTAAGATATTTAATACACTTATAATGATCTTAAATCATTGTAAAATTATAATTTATCTAAGTCATTGAATAAAATTCTAGGAGATAGAAGTCGATATAAAAACTTCTATGTCAGTTCTAGTGAAAAGAGAGATAACAAAATAACATTAAAAGATCCAAGTTCAAGATAGAGATATACAAGAGGAGAGGAACTATATTAATATATCTAATATATGTGATATAAGGCTCATCATTGGTGAAATATCCTTGATTATATATGGTTTATTAGATAAGAAGATGGATTGAAATAGTGGTAATTCCGTTTTAGAATTATTCTAATCTAGAAAAGTTTGTTTAGAAGAAAATGATTCAACTCTATCATTGAGAATTAAATCACATATATCCTTGGAGAAGAATCAAAAAAAGTGGAGATAAATTTAGAATCAATTGTATACCTGATGATACATAGAAAATATGTTTTCTATGTTGATATATAAGATAACTACATGTTTATAAACTGATATATTTACCTCAATCAGTGCATGGAGAAAGAAGTAAAGTGAGTGATCCTTGGGTGAGTAGTGTGAGATCCATAAATTATTATAGAGGCAATTTTACTTAGTGTTGAGTGACCATATCCTAACATTTTATCCACTGTAACAGTGTGTTAATGTATATTTTCCTACACTAATACATTATTTTGTGCATTCTCCTTAGATGTAGCACAATGTAAGTGAAACCTATAAAATCATTCTATTTATATGTGCACTAATTTTTTATTGGTTTTTTATATTTATTTTATATGTATTTTAGGTAGTGGGAGATTTATTATGCCTGTAATAATAAAGGAACAAGATCTAAATATGGGTTGAGTGTTAGAAATTTAATTGTTTTTATTACTTGGATTAACACCCCTATTATAATTCCTTAAGACTTATATCATAACCTATTATTCCCAAAAGGTAGTATTATGGACCATAGGTTCTAATTTAAATCTTAAATATGTCATATTTATTTTTTATATTTTTTTCAAAAAAATAATTATTAAAGAGGCATCCTGTTTTTAATGGTACTAACTTTGATGGTTTGAAAAAGGAGATGGTTTGATTTTTGTAGGCTTGTGGTGACTATGTCACAAACTATATAAATTTTGATATTTATTTTACAAAGAAAGGTAAAATATTTTGTGATAATAATACAAAATAACATCTCATTTAGATCAACAAACAATAATTCATATAATAAACTCAATTCATTGTGCTACTACATTAAAGATATGGAATACTTTTGAATAAATTTATGGTAAATATATAGAATAAAGGGATATTGTGATATCTTCATAAAAATATAATTTTAAATTTGGTGATGATGAGATTTAAATGGGAAAAATGGTGAAAATTACTTCATTTCAAAAGGCTATAAGAATAATAATAAAATAAAGAATGTCTCGAAGAATATAAACACTCTAATCAAGGTGAAAGGAATTAATTCTATTGATTTATTTGATTCTAACATTGGTATATATGTTTCTTTAAAACCTATAAATTTATATTCTCCCAAGGAGTGTGGAAATATGGTGATTCCATGGAATATTTAGTAATGAAATATAGTATTTTATCCAAATAATGTTCTTTTAGTAACCAAGGAGTGATCCAATCCTTATTTGAGAAGGTGGATCAATTAGAGATAAGTTATGGAGTAGATTTTTCATTTATTACAGAATTATAATTTGAGAATTAAATATTGAATAAAGATGAGTTGGACTTGAAAGAATAAATTTTAAATATAAGTGAAAATATAAAAGATCAAAGTGATTTACTTATATAAATTATATGTTAATTTATATAAAAAAATATATATAAGGGACTTAAAGACAATTTAATTCCACTCAAAACATCTTTAAGAGAGGATAAAATATAGAAAATAATTTTTCACTGGGATGGATCACATGGATTATAAATTTAAGGAGAAGTATATGAATATTAAGGGTCTTGAATCAATGTTAAAATCTTTGAAGGGAAGGTATAAATAGTGATTACTCCCATGGAATCCTTAACAAGTGAATATGAAATGTTTAAAATATGTAATCAACAAGAAATTTGAAGGTATTTTTTATTATAAATTGATTTTATTTAAAGAAAGGTGGAATTTAAGTGATAATAATGTGGAGTTTTTGGAAACATAATGGATGTGTGTTTAAAAGTAAAAGTGCTCAACAAAAAAAGGAAATATTCTATGAAATCTCAACCTATACAAAGATACATAAGGTAATAATTTACTAGGATGTTTAATATGTGTTAACCATATAAATATGGGAAATTATTGTAGCATGAGAAGAGAAAAAAATTATAATATGAGAGCTCCCACTCCCATGCCAAAAGAGAGAAGGACTCTAATAGAAAGAAAATTAGTTTTTTCAAAAAAACATAGATTCATGTAATTGGAAGAAAATTATTATGGGAGTAAATTAAGGGTTCATAATAACCCAATAGATATGTTTTTATAGTGTCTATCATGTGGAGAACAAACCCAAATATGGTAATAAAAAGAGAAATTCTCCCTAACTGTGAGAAGGAAGCTACTTAGAGAAAGTTTTACCAAGGGTAAAAAAATATGTGGTAGTCTTAATAGCTATTAAAAAAGATATGTACAGAGCATTCCTAAGTGGTCTCACAATTACCACACCAAGTGAATAGGTAAATACTAGTGGATGAATCCTCATATGATAGAGGGTATATAATGAAGGATGAAACAAGGAAGAATCAGTGGAGTAAATGGGTATAAGTGGGATTAGTCTCACATTAGAGATGAATAAAAAGTTAAAGAAGATAGTAGAATCAAAATAAAATATCCAGAATCGATTTTGTACAAGTGGTTTTGTTAAAATAATAATAACTAGGAAGTATTAGAAGTAAGTTAGAGGCAAATTATTAGTTCATAATGACCGACCACATTCTTCTATTTAATGATGCATGGAATGTAGCCCTCTTTCCATGCAATTAATTTTCAAAAATATTGTTGGAGTGGTGTAGTTTTAGGAGGTAGATACAATCTATAGGGTGAAATCGTTAAAAAATGGATATATGTGTCACAAGAGGTATTAAGGAATGGACCAGAAATATAAGTTTTTCTAGATAAATTTCATTTGGTATTGAAGATCAATCTAAAAAAATCAAGTTGTACTTTAATATATTTTTAATTGTAAGTAGTGATAGATAATTCCAAGTGATATTGAGCCTAATATTAAATTAAACAGGTGTAAAATTATAATTCTAAATAAATAGATATATCTATATATATATGTAATACAAAAAGTAGTATGAGGTTATATCAATTGGTGTTAGATCATGAAGAAAGAGTAAGAAGAGAAACATTCAATAGTTTTGGATTTATTTATTTTGATTTAGCATATGATATCTTCTGATAGTTTTTTAGATATTAAAATATTCAAAAGAAGAATTAATCCCATGATGAAAATCATTTTTATAATTTTTTCTAGTGCTGAAAAAATTTAGGGGAGTTTGTTAGAATCCTCAGAAATAGATGAGAATTTTTTTCAATATTTGGTATCAGAAACATGGGATATATCATACACTTTTTACTTTATTAGTAATTTTTAGATGATCTTTTGAATTTTTTATTGACATAATAAGAATACAGTTAAATGAAAAAAAATCTCAAGTTTCATGTATTTATAGAAGTAAGTGAGTGCATTGGACAACATTGATATTGTTAACTTATACTCTCATTTCTTACACTAGGTTTTGACTTAGGGGGGTTAATGTAATTATTAATGACTCTTTTAAAAGAGGTAAGTTCACTCACTAAAAATATTTGTGAATGTAACTTGTGAAGATCTCAACCCCAATAGTCCAGAGTCGGTGCTTTTATTACATTGGCATGGATACAAGATTCAAATCCCAATAGAATGATCTATTTAGTAGTCTTTAATAAATAGATACATAAATGGTGCCATTATTACATTGGTAATAAAAAATAAAATATAAAAAATGAAATTTATTTCATATTTGAACTCATTCAATCATTTCATCTTCATAACCTGGGGAAAAGAGAACAAATAAAAGGGTGATCGCAGATGCTCGGTAAGGGTTAAATACAACAGAAGCTTTCATGAATCAATAATAAATGAAGAATAATCAATATAGAAGGTTGTATATAACTTAAATACATTCCATTTAATCAAAAAAAATCAATCATGAGATTATAAGGCATAATCATTATGGAAATGTAAATGATTGGAAACAAAATCCATTTAATCATTAACTTTAGCACAATAAGAATCTATAGATAATATCATAGTAAAAATATCATGGATAATAATGACTGAAATATTAATGAAGGAAATACTTAATAATTTGGATTTCTTGGTCTTATTAATCATGTTACCTCTACCATCACAACCTTTTACAAGATGGTTTAATCATTATGGGTAAAAACCCATTTAAATTGGCCAACTTTATTGCCTCATGAGACCACCATGCATCGAGGGGATGTCTATAATTAGGCCCCACCCATGTCTACATGTAAAAATCATTCCTCATATATAAAAATTATTAATTTAATTCATGAATCATTATGTTTTATCAATAAATATCTATATTGAGTAAAAATATGGATTTAACATTATTTCCCTAGTTAATCAAATAACTTTAAAAGTAATCCCCATATGAAAAAATTGTATAAGGATTAGAAAATAATAATATCCATGAAACAATAAATATGTATATTTAATGAAATATTCAATTAATTGTGATCATAAATAAAAGGGGTAATATATGCACCATAGAAAAGAAAATAGGTGCATAACAATAAAAATATGCTTCAATGAAAGAAAATTGAGACGAAGTCCCTTACAAGGATCATATCATTAATAAAATGAATAGATTATTTTTATTCACTATAAATACACATAAAAAAGTGTAAATACAAAATAAGATAATAAAAATTAATTTTAAACATAACCTTGTCCTGACATAATCAATGAAATAGAAGTTTAACCCAATGAATGAAAATTGAGTTAAGAAATCCCTTACCACTTTGTAATTAGTAGAATCATATTCCCCATAAAAGTAATATTTATCAAATGAAACATTTAATAACATGAACATAAATATATTCATTATATGATATACCAAATGGGAAGTATATACACTACACAAAATAAATTAGTGGTGAATAAGGCATATATCTCATGGAATTAAAAAGTGAGACGATAAAACCTTACCTTACATGCGAAATCATTTGGAACTTATAATTAATGTCTTGGATAATCAAATTAGATTCATTAATTACTTAATTCATAACCTTTTAAACATATATTTTATTTATTATAATTTTATTAAGTTTATTTATATCTATTTTTATGTGTTATAATATTTAATTTTTGTTGTTACGGGAGCGTTCATTTCATGGTTTTATGGTCGGTTTCCATATGTATAATTATGAGAGCTCTTGTAAAATAGAAGAAAAACTACATAAGTGGAATTAAATGGTATTAATATACTTCTATGATTTTAAATGGTCCCATATATCATTTTTTCTGGTATGATGATAATTCATTTGATAAAATGTTAATGATAAACATTTAGTTTATTTTGTTAGTTTTTCGATCATCATAAACTAGTTTTGTTTTATTATTTAATTATATATATATATATTAGTTCTCAAACATTAAAAAAATATTATTTAAATATTATAATCTGATTTAGCAATAATAATGATTTTATGACCATCCTTTAAGGCAATAAACGAAAACGAAAACTCGTCGTCCACGAAGGTGGTGAATCGACACATCACGGATGATGTTTTCATTTTTTTAAGAGAAGAGAAGAGATTTGATTAGGGATATTACATTTTAAAAATAAAATTATATTATATATATTATAATATAGTTAACATGCCACTTTTTATAGGTGATTTTATGAGAGGATAAGAAAAGAAAAAAAATTAAAAGACAAAGAATGAGGATTTTACCTCTTGAATATCATCTCCTTGAGAACCTCCTTAAGGCACTTAGAAATGGTCTTTTGGTGATACCAGTAGGTATTGGACATGGGGAAGAGGCTTGGGAAGGAAATTGGGTAGAATTTATATAATCTACAATGCTTTTTAGGTGTGAGGATAATGGGTGGTATTTATAGGGAGAGGGGTGTTTTTGATTATTTTATTCATTTGTTTATTATTTTGGCTCGAGACTATCAATAGTGTTAATTCCCATGAATAAATAAAATAACAAGAACATTTGAGTTCAAAATAATGAGTTATTACTTCATCCATACATCATTCATGACTCAAAAAATCATTTATTTACTTATAATGTTAAATACAATAAATTGTCGTATTTCACTATTCACCAAAAATTAAACTATTTCAAAAAAATAAAAAAAAACTTCACCCTAACCATTTTTCAATGGGTATATTACATAAATAGATTCCTTTTTAAGAAAATAATTTTTGAAATATGAGAAATTTAATTTTTAAATAAAGACATCATTTATTTTAAAAATACCGAGTTTAATTTTTTAATCGATTTTATGACACTTTGAAAAATTAACTTATGTCTCATAAAATTACCTTATAATTATAATAGAACAAGATATTAATTTAAAAATCTATTTTATGAAAAAAAAATTTAAAAAAATCATTATATTAATTTTAAAATTGTAAATAAAAATTTACATTTCACAAAAAAACACCAACACTTAATTTATCATTTTTAAAACATGTATTTACTTATTTCATGATATAAATATATCACATTTTAATTTATGAGATACCTAAATTTTATTTATACTTTTATATGTGATTTTATTATTCTAATGGATAGGTTACTATTCTTAATGGTGACATTACTATTCCAACAGTCATGTTAATATTTAATAGTATATCATTGTTCGTTTAAGATCGGTGTTGCATGAAACATAAGATATCGAATAAATAGAATTTATTTAAGAATATACATAACTTAAAACCTTGGTTGTTATATTCTTCCCTCCTTTGAAAATTTTGTCCGCAAAATGTTTCATGAATATTACCTTCTAAACAAATGAGGCTGGTTCTTCTCCATAATATCCTCAGGTTCCCATATTTCTTCTTCTATTTTTATGGATTCTCCAAAGAACCTTTACCAATTGAGTCATACTATTTCTCAATAATTTCTCTCTTGTGTCAATAATCTTGATATTCTCTTCACAATAAGAAAAATCAGGTTCCAATTATATTTCTTCATAGGTGAGTACATGCATTGGGTCTAGCTTGTACTTCCTTAACAATGATATGTGGAACAAATCATGAACTTTGTAGAGACATAGTGGCATTGCTAATTAGTAAGAAAAAACTACAATTATTTCTAGAATTTCAAATGGTCTTATGTACCTAGGTCTTAGTTTCCCTTTCTTACTAAACCTTATGATACCCTTCTATGGAGATAATTTTAGAAATATATGATATCCCACTTGAAATTAAAAAAAAATTATCTAGTTCTCATCATAAATATTTTTTCCTACTTTGAGATACTTTAATATGATACTTAATAGTATTTACCTTTGTCATTGTTTCTTCAATAAGTTGTGGGCCTATAAGTTTCATTTCACCAACTTCATCCCAATAAGTTGCAGTATGACATCTCTTTCCATATAATGATTCATATGGAGCCATTTGAATACTTGAATGGAAACTATTATTGTAAGTAAACTCTACCAAAGGTAAATACTAATCCCATATACCTTGAATGTCAAGTTATCATGATCTCAACATGTATTCTACTATTTTAATAGTCCTTTCAGATTGTTCGTCGGTTTGAGGATGGTAAACGGTGCTCAAATGAAGCTCGGTGTCTAGAGACTTTGAAAGAATCTTCCAAAATTTTGATGTAAAACAAGGATCTCGATTAAAAAAAATATATAGGTGCACTATAAAGTCTCAAAAATTCATTAATATAGAGTCTTTATAGAAGATTAAGAGGTAAATCTTCTCTTATAGTAAGAAAATGTGATGATTTTTTAAGGTGATCAACAATAACCCATATTGTATCATTATTTATGGGGGTATTTGGTAATCTATTGAAAAATTCTATAGTAATGTCATACCAATTCCACATAGGAATAGGTAGAGGTTGCATGACTCCTATAGGATGTTGTATCTCAACCTTCAATTTTTGAAAAACTAGGAATCTTGACACATAGTCATCAATTTCCTATTTCATATTATCCCACCAAAAAGTTTCCTTCAGATATATATACATCTTTCTACTACTATGGTGTATAGAGAAATATGATCTATGAGCATCATCAAATAGTTCTATTTTTATCTCAGGTATTGATGGAACACATAACCTATTTCCAAATTTCATAACACTAACCTCACAAACAAAGCCTTCCAATTTTACATTATTCAAAGCTTTAATTTTATTATGAAAATCCTCATCATTATATTAAGAGATTATTATCTTTTCAAATAAATATGGTTTCACAATCATTTGAAAAAGAAGAAGTGTCTCCCCTTTCTTAATAATTACCATATTCATCTTTACTAAATCCATGAACATAAGATCTCTATCAATCCTCATTTGGGTCAGAACTCCATGATCTTTCCTGCATAATGCATTTTCTGCCTTATTTTCTTTTCATGGATGGTAGTGTATTGAGAAATCATAATCTTTGAGTAACTAGGAGACATTTTATTTTCCTTATGTTGAGTTTTTATGTGTAAATATGTATTTAAAACTATTTTAATCCATATATATCTCACATATTTCACCATAGAGAGAGAGTGTCTTCATATCTTCAGAGAAAATATTATGGTTTTTAACTCAAGATCATGAGTTGAATAATTTTTTGCATGATTCTTCAACTATCTTGGTTCATATGCAATAACTTTATAATTTTTCATAAGGATACAACCTATTACTTTCTTCAATGCATCATCGTATATCACAAACCCATCATTTTCTAATGGTAAATACAAAATTAGAGCATTGACCAATATTCGCTTCAATTCTTCAAAACATTCTGCACATTCTTTTACCCATACAAACTTAACCCCTTTACATGTAAGCATGGTTAATGGGTTAGATAGTTGGGAAAAATTATGAATGAAACTTCGATGGTAACCCAATAAACTAATGAAACTATATACCTAGGTTATGTTCACTTGTGTAAGACATTCGTGTACTTCCTTTATCTTTTCAGGATCAACCAAGATCCCATCCTTAGAGACAATATGGCCAAGAAAAGAAATTTCTTGAAGCTAGAATTCACACTTGCTAAATTTACCATAAAATTATTTCCTCCTGAAAGTCTCAAGAATTATGTAAAAGTGATTATTATGGTCTTCATAGGTTTTATAATATACTAAAATATCATCAATGAATACCACAACAAAATCATCAAGATATTTTTTGAATATTCTATTCATCATATCCATAAAAACCAAGGGTGCATTAGTCAATCCAAATGACATTATTGTAAACTCATAATGTCCATACCTCATCCAAAAATCTATTTTTAGAATGTCTTCCTTATTCAATCACAATTAATGATATCCATAATGAAGGTTAATCTTTGAAAAATATTGAGATCTGTGAAGTTGATCGAATAAATCATCAATAAAAGGCAGGGGATACTTTTTCTTTATTGTAATTACATTGATTTCTCTATAATCAATGCACAGGCTCATAGATCAATCATTCTTATTATTAAGTAGAATAGGGGATCCCCATGGAGAAATAATGGTGTGAATAAATACCTTATTACTCAACTAATCTAGTTTTTTATTCATCTCCACTAATTTCACAGTGGATATTTTATTGGGATTCTTTGATATTAGTATTTATTTGGGTATTAAATCAATGGAAAACTCAACTTCATGATCTTGGGGGTGTCCAGGTAATTCCTCAAGAAATATTTCATTGTATTCCTATAAAATAGGTTCATCCTTGATTTTAATCTTACCTTCTTCATACCGAGATTTTATTTTATATTCCTCCATAATAATTTCATTCAATAAAGATACTGGTGGTGGATCTAGATAAGAATCAGATGATGATTTTTCTACTCTAAATATAAGTAATTCTGCATCTTCCTCACAAATCATAATTTCTTTCTTCTTGTAATAAATTTTCACATCATGTTTTCAAAGCCAGTATATACTGAGGATTATATCAAAAATCCACCATAGGTATGATGATAATTTTAGAAAATAAATCATGTTTATGTATAATAATTGGGACTACCTAACACATCTTTGTTTCAATGAGACTACACTTAGGAGTTTTGACTAAAAATACCTTATTAAATCAAGAGTGAAATGTCTAATTTTCTTGAAAAACTGGGTAGATATAACAGATTGCGATGATCCAAAATCAAATAAAGCATTGAGTAAATTTAAATATGGTATTAATATACCCACCACCACATCATTGGGTATTTCTACCTCAGATGTAGTGATTTCATAATCTTTTACATATCCCATTGGCCTCTTCTGTGGTAGATTCCCTTGATTCTTGGGGAATTGGTTTGAATATTACCCATTTATTTGTAGTTGAAGCACTGAATACCATTAGTTTGTTTCCCTTATCACTCATGAGATAGAGGACCCTTGTCTCTGTACTTGTAACACACTCTTATGCCCTTCAGAAATTTTCTAAAATGTTTCTTCCCACAGTTTTCACAAGATTTAAAATGATTCATTCCCTTGTTATTATTTGGTAATTTACCTTTCTCATGTTTCTCATCCAACCTATTCTTCTATTAATTTCCTTAAAATATATAAGATCTATAAAATTCCTTCTCTATTTTGATGGAACGTAGTATTATTTCATCGTATGATGAAAAATTTTGGGAAACTGGTTACCTTCGTAGGTTTAGCTTAATAACTTAAAATAAATGATCACTATTTCTCTCTAAATTACATATTTAATCTGTAGCATACCTAGATAGTCTTGTAAAGGTATCCTCATACTCTACAACACTCTCTTCTTCCTTTTTCTTTAAGATATAGAATTTTCTCTTCATTTCAATTCATAGATCATGAGGTAAATATTTATTGAAGAATGTTTCTTTAAAATATATCCATTCCATGTGTTGTATTTTATCTTATTCCCTATTATTCTAGATCAATGACCACTATTGATCAGTATAACCCTTGAGAAAATATACTACCAGCATTACATTTTAATTTTCATTGCATCCCAATGCTAGAAATATCTTTTTAAGGGACTTGATCCATTTCTCATCTACCACTGGATTATTATTAACTCTAAAATATGGGGACTTATACCACATGAAACGATACAAAATAGGTGTATCATTTTATGAAGCATCATGTTGCTCCATTCGAGCAAGGTTATTCATTAAAACTTGAGTAAGTTGTCCTAATATGGTCATGATCTGCTTAGCTCCAACACCAACTGTGTTGACTTTCACAGTGGGGAAATCACTACATTTTCCATGGGTATTGATTCCTTTCCTTTCATTAGGTTCCATAACTAAATAATAGAACCCAATGAGTTATCCCATAATCATCATGGGTATTAAGCCACAGAATAAAAAATCCTCTAATGGTAAAAGTTTTGAAATACTATAAGGAATTATCATAGTTCTTGCATTGGTTGTGTTTATTTTAAAATCAATTTTACAAGGTCTCTACTAAACTTCATATAATACCAAATATGAAAACCCAGACCCTAGTATCCCATAGCCAATTCCTTAATTTATTAAATTGGCATACATACAAGATTCAAATCTCATAGGACCGATTAGTTTAGTATTATTAAAGAACTGGATATATATATGGTACCCTTATTACATTGGTAATCAAATATAAAACATAAAAAATGGAATTAATTGAATCCTTAAACTCATTAAATCATTTCATCTTCATAACCTAGGGAAAATAGAACAAACAAAAGGGTGATATCAGATTCTTAGTGAGGGTAAAATACAACGAAATCTTTCATGAAACAATAATAAATGAAACTTAATCAATATGGCCGAGTATATATAATTGAAATACATGTAATTTAATCAAAATAATCAAATATTAGAGGATAAGGATTAGTCATTATGGTAATGTAAATTATTGGAAGTAAATTCCATTTAATAATTAACTTGATCACAATATGAATCAACAGATAATATCATAGTGAAAATCTCATGGATAATAATGATTAAAATATTAATAAATGAAATGCATAATAATTGAGATCCCATGATCTCAATTTAGAGACATAGTTTTTTCCTTATAATACTTTTAAATATTTCTGTATATATTTCCAGAGCTAGTCATTGAGATAGAGTGCGATTCTGAGGCCCGGTGTGCCCAGAATTAATTTTATAAAAATATTAAATATATTTTGTAATGTGTGCACCCAACTTCTCAAATAAAATGGGAAAAATCTTAAAAAGTAGCTTATATCATAAATATGAGACCATAGTTGAGTTTGGAACATAGTTTTTACCCTAGGTGCGACCTAAAATGGGTCGGTGTGGAGCGTTTATACTCCTCGATCATTAGCAGTAAATTCAGTGAGCTAATTAATTATTAAATTAATTCATTCATTCATCTTGACCTAAATGATATGTTTATAAAAATATCATCATGTAACAATTTTGAGTGTTAGAATCATAATCCTTGAATTTACAATGATTCTATCATTCCTCCTTCCATTGGCGAATCTCATTGGACGATGAAAAAACACCGGATCAGATCAGATCAAGATGCAGCGAACGCAACGATCCCTTTTCCATGTTGGAAAGTGTGTTCTTAATCAATTAATGATCCATAATAAAGTTAGGAATTTTTAATTAGTTTTTTTACTCCATTTTTATTGAATAGTTTGAGTGGATCAAACCCTTCTATCAGTCTTTTCCAAGTTGGAGCCTTTGCATGTGCTCGAGTACCAATTAATTTCATTATCTCAGTTTTTTTCGAACCCTAGTTGCTTGTTCTTGATCATTAGACAAGAAAGATTAGAAAATTATTTTTAAACATTTTTTATTGTTATTTCCCCCTTTCTTCATGTTGTTCATGAGTTGGACCCTGAGGTCCCGGTTTGATAATTGTTGGGTGGTATCGAGCCCAATCGGACCCTTGGATTCATAGTGGTTTCACAAAAAACGAGCATATCGATGATCTTAGAATAGTTCTAGAGTGTTTTCAATTTGTTTTGTGATTTGATGTCAAGGAATCAAAGTTTTAAGGTGTGTTAGTGTGTGGTTCATGCAACAAACCCCCCTGGATGAATGGAGGCTGATTTCTAATGAACAACAACTAGAGACCATGATTTTTGGAAAGATCCATAACTTTTGGGCCGATTCAAAGAAAAATCAATGGTGAAATGAGAAACACAAGTGCAAGAATAGGATCTGTAAAATATGAAGAAAACACAACTACATGACATGTTCAAGGATGAACACACAATGTGTATCCTCCAAAGCAGAAATAGTGGCTAGGGTTTTGGAAAAGTTAAGGATGACACGGTATGTATCTCTCCTACACGTCGTGCACCCCTTTCACAGATGGGAACCCATGTGATGGGTCGCACAAATAGGAACTCATATAGAAGTACATGGAAAGGTACATGACTGTGTACCTGAGTATATGAACATGGGGTTGGGTACACTAACACGGTGTCCGTTACATAGACATGGGGTCCAGTACATGGATATGGGGTTTGGTACACAGACATGACTAGCAGGACATGGCCCAATCCCAATTACCCTTGACACATCGTGTATTCCACCTACACATTGTGTAATACTACATGGGATGGATCTTTGTGTTGGTCAGGGACACATCTGGGTAGTAGAGCGGGACTACATGTCGTGTACTCAATGAGATATTTTGAAGAAACTTCTAAAAAGACCCATAATTTTCCATGTAATTTTTTTTAATTATATGGAATTATTACGAGTCTATGAAAATCGACGGCATGTGATTCCGAGGCCCGGTGTTCCCGGAATTAATTTCTGAACTTTTTTTCGGGTACGTTCAGTGAACGTGTGACTAGAGTTTTGTAACTTTTGAACCGGTGCTCGGAATTGAAATCTAAGGACACCGTTGAACTTGCAGTGCCGATATTCACTTAATGAGACCTTCACCCTGACCGCAGTAGGTCGAGGGTGGAAGTTGGTTTTTTCATTTTTCATAGAGGATTAAATAAAATAAATATAATTTATTTTAAACATATATCCTTCCACCTATCATTTGAATATTGGTGGTGGGGACCACCTGAACTCTATTTTAATGTGCGAAAACCCTTAGAATTTCCCCAATTAATGTGCCAACATTAATTTAATTAATAAACTTAAATCAATTAAAGTTGGCTCCTCACCTCTCATGGTGTGGGATCGTTGGAAAAGAGCATAATTGGGAGAGCCTTTGGAAGAGCATCCTCCAACGAAGAACCTCCTCCAACGAAGAACGAATCTCTGGATCAAGAATGAGGACGACGCTCAAGCTCGGATCAGGAGCGTGTTGTGGGAGCGACGAACGTCGGCGTCTTCATCTTCTTCCTCACTTCAACTCCAATGAACGAATGAGGTAGGGGGTTTATTATGAGATATGATAATTATATTTTCTTTGATTCTTCTTATTCTCAATTCTCAATGACGATGGCCAAACAAACACGACCACCAATCCGCCAAAACACCATGATCTTTTCTATTTGTTCTTCGCGCGTTCTTCGTGCGTTCTTCAAAACCAAATAATTAAGCACACTAAAAACACAATGTTTTGTTGAGCGCGACATATGTATGTAGAGATCTCAACCTGAGGATCGCGAATATGTAGTCGTCATATTTTTTGGGCTTAGAACGAAGTTGTGGTGACCTTCGGAAGAGGAGGGTGGTTGGAAACCGGTCGGCCGCGGTTCGAGCAGGCGGCGGAGGAGGACGGAGGCCGACATGCTGACCGGCCGCATGGAACCAGGCAGCACGCATCTGCGCCACCAATAGTAGAGGAGGTCGCAGTCCATTGGTTGTGGTGGAGAAGGGGACGGCGGCCGGCACGCCGGTCGACTGTGTGGAGGCAGGGCGGCATGCGTCCACGCTGCCGGTAGAGGGGTGGGCCGCGGCAGCCGCGGTGGTGCACCCAGAGGATGGCTAACACCCAACCGGTTGTATGATGATAGTGACAACATCACACTATTGAGAGGATAGTCGTCCGGTTTTCCGGTTGTTCACGTCACGCTGAGCGGGACCCCTCAGGTGAGTCCTGCAAGCCAGCAGGCAGCGCCACTTGGCACTGCTGGTTTAGCCAAAGCCGAATGGTCCAATGGACCATTCAGAATACTAGGGGGTGCCTCCCCCCAATGCAGCTATGGTGGGCCCCACCATGGTGGACCGCACTCAACTGGGTGGACCGCACCCAACCGGGCGGACCGCACCCAGCCGAGCGGGTCATGCCCTGCGGGCCGCCCCCCCCCCCCCCCCCCTTTGTGGGATGAACTGGGTCGGTTTAACCTGAACTAGGTCGGGTCAGCCTAGGCTGGGTCAGGTCGGGTTGGTCCAACCGAGTCGAACTGGACCTGGGCTCATCAGGACTGAGATATGCATTTTGGACATATCTTGAGAAGAGGGCGTCCGTTTGATGAACCGTCTGCGACACTGGGATCCTTTGATCAAGATGGTCCTTTTGGTATACTCCACTTGAGTTTTGGATAAAATTGGAGTATGGACGGGTTGGATCGAACCTGAATCCAACCAGGCCCTCAGAACGAAAATGCTAATAACTTTCAGACCTGGTGTCTGATTGACACGTCGTCAGTCACGTTGGGACCCTATTGACATGACGAACCTTCATGATACTTCTTATTGGGACTTCGTGGTAGTTGAAGTAATTTACAATGGCTTGAGGAGAGGAACCTCCCGGAATCAAGCATGCTTAGTGTGGGAACCCTGTGGTTGGCTGTACTTGAAGAATCTTCAGATCCTGTGTGGGTTATCTTCGGATCTTGTGTGGGTCAACACTCAGCAATCCTATGTGGGTCAACGTATACCGATCCTGTGTGGGTCATCTCCAGATTCTGTGTGGGTCATTTTCAAATCCTGTGTGGGTTATCTTTGATCCATTGTAGGTCAACAGTAGAGCTTCTTGGTTAAGTAAGATGATCTAGCAATATATCTAATCATCTATACTTCCGTACTTAAGTTATACATGGTGTGAGTTGAGACTTTACCTTTATGGTACACTTTTTTGTGGTGATACCTTCGTGGTATTCTTCTGTGTGGCATTACCTTTGTGGTACTTACCTTTGTGATGTTACCAGTGTGGTACTATTACCTTTGTGGTGTTTCCTATGTGGTACTTCTACCATTATGGTGTTACCTATGTGGTATTCTTCCCTCATGTGTGAAATGAGTATATATTGATAACTTAGGTATATGTATGGGAATATACCTAAGTAGTGTTGATGACTTTTTATTCATGATTTGAGATTGAGGTCTTGCTTTGTGGTTTATCCTTTGTGGATTCTGGGAGACCTTTGGGGGTCTCGGGGTCCCTACTGAGTATTGTTATACTCACCCCTGCACAGACTATGCCCGCACCTTGTTGTGCCTTGTGCAGACGATGGACAACGCTGATCGAGGTCAAGGGTACCAGGTCTAGAGGCTGATTGGAGGTGGACATTAGACAAGATGATCCGTAGAGATGATCGTCCAAGAGATGTACCTACCCTTTAGGTAGGATCATTGGCGGGTGTTCGTAGGAGCTGTTTTCAATTTTACTAGTACTTTCCAGTTGGTCTTGTATTTTGGCCCCTTAACTTATTGTACACACCTTATTTACTATATAGTTTACTTTGTGCTTGTGTCTTGTTGTGTGCTTGGTTTTTGTGATTTTACAGGTTTAAAGTAAATTCCTTCCCGGTTTTATGGATATTCCTTTCCGGTGTAAGTCGCCAGCCCCTGGCCTATGGAAGGTGGGCTTGGGGTAGTCACGGCACGGGCCCCGGGGGACGGGTTGTGACAAATTGGTATCAAAGGATTCGGTTCTACTAAAGAACTTGGACTCTAATATTTTAATCGGCAATAGTGTTAAGTGTTATGAGTGTGGTTATCATTTTGGGGAATCCATTGTTGGTGCAGCAGCCAATGTATCCATACACCAGGACCCTGACTTCTGATTTCTGACTCAGTGAATGAAAACATTGATTGCGTGTGTGTTTTTGAAAAGTTTTCTTTGATATATCTTTGAGTCAGCTCACCAGGTATAACTTATTGATTGTGGTACACCTGATTCTTTTCAGGATGCCTCCACACAGACAGCCAGCCAGGGTTCCAGGTAGAGTACGTGATGACATCCCATCGAGCAACAAGGATTCGGTGCAAGAAACCCTTTTGGTAGTTGTACCATCGGGTGGTGTACCATCAGTACCACTACCCGTCGAGCAGTCGATGCCACTAGCCCCAGCAGTAGAGGGTACACGCCGCTTGAGCGTGTTGCACGAGTTTCATCCCCAGAGGCCACCAATGTTCTAGGGAGATATGGATCCACAGGTAGTTGAGGACTAGCTGGAGGCTATGGTTAGAGTTTTTCGACTAATAGGGACACCAGCTGATCTCATGGTGGTCCTTGACACCAGTCTCCTTCAGGCAGCAGCGGGAAGATGGTGGAGCTTGATGCTCCAGGTTCACGATGAGTTCAATCTCATCTGGGCAGACTTCGAGAGGCTTTTTAGGGAAGATTTTGTCCTAGCAACCTTACGCTCAGTGCGTATACAAAAGATTCTCCACTTGTAGCAGGGAAGCATGATTGTGGCTCAGTATTCAGTGAGGTTCATCGGCCATTCACACTACTCCAATGACATGGTGTGGGGCCCTTTCTTCAGGGACCGGACCTTTGTGAAGGGGCTCAAATGGGAGATTAGAGCTTTGATGATTTGTCTCAACATCCCAACACATGCTGGGGTGTTAGAGCGAGCATTGTTAGTGGAGAGTTTCCTTGTTGAGTAGTCACCGACAACGAGACCCACCAACGGTCATCATGCAGTAGAGTCATCTACAGTTGGCAGTAGACAGATGACGCAGTGGTCCAAAAGGACCAAACCTACAGGTGGATGACTGCAGGATACAAGGTCAGTTGTGCGAGACTCTCGAGATAGATAAGGACATCCAAGGAGTAGGCAGTGTTACTCATGCGGAGGGTTGGGTCACATGGCTCGCAATTACCTGACCCTCCATATAGACAACCAGCAAACGGTCGAAGGACCACCTGGGCAGAGGCGAAGATTCGATCAAGGAGGTCTGCAGGAAGCAGGTCGATGTGGCAGAGGATATGGTCGTGTGGTAGGTGGTGGGTGGTGATTCGAGGTTCTACTACCACCACCTCCAAGTGTTCCACCTCGACCATAGGGAGAAGGTGGTCCACCCCGACCATAGGGAGCAGGTGGATAGGGATGAGCTCAGCTTCAGGTAGTTGAGGCCTACGACCACGGTGCTCTGGAGATGATATGAGGTATGATTTGTGTCTACTCCACCTTAGTTGCAGTAATTATAGACACAGGTGTTAGTCAATCTTTTATTTCCATAGCCCTCGTTCAGAGATTGGAGATTCCATTGGAGCTGTTGGCTCGATCCTTATGGCTAGAGACTCCTACGGGAGAGGATTCGATGATTGCACACTGGTTCCGACAGTGTAATCTTACTTTAGGAGGTAAGAGATTGAGCTAGGATCTTCTAATAGTGGTGTCAAGGCCTTATGACATCATCTTGGGTATGGATTGGTTATCTATATTCCATGCTCAGATCGACTGTGTTAGGCACAAAGTGCATTGTGTCAGCAAGGATGAGACCAGGTTTTCCTTCACCGGCAAGAAGGGAACCTTTGTAGCATAGGACGGACTTACTCGGAGGATGGTATAGCCGATCACACATCAGTTGGCTAGCCTTACCCTCAGGGCAGTTTATGTTGAGAGTCTGAGCTATCCTGTAGTGGTGGATCAGTAGTTTGATGTTTTCCCTGATGAAGTTTTGGGTCTACCTCCTCACAGAGAGGTGGAATTTTATATCGACTTTTACCCCAGGATGGAACCGATATCTACACCAGCATATCGGATAGCTCTCGAAGATCTTTGAGAGCTATGAGTATAGTCGGAGGACTTGCAGAGCAAGGGGGTCATTAGTCCCAGTGTTTCTCCTTGGGCAGCTCCAATTTTGTTCACCAAGAAGGCGGATGGGAGTTTGAGACTTTGTGAGGATTATCAGCGCCTGAACTAGGTGATCATGAAGAACAATTATCCACTCCCAAGGATTGATGATCTCTTTGATCAGATGAAGGGATCACGTTGGTTTTTGAAGATATACCTTAGATCAGGCTATCACCAACTCAGGTTACGAGATGAGGATGTGCATAAGACGGCCTTTAGATGTCGGTATGGAAAATATGAGTTCTTGGTTATTCCATTCAGTGTAACCAACACCCCAACGGTGTTCATGGGACTCATGAACAGGATCTTCCATCCATACCTCAATATCTTTTTGGTAGTCTTCATTGACGACATCCTAATATACTCAGATACGGAGGAGGAGCATGCCTATCATCTATAGATAGTTTTGGACACACTTCAAGAACACCATCTTTATGGTAATCTCTCGAAGTTCCGGTTATGGATCTGAGAGGTCCAATTTCTGGGAAACATCATCTCAGAGGTTGGATTTGTGGTGGATCCAGCAAAGATTGAGGTTTTTCTTTCTTGGGATCCACCCAGGAGTGTAACGGAGGTGTAGAGTTTCTTGGGTTTGGTCAGTTACTACTGGAGGCTTGTGGTTGACTTTTCCAGAGTTGTGGCACCCTTATTAGTATTGAAGAAGAATGGGAAACCCTTCGTGTGGTCAGAGAGATTCCAGTGGAGTTTCCCAGAGCTAAGGAAGAGACTGACGAGTGTCCCCATCTTGAGGTTACTGGAGGAGGGTGTTGGGTATATATTCTACTATGACACATCAGGGACTGAGCTTGGATGTGTCCTAATGCAGGAGTGAGTAGTTATCGTGTATAGTTATCGATAGTTGAGACAACATGAGCAGAACTACGCTACCCATGACCTGGAGTTAGTAACAGTGGTCTTCTCCTTAAAAATGTGGCGACATTGCTTGATGGGAGAACGTTTTACATTATACTCTGATCACAAGAGTCTCAGGTATATCTTCTCTCAGAAGGACCTGAACCTGAGACAGCAGTGTTGGCTTGAGTTCCTCCAAGACTATGAATTTGAGATAGTCTATACTCCTATAAAGGGTAACTTGGTAGCAGATGCACTTAGCAAGAGATCTGGTATACATTTGTTGAGTGAGGCGACGGAGCAGCTAGCCACTTTGCAGATATCCTACATGGATTGATATGGAGCATCTTATCTTCAGTCTCTGACAATTACTCCCCCACTCCTTCAGAGATTCAGGTAGGCGTAGCTTGGAGACACTAACTATGAGGCTCGACGTGCTCAGATATCCATAGGATATGCACCTGATAGATTTTCTGAAGGTAGGGAGCACGTCATCCTATTTAGAGGGTGTACTATGGTACCGGTGGCACTACGGGAGGAAGTGTTTAGGAAGTTCCATACATCCCCTCTAGAGGTACATCCATGAGTGGTTAGGATGTACCAGGACCTTCAGCGTCAACACTGGTGGCCGGGAATGAAGAAATTAGTAGCAGATTTTGTCTCTCAGTGCCTTACTTGTCAGTAAGTAAAGGTAGAGCATCAGGTTCCAGCATGCTTAGTTCAGCCACTAGAGGTTCTAGAGTGGAAGTGGGACGGAATTTCCATGGATTTTGTGACAGGACTTCCACACACTTCCAAGGGACATGATTCCATAAGGGTGATCGTTGACTGACTCACCAAGTCGGCCCACTTCGTACCTATCAGAGAGCAGGTATCAATAGAGATCTTGGGATGTCTCTATGTGCAGGAGATTTTACAGCTTCATGGAGTTCCTTTGACGATTGTCTCTGATCGTGATGCACGTTTTACTTCCCATCTATGTAAGGGGTTACAAGAGGTGTTCGGGACTCAGCTTCGATTGAGTACTGCCTTTCATCCTTATACAGATGGTCGAACAGAGTGGACCATTCAGACCCTTGAGGACATGCTACATGCTTGCATTCTAGATTTTTTCCACATCTAGGAGGATCACTTTCCTTTGGGGGAGTTCACACACAACAACATCTATCACTCCACCATCGGTATGGAACTATTTGAGGCATTGTATGGGCGACCTTGCAGATCACCTCTGTGTTGGACTAACCTGAGGGAGTCAGCACTCATGGGACTAGAGATGGTATGGGCTACCATGGAGAAGGTTCAGATCATCCAGGAGAAAATGAAGACTACACAGAGTAGGCAGAAGTCGTATGCTGATAGGAGATGGAGACCTCTTGAGTTCGAGTATGGTGACCATATCTTCTTACAGGTATCACCTCGATGAGGTTTTTGGAGATTTGGCTGGGGTGGAAAGTTATCTCTGTGGTTCATCAGTCCCTTTTAGGTCCTCAATAGAGTTGGTGAGGTGGCATACCGCTTAGCTCTTCCCCCTCAGTTGCACCGGGTTCACGAAGTTTTCCACTTATCTCAGCTGAGGAGATACGTACATGATCCTTCTCACATCATTGACTAGGGAGAGGTAGAAATCGATGATGGGGCGACATTTTTGGAGGTTCCAGTGGATATTGAGGATCAATAGGAGAGATTTTTTTGTGGGCGATTGATACCTCTGGTGTGCGTTCGTTGGCATCACGGGAACCTCCAGGAGAGCACATGGGAGTGGAAGGCTCAGATTCATGAATAGTAACCCCACTTGTTTCCCTAGTTTGTGTTGTGGCTTTCGGTGATGCAAATCCATGAGGTGGGGAGAATGTAAAGACCTAGAATTTTCCATGTAATTTTTTTTAATTATATGGAATTTATGAGTCTGTGAAAATGGACGGTGCGTGATTCTGAGGCCCGGTGTTCTCAAAATGAATTTTTGAACTTTTTTTGGGTATGTTCAGTGAACATGTGAGTGGAATTTTGTAACTTTTGAACCGGTACTCAGAATTGAAATCCAAGTACACAGTTGAACTCACAGCACCGATATTCGTTTAAGGAGACCTTTACCCCGACCACAGTAGGTCGAGGGTGGAAGTTGGTTTTTGCATTTTTCATAGAGGATTAAATAAAATAAATATAATTTATTTTAAACACATATCCTCCCACCTCTCATTTGAATCTTGGTGGTGGGGACCACCTGAACTCCCCTTTAATGTGATAAAACCCTTAGAATTCCTCTAATTAATGTGCCAACATTAATTGAATTAATAAACTTTACTCAATTAAAGTTGAATCTTCATCTCTTGTGGTGGGGGATCATTGGAAAAGAGGAGAATTGGGAGAGCCTTTGGAATAGAATCCTCTAATGAAGAACCTCCTCCAACGAAGAACAAATCTCCAGATCAAGAATGAGGATGATGTTCAAGCTCGGATCGGGAGCATGTCATGGGAGCGACGAACGTCGGCATCTTCATCTTCTTCCTCACGCCAACTCCAACGAATGAATGAGCTAGGGGGTTTATTTCGAGATATGATAATTATCCTTTTTTTTATTCTTCTTATTTTTAATTCTCAATGATGATGGCCAAACAAACATGGTCATCTATCCGCCAAAATACCATGATCTTTTCTATTTTTTCTTCACACGTTATTTGTGCGTTCTTCAATGCCAAATAATTAAGCATGCTAAAAACACAATGTTTTGTTGAGCGTGACATATGGAAGCAGAGATCTCAACCCGAGGATCATGAATATGCAGTCGTCATATTTTTCAGGCTTAGAACGAAGATGTGGTGACCTACGAAAGAGGAGGGTGTCTAGCAACTGGCCGACCGCGGTTCGAGCAGGCGGCAGAGGAGGACAGTGGCCAGCACGCCGGCTGGCCATGTGGAATAGGGGTGGCACGCGTCCGTTCCACTGGTAGTGGAGGAGGTTGTGTCCCATCAGTCACGGTGGAGAAGGGGACGGCGGCCGGCACGACGGTCGACCACGTGGAGGCAAGGCGGTGCGCATCTGCACTGCTGGTAGAGGGGAGGACCGTGGCTGCATAGCCGTGGTGGTTCACCCAAAGGGTGGCCGGTACACGGCCATCCGTAGGAAGATAGCGGCGCTATCACGCCGCTAGGAGGAGAGTCGGTCGGTCTTCTGGCTAGCCGCGTCATACCAAGTGGGACCCCTCTAGTGAGTCCCACAAGCCAACAGGTGGAACCACTTAGTGTCGCTGGGTTTCCCGAAGCTGAACGGTCCAATGGACCATTTGGAATACCAGGGGGTGCCTCCCCCGTAGTGCGTCTGGGGCGGGCCCCGCCGTGGTAGACCGCACCCAACCGGGCGGACCGCACCCAGTCGAGCGGGCCGGGATGCCCCCCCCCCCCAATCCCTTGTGGGCCATACCAGGTCGGGTCAGGTCATCCCGAACTGGGGTTGGGTTGGCCTAGTCCTGGTCGAACCGGACCTGGGCCCATCTGGACCTAGATACGCCTTTTTGGCCATATCTTGAGAAACGGGTATATGTTTGACAAACCGTCTATAACACCGAGATCCTTTGATTGAGACGGTACTTTTGGTATATTCCACTTGAGTTTTAGATAAAGTTAGAGTATGGTTGGGTTGGATCGAACCCAAATCTAATCAGGCCCTCAGAATGGAAACATTGATAACTTTCAGACCGGGCATCCGATTGACACGTTGTCAGTCGTGTTGGGACCCTATTGACATGACAGACCTTTTTGATACTTATTCATGGGATTCCATGGTAGTTTAAGTAACATTTGATGGATTGAATATAGGATCCTCCTGAAATCAATCATTCTTAGTGTGATAACCCTGTGGCTGGTTTTACTTAAAGAATCTCCAGATCCTGTGTGGGTCATCTTCGGATCCTGTGTGGGTTAGCGCTCAGTGATCCTGTGTGGGTCAGCGCTTAATGATCCTCTGTGGGTCATCTCTATATCCTATGTGGGTCATTTTCAGATCCTTTGTGGGTCATATTCGATCCTATGTGGATCAACAACAGAGCTTATCGACAAATTAAGATGATCTAGCAATATAGCTAACCATCTATACTTCTGTACTTAAGTTATACCTTGTGTGAGCTGAGTTTTTACCTTTGCATTACACTTCTGTATGGTGATACCTTCGTAGTATTCTTCTGTGTGGAATTACCTTTGTGGTACTTACCTTTGTGGTGTTATTTTTGCGGTACTCTTACCTTCGTGGTGTTACCTATGTGGTATTTATACCTTTTTGGTGTTACCTATGTGATATTCTTCCCTCATGCGTGAGATGAGTATATATTGATAACTTAGGTATATATATGGGCATATACCTAAGTAGTGTTGATGACTTTTGCTTTGTGCTTTGAGATTGAGGTCTTGCTTTTTGGTTTATCCTTTGTGGATTCTGGGAGACCTTCAGGGGTCTCAGGGTCCCTACTGAGTATTGTTATACTCACCCCTGCACGAGCTACGCCTGCACCTTGTTGCGTCTTGTGTATACGACGGGCAGCGCTGATCGAGGTCGAGGGTACCAGGTCTAGAGGCTAGTCAGAGGTGAACATTATATGAGAAAATCCGTAGAGATGATCGTTCGAGAGTTTTACCTACCCTTCAGGTAGGATCCTTGGCAGGTGTTCACAGGAGCTGTTTTCAGTTTTACTTGTACATTCTAGTTGGGCTTGTATTCTAGCCCCTTTACTTACTATACACACCTTGTTTACTATATAGTTTACTTTGTGCTTGAATCTTACTGTGTTCTTGTTTTTTGTGAGTTTACAGGTTAAAGTCAATGCCTTCCCGGTTTTAAGGATATGCCTTTCTGGTGCTAGTCACTAGCCCCTGGCCTATGGAATGCGGGCTTAGGGTAGTCACGACATGGGCCCTGGGAGATGGGTCGTGACAACTTGAATCATTATTATCTCCTTTGTTTGAACTAGGATTTTGGCCCATGGGTAGCCTATCCTGAGTGTTTTTCATATATAACCTGATGGTGACCTCAGTTGTAGATTTCTAGAAATGGTGTGAAATTTTATGGGCATAGAACCTACTGAGGCGATGCTTGATGATGGTAGAGGGAAGGCAGGATCACCAAAGGCTTCTTCTGAGTGGAACCCCCTTATGGGATAGGGAATGGGTCCTCGATGAACTAGAGTGGAACCCCCCATCATCATGGATGTGGGTCCTTGATGACTAGAGTGTAACACTCCCGTGGAACCAGGGTGTGAGTCCTTAACTTCTAAGTATAACCCCTTATTAAATAGAGAGAAGGTCCTCAATGACCATATTGTAACCCCCTATCATACCAGGGCATAATTCCTCAACCTATAGAGTGGAACCCCCCATCATCATGGGTGTGGGTCCTCTATTTTACCGAGTATAACCCCCTTATCTATTCATTCCAAGTGCAGTAGAAGTGTTGCGGTGGAAGAAAATATATTAAAATTCTTTTTAATAATCATTTCCTAAAACCAAGAGTGATGATCTTTCACATAAAATTTATAATTAATTTATTTAATATCTAAATAAATAAATAACTATGTTTAGGAACATTCTTCATTGATGGTTTTTGATCATCCTAAATGGCCCTTCCATATTTCCTTTGTTGTTCTTGTGAGGATCCAAGGGTAGAATCCCTCTAGCGGTGATCCATGTATTCTTCAATGGTCTCCAAGAAATGATACTCATTCTATGGGTGCTATAATGGTGAATTGAATGTCTTTAATTGTCCATTCTTGATCACTCGTTCTTAAGTCTTGAAGAAATTATCTCTTGGTTTTATCTTTCTTGAGATGGATAGATGATAAGTTGAGATAGAATTCATTGTGTGAAAAAATTATATATTCCTAATCTTGGAATTGGTTTCAAATTATTTACACAATAGACATATCCATCTATTTATAGAGTTGGGATTTTGGTTGAAAAATTTAATTGCATAATAATAATTAAATATAATTATAACCATTAATGAAATCTCATACCACATAATAAAAATATTATTATTATTATTGGGGTTCAAAATTGAAAAAATTGGATAAATAATATTTACCGGCTCATAAATAATTATTTTATCATCATACATGGTCCTGGTTCATTCAAACTCCACTTTCATTTATTGAACACTGAAATAAATATTTTATTCTCTTAAATAAATATTTTATTCACAAACTAGTAAATAAATATTTGTTAAAAATTCAATAAAATAAATAGATATATTTTATTCACAATACGGTGAATAAATATTTATTTAATTTATGCAATCAATATAACTTGAATAAAACTATTCCTCAATCTTGAGAATAATATTTATTCCGTTAATTAAATTTAGATAGAATTTAATCAAGACTAATAGAAACACTTAGTGTGTGACCCTATAGGATTATTTCTCATTGGAATTGGGAGGGATTTCCTTAAGTCCAAGATTATTATCTAGCAATGGGTCAAGGAACCCAAGAGAACGAACTTGAAGTTGCAATTATGATAACCACATATGAACACTCACTGTGTAATATAATCCCTTTATCACAATATCTCATCAAGCAAGTTGCATGACTGTATCATCAACCTATATGATTGATACATCATTATTTTACTATATCAAATAAACTTATCATTACACCATGGACATGGAATTTAAGGAGATGGTTCTATTTCAATCAAAGGGATAAGATATCAACTTCCATAAAGATGTAAGGGAGAAATCCTTCCTTGACTTATCCATTAATAACATGTCATTCATGACGCACCCAACATACCCTACTTCCCTCCAACATATGGAATGACGGTTTTCAAAAGAAAATCTAAGTTCACAAGTCTTGACATGCATTAATGATAATCTTAAAGTCTAAGGACCATTACTCACACTCACAGATAGGAATATCTGATGACACCAAAACATGTGGAATGCCTACTGGTGGGTTTGTTCTCATAATCTCTCATCTTAGAGATTACCAAGTGCAAAATTCAGAATAATAAGTCTCATCTTCTTATGATTACTCACACTTGATAGTCTATATACTATATGTCCCATCATAGTATTTTATCCAACCACATAACTATATTAAGAATATTTTCATAGAACTTAAAGGTTCTCATCATAGTGGGGAACTACTATGACCTTATCAATGTGACAAATACATTAAGACATTATTACATTAAATTCATGCAGAACAATGAACAATATATAGTAAGATGTTTAATTTAATATTTAATACATAAAATATTTACGTAATGAAAGTAAAAAACAGTTGGTTCTAGGACACCAACTCTAAAAAATCTCACTTGGAATAGAGCCAACTGCCTACGAATTTCAGTCTGCTAGACCTCACATGATAATCATGTTTCTGCTGAGTCAAGGATTTAGTAAAGGGGTCCACCACATTGTCTTCCATATAAATTATTCTCATTGAAACCTCACCTCTTTGAAAAAAATATCCTAAGAGATGATACTTCCAAATTATTTGCTTCATCCACTGATATGACCTTGGATATTTCATAAGAGCCATCGTTGTAGTATTATCACAATAGAGTGTGATGGGATCTTTACTACTATGTAAAACATAAAGCTCTTGGATGAAATTGTGCATCCAAACTACTTCTTTATCTACCTCAAAAGCCACAATATACTTAGACTCTACTGTAGAATATGTGTCCATAACCTACTTTGAGCTCTTTCAGCTCACAGAACCTCTATTCAAAGTGAAGATGTATCTCATTCGTGACTTAATGTCATATTGATCAGTTTAGAAACTAACATCTTCATATCCTCATCTCCTCCATAAACCAGGAACATATCCTTAATATGCCTCAGATACTTAAGGATAGTCTTGATTTCCATCCAATGGTAGTCACCTGGATTAGCTTGATATCTTCCTACCACACTTAATGCATAGGAAAAATATAGCCTGGTACATATCATAGCATGCATGACTGGCCCAATTTCTAATGTATATTGAATCCTTTACATTCTATTTCTTTCTTCATGAGTCTGAGGAAACATTTTCTTAGAAAGATGAATTCCATGTGACACTGGTAACAATACCATATTGTATTTTTTTATACTGAATCTCTTCAATATATTGTCAATGTATATACTTTTACTTGGGTCTAGAAACCTCCTGGATCTATCATGATGGATCTTGATCTCGATAATATATTCTATCTCACCCAAGTCTTTCATGGAAAATCATTTATTCAACCATTCCTTAATAGACTATAATATTGGTATTTCATTTCTAATAAGTAATATTTTATCAACATATACTATTAAGAAAATGAATGCACTCCCACTATATCATTTGTATCCACAAGGCCCACATTCATTCTTTATAAAACCAAAATCCATTATGAATACATCAAAATGAATGTTCCATGACTTGTATGGTTTCTTTAATCCATAAATGGATTTTGTTTCAACTTTCATATCTTATTGGAATCCTTTGGAGTCCCAAAACCTTCAAGTTGTGTCATGTAAAAATTTTTATGAAGGTTCCCATTAAGGAAGGTATTTTGACATCCATTTTCTAAATCTTATAGTCATGGTAATCCATAATGGAAAGTATAATTCTAATGGATTTCAATATTACAACTGGTGAAAAGGTTTCATCGTAGTCAATGCCTTGATGTTGTTTAAACCCTTTTCAACTAGTTGTGCCTTATATGTACCGACTTGTCCTTTCATGTATATTTTCTTCTTAAATACCCATTTTCAACCAATGGTCTTTACATCCACTGGAGGATCTACCAAAATTCAGACTTGGTTTTGGTACATGGAATCCATTTCAGAATTTGTGGCTTCTTTCCACTTGGAAACATATGTTCCACTTACTACTTCCTTGTAGGTTAGAGGATCATTATTATCTACTAATAATGATTCACAATCCTCACTAACTAGAAAACCATACCATTATGGTTCTATAACCTCACTTACATAGTACTTGTGTCTCTAGAATGGTTTTTTCTTCCACAGGGCTTTGTGGAATCTGATCTTGTACCAAATCTTCTGGGCCTTGGGCCTCGTCTTCATCAAAGTTTATCTCTCTATCACTATCTATTTTTGAGATATGATCCCTCTCAAGGAATATAGTGTGTATTCCCACTATAACCTTTTTTATGAGGGTTCGTATAGGTAATATCCCCTTGTTTCCTTGGGGTATCCTATAAAGTTACACTTTGTACCACAGGGTGCAAGTTTATTACCTAAATAGGCCTTAACAAACGCTTCACTTCCACACACATGTAAATTGGATGACATGGTTTTTTTTACAGTCCAAAATTCTTATGAAATAACATTTATTGATTTAGTTGGTACTTGGTTTAGTATGTGTGCCACTATTTGTAACGTATATCCCCAAAAGGATAATAAAAGAGTCGCATGACTCATCATTGATCTCACCATGTACAAAAAGGTGCAGTTCCTCCTTTCACTTACACCATTACACTATGGTGTGTTATGAGGATTGAGTTGGGATAGGATCCCAAACTCCCATAAGTAATCAATAAAGTCTTGATTAAGATATTCTCCACCACGTTCTGAGTGGAGTTTCTTAATCTTCCTACCAAGCTGGTTCTCAAATTCATTCTTGTATTCTTTGATTTTATCAAAAGAATCTGACTTATACCTCATTAAGTAAATATATCCATATCTACTAAAATCATCAATAAAAGTTATGAAGTATGAGTACCCACCCCTTGATTCAATAGGAAATGGTCCAAACACATCAATATGAACTAATTCAAAAGGCTCTGTATCCCTTTAATCTTTCCCACTAAATGGGGCTTTGGTCATTTTTCCTTGTAAGAATACATGACATACACCAAGTGTTTTTAGTTTGAAAGAATCTAAATATCCATATTGATGTAATTTTTTCAATAATTTTTCATTTACATGACCTAGTCGGTGATGCTAAAGTTGGGTGTGGTATGATTCATGTGAAGTAACTTCATTATCTATTTCCATTACTTGGTTCATGTAATACAACATGGAAAGATCATTATATAAATGCGTATTTCCATAATAAATTCAATATTTATAAAAGAAGAAAAATTTATTTCTAATTTTGAAAATGAATCCATATATATCTAGTCTGGATATTGAAATAATTTTTTTGGTAAATGGAGGCACATAATAACAAACCTTTAAAACCAAGATCATTCCAACCAGTAATGTGAGGTGGTACTCCTCGATAGCTAAAACAGAAAGTTCAGCTCTATTGGATACTCATAGATCTACCTCCCCATAGTAAATTTTTCTAAATCTACTTGGTTCTTATATTTGAAAACATATTTTATCACTATAATCTATATCTAATACTCAATTTGTAGAAATAGATAAATCTCACTCAATAAAAAACGCACCTAAAGTTTCCCCTTGCTTCTTTAGTTGGGTGCAGTTTTTCTTCTAGTAGCCCTTCTTTCCACATGAAAAATAGATCTCATTTTGTTACCTTGCTTCACCTTTGATCCTATTCTTCTTGGAAGAGAGTGAAGAATTTTTGGGATTAAATATCTTTTCTTTCCCTTTCTGTTTGTCACCATAAGTATGGAAGGATTTTATCACTTCATATCTTTATCTACTTGTAAAAATAGGATAAGAAGATCCAGTAGATACTTTTCAATGTTGTTCATATTAAAAATCACAAAAAAAACTAGATAATATTTAAGGGAGTTACGCCATAATGAGATCGGTGCCTAGTTCTTCAAGGACTTTAAACCCTAGAACATCTAGGCACTCAATGTATCCAATGAGCTTAACTGCATGAGACCCCACTGGGGTACTCTCTCCAAGATTAATCTGAATGATCACCTTGGAAATCACAAAGTGTTCCTATCTAGATCTCTCTTAGTAAATACCACAAAGGTTCTCAATAATTCTATACAGATCCATGTTTTCATGAGACTTCATGAGTTCACTATACATAGAAGAAAGCATCAAACATTGAACTTCGACTACACCATTTATATGTTTTTCTTAGACCAGGAACATTGCATCATTTTTCTCTTGAATAGGTAGATTAGGCATTGAGGATCCTAGCACATAATATTTCCATTCATGTCATAGAATAACCTAAAGGCATTTAAACCACTCCTGGAATTTATTTCCAATGGGGAGATTGTATTTATCCAATATTGATCAGAGGGATAGTGTGGATGACGAGCTTGTTATTTTATTCTAAAATTAAAAGAAAAATTTATTATTACTTTTCTTGATTACAAATTTTGTGATAAATAATAAATTAATTGATTTTATTAAATCTCCCACTATTTTATCAAGTCCCAGTATCCCTCACCATTTAACTTGGAATTTCTAGCTACTAGGACATTCTAGTGGAAAGGATCCATATTCCCCTTCACATAACCCCAAAAAGGTTTGGTCAAGCTATTTTGAAGGTATTTAGGTAGGAAATTCTTTACCAACTATGGGCTTGTAGATCCTTGATCCATTGAGTGGACTCCCCAATCCATAAATCTTAACTTATATTTTATCAACACTTGCCTAAAAATTACACCAAGTCTAGAAATGGATACTCAACTTGATATAAAATGGTTAAGTCAACCTGAAACCTTCATAAGAAATCCCCTTATAAAGGTAAGTTTCCCAACAATGGTTGTTCAAACACATAGTTCTGTTGAGTTTTGTTCTTAATCAAGTAATGGAAGGCTTAGTATGACTTAATATTAGATTGAGGGATTTGTTGTGCGCAACAATTCTCTATTCCCAAAATTGGAATTGGTTTTGAATTCTTTACACAATACACATAGTCGTCTATTTATAGAGATGGAATTTTAGTTATGAATTTTAATTGCATAACAACCATTAAATATAATTATAACCATTAATGAAATTCCATTCCACATAATAATATTATTATTATTATTTTATCATGTTACAACTTGTGAAAATTGGATAAATAATATTTAATGGATCATAAATAATTATTTTATCATTAGAAATGGTCTCAGTCTGTTCTAACTCCTCTTGAATTTATTGAACACCCTAATAAATATTTTATTCTCTTAAATAAATATTTTATTTACAAAATAGTAAATAAATATTTATTAAACATTAAATAAAATAAATAAATATATTTGACTCACAATCCAGTGAATAAATATTTATTTAATTTATATGACCAATATAACTTGAATAAAATTATTCCTCATTCTTGAGAATAATATTTATTCTATTAATTAAATTCAAATATAATTTAATCGAGAGCAATAGAAACACTTAGTGTGTGACCCTCTCAGATTATTTATCATTGGCATTAGTCAGGTTTGCCTAAATTCCAATATTACTATCTAGAAATGGGTCAAGGCACCGAAGAGAAATAACTTAAAGTTGAAAAAAAGATAACCACATTCCACTACTACAAAACTGGACTTTAACAATTCTAGAAATGGCCTTTATAAGTGCTAGAATAGCATTGACTACATGAGAGGGGTTAAAATCCCTGGTATTTCATCAGCACTTTTATGAGATCTGATAAAATACACCTTTATCAGGGCTTCTATGAGCACTGATAAAGTATACCTTTATCAGTGCTTTTAAAATCACTGATAAATGTGGCCGTTATCAGTGCTTTTAAATGTGATGATAAAGGGTCATCTTGCAGTGTGTTGTAACAACACACCGCAGCACCAAAAACACACCATATATCAAAAAAACAAGTCCAAATATAGGATTTAAATGAAATGAAATTTAAAACATAAACACAAGAAAAAACACTATATTATAGACATTTCAAACATTGGTTCATACAATTACATAAATACAAATTATTACATACATTCAAAAACATCAATGTTCCTTTATCTTTTAATCCTAACCCAACTCATGCTATTTTCAAACAAACCACCCCTACTTGATCAAAATAATGCACATACATAAGAAAAAAATATTATGTTTGTAATAATATAAAGAAATAAATTAACATAAGTGTTAATTTTACTAAAATTGATGTCAATTTTAAATAAAAAGATGCACTTGGAGTCATATCGATCACACCATGCATTGGATTGAGTTGAAAATGATTCTTACACATCAAAAATGACTTATGGATCATTTTCCTAAATTATCAAAACAATATGAATTTTTTTATTCAGTTTTCATTAGGTCAGTTTGTTTTTATTTACTAAAATTGATGTCAATTTTAAATAAAGATGCACTTAGAGTCATACCAGTCACACTGTGGATCGGATTGAGGTGCGGCTGATTCCTGCACATTCCAAATCACTTATGGATTTTTGTTCTAAAGTATCAAAACAATATGAATTTTTTTCTTGTTTTTTAGTACATCACTTGTCTTTTTTACTAAAATTTCATTTTAAACTTGAAACACGCACTTTGACTCATACAGATCACATCATGTATTGGTTTGACATGAGACTGATTCCTACACATCACAAATGATTCATGAATCTATGCCCTAAATTATCAAGAAAATCTGAGTACGTTCTCTTAGATTTTAGTGAGTGAAACTTTTTAAAGTCAAATGTTAATTTTAAACTAATAACGAACACATTGAGTCAATTGTATTTTTTACTAAAATTAATGTCAATTTAAAATAGAAAGAAGTAATTAGAGCCATACTGGTCACATCGTGTGTCAGATTTAGGTTTGGTTGATTCCTACACGTCTTAAAGTATCAAAACAATCCAAACTATCAATGTAACCACGATTTTCGTTGACTTTTTTTATCAGACTACCAACACTACATAAGCAGCTCCGAAAAAAACCACATCAACTAAAAAAAGAATATTCCTATATAAGAAAAAAATTATTATGTGTAATACTAAAAAGAAATAAACTAAACATAAATATTAAATAATATATCAATTCTATGGACAGTGATTTTACTATGAAAATATCAAGATTACCTCTGTGATTGAGAAGTGGAGGAAACTTGAAGGAAAGTGATAAATGTCAACACTATAGGGGTGAAAGGTTTTGAGGGATAATAATTTTGTGGAAGTTTTGGTGTCAAAAGGGATGAAAGATGGACAGAGCACCCTAACAAGAACAAAATAATCCACCTGTATAAGAAAAAAATTAGTATGTGAGTAATACTGAAAAGAAATAAATTAAAAATAAATATGAAAAAATACATTAATTATATGGGAAATGATTTTAATATGAAAATGTTAATATTAACTTTGTAATTAATCATAGGAAGCATCATTTCTCTTCTAACAAAGGTAGTGGAGAGAACTATAAATAAAGTGATAAATGCAACACTACAGGGGTGAAAAGTTTTTGATGGAGAAGAAGCATGAAAGTTGGACATATCACCCCAACTCGAAAAAAATAATCCACATATATAAGAAAATAATTATTATGTGAGAAATACTAAAAAGAAAAAATTTAAACATAAATATGAAATAATAAATTAATTTTATGGATAATGATTTTACTTTTCAAACACCAAGATTACCTCTATGATTGAGTAGATACAGCGTTGTTTCTCTTCTTGTAAAGAAAATGGAGGTAACTTGAAAGAAAGTGATAAATTCACCATTGTAGTGGTGGAATGGTTTTGAGGGAGAATAAGCATGAAATTTTGATAGAGAACCCCAACTCGAACAAAAGAATCCACCTATATAAGAAAAGTATTATGTGAGTAATAATAAAAAGAAATAAATTAAACATAAATATAAAACAATACATTAATTATATGGACAATGATTTTACTTTGAAAAAATCAAGATTACCTCTATGATTGAGTAGAGATAGTGTCATTTTTCTTCCTTTAAAATCATGATGCATGGATATAAATCTTCTAAAATAAATGAACTCTATAGGGAATAATGAAAATTAAATCAACATTTCATTATATAATTTTTTAATAAAATATAAAAAGTATATCATAACATTACATTTACATATATCCAAATGGTTTCCTTCATTATAGTTTGTTATTCCATCATGTGCAGAATACATTGTCTGCATGAGTAGTGAAACATTTAATTTAGATTATGTTAATGTAGTAGAGAACATATAATATTATGAGGGAAAACATAATATATTAAAAAACAATTTTACCTTCTCATTGAACCCTCTTTATTTTTTTTAAATGTTTCAAGTATTTGGTTCCTCTATTGAGAATCCAAATCCTCTATTTTTGGTCCCCTATAACATATAAGACATTGTCTACATTGGGACCAACATGAAATGATTGTAATGTCCCAATGAAAAAGTCATCCTTGATTAAATTTTCATCTGACTCAACATTTGTTTTATTCACTAGAAAGACAGTTAACCAATTCTTGTTTGTTTTATTAGATACATAAAATACTTGAATTACTTGTGATTCCATTATTAATGACTCATATTTATCCCCTTCCATGCTGAAATTCACCTTCAAAATCCCATTTCATCAACTTTCGCTCCATTGATATTTCTAACCCATTTACAATAGAAAAAATCACTTGAAATGTTGTATAATCTAACTCGTATATCTGTTTGATAATTACAAAATATAAAATATCTACATAAATTGGATTTCTATCCATGAAACCATATATGTGCATCGCTTCATCCACAAGCGTAACACCACTATTTTGTGCCGTACTGAAGTAATTGTGTTCTTTTGTATAGAACGTATAACCATTTATTACAAAACCGTTATAAGATATAACATTTTTATTTTTTCCTCTAGCTAGCCATTGAAGTCATTTGGAAATTGAATTCATATTTTCAGACAACTCCTTATAAATTTGACTCTGAACTATCCTATAAACTATTGATTTTGTGTATTTTATATCCATCCTTTAGCCCTTTATGGATTCGAATCTCTAAGAATTTATTTGTGGGATTAAATGTATAGATCAACATCTTAACTATTATGTAATATGTAAAAATTTTCTTATTACCACTCTATCAAGGTAATTGTAACAACATCTATTCCAAAAATCTCATCTCCCATAAGGTGTTTGTTGTGACGATACTTTGGGAGATTGATGCTTTCAACATATGATAAGTAATTGGTAAATAATTCAATAGATTCTTCAAAAATATATCATTCTACAATACAACCTTCTGAATGACTTTGATTCTTAACCTACCCTTTCAAAATCTTCATATACCGTTCAATTGGGTACATCCATTTGTAATGGATAGGACCACATAGTTAAACCTATCTAACCAAGTGGACCATCAGGTGGATCATTATATCAAATAATGGTGGTGGTAATAACATATCTAATTCAAATAATATGACTAAAATATCCTTATTCATGATGGGAAACTTCACTGGGTCTATAACTTTACTGTATATGGATTTGAAAAAGAAACAGAGTCTGGTTAATGTATGTCATACATTTTGAGGCAGAATGAAACACAAATCAATAGGCATTAAATCTTTCATCAAAACATTATAGTCATGTGATTTTAGTCCTTGTAACTTCAAATTAGTCAGTGAGACGGCATTCTTGATATTTTATGAATACCCCTATGTAACTTTTATACTATTAAGGAAAAGGGAAAATTTCAATTTTTCCTATCTAGATAGAGTGTAAGATGTAGGAGGAAGAAAAGTCTGCCTTTTACCCTTCACCAGTGCCAACTCTTCCCTTATCCCCATTTCAATCAAGTCCAACCTAGCTTTGATTCCATCTTTCATTTTTTCATGAACATTTAGTAACATACCAATAACACTATCTAATACACTTTTTTCTATATGCATGACATTAATAAAATGTCTGATATACAAACAATTATAATACAGTATTCAAAGAAAATTGATCTCTTCTTCCAACCTGATTTTATAAAATGGTTTACTGAAAATAGTGTCAATATTTTTTACTTTTTTGTACAGTTGATCACCCATTTCTAGAGATGGTGTTTTACCTTGTTTGATATTCCTATCGAATGTTGTCATCCAGGATCATTATTTATGTCATTAAGGTAAAAATTTCTGATGTCCTAAAAACACAATCTTGGAGGAATGTTTCAACTGAATTGAGTATGTGTGTTCTTCAAAAATGGGACACCCTAACATTCCTTTAATGTTATATCCTTATAAATTTTCATAAGAATAGAATTCATTTATCATTCTATACAACATGGACCTCAATGTAAATTCTTTACTTATATGAATATCATACATTGTAACACTTGTATCCCACATAAATTTCATATCTTCGATCAATGGATCCAAATATAAATCAATATCATTACTGGATTTCTTTGGTCCAGATATAAGTAGAGACAACATAATGTATTTGAGCTTCATGTATAACCATGGTGGAAAGTTATAATTTAACTACATGATGGGCCATGTACTGTGAGTAATACTATGTACACCAAAAAGATTTATTCCATATATAGATAATTCAAGATTAAAATTTCTCACCTCATCTTCAAATTCAAGAAACTCGTAATAAATTTTCTTCCACTGAGGAAAATTTATTAGATGACATAGGTTCCCATATTTAATTATTGTATCTACATTCTATGTTAATTGTATCACAATTTCCTAACATCCATATAGTATTCTAAACTATGGAATGATAGAAAATTACCACAAATATTTTTAAGGGCTTGATTCATTTTTCTTGTATTGATTTGTGCCAAACTTAGGGCATTTTATGAGTGATTCATGGTCCTTGTGAAACAATATGAAATCATTTCTAAAAGCATGTATTTTTTTAGATATCATTCCCATTGAACAAAACATTAATTTAGCATAATATGTTAACCATGGTAGTTTATTTTCTTCTGGTAGAATATCTTTCAAAAGACCAAGTAGTTCTGTAAAGCTGGTGTCACTCCATCCGCTGCCAGCTTTCAAATTATATAACTTCAATATAGCTAAAAATGTTGTGTATTTAGTAAAACTGGTATACAATGGTTTCTTGGAACATTTATTTAACTCCTCAAACAACTTTTTACAATCATGAAGTTCATCTTAAAATTTTATTTTCATTTATTCCATGTGATCTCCATCATCTTTTACAAAGGTATTCATATCAAATGATTCAGAAAACCGTAGTATCATCCCAATCAATGTCCACGTTCATTTTTTTCCCATTTTTAGTCCAATATTTATAGATTTGATCTATTCTATGACAAATCAAATATTCTTATAACTCTTTAAGACTAATTTGTCTTGAATAACAACAACTTAAACATAGACATAGGATTTTAGAAGGGTCGTCTGCATGATATCTTACAAACTTGATGAACTCTTTAACTCCATTTTCATATTTTTTTATCAAATGATTAGTATGCATCTATTTTAATTTTATATCCATCCTATTGGGTTCATAAAATATTAATTTTATAAAATATATAAATAAACACACATAATATATTCATTATGAAAAGTGAAATTTATAGACAATTCTAATAAGGGAAACTCAACATTTGATTATTTCAAAGAATTTCAGTATGTTGAAGAAAATGGGTGATTGAATTTAAGAAAATAATTAATCCACATTAAATCTTACTTAAATACCTTAAATAAATTAAAATATAATATAGGAAATTAAGGAGTAATAAGAAACTTAAATATGATAAACAAGAAGAATAAAATCTCATTCAATCAACTATAAGATATAAAAATGTATTGGAACAAGTGATGTAACAACCTAAGGAATTATTACATTTAAAATTAATGGTATAAAAATATTTAAAAACATATCAAGACTCTTGGGATGTCATATCACTGCACTGACCCATCCTAAAGATATTCAATGTATCCCAACTGGATGTAAAATTAGCAATTACTAATGGATTACATGAATAGGAAGTTTACATCAAACAAACATATAGTTTTCTCATTATTTAATATGATAATAATATTTTTAATTTGACAAAAGTGATGTATGAATTGAAACAAGAACTAAGAGCTTGATATTGAAGGTTAGATGAATTATTAAAGAAACTTTAATTTAAAAAATAAGGAATTTATCATAATCATTACATTAAAAATAATTTTATTGATAGATTGAAAGTGTTTATCAATGTGAATGACATGATATTTATAGGTCCAAGAGATGAATGATGATAATAATTTTCTACATTAATAATGACCAATGTTTAAATGTTGATGATTAGTGAGTTGACATTTTTTTTAGTTTATAGGTGACTCATGGAATTCATGGGATATTTATTTCCCAATCCATGTATGTGAGGGAAGTGTTTTATATATTTCAATAGAAAGATTGAAAACCCATGTTGACACCCATTTAAAATTGAATAAAATTTTCAAATGTTGTGGATGGAATGTCAATCTATATCATGGAGTGTGGGAGATTCATTATATGACAAATTTTTTATAGTAAAAATGTTTGACAAACTATTTTTCTACATGTCATATAGCATGGTATCAAAGTAATTACATGGGAATAAACTTGTTATTAGTTAAATAAATACTCAAAAAGGGGGAGAAATTCTTGAAAATATACATTTCCGAGCAAGAAATTATAATGTATTATAGTGGTATATAGGTCTCAAAAAAAGTGGTATAACTAGAAAGGGGTAATCTAAAAAGTATATTTTCTTATAAATAATTGAGAGGGGGGAGTAGGATGATGATGAAAAACTATAATGTAGTTGGAAAATAGTACATAGTATCAAGGTATAATATTTTTTATATTATTATTAAAATTATTTATAAATAATTTTGGATTAATCTAAAGAGGGAGAAAAATAAAATAGATTTTTTTAATTGTCTAGACATAGGAAGTATGATTATTGAGAAAAGGTACAACACATTTAACAATAGATATAGTTTCAAAAACAAACCCAAGACAACCATATATCAAACACCCGAGAGGGCCCATGATAGTGTCCAAGGGACATTCTCAATCCCCCTCGGGCTGGAAATAAGCACCAAGGCATGAAAAACAACATGGTGGGAATGATTTGGACCAAAAATAAATAAAAATAATAGAAATAAAATTTAAATAAAAACTGCCAGGATGCATCCATATATTGTATTCTCACACCAAAACAAATAAACAGAAAAAAAGAAGATATAAATCAGTATAATATAAATTAAATCCCTTAACCTACCTTCAACACCCTCACACACAAAATCTCCGATTTCAATTTCTAAAATTTCACGTGTATGGAATATCATTGATAAAATAAATAATGAAAAATATGTATGACATCTTTGGTCAATCAATTTGTGAAATGTAAACAAAATAAAACAACCAACTAAATTCCATGTGACTCCATGTGTCGCCATTGATTCTAGAAATAATAAACTCTCCATGATCGATCAAAATTTGAATCAATATTAGAAAATAAGAAAATTGAAAGGTCTACCTCGCTAGTATACAATCACTAGACCAAAAATAACAAAATCGTCAAAGAAGAAATCAAAAACAAAACCAAAAATAAAAAAATAAAATCATAAGGCCTACCTCTTTAGGTTGAAGAAAATCTGAAACCCTCTTCAAAAACCCTAACTTCAATCGAACATTGGATGTTGGATGAGATGTTCAAGAGGCATTCGAGTGGTTTGATTCGAGTTTTGATTCACTGAGGAGAATCATCGGCAGTGGATGGATTCTGTGGAAAGCTTCTGATATCACAATGGGTTCACAAATGGTTATGGTTTTTTAATTATATTGGGACACTTTTATCAGCGCTTATTACTTAAGCACTAATAAAAGAACTCTTTATTAGTGCTTTTTTAATGCTGATAAACCTAGGTCTTTATCAGCACTGATAAAATCAATTTTATTAGTGATAAAATTATTGCGCTAATAAATGTTAATTTTATCAGCACTTTTTTTAGCACTAATAAATCCTCATCTTTATCATCACAAAAAAGCACTAATAAAGATGCTTTTATCAGTACTTATTACTTAAGCGATGATAACAGATTTATAATTATAATTATAAATAAATAGTTGTAAATATTTATATATACTTAATAAATATATATAAATATAAATATAGTAAATATATTCCTTTTTAAATATATTTATTATAATTTTATAATTATTTATTTATAATTATAGAAATATTTTAAAAAAATAATATTTATATCATCATATATATTTATATAATTATACATATATATATTTAATATATATATATATTAAATATATTCATTATTTAAGTAAATTTATTATAAATTTAATAATTATTTAAATATATGTAATTATTTATTTATAATTATATAAATACTTTTAAAGAAAACATTTATTTATTTATAATTATAAATATATAATTGTATAAATATAGTAAATGTACATTTATAAATATTTTTATTTATAAATATTTTTTTACAAATATATTTTTAACGTTATTAATGAATATCTAATTTTAAGTGCATGTATATATGTTAAAAACGGGTGAAATTGAATAAATTAAGAATAAGTATACTTTAACAATATTGAAAAAATGAATAAGTTTTATGTGTGTTCATTGTATATAAAAATTCATTAATTGTGTTTATGTGAAATCAATATAACACGGATTTGATCTATGTTAAATTGAAAAATCAAACAGCATTCAATTATATGTCGAGTACTATATAATTAGTCAATATTTTTAATTCACATAGATTGTTAATTATAAACCATTATTCAATAAATATATGACTATTTAATGTAAATCCCATAAATATTTTGTAATATATAAATCATATTTATATACATTAATATATATCTATATATTTAATATATATAATTTAATAACATTAATTATCATAATTATCTAATTAATAAAATGTTTAATATTAAATAATGTTTTTTCAATTTATTAATTTTTATCAATAATTATTTAATTAATAAAATTTGTAATTTTTTTTAATAAACTCATTTTTTTATTTTTTATTTATTTCATTTTTTCATTTAATTTATTTGAACCTTTATCCACGCTAAAAAAGAACTGATGAAAAAAATATTTATCATCGCTAAAAATAAAATGCTGATAAATGTGACCTTTATCAGCATTGATAATAGGTTAAATTTATCAGCACTTTCCTTAGTGATGATAAATATTCCATTTATCAGCATTTTTTCTAGTGCTGATAAATATTAGTGTTGTTAAACATGGGTTTTGTAGTAGTGTGTGAACGCTCACTGTGTAATATAATCTCTTTTTCACAATATCTCATCAAATAGGTTGCATGAATGATTCATCAACCTATATGCTCGATACATCATTCTTTGACTATCTGATATAAACTCGTTGTTACACCATGGCCATGGAATTTAGGGCGACAGTTCTATTTCAATCAAAGGTTCGAGATATCAACATCTATAAAGATGGAAGGGAAAAATCCTTCCTGGACTTATCCATTAATAATGTGTCATTCGTGATGCACCCAATGTACCCTACTTTATACCAACATATGGTGTTACGGTTTTCATCAGCAAATATATGTGTGTCATGACATGAATTAATGATAATCTTAAAGTCTAAGGACCATTACACCCGTTCTCATATAGTAATATCTGATGATACCAAAACATGTGGAATTCCTACTGGTGGATCTGTTCGTGATCTCCCATCTTGGAGATTACCAAGTGCGAACTTCATAAGAAGATGTCTCATCTGCTTATGAGTACTCTCACCTGATGGTCTATATATTATGTGTCTCATTATAGTATGTTATCCAACTGCAAAACTATATTAAGAATATTTTCATATAACTTCATGGTTCTCATCATAGCAGGTAACTACTATAACCTTATCAATGTGAAAAATACTCTATGACATTATTACATTAAAGTCATGTACAATAATGAAAAATATGTAGTAAGATGTTTAATTTAATATTTAAAACATAAAATATTCATGTAATCAAATTACAAATAGTTGGTTCTGGGATACCAACTCTAACATTATTAGCATAGGGCATGGTTCCTCATGACACTAGAGTGAAACCCCCCATTGGCATGGGTGTGGGTCCTCTATAGATACTATCATAGTGTAACCCCCCTGACACACTAGGTCAAGGGTCCTCTACTTCAAGTTTGTTCCCGCTCGACTGTGTAGCACAGTGATGAGGCGTGTTTTGAATTTCACGGTTACTTCTAGGAAGACGCATGAGATGTTGGGTATCATTGTTGAACTTTTATAACTATTGGATACTCTTCTTCTTGGGCTGAGTTGTGATATGAAGATCCCCTTACTCTCTCGTTTGGGCTTCTTTTTACTGAGAATATATATATTCTTATTTAGTATCCACACCTTGAATTTGGTTACTCTCTTTCCAAGAGAGGAGAATAAACATGGGGTATGCCACATGCTTTTCGTTTTTAGATTCTCATGGTTGGATGATTCTACTCTCTAACTATGGGTGGTGAAGACTTGACAAGTAGTTCATCTACTCACCATTTCAATCCCCTTTTGTTTGGATGAGGTTACTTTAACTCTTGATTTAGGTTAAGTTGTTCTCTTTGATTGTATCATTAATCTACTATATTTCTTTCTTCTTGTATCTCTTACTACTACCCCTTCAACTTTCGGGGCATCCTATTGGGTATGTATATACTCACCCTTGCATGGTATTTTCCCTCACATTTCATGTTTTATGCAGATGACAGATAGGTTTACTATGACTATAGAGGATCTTAGGGATACCTGGTACTAGGGACCAAGTATGGTGGTCGTAGCTTAGAGATCTCGAGCAGGGCTCTCTCAGTAGTTTACTTTTCCAGTTTTTTCAGGTTGACACATATTTCTGGTTGGTCGTGTATTTCTCCCATTTATTATTCAGTCTTAACTATCATACTCTTGTATATCCTAGAGGTTATACGTGTTTAGTTTACTTTATACCAATGTTGCATATTTTACTCTTTCCCTCTTCACTTTTTACATTAATATGGTTGTGTGTGTGCATATAGGTACTTTGTAAAAGGCCTCCATGTGTTAGTTATGACTTCGGTACTTTTTTCCATCTCCTAGAATATGGAGGCAGGATTGGGGTAGTTATGGTTCGATCCCCAACTTGGGTTGGGTCATGATAGATTGGTATCTGAGAAAGTTAATTCTGTGGTACATTGTTAAGATGTTTTCCCTTAAGAGGATTTGGTCGAATTTATGGAAATAGTGTCAAAGTATCTCGAGTGCAGATCTCATGCCAAAGAATCTAGTGATGATGTGGCATCTGACGTATCCATTCAACAAGACCTTGACTACCTTCTTGTCATTTTGGCATACTGATACATTTCTTGTAGGGTTTAATGGTACATGCATCATATAAGATTGAATCTTTAAATATCCTTTTTGATTCATCTCCCCATTGTTGTTATATATGTATATATGCTTATCTGACCATGGTATGTCTTGATAAATCTCAGGATGCCTCTGTGATGACATCTAGCAAGAATACCAGCTTTGGATCATCATGATGAATCGATTAGTGAATAGGTCTCAGTTCAGGGTATATCCTGCAACCCCCTTCCTCCAGGTGGATTGGTAGAAAAACCTCAACCTATCGAGCAACAGATCATACCAACAGTGTAGGTTGAGGATGAGTATGGGCTTAGCATGCTCTATGAGTTCCAACACCATAGGCCATTAAGGTTCAATGGAGATACATATCCTCAAGTATTAGAGGATTGGATAGAGTTAGTGATATGTGTCTTTAGGATCATCCAGACACCGACGAATCATTTGGTTGAACTAGCATCCAACCTTTTCCATGGAGTAGTTGGGAGCTGGTGGAGTCTTGTAATGCAGATACATGGTGAGTCGACACTCTCATAGACCAACTTTCAATAGTTGTTTTGTGAGGATTACTACCCCTCCTGCTTACGCTCAGTTCAGATTCAGTAGCTTATGGAGATATAAAAGGGAGGAATGATAGTGGCTGAGTACACAACGAGGTTCATAGACCTTACATGATACTCCCTTTCTATTATTTGGGATGGATACTTTTGAGAATCTAAGTTTGAGTGGGGAATTCACCGAGAGATCTGAGCCAACATTATTCCATTGTAAATCCCCACCTATGTTGATGTATTGAAGCAGTCATTAGTGATAGATATATTTCTATCCAAGGGATTCTAGATGACTATATCTAGTAGTGGGCACCACATAACCGAGTCATCTACATCAGCTAGCAGATTCTAGATGCTAGGATCTTAATGTAGGAGACCTCCCCATGATCAGGTTTAGTCATGTGTTCAGGGACAGTGTAGAGGAATGGGGAATCCCTGAGAGGGTCGGTGCTTTACCTATGATGAGCGAGGTAATATATCACAATAACTCCTAACTAGATATACTGAGCAATACAGGAAGATAGATGATGGACTTCCATGGTAGAGGCAGTGTCATGATCGGAGATCTCCCAGGCAAGGGAAGGGTGGTCCCCAGGGAGGCAGAGTTGGAAGAGGAGTAATAGGATCTATGGGTGGTGGATAACATTATGATATCCTTCCACACTCACCACCAGTAGGCCCTTGTCGGGCCTAGAGATCTAGCAGTCGGGGCCATGGACAACTGTAGGCTTTCGAGGTTTAAGATCCTGCAGTGCACTGGATGATTAGAGGTATGATCTGTGTGTTTTATACTCTTGATTTAGTATTAGTAGACATATTTTCTATTCATTACTTCATATATATACTCCTAGTGTAATATTTTGATCTCTTAGTTGAGGTACTAGCCCACCAACTTCGACTTTAGGTTCCTACAGGGAACGTTTCTTATGTATCTTTTATATACCGGTAGTACGAGCTCTCACTTGGTGGAGAGAGGTTCATATGGGACCTTTTGGTTATAACAATGGAAAACTATGACATCATCTTGGGTATTTATTGGTTTTATATGGTTTAATCCTAGATTGACTATCACCAAAGACAATTTAGATGCCTATTCACTGATGGGATGAGATTCTCTTTTTTTTTTTGAGAGAGATCTCATGGTAGGAAAAGTGGGATATGTGAGCAAAAGGTTTCATCCCATCACCCATAATTTAGATATTATATCCCTTAGTGCAATATGACCTTCATGCATCTGTATTCTTTCATTTTTGTAGGATTACATAGACGTATTCCCTAAGGATGTTCTGGGACTACCTATGAGATGGGAGATAGAGTTTTGCATTGACTTTCATCCTAACACCACTTCAATATCTTCTGTGGAATATCATATGACCCCTATTAAGATTTAGTAGTTGTTATTACAGTTGGACGACCACCAAGAGAAACGTTTCATTTGACTTAGTGTGTCGCCCTGGGAATCTCTAATGTTGTTAATAAAAAATTTGGATAGGGGATTGTTCTTTGCATGGATTATCATCACCTACACTAGGCCATGATTAAGAAAAAAATACCTCTTACTAAGGATTGGAGACCTATTTGAACACTTTCTAGGAATTAGATGAATCTAAAAGATCAATTCCCATTCCGGAAACCACTAGTTGAGGGTTTGTGAGGTTGATATTCCAAATTTGGCATTCCAATGTCACTACGGACACTATGAGTTCCTAGTGATGTCATTTGGTGTGACAAATTCCCCCATCGTGTTTATATATTTTATGAACCAAGTCTTCCAGACATACTTGGTCCAGTTTTTTATTGTCTTCATTGAAGAAATACTCATCTACTCTGCATCATAGGAGGAACATTCAAAGTACTTAATGATAGTTTTAGATTTTCTTCGATAACACCAACTTTATGGAAATATCTTGAAGTGTTAGTTATGTATAAATGAGGTTCAATTTCTGGGGAGTGTCATTTTTTATCATGTTTTATCCATGGAACCAATGAATATTGATGTTGTTCTTATATGGTATCCACCAAAGAGTGTGTTATAGGTACAGATCATTCTTGGCTTGGTGGGGTACTATAGGAAGTTTTTGGCTAACTTATCTAGAATTTCAGCCCCTTTGACTGCCCTGGAGTGGAATGGGAATTTTTTTACCTGGTCTGATAAGTTACATAGGGGATTTTAGGAGTTGATTATGAGAATAAAGATTTCTCTAGTGTTGATACTACAGGAGAAATGCGTGGAGTTCTTAGTGTATTGTGATGCCTCAGGAGATAGTCTCGGATACGTGTTTATGTAGCGGTAGACAGTTATTGCATATGGGTCGAGGAAGTTGAGACCCCGTGAGTAAAACTATGTGACTCACAACCTAGAGTTTGTATTGGTATTCTTTACCCCAAGGATGTGGAGGCGTTACTTTTTGGGGGATCACTTTGTGGATTACTCAGACCATCAGAGTCTTAGGTATGTCTTCACGTAGAGATACCTGAACCTGAGACAGCGATGCTGGTTGGAGTTTCTGCAGGACTATGACTTTGAGATAGTCTATACTATGGGTAAGGGAAATATTGTAGTATATTCCCTTAGTAGGAAGTCCCAATTTCACTTGGTGTAAGAGGATTCAAAGCAGTTGGCCTCCCTGCAGCTGACCCTAGTAGAGCAGGAGGATACAACTTTTTTATAGTCTATGGTGTTAACTCCTTCACTTATTGAGTGTGTGAGAGAGTCTCAACTGGTATACATCAACTATGAGGTCTTATATGACTAGATATCCACATAATACTCACCATATTGATATTATGGAGGTAACCAGGTCATCTTTTTCTAGGGGTGGATAGTGGTTCCAGTCATGATGTGGGAGGAGGTGATGCGGGAGTTCCAAAATTCTCCCCTAACTGTACATCCTGATGTGGCGAAGATGTGCAGGGACCTTTAGTGGTAGTTTTTTTTGTCTTTCATGAGATTAAGAATAGCTGATTTCATTTTTTGATGCCTCGCCTGTCAGCAGGTTAAGGATGAGCACCAAGTTCCAGCAGGTTTATTACAGGCCCTTAAGATCCTAGAGTGGAAGTGGTATGGCATATCCATAGATTTTTTTCATAGGTATTACACACACAGTGAAGTTACATGATTCCATATAGGTGATATTTGACCGATTAAAAAAGTTGACATAATTACTTATTATCATAAAGAAGAGTTTTGTGGAGAGTTTGGGGTAGTTGTTCATATAAGATATTTTTTGCCTTCATGGGGTGCCCTCGATGATTATCTATGATCATGATGTGTGGTTTATGTCATGGTTGTAGAGAGTCATGTAAGATTAATTTGGGTTCTAAATGAGGATGAGTAAATTATTTCACCCCCTTACTGATGGGAAGACTAAGCACACTATCCAGGTTTTGGAGGATATGTTGAGGGATTGCATTTTAGACTTTTTTTGGAGATGGTAGGATCACTTTTTCTTAGTAGAGTTTGTGTAAAACAATAGTTATCACTCTACCATAATTATGGAACCTTTTGAGGCCATGTACGGGAGGCCCTGTAGGTCACCCTTTTCCTGGATAGAGATCAGTGAGACGTCTCTTGTGGGCCTAGAGATGGTGTGGGAGATAACAAAGAAAGTCTAAGTCATCTATGAGTAGATGAGGATGACCCATAGCAAACAAAAATCTTACGCAAATCGCTGTCATAGGCCCTTGAAGTTCAAGAAGGGAGACCATGTTTTCCTAGGAGTCTCCCCATGATGAGTATTGTGTAGGTTCAAAGAGGGAGGAAATTTATCCTCAAGTTCAATCGGGCAGATCGATATCATGCGCGTAGAGGGTTGGTGAGGTTTCTTACCACCTCACCCTACCCACACAGCTGGAGTGGGTGCATGATATCTTCCATGTGTTGCAGTTGAGGTGGTACTTGAATGACCTCACACAAGTCATCGAATAGGGTGAGATGGACATCGAGGATGAATCCACCTTTAAAGAGCACCTAGTGGTGATCGAGGATCGGTATTAGAGGACCTTGTGTGGATAGATCATCCCTTTGGTTCGTGTTTTGTGGCAGCATGGGAATGTGCAGGAGAGTTCATGGGATAGGGAGATCCAAGTGCGGTCTCAGTATCCAGAGTTTTTTATTTAGTTTTCTATTTTCAAGGATGAAAATATTGAAAGAGGGAATGATGTAGAGATCATTTTTTTACATTGTAAGACTTTAAAATATTTCTATATATGTTTTCAGAGCTAGGTGTTTAGATGGCGTGCGATTCTGAGGCTTGGTGTGCTTGGAATCATTTTTATAAAAATATTAAATATTCTTTGTATCGTGTGCATGGACCTTCTTAAATAAAATAATATAAATATTAAAATGTATCTTGGATCAAAAATATGAGATCACAGTTGAGTTTAGAATGTGGTTTTTAACCTAGGCAAGACCTAAAATGGGTCAACGTGGGGCGTTTAGACTCCTTGCTCATTGGTGGTACGTTCAGTGAGTTAATTAATTATTAAGTTAATTAATTAATTTTCTTGAGATAAATTATATTTTTATAAATATATCATCCTGGAAAAAAATTCAGGGTTATCCTCATAATCCTAGAATCTCCAACGATGCTCTCCTTCCTCCTTCTGTTGGTGAATCTCATTAGATGATGACAAAACGCCGGATCATATCAGATCAGGACACAGTGAACGTAAAGATCCTTCTTCCTCATTGGAGAGTGTGTTCTTTATTAAATAAAAATTCATAATCGAGTTAAGACTTTTAAATTGGTGTTTTTATTCCCTATTGATTAAATAGTTTGAGTGGATCGACCCCTTTTATTGATTTGCACCAAGATGCAGCCTTTGTATTTTCTCGGGTACCGATTAATTTGATTATCTCAATTTTTTTCTAACCATGGTTATTTGTTCTTGATTTTTTCCCAAGAATGATTATTTTATGATTTTTAAACCTTTTTTATTGTGTTTTTACCCCTTTTTTCTTTGTGTTCTTCATCGGTTAGACCTTGAGATCCTAGTTCGACAATTTTCTGGTGGTACTAAGCCCGATCGAACCCCCGAATTTGTAGATATTTCACAAATGAGGAGCGAATTGACAATATTAGCACAAATATAGAGTATTTGTGAGTTGGGATCTTTTTTCTGGTGATTCAAGATCACGGAATCGAAGGTTGAATGTGTGGTGGCATGCAGTTCATGAGACAAAATATCATGGACGAACAGAGGTCGTTTTTTTGTGAATGATGGTTGGAGACCATGATTTTTAGACAAATCTATGATTTTTGGTCCAATTAAAGGATAAATATACATTGGAACAATTAGATTCAAACATGGGAAGCAGATCTAGAAAATCTGATAAAAATTTGACTACACACCATGTTCAAGGATGAGCACATGAAGTGTAGCCCCCTCAATGGTGAAAGATAGGGTTTTCGGAAAGTTAAGGATGACACGGCATGTATCACTCCTACACAACATGTACCCCTTTACCAGATGGTAACATGTGTGATGGATCACATGGATGGGAACATGTGTGGAAGTACATGGACAAGTACATGACCATGTACCAGAGTACATGGACATTGGGTTCGGTATACGAACACAACCAGCAAGACACGGTGCAGTCCCAGTTAGCCTGGACATGCCATATAGTCCACCTAAATGGTGTGTACTATATGGTATGGAGTCGTGTTCGTCTAGGGACACAACCAGGTGGTGGAGCGGGACCACAGGTCATGTGGGTCCCCTCACACGCCGTGTACCTAAGGGTGTAATTTTGGCCCGGTGGCCCGAAATCCCAACAGGCCTAGCCCGAAAGCCTGATAGGCCCTGCCCGAAAGCCCGAGCAACCCATCCCAGCAAAGCCCGTGTCGAGCCAGGCCAGGCTCGGGTTGTAAGTTCAGCGGGTCGGGCCTGGACCTATCCAAGAAGGCCCGCGGGCCAGTCCGAAAAAGCCCAGTTTGTTGGCCCACGTGAAGCCCAGCCCGCTAGCCCTTGCGAAGCCCGCCTTCTGTAAAAAACATTAACGGGGAAACAGCTGGTAGGGGGATTCGTTCCCCCTACCACAAGCTTTCAAGGCTGCGCCTGGACCAACTGGTCCAGGCGCTGCGCCTGTTTAGTTATCACAGGCCTGTATGTATATATATATCAATAATATATGTATATATATATCATTATATATTAACAAAAAATAATATTATATATATACATATAATTATTATTATATATAATTATAATGTGTGTGTGTATATATATACAACGATATATAATTATATATATATAATAGTGTGTGTATATATATAAAAAGCCATTAATAATATATATCAATTAACTGTGGCTTTTAAAAATCCATTTATAATATATATATGTGTGCGTATGATTTAATATAATATATATACAAATAAAGCTATTAATATATATATCAATGATTTAATATTATATATATATATATAATAACTTGTTGTATATTAATAAAAAAATAACACACTCACCTAATGATGTTCGTACAAGTCACTCAACCTCATTAATTTTTTTAAGTATGTTGCAACATGCATATATTATATATACTATACATATATAAATCTATTTAGAAAAAAAATTAACTCACCCACTGCGACGCACCCCCCAACCCCTAATTATTATTTTTACAATTTTCTCATATTATATATATATCAATCATTTAACATTATATATATATATATAATTTATTATATATTAACAAAAAAATAACACACTCACCCAATGATATTCGTGCACACCCCCAACCTCACAATTTTTTTTTAAATATGATAAAAGTTGCATATTATATATATGTATATATAAAAACAAATATATTAATAATATATATATATAAATCCATTAATAATATATATATAAATCTATTAATAATATTTACAATTAAGTGTGGCTTTTAAAAATCCATTAATAATATATGTGTGTGTGTGTGTCAATGATTTAATATTATATATATAATAACTCATTTTATATTAACAAAAAAATAACACACTCACCTAATGATGTTCATGCACATCTCACAACCTCATTAATTTTTTTAAATATGTTGTAACTTGCATATATTATATATAAATCTATTTAGAAAAAAAAAATAACCGGCCCAATGTGGCGCACCTCCCAATCCCTAATTATTTTTTTACAATTTTATCATATTATATATATATAATAACTTATTATATATTAACAAAAAAATAACTACTCACTAAATGAAGTTTGCACACCCCCAACCTCATTAATTTTTTTTAAATATGATAAAACTTTCATATATTATATACACTATATATACATATATAAATCTATTTAGAAAAAAATTAACTCACCCACTACTGTGCACCCCCTAAGGGTGTAATTTCAGTCCAAACAGGGCCGAGTCAGGCATACCCTGCAAAAAAATTAAAAAACGTTTAAAAAATGATTTAAATTAAACAAACGCTTAAAAATAATTTTCATAAATAAGTTAAAAAAAATAAATGTAAAAAATGTTTTAAATAAATGATAAAAAACATTTAAATAACAACGCTTTAAACCCACCACCCACTGCTACGCACCCCCCAATCACTCATTAATTTTTTTTTCAATTTGTACATAATATATATAAATTCATAGACATATATAAATCTATTTATAAAATAATAACATATTCACCCACTGTAAAATGTGTTTACATAAAATGTGTTAAATGTTTAAAAAAATAAATATAAAAAATAAGCATTCAAAAAAATGTTTTAAATTAAACATCTAAAAATAAATGTAAAAAACATTTTAAACAATTGTTAAAAAATGGTTTAAATAAAGTTTTAAATAAAAATGATTAGAAAAAAAAATTAAAACAAACATTTAAATTAATTTTAAAAAAAACACTTAAAAATACTTTTTACATTAAAATATGAAAAAAAAGTTAAATGTTTTAAAAAAATAATTTTAAAAAACATGCATTTAAAAACAATAAAAAAATGTTTTAAATTAATCATTTAAAAACAAATGTAAAAAAACGTTTTAAGCAGATGTTAAAAAACAGTTTAAATAAAAACTTTTAAATAAAAAATATTAACAAACTCTTAAAAAAATTATAAATAAATTGAAAAAAATAAATGTAAAAAAATGTTTTAAATAAATGTTAGAAAAACGTTTAAATAATATGGCTTTAAACTAACCCATTTCTACTGCGCACCACTCATTATTGTTTTTACAATTTGCAAATAATATATATATATATATATATATTCACAATATATAAATCTATTTAGACAAAAAAACATATCCACCCACTGTAAAATGTTAATAAAAAATAAAATAAACGTTTTTACAAAAAACATTCATTTAAAAATAAATGTAAAGAAATGTTTTAAATAAATGTTAAAAAAATGTTTAAATAAAAATGTTTAAAAAGAGTTTTAAAACAAATTAATTTAAAAATAATAAAAGTCCATCATGGCCCGACTCAAAAAAGCTTGGCCCGGCCCGAAAAAGCCCGGCTCGGCCCAATGGTTTGGGTCGGCCCGAGTCCGGGCTTGGGCCGCCTCATAGGGTTGTTCGGGCCGACCCAGCCTGGCCCAAATAGTGGTCAACGGCCCAACTTTTTGCATGGCAGGCCCGACCCGGCCTGGCCCTGTCCGGGTCGGGCCGAAATTACACCCTTACATGTACCCCTTGATCTCTTTTAAGGAAGCATCAATTGTCTATATATCCTTCATTTGAATTTAGATTTTGGCCCACGAGTATCCCATCCTTGGTGTTTTTCTACATAGAACACAATAGATCCCTCAGTTTTGTCTTTTGAGATATGATGTGAAATTTTCCAGACACAACACCTACTGAGGCAATGCTCGATGACATCAGTGATCAGGCAGGATCATGAGAGGCTTCTTTTGAGTAGAACCCGCCTATGGTATAGGGAATGGGTACTTAATTAATTATATTAGAACCCCCCATTATCATAGGCACGGGTCCTCTACAACTTCCTTCCAAGTGAAACCCCCTATCAGTATGGGTGTGGATCCTCGATGACTATAGTGGAACCCCTCTGTGGTACCAGGGTATAGGTCCTTGACTTCTGAGTGGAACCCCTATCGAATATGGAATGGGTCCTCAAAAACTATAGTGCAACCCCTTTTCATACCAAGGCATGGTTCCTAAACCTATAGAGTGGAACCCCTTGTCGGCATGGGCATGAGTACACTATTTTACTGAGTGTAACCCTCCTATCAGCATAGAGCACGGGTCCTCATGACACCAGAGTGGAACCCCCCATCAGCATGGGTGAAGGTCCTCTATATATACTATTAGAATAGAACCCCCTAAATCACTATGGTGCGGGTCCTCTACTTCAATTTTGTGTCCAATCAACTATGTGGCACAATGGTGAGGCATGGTTTGACTTTCACAATTACTTCTAGGCAGATGTGTGAGATGTTGTGCATCGTTGTTGGACTTTTGAAACTGTTTTCTACTCTTATTTTTAGGTTGTGTTATGGGATGGATTCCCTTTACTCTCCCATTTTGGATTATTTTGACTAAGAATATATATATTCTTCTTCAGTATCCAAACCTTGGATTTGGTTACTCTCCTTCTAGGAGTGCCAAATACACATGGGGTATGTCACATGATTTTCGTGTTTAGCTTCTCATGGTTGTATAAGTCTAATATCCTACTATAGGTTGAGAATACTCAATGGGTAGTTCATCTACTCACCGTGTTAAGACCCTTGTGTTTGGATAAGGTTACTTTCACTCTAGATTTGGGTTGAGCTATTCTCTTTGACTGTATCTTTCATCTATTGTCTTTCTTTCCTATTGTATCTCGTACTTCTCCCCCTTCAACTTTTGGGTCATCCTACTAAAGTATGTATATACTCAAACCTATATGGGTTTTTCCCGCACGTGTCATGTTTTATGCAAATGATGAAAAGGTAAACTGTGACTATAGAGGAGCTTAGGGATACCTAGTACTTGGGACTGCGTATAGTGAGCATAGCTTGAAGATCTCAAGTAGGGATCTCTCAGTGGTTTACTTTTCCAGTTTTGTCAGGTTATGATATATGTCTGGTTGGGCATGTATTTTTTCCCTTTAATTTTCAGTTTTCACTGTCTTACTCTTGTACATCCTGGAGGTTATGCATTCTTGGTTTACTTTATAATAGTGTTGCATCTTTTACTCTTTCCCTCTACAATCTTTTCATTGATATGGTTGTGTGTTTTCATATAGGTACTTAGGGAAAGGCCTCCTCGTGTTAGTTATGCCTTCAGTGCTTATTTCCACCCTTGGACTATGGAGGTAGGCTTGGGGTAGTTGTGGATTGAGCCCTGACTTGGGTCGGGTTGTGAAACTTAGGAATCATAGTACCTCTACCGTCAAGACATTTCACAAGATGGCTTAATTATTATAGGTAAAAAACCATTTAAATTGGTCAACTATGTTGTCTCATGAGACTACTGATACTTCAAAGGGCTATCTATAACCAGGCCCCACCAATGTCTTCATGTCCAAAACATTCCTCATATATAAAAATAATCTATTTAATTCATGAATCAATATATTTTATTGAAAAATATCTATATGGACTAAAAGATACATATTTAACATTATTTCCCTAGTTAATCAAATAACCTTCAAAGTAATCACCGTATCAAAAATTGGTATGCGACTTAGGAAAAAATCATATCCATGAAATAAGAAATATGTATATTTAATTAAATATTCAATGTATGATGATCATAAATAAAAGGTTTGGTATATACACCATGTAAAATAAAATAGTTTCATAACATCAAAAATATTCCTCAATGAAAGAAAATTGATACGAAGTCCCTTACAAGGATCGTATCATTAATCAAATGAATAGATTTTGTGTATTCACTATAAATCCACATAAAATAAGTGGAAATACAACCTAAGATAACCAAAATTAATTTTACACATAACCTTAGCATGACATAATCAATGAAATATATGTTTAAACTAATGAATGAAAATTGAGTTAAGAAATCTCTTACCACTTTATAATCAGTCAAATCATATGCCTCATAAAAGTAGTAATTATCAAAAGAAACATTTAATACCATGAAGGTATAGTGATTAATGATATTATATACCAAAATGAAAGTATATACACCACACAAAATAAATTATTGGTTAATAAGTCTTATATCTCACAGAAGTAAAAATTGAGATGAGAAACCCTTAACTTATGCCTGAAAGCATTATGCACTTGTAGTTAATTTCCTAGATATTCAAATTAGATTCATTAATTACATATTTTATTAAACTCTTAAAAATATATTTCATTTTTTATAAATTTATTAAGTTCATTTATGGATATTTCTATGAGTTATAATGTTTAATTTCATTGTTTTGGGAGCGTTCATTTCATGGTTTTATGGTTAGTTCCTTTGTGTGTAATTATGGGAGCTCTTGTCAAATGGAACAAAAACTCCAAAAGTGGAATGAAATGGTATTGATATACTTCTAGGATTTTAAATGGTCTCATATATCATTTTTTTCTCATATGAGGATGATTCATTTAATAAAATGTTAATGATAAATGTTTAGTTTATTTTTGGCGATTTTTCGATCATTGTGAACTAGTTTTGTTTTATTATTTAATATTATGCATATATATATATATATTAGTTACAGAACATAAAAAAAGTTATAATTTACATATTATAATATTATTTTTCCATAATAATGGTTTTATGACCATTATTGAAGGTAGTAAAGGAAAATGAAAACTCATCGTCCATGAAGGTGGTGAATCGACACATCACAGACAATGTTTTCATTTTTAAAAAAAGAGATAAGAGAAGAGATTTGATGATAGATATTCCATTAGAATGGTAAAATTATAGTATATATATGATATTGTAGTTACCATTACACTTTTTATAGTGTATTTGATAAGAGGATAATAAAATAAAAGAAAATAAATTTAAAGAAAAAGAAGGAGGATTTTACCCCTTGAATATCATCTTCTTAAGAACCTCCTTAAGGCACTTGAAAATGGTCTTTTGGTAAGACCATAAGGTCTTATACATGGGAAAGAGTCTTGTGAAGGTAATTAGGAATAATTTAGACTATATAAAAGGCTTTATAGGTGTTAGGATAATGGGTGGTAAGGGGTTGTGTTTTTAGGGGGAGGAGAGGGGTGTTTTTTATTATTTTATTCATTTGTTTATTATTTTGGATGAAGACTATCAATAGTGTTTATTTACATGACTAAATATAGTTAATAGAGAATTTTAATTCTAAATAATAAGTTATTACCTCATCCATACATAATCCATGACTCAATAATGTATTTATTTACTTATAATATTAAATACTGTAAATTACTGTATTTCACTATTCACAAAAAATTCAACTATTTTAGAAAAATTCCAAAAAATAGCCTTAACCATTTTTCAATGTGTAGATTTAAAAAATGAAATCCATTTTATGAAAATAATTTTCTAAATATGGTAAATTAATATTTAAATAAAATCACCATTTATTTGAAAAATACTGATTTTAATATTATAACTGATTTTATGGCAGTTTAAAAAATTAAATAAGATCTTATAAAATTACCTTATAATTATAATAAAACAAAATTTTAATATATGAATATATTTTTTGAAAATAAAATTTATTTTATATCATTATATTAATTATAAAATTGTAAATAAACAGTTACGTTTCGCAAAAATATAAACACTTAATTTATCATTTTTAGAACATTTATTTACTTATTCCATGATATAAATATATCATATTTTCATTTAATATATACATAAATTTTATTTCTACTTTCATATGTGAGGTTATTATTCTAATGGTCATATTACTATTCATAATGGTCACATTACTATTCCAATGGTCATGTTAATATTTAATAGTATATCACGATTTGTTTAAGCTTGGTGTTACATGAAATGTAAGATATAGAATAAATTCAATTTATTTAAGAATATTCATACCATAAAATCTTGGGATTTTGTATAACTATAATTGTAAGAAATTTTGAGATTGAATTTTAAATTTTTATTTGTTCAAAAGAAGTGTTGTTAGAGCCCTTTGTAACACATTAATTGGTTTCAAAATTCATAGCTAAGGAGATACAATGGAGTGTTGTCTAAGGAGAAGAAAATAGGGAGTAAAAATTGAAGAATTTTCAAGTAATAAAAAAATTCAAAGGTTTCATTTTACTAATAGTTGAAATAAACAAATGGTTTAGAAAAAAAATTATGTGTTTGAAAGGGATAAAGTATGTGAAGGAGTTATATGAAATAGATTGTAATAAAACTCTCTATATCTGATTTTTTTTATGATATAGTTTATGGTTCAAGGTTCATATTTTCATTGTAAAAGGGGATAAGTTATTTTTTCTTGAAAATATGTTGCTAGTATAGTACTGAAAAAGGGGGAGAATATTTGATTAAGATACCCATATACATTTCATTAATAAAGGGTGAGACTAAAGAGAATAATTCAAAGAAGATATCCTTTGTATTTTATTTCCTAAGGGGGAGGGATAATAATACATCATAAATACATATATTATTCATGGAAAAAAATATTTTCAATTGTGGATATGGATTTATAGAAGTATTTTTTTTAAAATAAAAGAGGGGGGAATATTGTAAGAAATTTTTTTTATTAGATTTGCTAACAATTAGTGGTAAAAATTAATGATGGATTTATTGATAGTGGGAGAATGTTTCAACTAAGAGGTTATATAAAGGAACAAAGTCTAAAATTAAAGGATACATGGGTAATCATAATGGAATAGGATTCATATCATTACAACATAGAGTATTGTAGTATGAGGATTATTATGGTAATGTATTGAAAACTAGGAAGGGCGGTATTGAAGACATCACATTGATTTCATGGAGGCAATTATGGAGAAATTTAAAGAAAAGTGTACCCTAATAGTTCTATATATCAAGATTATCTAAATAGAAGCTAAAAAATGGTTGATATGTATTGGAAGGATGTCACTTTTGGTAAAAAAAATATTATGGCTTATTATGTCAGTTGATGAAGTGTAATATTTCCAGGAAATATTTGGAGAAGGATAGTTTATAGAAGGAAAATAAACACTATTTCATAGTGGTAGAGAGACCATGTCGTGGTCCAAGGAAAAACAAATAGTTTTTCAAGGAAGTGACCATATTAGTGATCATAGTGTGAAGAAAAATCTAGAAAAATTCATGTTTTTTATGGGATGATGAGTTATTATATGGTGATGATTGTAGGGAGATGATAAAATGTGATATTTCTCATGGTTAAGAAGGAATTTTGATTATGGTCTGTTTGAGTAAGCTGAGATGGGATGTTCATGTACACCATGCCATAATACTGGTCATGGAAGATGGAGAAAGTGAAATGATAAGTTAGTCATTATAAAAAGTGGGATGGATATCATGGTCTCAAAGGTTAAAATTAAAGTGGATAGACATATATGATCATACCCTGGAGTAAGTCATGGTGGATTGTAAAATTCCTATGAGAAATGGGATTTAGGATTATAGGCATTATGAAAATCATGGTGTTAAATGGGGGTGGTAAAATGGGGATTTGGATATCAACTACACTGTAATAGAAGGCATTTTGAGTATTAATATTTTTTGTAATGATTATAAATAGGAAACTGGTTGCAGATAAATCCATTGAACAAGTCATTTTGGAGATGATGGTGATGATTTCATGGTCCTCTAATCACCACAACATAGTGAATCATGATAAGGTGTTTTGAAATTTATAATGATCATAAAATTAAATATTATGAGGCTTGAGGACATGGTATTTGAATTAAAGTATAAATATAGGATTTGCCATGCCATAGTGCAGGCATTACCATACCATGGTGATCAATTACATGGAGAAATAAAAAAGTTCAATTTGAATTCAAATCTATAAGATATGGTTTGGTCTCTTTAAGGATGAATTGACTTTAAAGGAGGTATTTAACCACAATAAGATGTGTGGTTCACTTTTCATGATCTTAGAGAATTAGAGGAATAATAATTGATCTTATATGTTAAATGAAGTTCTTAGAGATGAGAGTTGATATAAAAATGTTATGATGGTTCTAGAGAAAAGGGAGATAGAGGAATAACATTGAAATATTTGGGTTTAAGAGGTATATAGATCCAAAATAAGAGGGTCTCTATTAATACATCCATTTTATGTGATAAAAGGAATCATTTTTGTAATCTGATTGATTATATCTAGCTGATTAGAGAAGAAAATAGAGTGAGATGATGGTAATTTAATTCAATAGTTATCCTAATTAGGAAGAGTTGTTTTGTTTCTATGAAGTTTTTTTAGAGGACAATGGTTTAATTCTCTCATTAATAAATTGATCACATCTATCCTTAGATAAGTAGCTCAAAAAAGTGTATATCAATGTAGTATCAAATATAGACTTGATTATATATAGATAATTAGTTATCCATGTTGATTTATAAGAGTCTTACAAATCTATAAACTAATATATTTCTCTAAATCAATGCATGGAGAAGCAAGTAAAGGGAGTGATCCTTGGGTGAGAATTGAGAGATATATAAATTCTTGTATAGGATATGATACTTGGTGTAGATTGAATGTAGCCTAAATTTGAATCCATCATAATATTGTGTTATGGTGTATTTTTTCACACTAAAACATCATTGTGTATATGCTCCTTTGATATAGCCTAGTGTGGGTGAACTAAGTAAAATACTTCTATCTATGTGCACTTTACTTTCTGTATTTTTTTTTATATTTAGTGTGAATGTATTTGATTAAGTGATAGATTAAATATATTCCTTCTAATAAGGGAACAAGATTAGATGATGGGTGAGATTTAAAGTTTTAAGTAGTTTAATTTGGTCATTTCCCTAATTCACCACCCCTCTCAATGTTCCCCAGGGCTTATATTGCATCCCCATGGTCCCAAAAAAATTACATATAAAAAAAAGAAAATTTCACTACATTAAATTTTATAAATTATTATATTATAGATATAAATACTCAATTAATGCATTGTGGAGTGAAATATTAAAACTCTTGTCTTTGATTCTTCTATGTTTTTTGAGTAATTATTAAAATCAAACATTTTCATCAACCACTATTTCAGTAGTTGGAGTCGATTATAACACCCTGGCTTGGATCAATTGAATAGAACCTAATCAAGGGTCACTATATGACCTCAAGTGTACCTCCCCATGTGTCATATGCTTATAACTAGTGGTGAGGGACTAACATGGTAATGGGGGGACCATTCCCTTTGAAACAAGGCTCCAATGTCTAACCTGAATCTACTAAAAATTCGACATGACCCGTTCATATGATGAACATTCCAAAAACCCATAGACATAAAGAAGGGAGCTGACAAGGCCCCCATAGTCTAGAATAAAAATCCATAAAATATTATTAATGATTCAATAATATAAAATTGAGTAGCAATATCAAATAAAAAAAATAATAAGGCATCATATATAAATAGATGGAACATTGGCCAGTACATGTTTAACAATAGTTGAAAAATAAATACACTAGCCTTTGGAATAACTTTCATAATAACCATTTGTATCTAAAGCCTCCATGATATGCTGACTAAACCATGTTTTCAGTTCCAAGAAATACCTATGTCATGAGAGAAAATGAGAAGGCTTACCCACGTACGTTGAAACCCATGTCATGTACATGGGTAGGGGTGAGTCCAATGACCTAGTAGGAATCACCAATGATTCAACCATACTAAGTGATGTTATGATCAAGTGGATGTTCATGAAATATATATAAATAGGTGAATTCATTACCATATAACACATCCACTCGGAAACATAGCACATAATGCACATACATGTGTACAAGTTAGGACATTTTGTGCTAACTAGGACACTACAACACCTGAACACACCTACTTTGGCACTATACTGGAAGGAATAAATCACCATGTACCATAGTACCAACCCATACCCAAAGACTCTAGGTAGGTTTTTATCCATGTTTGATCTCATACCAAGTAACCAACCATCTTTTCTTACTCAAGGGTGGTTACATCACCAATTATCCACTACCTTCTCACTCAATGTAGGGAAAACCATCTAAAACCCCCAAAACATCACAACTCAAACCCCATATCACTCATGATGGTCCCTCCATCTGATCTGGAATCCCAGTTCCAGTCATCTCAATCATGATCAACCCAAGTTCATTTCATCAGGTCCAACCATCACACTCATGGATTCCTCTTCATGCTCAAGCTAACTCTATCACTCATAGAGTTCCTGACCTATACATATAATAAGAACTCTATCTCATGGAAGTCCTACCAACACTATCTCACTCATGGAAAGACAATGTATTAGGATCCTCTCCACCACTAGAATATATCACCTATCATAAGAATTCAGTTGGCGCACACAAGAAATAACACATAAGGCATGAAACCCATCTCACTATATCTCCAACTCACCAGTAGGGATCTAGTCACTCTAGACCTATCCTTACATATCAACCCATCCCAATACCCATCTCAACCCTCTAAGGGTTTTGTCACATCCATCTAGGCCAACCCATCACTTTGATACCAACTAATGAACATCATCATCCAACACATATAACATGTATCACTATAAATCAACATAGTCCACGGGTCATCAAAAATAGGAAGCACAACAAGCACACAAGCATTGTAAAATAGAGAATATCCCTCTCAAGGAAAAATAGGCCAAAATATCTCAAGCAAGACTCTTATTATTTTCTTTGTAAATCAAGTCAAATCCTATTTTGATACTATTTCAAAAGGAATCACATGTTATCTTACTCATGATAGGCCCTTAGACAAAATCCTGTCAAAAGATTATTTAGAAAACCCATTTCCATTGTGAAATACCATATCAAAATCCATTCTCAAATCACCACTTTTACCTTGAAATTTTCATTTAAATCCAACCTTTATAAAATCACTTTTTAAAAAGAAAACCTTTTTCTCTTTGAAATCCTACTCACACCACCAAGTAAACCATAAAGAGGGCAGCGACACTCATTTAATCAGGGAACCACCATCAAACCATTTAGAAATATATTTTTTCCATGTTGACTGTTAGGCTAATGCGATCACATCCTAGTTTATGGATGAATCACATACTCATACAATATGTTGGTAGATAATACTAGTGATTGAATACAAACATAATAATTAACCGAGATACTAAAATAAATTCAAGGCCACTTACCTCAACCAATGATCTATAAATCATCCCAAGCTCATAATGACCTCATATTAATCAATGAGCATCAATGTCATCTATAAAAACCAAATTAATTAAATAAATAACTAAAATCAAAAACCCAACTTAGTATAATCGAAACTAAACTCATCAAGTGACACAATGATGTTAAAGCCTCTACAAACAAGGTTTGGTCCACTCCTGAGATGAACCTGAACCTTAGAAGAAAAAAAACCTCAAATTAAAATTTTGATTCAATAATTAATTTCAAACAAAATCTCCTAAAACCCTAAATAAATCAATGATTCAACATACTTCATGTAAAACAATGAATAGTTGCTTGATTTCCTCCTCTCGGGACACCATCTATGAGTTGTACCAGAAAACCCCATCAAGCATAATGATTTAACTATGATCTAGTGAAATAATTCATCTAAATCCCCATACAATAGAACCAAAATTAGAAAATAATGAATGATGGAGAACAAATAGGAGAAGATGGGAGATCTTACCTCAATCAATGTGATGAAACAGTAAAAATCCACCCAGATCAAATGAATTCTAAGGGAGACAAAGGGGGAGGGGGTTCAGCCTCCCCCTCTACTTGTACATATAAGGATAAGAAAATTGAGGGGTTTCTAAATTAGAAACCCCTAAAAAGACTATCTGACCCTTTTAAAAAAATATCCCATAGATGGTTCGCTACATAACTAAGGAGTTTGTGGCACAATTTCCCCTTTTGTCTAACTGGTTCATAGTGTGGCAGGGGGTTGAGGTGTGAAGAACCCTAGGAAGAACCACCATTTGAGTATTTCCCTTAATTTCCTAGCCTCCTCCTCTTTTTTAGTGTGAAATCCCTTTCTACAACCCTTCACAACATAAACTACTACAGCGGAAGTAGAATTTTATAAAGGCATCCAAATCATACTTTTATGCCCGTTCAAGCACCAAAAAAACATTATAGGCATAATTCCTCATACAAAAATATATTTTAAGGATTTAAAAATACTAAAAATCACAATCTAAGTCTTTATTATAAAAATAAACCCTACTCCAATACAAAAAATAAAATTCCCTTGAGAATTCACAACCTGTAACAATGCGGGTCATTACAAACTCCACACCATAATGTTTCTCATTCTCAACAAGTCATGTTATTCTCACCATGAACCCCAACCTAACTTGGTCATTAATTCATGAATAACCCATTATTTCTCATCCACGATCGTTGAATGTGTTTTCTCTATGAAACTCCAAAAACCAAACCTAGACACATTGGTTTTCCTCCAAAATTATGGTTTAATCCTCAAACCACATCAACCACATCCTAAATGATTATCCCAATGTTTTTTCAAATTGGAGAATCCACTTTCATATAATAGCATCAATCATCCTTTCTTTGGTTAACTTTTTCTGAAAATGCTTAGCCTCGACTGTTGATGCACCATTATTTCACCGCACCACCCTGTCATGTTGTCTTATCACCCGAAGGAATCACTGAATCACAAAAATTGACACACCGAGGTATGAGACCAATACTTAGTGTGATTTCATGGTTTAATCCTCATCCAAACCATTCTACTATAAATATTTACTTACAAGCAGAAACACATCACCAATCTGAATTGCTCTCAGGTCACATCACTTCCATTTTGAGCCTGTTACCAACACACAAACTCTAAACAATACCACACCTGAATCCCCATATTGGGATTACCTTCTCACTAGTATCCCATTATCACCTCAATTATCCACCAACCAGTTTCACCATGCCCATGATCCATCTAACTCAAGGGTTATACACCCATGACTGATTTGATGCTTCCCACCATAGGAGTATCCTTTTTGTTGCATCGCTAAACCAAACACCCAATCTCCACTTCCCACATCATGTATATTACCCCACATATGATTGAACATGACCACTCCACTCACACCCAAGTTCCATATATGAAACACTGATCACTAAGCACCAAGATGGTTCCCAACCACACTCGTCAATCTTAAAACACCAAAATATTGATACCCAACACATCCTTAGGCTTATGGTTCTCCCCACCGTAAGGATATACTACTAAAAGTTGATTATAACTAGTGTTTATTTCCATAACAATAATATCCCATAGAAAATACTCTAAATATTTCAGACTTTAAAACCAAAAAAAAAACACACCAAATTGTCCAGCCTGTGAAATCGTCAATGAACAATAAGGGGTACAATCTTTGAACCCGCCAAAATCACATTCATCCACTTGAGACCAATATCCATATCATGATATCTCCACATGTTACTCTCTCAAAACATATATGGAATACCCATAAAATGCATAATTCAGCACTTGGGTCACTCCTAGTCAACCACTAAAAACAAGAAAACCCAATCTACACAGGCACCGATTTATTTTTTACCACCATTGAAACAAATCAGGTCTAAATATACCAATATAACTTAGTGGTTTCTAGGAAAATAAAATATACAATATAATAATACAATTTAGTCATCATATTTACCCATAGTCAAAACACAAAAAATAAAAGGATCCCAGTTTACACTACACCAATTGCTTATTTCAAAACCTATTCAAAATATTTCACAAGCACCAAAACTCACATGGTTTTTCAAAACACCCCCTTAGAACCCAAGGATTTTCACCAAAAACTAAAATTTATAAAATCCTGATCTAGTTGGTCCATTTTTTGAAAATCGATCCCACTTTCAAAATCATTTGGAAATATAATTTCAAAATCCATTTCCTTATAATTTCTCAAAACCCAAAAAACTATAACCATTTAAGAATCACTTGAACTATGAGCCATTTAAAGTAAAACTACCTTATAAAAAATCCACACACATCTCACACCACCATACAATTTTTCATTCAAAATTGGGTTTTCTTTAAAACCAACCATCCCAAAAATTCATTGCCTTATAGCGGCCAAACAAGTACATCAAAATCAATCAATCAAACCCCTTGAATCCATATTAATCTAATCACTCTTTATAATATAATTGAGAAAATATCAATTATATTATAATTTTATTTTATTAATAATGTATTTTAATGAGAAAATATGTCAAATAACACCACTCATAAGTGTGTGTATCATTCTCTAAGTGTGACACTATCAGGATACATGAACAAATCACTAGCTCCCAGCTAAGCCCTATGGCTAATACCAAGTCTTTCCCATAACACATTAGGATTCTCAATCCAACATAATACCTCACTCATCCTAGAGTGCCTAGTCCCAACACTATACATCCTCTAGAAATTTAGGTTTCAACCGATGTCATGCTATTTAGGCATGTTCTCGATCTACCACCAGAGTCCCAACATCAAAACTCCACCTCTAACTACACAATCTCGTCTAAAGACATGCTCTAATTCCATTTTTAAATGCCTCAAACTAGATCGCCCGAACAGATCCCAAATAGGGGTCGCTACATGACCTCAGGCATGCTTTCCCATAATCTATAGGTTTCCAACTAGCAATGAGATCCTAGAACATTCATGGAGAGATCATGTTCTCTAAAACAAGTCCACAAGGTTCTTATTTGAATCTATCAAAAATTCGACATGATACGTTCATACAATGTACATCCAAAAAAATTAGATATAAAACAGGGAGTTGATAGGGCCCCCGTGATCTAGGATAGAAAGAACTAAAATAGTCTTTATGGTGTGATAATGAAAAATATAGTAGCAGTAGATAAACAAATAAATAGGAATCATATATAAATAAATGACACACTTTTCCAGTATATGATGAATAAGAACTAATAAATAAATAAAATGGACTCTATCCCAAGTAACATAACAATATTACCATATTCATAACATTCATGACCTTCTGACTGAACCACATGTCGAGTTCCAAGAAATACTTGTGTCCTGAGATAAAATAAGAAGGTCCACCCATATACATCAAACACATACTATGTATATGGGTAGGGTGAGTTCACTGACCCAGTAGGAATCTATAATACCTCAACCATACTGAGTGTTGTTGTGATCAAGTAGATATGCATTCAATATATATAAATAGGTTCAGTTTTTCTCATACAACACACCCACCTAGAAACATAACATACAATGCACATACACGCATACAAGTCAGTTCATCATGTGCTAAACAGGTCACTATAACACTTGACCCCACCTACTTTGACACTATTCCATAAGGAATAAGTCACCACATACCATATTCTTAACCCACACCTAAAGTATCTAACTAGGGTTTCATCCATTTTTGATCTCATACAAAGCATCTGACCATCCCTCACACTCAAGGGAGATTACACCTCCAATTGGACACTACATTCTCACTCAAGGTAGGTAAAAACCTATGAAACCTATGACACATCACAATTTGAAACCCATATTACTCATGGTGGTCCCACTATCTGATCTTTCATCCTAGTTCCAGTCATATAACTCATGAATAACCCAATGTCATTCCATTAGGTTCAACCATCTCACTCATGGATGGACTATCATTCTCAAGCCAACCATCTTGCTCATGGAGGGCCCAAACTTCACGTATAACAAGGACTCCATATCACTTTAGTCCCACTAATATCATCTCATTCATGGTGAGTCAATTCCACATGACCCTCTCCCCCACCAAAATTTGTCACATGTCACAAGCATAAAGTCATCACATACTAGAAAAAACACATAGGGAACATTACCCATCTCATAAGCTCACCAACTCACCAACAGGGATCTAATCACTTGGGAACTAGCCTCGCATCTCAACCCATATCAATACCCATATCAACCCTCTAAGGGTTTTGTCACATTGATCCAGAGCAATACATCACTTTGATACTAAATACTAAACATCATCAGACAAATCATATAACACATATCACCATGCATCAATACAATTTGTAGGCCATCACAAATGGGAAGCACAATAAGCACATGAGATTTGGAAAATAGGGTATCTTCCTCTCAAGGTTAAATAGACCAAAAATAGCTCAACCAAGCCTTTTGGACCTTCCATTGGAAACCAAGACAAATGCTATTTTGAAACAATTTCAAAAATCATCACACACCATCTTACTCATGCTTAACCCTTGGTCGAAATCCCATCAAAATGTTCTTTATAAAACCCATTTATATTTTGAAATACCATTTTAAAACCCACTCTCAAATTACCAATTTTCCCTTGAAATTCCTATTTAAATCCAATTTCTTTTTGAAATCACATTTTTAAAAGAAATCCTTTTTCTTGTTGAAATCTGACTCACGCCACCAAGCAAACGATAAAGAGGGGAATCAACACTTGTTCGACCAAGGATCCACCATCAAACTATTTAGTAAGATATGTGGGTTTTTTTTACTATTGTGCTAATGTGATCCCATCCTAGTTTAGGTTGAAATCATATTTTCATGCAATATGTAAGTTGATAATATTAGTGATGGCGTAAAAACCTAAAATCACTAATTAACCAAGAGACTCAAATAAATTCAAGGACACATTCCTCAACCAAAAAATACATAAATCATCCCAATATTACACCAACAGCCTATAAGTCTACGAGAACCTATCTCATCAATAAACATCATCAAATTAATTAATTAAACAATTAAAACCAAAAACTCAACTTGGAATAATTGACGAAAAACTCACTGAGTAATGCAATAATGTTGAAACCTTGAGAGAAAAGGTGTGGTCCACTACCAACATGCACCACGAACCTAATCCACACAAAATCTCCAAATTAAAATTTTAATTCAATGACTAATTTCACCCAAAATAACTAAAAACCCTAAAAAAATCCACGGTGTGACATAACTCACATCAAATAATGAACAAAGGCTTGATTTGCTCCTCTTGGGACACCCTCTATGAGTCATACATGAAATCCCCATCAAGAATGGTGATTTTTCCATGATCTGGTGAAATATTTCTTCCAAATCCCTAGTCATTCGAACCAAAATCAGTGAAGAACAAAGAAGAAATAACATGGAGTATAAGGGAAGAGATCTTACCTCAAATCGGCATGACAAAACACCAAGAATCCACCAATATAAAAGTAACGCCAAGGGGGAGAAAGGGGGAAGGGGTTTTGGCCTCCCCCTATTCTCATGCATCCAAGGAGAAAAAACCTGAGGGGTTTCTAAATTATAAACCCCTAGAAATATCATTCATCCCTTTTAAAAAACAACTTGTAGGTGGTATGTGGTGCAACTAGGGGGTTTGATGGGTGATTTCTCCTTTCACTCGACTTATTCAAGGTTCGACCAGGGGTCACAGCATGAAGCGCCCCAGGAAGAACAATCGTATAAGGCCCGATCCTTCATGAAACATCCTCCTCCTCTTTTTCCACACAACCCTTATTACATCCTTTCAAAGTGAAACCAAGAGGGTTCATGGCACGAATTGCTACATAAGAAGCTGTAGAATTTCACTAAGGCCTTCTGGCGTTTCCACAACACTCAATCGAGCACCTTAAATGCCTTTGGGGCCTCATTACTTATCCAAAAACATCTTTTAAATATGTACAAATACTCATAACATAGGTTGTTACATTAATACTTTCAACACATCTATAATGGAGCATTCAAATCACATTTTACCTCGATTATCATATTTTGCATCATAATTCATGTAATCATCATATTATGAAATATATGTTTCATCCAAAAATGTATAGGTCCAGTGATAATTGTAAAGCATGATTGTAAAATTCAAAATGCACATTCAATATCTTTTTAAAATTCCACTTTCTTCATTGAAAAATACTTCTTCTTTGGGTTGCATGGATCATAAATAGTTTTCACAATGGTGGACCACTCGCTACTAGAAAATGATGTTACTGCTATAGACCTATAGCCACGGTTTTAAAACTATGGCTATAGGTCTGTATCTCATGGACTATAGCCACGGTTATATGGCCTATAGCCATAGTTTTCAAAACTGTAGCTATAGGCCATTTTTTTTTGAAGACCTATAGCCATGGTTTTCCAAAACCATGGCTATAGGGTTCCCGCCCTTCCGTGGGAAAAAAATTCCCACCAAAAATTTGGCGGGAAGGCCTACTACCACGGTTTTGTGGCTATTTTCACAGTTTTTATTAATATATATCATAATATATACATATATATAAAAAGAGTTCAGCGGTGTAGTGGTAAGTGTCGCAGGTTGTCAAACGAGAGGTGCAGGGATTGAAACTCGGTGGGCACATTTTTTATTTAGGCTATAGCCACGGTTTTTAACCGTGGATATAGGTCAACCACCACGGTGGAAAATTTTGAGGCCTATTGCCGTTGTTTTCAAAACTGTGGCAATAGTTCGGGACCTACTGCCACAGCGATAGCGGCCACAGTTGGCCAAAACCGTGGCCGTAGCCTATGGCCATGCTTTTGGGGCCTATTGCCACGGTTTTGAACCATGACAATAGGCCTTTTTCTAGTTGTGACTTGGGATATATATTATGAATTAAATAATATCCTATATCATATTCTTTTCCATGAATAACATAATGAGCAGGAGGAGTGATACCTTGAGCAAGATTATAAAGAAAAGGAGATCCCTACAACACATTAATGTCGCTATTAGTACCTATCATTCCAAAATATATGAGTTGTATCCATAGATTATAATCATCCTCTATTTTAAGAATAATAGTTTTGTATTTATAGCATCATGTATATTGTATAAGCACAATGTTGTAGGATACTTTTTTCACATTCAATGATTATAATACAAATTACTTAACATTCCTAGAAAACTACATTTTTGTCTAATATAAATTATCCTTTAAATGTGATTAGCATCAAATGATCAAAGGTATCGTTCAAAAAAAATCTTAGTGATAGTACAGTAAAATATATTTAAACATTTAATTTTGACTCACTAATTTTAATATATTTATCAGTGGCATCTACTAGGAGTCCACATGACAATATTTGAAAAATAAAAATTAAATTTTACAGAGTTGATAATTCAAGTATGCCAAAATTGTCACTTTATTGAAATTGGTGATCATATGCTTTAACTTTATCAATAATACATATGAAATGACTTCAATATGTTCATTATCATCAATGAAAAAATGTTGCATTGTATCATAGAGTACAAGAAAAATAATCATCAAATAAATTTTGATCTTCATCCTTACGGTCGTGATTGATAATAATGAGCTCCTGGATGAATCCACTGTGAGTAAGTTGATCACTATGTTCACTATAATAATATGTTATCATCATATTATTCCTATTCAGTGCACAATGTACTACTTCTTGTATCTCATCAAATACATTTCTTTACAACGTCATTAGATAATTAAGAAGAATATGATGAAGATGATGAAATTTCAAAATCAATATCGAAAGGGGCTTTAATATTGTAATTCATTTTGACACCCTAATTGAGCAACTGATCTCAAGATGAGATAAAATGACACTTATAGATTATGAAATAGTTTTGGGGAATGAGATTTTCTATTTATAAAAAAACATGATAACATGATAAGGTTAGATGAGGATTACGTTATCTGAAGGATATGATCAAAATGAGATCCATTAAATGGTCGAGATCATAATCAAATAATGATAAGTTTGGTATACAGATAAAATTCATCATACGATTCATAAGATTCTATTATAGGTGTCTACCAAACATCATATTGTTTTTTGTCTCACATCAAAAATGCATACAAGAGACGCAAGAACGAGGCTTGGGAGCTTCGAAGTAAAAGATCATTACCATCCAAAATACAAACTATAAAGAAGATCATGCAAAAAATAAATGGATGCATGAGACATGTTAAAAATATGAATCTCAGTGGGGCATCAAAACAATACATTGTGGGTATTTTTACATGTTTTATTTTTGTTTACATATGAAAATACTTATCATTGATGCCATAAATTATTTCCAACTAGATCGAGCAAAAATCTTACTCATGTAGGATCCCACATACAAGAAATGTTTCAAATTTGATAATGTATGGAACTTGGTTAGGAATTTAGAAAATTTCAAGGACAATGTTGGAATGGTGAGACAAACATCTCAAAAATAGAATTGTGTATCATCAGAGTCAGAAAATCCAATTCTTGAGTCTTATCAACCAAAATCTCCCGATTTTGCATCATTTCCACTGAACTTAAATGACGATGTGTTGGTGGGTTCTTTTCTACATGATCAAGTGGAGTGAAGAAATCTAAATTGAAAATGAAGAATGATGAAAAATCTCAATCTATTATTCAAGTTGAACAGACATTAATTATATAAAAAAGTGGACAACTTCATCAACTATCAAAGTCGCATTCACAATCACCTTCAACATCATTTTTTTTAATATTTTAACATCCATTGTACTGGAGATAATCAACCTAATTATTAGACTGATATTTTTTTAGTTTTATATGTAATATGTGAGTCAAATATTGGTTTTGTAATGTTGAACTCATTTGCGTTATTGTGTTTGACAAATTATATTATAACGACTGTATCCTTACGTGATTTCATTTAATCCATTATTTGTTAATTATCACTCCATCTCATTTTGATCATTAAAAGTTAATTCTTATCATGAAATTTTAAGATTTTTTGTCTGGCCTTGTGTGTGTATCGTGTAGTGGTGTGTGAGATTAAATTGACCAACTTAAACCAGCCAAACGAATTGCCTTAAACTAGTAAATTTTGGTTTACATCAATTAATTGATTCAAGTTGGATGATGAATATTGTATATTTTGGTTTTTGAGTTTGATCCGATTTTGGTAACCTTAACCATTCTTAATCGCTATTAATCGAAACTAAATAATTAAATAAATATATAAATCATTGTTGAAAGTGGAAGTGATGATTAAATTTCCATAGTAAAAGTTGAATATAACATAAATCATTATCGATTTTTCAATATACTGAAACATGATGAACATATGCGGTGATTAAGTGAAAAAATCCTTTAAACCATATTAAAAGTTTCCCTTGCATTATTAAACCGCTTTAAATCTTTTCTATGTTAATGGATTTGTTGTTTATCAAACTGTTTCCTTTATTTTAATATTGAATTGATCATTTTTTTTAGAGATATTCTCTCTTCGTTGTTTATTTTATCAAGATTTTTGCATTAGCTTAGAATCTTTGGTTATGAAAGTTTAGGATTTTTTATGAATTGTGTAATTTTTTCCATGTTTCTTTAATCAATCTAAACCTGTTTTAACTGATATAAACGGTTTATGTAGATCGACTATTCATTTTTTAGTTTCAGTTTTCACATTTGATAAATTTTTTCAATCAATCGATTGAAACTAATGTCCTTAATCTATTTAAATCGTCCATGCACACCCTTCGGATTTTGTTGTTTTTTCACAAAAATCCATTTTTCGTACACACGTCAATTTATAATATTTAAAAATAATAATAATGGCTCGTGTTTATAATTCATATATTTATCATTGATATAATATATTTCATTTTTTTAGTTAATATTTATTATTATGTATCATTTATCTGTGTTAATTTAAATGCAGTATATTTTTAATTTAGGATGTGTATATTTTATGCTAATTATATTATTATTATTATAGAAATTTACGCACATATTTCAAACAAATTAATAAAATAATTATTAATACACAATGTAACTATTCAATTAAAAAATTAAGTTAAATAATAAATAATTTTCCCTTAATATGAAATAAATGCCAATAATTGAATAATTATGTAGACAAAATAAACATTAGTTATGATAAAAATGAAAATATAATAATAAAATAATTGAAAAAAACAAATGACACTGCTACAGTGGAACACTAAATTTAACCTGCACTGTAGCAAAACACCGGGGGTTTCTACTGTGACCTTACACCAAATCCTGCCCCAACCCACGAGAGGGAAGGACACGTCCAAGATCCGCCATGGAAGGAACTTCAGGGGAACCAGAGCCAGCTCCTGCTCAATGATACCAAAGGGATAAAAATTGGATCTTCAAGAAATGATGACACTGAATCCACCTTCTTCCGCACAATAGGGATCAACACCAAAGCAGAATTGAAGATCAAGAATGCAAAACCCACCGGCAACCCTACCATTCACCCAGAAACCCACCAGCAAATCTGCCTTACCAAGTTTGCATCTGCCCATGACACAGGTTCACGGTTTTATCATCATTGCAGTGCATAACTGAGCTGAACATTCAAAAGGTAATCCATTTCCCTCCCTTCACAGAATAAACAGTAATCGAGAGTAGGATAAACAGAAATCTTCAACGAAGTTTCAACAACAGAAGCCTGTCTTCACTCACCCACCTCAACCATTTCGTCCCCCGCGACTGTAAGTATAGGCAGGCTGCTGAAGAAATCATCCAGCCCTTCAAAAAACGCAATCCCTTCCATGCCCTCCTCCTCCTCTTCTTCCCCGTTTTGAGCCTCCTCAGCACTCATGGACGACACAGGCTCCTCAACCTCGCTACTGAACTCCACATTCAAATCCAGCTTCCCCAAATCCTTTCCCACCACTACAGCCAGATTTCTTGAGTTGAAGATCACCCCATTCTTACCAATCTCCGGCTTCGCCACATCCGCACACTCCTTAACCTGGCCAGCAGCACCACGGCCTCTGCCTCGCCTTGTTCCGCCATTTTTGCTGCTCAAGCCCCGCTTCTTCGCACTCTTACCCTTCTTCTTCTTTCTGTTCCTGCTCCCCCAATCGTCGTCATCCGAATCGTCGCTCGGATCGGGAACGTCATCTACTTCGTCGTCTATGTAAACCCTAGGCGTCCTTCTCCTCGCAGCCGTCTTCTTAGCGCTTTGCGGTGGCGGTTCTGAAAACCCCAACGGGAAAACCGCCCAACAGCAGAAATACGATTCTTCCCCCTTCCCGATCTCCGGCGGTGGCGGTATCACCGCCCCGTGGAATGCCCTCCGGCAATTCTGACATCGGAGCGAACGGTCTTCGTAATGCTTCGGGTACTCATACAGATAGAAGCAATACGGACACGCAGTCCAGAAACTGCGTCCATCCGGCTTCGTTGATTCAGCTGAGCCAGACATTGACTCGTCCACGGGCTTCTTACTGTTCTTCGAAGCTCGCGGCTGCGGCTGTGACGGTGACCGTTGCTGCGACGGTGGCGTTTGTTGTGGCCGTGGCTGAGATTTTGGTCTCGACGGAGGCGGTGACTGCGAACGCGGCGATGGAGGTGGCTGCTGCTGCGGAAGTGGCGGTGGCTGTGACCCCGGCGAGTGCTGCAGCAGTGACAGTGGCGGTGGCCGTGCAGGTGGCGGTGGCTGCGAGGCTAGCAACGGCTGCGGCGATTGTGATTCTGGCTGTGGCAGGGGCTGAGGAATCTGCTGCGGCGGTGAGTAAGAAGCGCACGGAGTTGGCTGAAACTCATGGCTGGATTCAGCGAAGAGACTCAGCTCCTGGTCGTAGAGAGATTTCTTCGAGGGATTGGACAAGACGGAGAAAGCGTCGAAGACGAGTAGGAGGGCCAGGTTAGCGAAGGGAACGGTGTTGCCCGCGACGGGGCTGAGGAGGGAGGAGAGTCTCGCGTAATTAGAGGAGATGAGTTGGGGATCCTGGCTGCCGCGATCGAGCTGAAGGATGGCGTACCAGTCGTGATGATTGTTGATTCGAGAAACCCCGGCCATCAGAGTGTCCACCGCCGCGATGATCATCTCCGATCGATCCTGCCTCGGGTCGCACTCCCGTGCTCGGATCGCGAAGGTCTTGCTCCCCATGAGATCGCGATCTGACAGTAGCTTCTCGGCCAGGTCAAGCCACCGCTCCGCCTCCGCAGCGCCGCCGTTCTTCGCCATGACCGCTCCCCGCTCTCTCTGATCTGCGGCGAGAGCCGAGCGGGGGGCGACGAAGGTAGACGAAAGAGGGCTCGTGATTGGGTTGAAATGACGAGCTAGGGCAGATCCGACGACGGAGGAGGCGTGAGTGAGGTGTTAACGGGGCGGGTCGGGTCACCGGAGGGATCCATCAGGGTGCTTATTTTATTGTGGGGTCCACCCTGCCCTCAAATAAGAGTTTAAGAAGTTAAGTTACGATGATATTTATGCGAGACTTAACGGGGTTTAAAAAAAGCTATATATAATGATTTTTGTTTGCTTGATGGACCATGATGAAAGGGCGCGGGGAAGTAGAAATATTTGAGTTCAGAATAAAATCTTTAGTTTTCAATTAATAATAATAACCCTACCAACAATATTAATCATTAAAAATATTATATCTTTGATGGTTTATGTACGATGGTTTTTTGTGAGTTTGAACTTGACACTCAACGGTCTAATCCAGGCGAGTTGTGTGTTTTGCGCGTTGGATCAAACGCAGTTTGAATTTTTATGAGTCTAAATATTCAAACCTCTAATTCATATAAATCCATAGGCTACTACTCACTACTTTGAAAGCTGTAGGCGTGAGAGGGCTTGTAGCTGGAGGGTTGTTCGATCATTTCACAATAGTTTTTCATGTTAACGAATGTATTCCTTATCACATTTATTTCTCGTAAATTATCATCTCTAGTTTCGTCTTTTACTGAAATGTCTAATAATGCATCGAATGGTAGACACATCAACTGTTTTACATGTGGCAAGATCTCAGGCATGCAATCCGACAATGGAGCATTTTTTGTCCGACCATACAACATACATTTGTTGTAATTTTCTTGACGCAACGTGTTTTTTGCGGGTGGCGACAATGGATTTATAAACCTTCCAGTGGAACTTCTAGTGGATAACAAAATAATTATTTAGAAAAAGAAATATATACATAATTATAGCAAATTAAAATATATTTATACATTTATAAATATAACTATATATATATTATGAATTTATTTACATTTACATATGTATACATATATTTTCATTTATTATAATTATGAATATATTTCTTTTGTAAATAGTTACTGTTTGTTTTGTCAAAAATTGAATCATAAACCTTTCGGTGGAACTTCCACCGGAAGTTGCAGTGGATAGAAAAATAATTATTTAGAAAAAAATGTATACATAATTATAACAAATGAAAATATTTTTATACATTTATAAATATAACTAAGTTTATGTATATATATTATGAATTAGTTACATTTTGAAATGTATAACTATATTTTCATTTTTTATAACTATGAATATATTTCTTTTCTAAATAATTATTTTTTGTTTTGTCAAAAATTGAATTATAAACATTCCACTGGATGAAAATTTAATTTTTTTAGAAATAGAAATATATACATAATTATAGCAAATTAACACACACACACATGTATAAATATAACTAAATTTATGTACATATATTAAGTACATTTACAAATGTAATTTTTTTTTTTTATAATTCAGAATATATTTTCTAAATAATTATTTTTTGTTTTGTCCAAAATTGAATCACAAACCTTCCAATGGAACTTAAGTGGAACTTCTGTTGGAAGTCAGCTTTTAAACCATGTGTTGGGATGTTGAAGTTTCATCATCATCTGTTAAACCATGTGTTTGGATGAAGTTCAAATCACTTGAGGATGTATATTGCTTCTATATTACGTATGGAGGACTAAATGGATTCAGTGTACGACGATAATACTCAAATTAAAGGATAAAGGATAAATTAGTTGTGACATCGAGTCTTTATGTATGTAATAAAGAAGGTCATCGAAAGGTTCACAGGCATGATATCAAGGTGGAATTTCCTCGTATTGAGACACGTACATGCTGTTGTGCTCGAATGATGGTTTCTTTGTTGTCTTGCGGGCAATATGCTTGCAATGTATTTGTGGAAGAGAATAATCGTCCTTTGCACAATCTTGAATTGATTCATATGATAAGATCACAAAGAAAAATATCAAAAGCACAAGCAGCTAAGTTAGATATGAATGTTGTAGCAAGTATTGAAACAAATGATTCATTCTCATTAATGACAACTATCGTGGGAGGTCGAGATGTTATTGCGTGAACGCGTGTGAATCAATTGAATTTTTTTGAGGTCCAAACGACAAAGGGAATTGGTTCATACGGATGCATGTTGCATGTTGGAGTACTTGGAAAGACAAAGTCTGGACAATCCATCATTTGTTTATACTATACAGTTTGATTTGGCTGAACAAATGACAATTTTTTTTGGAAAGATCCAAAATGAAGATAGATTATGAGTTATTTAGAGATGCTGTCGTATTTGAAACAACTTTCAATACTAAAAACAAGTTCAAGCCCTCAGGCATTTTTTTGGGCTTCAATCATTATCATGAGATTGTAGTTTTGGGGCAACATTGTTATAAGATGAAACTGCACGTTCCTTTTGTTGGTTGTTTCAGAAATTTTTAGAAGTGCATCACATGAAGCTACCTCAAACTATATTTACTGATCAGATGCAATAACGAAGAAAGTGATTTCCAAAGTTTTAATAGGAACTCAACATTGTCTATGTACTTCGATTTTGATTCAAAATGGCATTAAACATCTAAGTAATTGGATGGAAGATGGATCTAGTTTTCTAACTAGATTTATGAAGTGTATGTTCTAGTACTATAATGCACAAAAATTTGATCACCAGTGGGCTTCCCTTAGAGTAGATTATGGGGATGGAAAATCACAATGGTTAGGTGATGTCTTTCTGTTGCGAGATAAATGGGCACATTACTTTTTGCATGATTCTTTAACATTGGGTATTCACAACACCCAATTAAGTGAAGGATTTAATGTAATTATTAATGATTATGTTCATCATAGGTTAAGTGTTATAGATTTCCTTAAGCAGTTTGAGCAATTATTGGATAAAATTCATTATCGAGAAACAAAGGCTGAATATGAGATGCAGGAGAAGTTTCCTCATAATCTTCATCCTTACCATGCATTGATGTGTCGGGTTGCTGTGAGGTACACACCTAAGATTTTTGATATATTTCAACATGAATATCAAATGATTGGTGCATTTTTTTTGATATCATGTAATGAAATTGGAGTTCCATTTAGTTATGGCATTAGAATGGTTGGATATAAAGATCATTTTTGTGTTTCATATGATGTTACCAATGGATTTGTTCAATGTCCAGGTCAAACATTTGAGTCGGTTAGTGTAAAGACCTATGTTTTTCGGACTGCAATTTTGAGCCAAAATTTGAATTTTTGCGTTCAGATGCTCATGAGGGGTAAAATGGTCTTTTTTCTTACCAAATGATCTTGGATAATTTTTCTGACCACTCCGTTGGTCCCAGAATAGAGTGTTTACCCTAGGACAGGAGTTTGGTAGAAATCTGAGCTGTTCAAATTTTTGCAGAATAATTAATAATTGATATTTATTAAATTAAATATTAATTTATTCATACAAGTTCGTTCGGCCATAACTTTTGAATGGAACATTGGATTGAGATTCTGTCTTCGCTGTTGAGTCTAGAACGAGGAGTTTATCCTAGGCGAGGCCTAAACTCGAGTCGGGCGTCGAGGCAGACCCAAACCCCCTTTTCTTTTTTTTCTTTTCTTCTTTTTCCTTTTCTTTTTCTTTTTTCTTCCTTCTTCTTATCGCGTATTCCCCTTGGTGGGATTTGGTGTTGTGCGACCTATAGAGGAGAGGGAGAGGAAGGAAGAGAGGGAGAGAGGAAGAAAGGGAGGAGCCGTTGTGAAGCCCTTAACGCGCTCGATCGGCGTGTGATGTCCGTGTATGATGAAATCGACCCTTGCTTCGGCAGTTTCTACCCGAAGGTAGGACTGTTTTTAGATTTTCCGTAAAACCCCTTTAAATTCGTTGTTTCAAGTTGTTATAGCCCTATTATGCTTGTATGTGATCCCTAGTGGCCCGATCTACTGATTTGAGGGTTTAAACAGGGGTTTCAGACGATCCGAAGGGTTTTTCATTTGGGAAAACCCAACAACACAACGTGTGGTTCAGGGGGACATGTCGTGTGTTCTTCCCGTTTGGGGAAGATGAAGTTTCAAGGGGCACACACTATGTATGGGGTATACATGCCATGTACTGGTACTTGACCGTGTAACCGAGTACCTGGGCATGTCCAGCCGTGTAGGGGTACACGACCATGCGGAGTACACGGCTAGACCCCGTGTGGGTGACACGTCGTGTAGAGGTACACGGCTTGGCCAAGTAGACGGCCAAGCCAGTTGAGGGACACGAGCGTGCACCCTGTGTTGGGTACATGTCGTGTACCTAGGACGTTACATGCCCAGGTTGGCGAGAGTACACACCCATGTGGCGTGATGGGTGTACACGCCGTGTACCGAGGTTATACACCATGTACTGCCCCTTTCCAACCCTTGGGGGGGGGGGTTCATGTTTTCTTACCCCGATGTCAGAATTGGACCTGAGAGTAGTCCATTCTGAGTAGTTTTTCACATGGACCGCGGTGGTGAAACCCATGGAGCATTCTGAGGACTTCTAATGGGTGTTTTGGGGCTTTTATCTAAATAGAGAGGTTCTTCCTCTGATTATTAAATTAAGTGTCTTCTGAGAGTGAAACCTATTCTGAGAGGAGCCATGGGCTATCTCTTGTGACCAATGTTTTTTAGGACGTTCCCTTGTGAGTTGTGCCCTTTTGGCCTATGAGATCGTGAGACCTATTTCTTATAAGGATCCCCTGAGGGATGCCTTTTCTTACATGCTGATCTAGGGAGTCCCTTGTAGAATCCCTCGCTTGTGTCTCATTTAGAGGATCCCTATTGTAGGATACCTCTGTTTCTCATCGTTCGAGGATCCCTTGTAAGAATCCTCCTTTACCCTTACAGCTAAGGATCCCTATTGTAGGATTCATTTTCTTGTGAGTTTTCCCTTGAGGATCCTGAGTAGGGTACCTCTCACTGCTTGGTTTGAGGGACCCAACGAGTGCCCTCTACTTGAACGACCTTGAGTTGTTACATCAGGTTTGGGTAGATATGGTGTTTGGGTGTCACCTAGAACCTGTGCCGAACTGGTAAGCCCATGGGATTCTGGATGTAGTGTTGGGTTGGGCGTTTGGGCCACCCTCACTCCTTTGTTTATACTTCACATGTTTATTGCTTATGTAGTGATGTTACCAGATGTTCTTCCTGGTTGGTGTATGTTGAGCCTGATGTGAGACGTCTTTCTCCCTATCGGGATGCCTAAATGTTCTTCCTAGGATTCGTTTTTCTTATTAGGATGCCCAAATGTGCTTACTTGGGATCCGGCTTCTGATCCATGTTATTTCTGATATTTACTGTATACCTAGAGGTACTACCTAGGACTTGCCTATTGAGCCTGGATGTATATATATTGTGATATATATTTTGTTGGATGACCAGAGGGGATTCCTGGTATCTGGATGTTGATCCTTACTTGATGTTTACAGTACACCTTGAGTGATACATGGATTCCCGTTGTAGGAATGCCTTGGACGGACTCATATGATGTATGATGTGTGATGAAGATGATTACAATCTCCTCGATTTCGGGCATGGAAACCCAAGAATTATGGTATATTACGTACTCCTGAGTGGTGGGGATGATTACAATCTCCTCATCCCTATATTGGAATGATTATGCTCTTCCAAATCAGTTATGAGACTCGAGGGGTGTAGCATGACATCTCACTGATGAGTTCTCTCTTTATATGGTCATGACGACCTAAGACTCGTGGTAGATTACACACTCCTAAGTGATGGGGTTGATTATGATCTCCTAGGCCTTTGATCGGAATGATTACGCTCTTCCATATCAGTTACGAGACTCAAGGGGTGTATCATGATGTCTCACCGATGAGTTCTCTCTTTGAAGATCACCTAAGGGAAATCCCCTTAGGTATTATTTGAGTTCCAAATGTTGTGACCGCCTACGAACTGTGACCAAGGGCTCAAACATTGCACTGGATTTACATGCCTGGGCAACATGGCGACTAACTCAGTGACCTTTTACAGGATGTCCGGACGTACTCCCTGGAATCCTTCTTTACAGGATTGACCATCAGTATATGGTATCCTTATTATAGGCTTGTTTTAGTGATTAGAGGCGAGTACGGGTGAACCCAGGTGTAGGAAGAGCATCCCCCTGTGGTGATGTATCTTGCTCAGAGATATAATTTCGGCATTGGCTGAAGTAGGTACATGTCGATTGGATTACGGACCTAGAGATCGACTTAATGATACACGACTTGAGTGGTACAACGTTCAGATCAATGCCTTTGCATAGGATGTCTAGGCGATAGAGATTATGGACCCAAGAATCGACTGCTTTTGGCTTTTATGCTATTTGTTACACTTACACATGAATGTCATATCTATGTATGGATGTATAGGTATGATACTCTACATTCATATACCTATATATATGGACATATATGGTGGTACTTTCCTAGTTGACAGGGATTATAGAACCTAGGTTCGACTGTGGTTTCACATTAGGTTTACTTCCTTTTAGTTGTGTCTCAGTGAGGCTGACCAGTTTCCTTTTGCATACACTTATAGAAGCACATTTATATGTTTCTTGTCGGGGTGGCCTACTGAGACTCTTTCTCACCCCTACACATGAACCTCAATGTACGTGTAGACCTTATGTCTACTTTTCCAGTTGATCACAATTTGCATGGTGGATAGGGTTGAGGTCTAGTGTTGCATGATCTAGTAGATCTACTCGATTAGTTCTACCGATCAGGCTGGTGTAGTTCAACAATTTTTGGAGATTGGGTATGTGGTTTAGCTCAGTGTTAGTAGTAGAGCCCTGTACTTTTACTATCAGTTTCTCTTGTACTTGTATCTTTATGTTCATCCCAGTGGGTGAATACTATTTTATTTTATGTCATAACAATTTGATCTTTTACAACATTTCATTTATTATTATAGCATGTTCTATTTTACTTCTTTATTTACTTCTACACTCTGTTTTCTTTCCACTGTGTATGATACTTAGCTATTTTCCACTATTGCTTAATATGATATGAGGGTATAGTCTCCCCACTATCAAACCCTAGGCCATCACTTCTAGTCGAAAGCCTCTGGCTTATGGAGAGGTGCACTTGAGGCCTTGTAACCCACCTGCTCAAAGCACCGGTTTAGTGACATCCGGGTCAGGACGTTACAAACTAGTATCAAAGGTGTTTTATTTTCCCAATCTTTACTATTTGGGATATGGTAGACATGAATATTAGGAATGTGTTAGAACCTATGATGGATATCAAATTAGTGCGCCGATAACACTTGTTTTGGTAAGAATTCATGGTTTCTAGGGGTTTAGGATTGCTGTTCTGATTTGCGATGTTATAGTTGTATATGATTTTCACCTTGAGTGACATACATGTTGTGTGAGGATGTTATAATTCATTGTGTATCTATGGATCTTGGACATTGTTAAGAGGCTAGGGATGGATTTTGACTCTTGGATGGAAAAGTTAAAAGGATTCGCATGCATCATATTTGGCACATAGGATTCACATAATATAGGCCTGATGGTGTGTGATTTTACTAACGACTAAGGATTTTGGGCCTGCTTACATATATATATTTCACTCTTATAAAAGGTTATGTGGATCTATGTTGTGGAGTTTTGTTGTGAGACTGATGCCTTAGTCCTCGTGCAAGGAAGGTGCAGTGATCCTAGTAGGTTGATATGGCATGTGATGCCCTTTTGTTGTGACCAATTTTGGGTGTTTTTTCTTAGGTATGTGGTTATCTAGTCAGATCGATGAATATGATGCCGATGGATTACAAGGATTTTCTTGTGAACTGGACCTCTAGGGGGTATTATCGTATGAGGATGCCCTGTGAGTGTCAGTTTAGTTTCTCTTCTACATTGGTTGTGATCTCTAGGGTGTAGTTCCTTATAAGGATACTCAGAGAGGAACTGGCCCTTGTAGGTCGTGTTTTAGTTTTTGAACCTTGTAGGTCATTGTGATCTTTACTTGATTTTGAGAGGTTGGAAATTTTGTTCTAGGTGGTTGGCCCTTATGACCCAGTTATGAGGATTTTTCTACAGGGATAGGTGGGAGACCTAGAGGCCCTTAGTTTAGACTTAGAACCTTGTAGGGTGACATCTATTTTGTTTGAGGGAAACCTGCATGAGAGGTTGGACTGTGTTTTTTTTTCTGATGCCTTTTTATGTGGTGATCTTGGTTTTATGCTCGTTTAGAGATCAAGGCACAATAGGTGCTCAAGTTTTGCATTATATGCATGTTGATGCCTTCCACTTTTGATGAATCACCTAGGGTGCTTATTTTCTGAGACTAGTTTTGATAGGAAGGACTATTCAGGTGCCTGACCTAATTGAATAGTGTTTATACTATTGATAATGTAGTCAGAGAATGGGTAGATTCTTAAGATTGGAACAACGCTCTGTGTATGGGTTGGGTGATAAAGATACACACTAGTTGTGTGGGATATCGTTCAAATCTAAACCGGTGAGTGGATGAGTGTGAGCTGAGGACCGATGTTTCAAGACTTTCCATGGGTTTGAATCCCGAAAGTTGTGTTGGAAATGTCCCTCTGTAGTATAGGTGACATCATGAAATGTTGGGGTACCGTGAGACGAATGAACTATGGCTGAATCCTGGTCATGTTTTGATAGGATATGAGCATGGATCAGAGAGAGTTGTATATGCCTTGGTGGAATCTTAATGTACTCATGTTAGAGATGATCATGCACTATCTTGATTCATCTTGAGTATGCTAAGAGAGCATCATCCCTACACCGAGCTCCTTTTTCTTTCTAAATGTTATTCCCGATTGAGGAAGGGAACCTGTTGAGGTTGTGGTCGAGAAGTGGTGTAAGGTAATCCATATGGTGGAGAGTGCAAGATTGGACGCTTGAGTGTGGGGGCCCTCATTTTTAGTTGAACTTTGGAGTTTCCATGAGCCATTGTGCTTGGAGTTTGGTTGTGAGATGACAATAAGGTTATTCCTATGGTGGAGAGTTCCAAATCAGTCACACTTAAATGTATTCTGTGTAGAAGGATGCTGTTGGCACTATGAGGCTGGTCGTTAGAAAGTCTGGATATCTTGGTTGTGATGATGATTGGGTGGAGAGCATAGTTTTTGGTCCTTTCACTAGGCTTCTCAGGGATAATAATGTTTATGTTGGATAGTTTGTAAGGACCTATGTTTTCTGAATTGTAGTTTTGAGCAGAAATTTGATTTTTTGCATTTAGATGCTCATGATGGGTAAAATGGTCTTTTCCCCAACCAGTTGATCTCTGATTATTTTTATGACCAATCTGTTGATCCCATAATAGGGTGCTTACCCTAGGATAGGAGTTTGGTAGAAATATGAGCTGTTTGAATTTTAGCGTAATAATTAATAATTAATAATTATTAAATTAAATATTAATTTATTCACATAGGTTCGTTTGACCATAAATTTTGAACAGAGCATCAGATTGAGATTTTATCTCTACTATTGAGTCTAAAATGGAGATTTTATCCCGGTGAGGCCTAAACTTGAGTCAGGCATCGGGGCCGGCCCGAGCCCCATTTTCTTCGTTTTCTTTTTCTTTTCTTCCTTTTCCTTTCCTTTTTCTTTTTTCTTTCTTATTCTTCTCGTGTACTACCCTTGGTGGGATTTGGTTCCATGATACCTATAAATAATAGGGAGAGGGAGTAATATAGGGATATAGGAAGAGTGTGAGGAGCCTATGCGAAGCCCTTGATGCGTTAGATCGATGTACGATGTCCGTGGATAGTGAAATCAACCCAAGCTTTGGCGGTTTCCATCCAAAGGTACGCCCATTTTTAGATTTGCTGAAAACCCCCTTTAAATTCATTGTTTGAAGTTGTTATATCCTTATTATGCTTGTATGAGGTCCCTAGTGGCCCGATCTTTTGATTTTGGGGTTTAAATGGGGGTTTCAGGTGATCCAGAGGGTTTTCTGTTCAGGAAAACCCAACAACACGGTGTGTGGTTCATGGGGACATGCCGTGTGTTCTTTCTGTTCAGGGAAGATGAAGTTTCAAGTGGTACACACTGTGTACTGTTACTTGATCGTGTAACTGAGTACCCTTGCATGTCCACCCATGTAGGGTTACACGACCATGTGGAGTACACGGCCATACCCCATGTGGGAGATGCACCGTGTAGTGGTACACAACCTGGCCAAGTAGATGAACAAGCCATTTGAGGGGCACGAGCATGTACCCTGTGTTAGTTACACTCTGTGTACCCATTTTACACACTGTGTACTTGGGATGTTACACTCCCAGGATGGTAAGAGTACACGCCCATGTTGTGCGATGGGAGTACACACTGTGTACTAAGGTTACACACTGTGTACTTCCCCTTTCTAACCCTTTGGGGGGTTTTTCAGGTTTTCTTTCCTCAATTTCATAATTGGACCTAAGAGTAGTTCATTCTGAGTATTTTTTTACATGGAACATGATGGTGAAACTAGTGGATCATTCTGAGGACTTCTAAAGGGTGTTTTAGGGCTTTTATCTAAATAGAGAGGTTATTTCTTCGGTTGTTGAATCAAGTGTCTTCTAAGAGTGAGACCTGTTTTGAGAGGATCCATGGGCTATCTTTTGTGACTAATTGTTTTGAGGATGTTCCCTTGTGAGTCATGCCTTTTTGTCCTATGAGGTCATGAGACCTGTTGCTTCTAAGGATCCCCTCAGGGATTGCGTTTCTTACATACTGATCTAGGGAGTCCCTTGTAGAATCCCTCATTTGTGTCTCTTTTAGAGGATCCCTATTGTATGATGCATTTTTTGCACATCATTCTAGGATCCCTAGTAGGAATCCTCCTTTACCCTTACATCTAAGTATCCCTATTGTAGGATTCCTTCACTTGTGAGTTTTCCCTTGAGGATCCCAAGTAGGATGCCTCTCAGTGCTTAGTTTGAGGAATCTAGCAGGTGCCCATTGCTTTACTGACCTTGAGATGTTACGTCGGGTTTGGGTAGAGATGGTGTTTGGGTGTCACCTAGAACCCGTTCCAAACTAGTAAGCCCAAGGGGATATGGATGTAGTGTTGGGTTGGATGTTCAGGCTGCCCTCACTCCTTTGTTTATACTCCATATGTTTATTGCTGATGAAATGATGTTACTAGAGGTGCTTCTTAGTTGATGGATATTGAGCCTGACGCGAGGTGTCTTTCTCCCTATTAGGATGCCCGAATGTTCTTCCTAGACTCTGTTTTTCTTATTGGGATACCCAAACGTGCTTACCTGGGATCCGACTTCTGAGCCATGTTATTTCTTATATTTACTGTATACCTAGAGGCAATACCTGGGACTTGGCTCTTGAGCCTCGATGTATATATATTATGATATATATTTTGTTGGTATGACCATAAGTGCTTCCTAGTATCCGACTATTGAGCCTTACTTGATGTTTACAGTACGCCTTGAGTGATACATGGATTCCCATTATAGTAATTCCTTAGACGGACTCATAGGTTGGATGATGTATGATGAGGATGATTACACTCTCCACTATTTCGGGAATAGAGAACCAAGACTCATGGTATATTACACACTCCCAAGTGGTGGGGATGATTACAATCTCCTCAGACTTTGATTGGAATAATTATGCTCTTTTGGATCAGTTACAAGACTCAAGGGGTTTAGCATGGCATCTCACCGATGAGTAATCTCTTTATACAGGCATGACGACCCAAGGCTCGTGGTAGATTATGCACTCCTGAGTGGTGGGGATGATTATGATCTCCTCAACCTTTGATTGGAATGATTATTCTATTTCGTATTAGTTACATGACTCGAGGGATGTAGCATGATGTCTCCCTGGTGAGTTCTCTCTTTATAGATCACCTAAGGGCAAGCCCCTTAGGGATTATCTGAGTTCCAAATTTCATGACCACCTATATACTAAGACCTACGACTCAGACATTGGACTGGATTTACATGTCTGGTCAGCATGGAAACTGACTCAGTGACCTTTTACAGGATGTCTGTACATACTCCTTGGAATCCTTCTTTAGAGGATTGACTGTCTATATATGTTATCCTTCTTACAAGATTTACCTTTTGTATACAATATCCTTGTTTCTGTGATTGGAGTCAAGTATAGGTGAACCCAAGTGTAGGAAGATCATCCCCCTGTGGTGACGTAGCTTGCTCAGAGATATAATTTCAGCATTGGCCGAAGTAGGTATATATTAATGGGATTACGTACCTAGAGATTGACTTAATGATACAAAACTTGAGTGGAACAACATCCATCTCAATTCCTCTGTACAAGATGTATAGGAGATTGGTATTATTAACCCAAGGATCAACTATTTTTGGCTTTTATGCTATTTTTTACACTTATGCATGAATGTTATATCTATATATGTATGTATAGGTATGGGACTATAAATTCATACACCTATATATATGGACATCCATGGTGGCACTTGCCCAGTTGACAGGGATTATGAACCCTAAGTTTGACTATGGTTTCATGTTTGGTTTACTTCCTTTTAGTCATGTCTCAGCAAGGCTGATCAGTTTCCTTTTGCATACACTTATAGCAGTAGATTTACAGGTTGCTTGTCAGGGTGACCTAATGATATTCTTTCTCACCCCTACACGTGCACCTCAGTGTACATTATAGTTACCCTATCCTTTTACACATAACATCACATGATTTTAATCATAATTATATATCAGATTACAAGCCAAGGATCGTGAAGTTTAGTGTCTTTGAAGACTAGGTACATAAAACATAAAACATAGAGCTAAAAAACACCTCTTTATTTAATATCCATAAATAGATTCTAACTTCCCTTTATCCCTTATATCTATATAGGGTACCTTGTGGATCACATTAACGTAGGGATGAGCTAAACGTTCAATAAGGGAATAAGAGTAAGAATAAATACTTAACACATGGGTTAGAAGACATGGCATAAAGATATAAAAAGGCTTGTAACATAAGGAATCAGAACATATAAACATGGGATAATTTAAACATGGAATCATAGAAATGTGGTAGAAACATAAAACATGACTTTAGTATGAGTCAAGGCTAACCTCCAAGATCGTTTTACATAGTATCACAAGCCAAGGCTAACCGCCAAGACCGTCACACATAACATCTCATGAGACTTAACTTTACCCAATGCATTGGAGCGCTATCTGGGTGAACCTATCTTAACTTTCCATGAATAAATTTTCCACATAAAGAATCATACATAATCAATTTTATATAAACATAAGGGTTACCCATGTAAATAATTGGGTACTGCAATCATGTCATAAAGCATAACAAATGGTCGTATCATAAAAGTGTCCATGAAAGAAAGGAACTAAAATATACATGGACATTCATAAGGGAAAATAGTAATGTATCATGGTAAGTTAGGTCAATTACAAGTTACCACATGTAAGAAAATTATTCAATAAATTTTAGCATAAAAACACTTTTGAGCGGTTTTAAGGAAAATACTATAGAGCCTTTAAGATAGAAAAGGGAACAATCCTTTATAAAAAACCAGAAGTGATCAGGAAGGTTTTAACAATAAAAATAATTATTTTATAAATAGAATGGTGTCTTAAAATAGAAGATATAGGGCACTTTAATTTGGATAAGAATTTGGGAAGTTCCCTCAAAACAGGTTTGCTTATCGGGTAGTATTGAGGATGGAATCACTTTAAAACATGTATATACCTAAAAGAGAATGAGGTATGGACCTTGAAACATGAGTTTGGATCATATAAAAAGTATTTATAATTTTTAAATCAAAATAAAATACAAATTCATTTGGGTAAAAATAAAGATATAGAAATTCGAAGGAATAAAGGCGGTTCGGGTGGAATCCCTTATGGAATATCAGCATGGTATCAGGTGTACTTAAGAGGGATTAATGAGAGAGAAAGATATTTCTCATCTTTGATAAATCATGAGGAAAGTATGGGGGAGGTTCTTAATCATACCCCATCACTAGTAATTACACATAAAATGGCATAACATAGAGAACAATCTTGAATAAAAGTGAAATAGAGAGGATCCCTTACCTTAAATCCGATAGTGATATACACTTGTTATTAATGACCTGAATAAAAAAATTAGATTTATCAATTAATAATTCCATAACCTATTATATATGTAAAATATTTATTATAACCTTTTTAAGTTCATTTATAACCATTTTGATTGGTTATGAGGTTCAATTTCATTATTCGGGTCCGTTTTCTTGCCTGGTTTTAATGATCGGTTCATGTTCGGATAAACATGTATGTTGAATGTGGTTGTATATAATTGAATTTATATTTTATTATTTAAAATCCAGAAGGTTACATGGTTGAAAATTTAATTTGGTTACTTGGAGTGAATTTGAATCATTATATAAAACTTTAGTGACAACCTTTTGGGTTAATTGGCGGTTTTTAGACCACAAAGAACACGTTTTGTTTTATAAACCAAAATAATGTGTAAAAAAAGGATTCCAAAACCATAGATTAGTAATAATACATATATTATGGTCTGGTTTAACCATGAAAATGGTTTCATGACCATAATTGAATATTGTAACATAAATTGAAAACCCATCGTCCTTGAATGTGGTAAATTAACACATCTCGGATGATGTCTTTACTACTAAAATAAAAGAGGGGGTAAAGGAGAGATGATAATAACTTATTCTATTATAATAACAACATTATAGTACATTTATGGTATTGGAGTTTTCATAACATTTGTATTAGAAGAGGTAATGTAACGACCCAAAGTTTTTCAATGAAAATTCCCTTCTTATAAATATGTCATAAAATAACATGAAAACACAACATAATGAACTACTAAGTTATAAGTGACCTTTAAACATAAGTCTGTCACTTCTATGTTTGGAATTTTGAAAATCTGACATACATGGTTGTGTTCAAGATGATTTTTGGAGTCTAATAAAACAAAAATAATTTTTGGTGAATAATAACCTACCCTTATGAATAGTAACATACCCTTATGAATAGTGATATACCCTAATTAATAGTAACCTTACCTATGATAGTATAAAAATAATATTCAAGTGAAAGTATAATGTACCTATATTTTAGAATAAGTAAATGAATGTTTTAAAACTGTTTTTTAGCAATAAACCATGATTTTAATTAAATATTAAATTAATCATATTTATAAAATTATTTTTCAAAAATGGACTTCATTTTTGGATTCTAAACATCGAAAAATGGTTGGGGTAAATTATTGGTATTTTTCTGAAATACTTGAATTTTTGATGAATAGCGAAATACCGTAATTAACAAAAATAAGCTAAATAAGCTAATTATATGGTCATGTGTGATGTTATGCTGATGTAATCCCACTTTGTTTGGGATAACATGATAAAATTACTATTCTTAGTCATTTAATACTCACCATTCCTTGTCTTAGTGGAAATTAATAAACTAATGAATTTTATATTAAGGAAACCCCTCTCCCCTCCACTATAAAAACCACCCTTCACACCCTCATTCCCTCACACCTCTCAAGATCCAATCCTTCTCTAAACTATGCCAAAATATCCTCCCTAGACCCTCTCCCACATCCAATAGATTCTGTTCTCATCAAAATACCAATCCTACCTTCCTTAAGGAGAATCTCAAGAGGAGGATTTAAGAGGTAATTTCTCTCCCTCTTCTCCTTTAATTTCCTTTCAAGTTCAAGTTCATTTCTTGATCTCTCCCCATCTATCTTCATCAAAATGGTATTTTAACTCCATTATTATACATTTAATTTAATGTTATTATGCTAATGGTATATTATATCATCCAACCCCCTTTCCATCTTCCTTTTATTTTATTAAGGAGAACGTTGTTCGTGAGGTGTTAATTTATCACCTTCAAGAATGACAAGTTTTCTTATTCCATTTATACCTTTAGATATGATCATGAAACCATTTTTATGGTTGAAACAAAACATTTTATATGTATTATCTCCTATTTAAAGTTCTGTAACTAACTTATGACCATATTTCTAGTGATAAAATAAAACAAGTTCATTATGATCAAAAAATCGCTCAAATTAACCCAAACAATCATCATTTAATTCTTATCTAATGATACATCAACATGGATATAATATAATTCATTATAATATCATTAAAAATATTTTAATATCATTAATAACATGAAATATCAGTTCTGGATGTTTACCCATGTTCTACCCGAACTTCAATTTAAGAATACAAGTGAACCACTCAAGAAATCCATAAAAACAAACATTCCCGATCAATGTTTTTAAACTCTATAACACATCCAAAGGCACATAAAATAACTTAATAAAACCATAATGAACCATATTAATGTACACAAGGTTCTTTATTTCTAATTAATGAATATAATGTCATTATATAGTACATTAAAGAGAAGGAATCATTCAGACACAAGCTAAGGGGAAATTCTCGAACCCAACTTTCATCCTTCGGGTTCTTCCTCTTTCACTCAATTTTTTTTGATATGGTTACTCCTGAAGTATAATTTTTTCATCACTTTATTTCCTTTTCTAGTATATACATGTTTGTCATTGGTTTTTATGTCAAACAAAATGTTTTCCAAAAGAGCTCTTCTTTTAAGAACACACCTTTTACCTCTCTCTCAAAGTGGACAGTTCTTGAAACATGTATGTTATTCCATCTTTATTTTGGGAACCCAAAGGTTATGAATGTGTTATTATGATATGTAACCCATTCATTTACATGGGTTAGTTATGTTTAATTTTGATATATGTTCCATGTGGAAAGCATGATAATGATAATGTTATGATGAGACGGGTGCGCCCAGAATTATATAGCGCAATATGAATGTTTGAATGTGATGGGTGCACCTGGAATTATACAACACTCCAATGAATTGGGTAAAGTAATGAATCTCATGAGTAAATGTGAAATGATGTGTGAACAAGATGCTATCTTGGTTCACAAGTATGTGTGGTAGTTAACCACTAAGACATGATGTTTCATTTTTATGCATTGCCACATTTCAAGTCTTATATTTATGCTTCCTCTCATGTTCATGACATTTTTACCATGTTATGATTATGATCACCCCATGCTATATTGTTCTTAACTATCCTCTTATTGGGATTTTAGATCACCCCTTTTTATGTATATCCCCAGGTGGTTACATGTACTAAAGAGAAGACAAGTGCCAATAAGAAGCTAGAGAAGAAGAAATGAAATAAATGTTTATGCCTGATGTTGTAATTGTTATGTATGGTCCTAGTTTTTCCAAGACACTAAACCTTTGGATACTCTATGTGTAATACTATTATGTTGTTTTTTCAATTGTTATGTATGGTCCTAGTTTTCCCAAGACACTAAACCTTTGGATCCTCTATGTGTAATACTATTATGTTGTTTATCTTTAGAATGATGTAATAGTAATGTAAGAAAAGGATGGGTCACTATAGTTAGTATCAGAGGAAAGGTTTGGTTAATTTGGGAATTAGGATTAGTGAACCCTAGAGAAAACCTATATCATGAGACTAAGTACAAATATGCACACAATAATATTTACATAGGGATCCCATATGTTATGTTTTTGGTATAAATAGTTTAAATGAATAAGTTATTCACAACTTTTTACTTATGTTTTGTTCTAACCTTTCCTATTTTAGAAAATGGTGGAACCAGGAGAAATCAGGCCAACAACTCGTGCGAGGGCCGATGCAACAATTGTTCGAATGACATCCCCAATTATTTGGGAGGTGGAGTTCAAAACTTCATGGCGATCCTTACCCAATTATATCAGGTTATGAATAATAACCATAATAATGGGGAATGTCCTCCTTCACCAAAGAGGAAGAAACTGGCTATCAAATGTTTTATGCGGAAACGACCACCGATGTTTAGTGGATCTTCCGATCCACTAGTTGAGGAATAGTGGGTCAACTCCATAGAGAATATCTTTTCTGTGCTTCACTGTTCTGAGATGGAGAAGGTGACCCTAGACGTTTATCGTCTAGATGGAGAAGCTTATCAATAGTGGGATTTGATTAAGAACACCAAGCCAAGGGAGGAAATTGAAGAGATCGAATGGGAAGACTTTAATATTATGTTTCTTAACAAGTATTTCCCAATAACTCTTCGCACGAAGATGGAGAGAGAATTCATAGAGCTGAAGAAAAAAGAAGGAGAATACGTCACAACCTATGAAGCGAATTTCACAAGGCTTTCCAAGTATGCTTCAGGTTTTGTTATCAACAATTATAGAAAAATTGATAGATTATTTAGTGGATTAAAACCACACCTTCAAAAGGCTCTTGAAATTCGAGACTTTGGGAGTTATGAAGAAGGTGTTCGGTGTGCTCTCAAAGTGGAGATGGAGTTTGGAGAATGGTCCCACAGCTTTGGTGATAAGAAACAAAAAATGGAGTTTCAAGCCAGTGGATATAATGATAAAGGTGGGAAGAAAACTCAACGACCCACATGCCAAAAATGTGGGAAGTTTCACCATGGGAACTACCTTAAAGGGACAGAGAAATGCTTCAAGTGTAGGAAAGAAGGACACCATGCTCAAGAGTGTCGAAAATACATGAAAAGGAAGGAGAATATAACCGATGAAAGGAGATAACCACTCATGGTTCAATGATACAACTTTAGGAAGCTAGGGAACTATGAAAACCAGTGAACTAAACCTCAAGTTCTCGAGGGAAATCAGCGTCAGCAGCCACCAAATCCAAAGGAACAAGGGAAGTATTATGCCATCACTACTGCGGAGGTGGATCATGATAATGAAGCCGTAGAAGGTACACTCCCTATTCACTCAAGAATGGAAAAAGTATTATTTGATTCTGGTTCTACGTATTCTTTTATATCTTGCAAGTTTTCTAGAACTAAAGAATCGAATCCCCAAAACCTTGAAGTAGAGATATCTGTAAAAACACTAAGTGGTGCAATCATTGCAACCCAAGTGTTTGACTCTTCTCCTGTTGGCGTATGTGGGAAGATTCTTCCGGAAAATCTCGTAATACTTCCCTTGGTGGAATTTGACGCTATAATTGGAATGGATTGACTCTCTTTATATAGATCACATATCAACTGTTGGGAAAAGAAAATATCTTTTCATATTCTGAACCATCCCATGCTCCTCCACAAATGCAATGAAGATCATGAATCTCCTTTGAAAAATACTTCAATGGTTTGGGTGTTGATTCCCTATGAAGAAGCATACCTCACCCAAATGGTTGAGTCGAAGGAAAGTTCCAACCTTGAGGAAATTCCCATCGTGAGGGAATACAACGATGTATTTCTCCAAGAGTTACCCAGAATTCCTTCGGATCATGAGGTAGAGTTCTCAATTGAACTTATACCCAGAGCTACTCATATCTCGAAGTGTCCCTATAGGATGGCTCCTATCGAACTGGAGGAGTTAAAGAAACAAATGCAAGAGCATCTGGACAAAGGGTTCATACGCCCTAGTGCATCACCTTGGGGGTGCACCAGTGCTCTTTGTGAAGAAGAAGGATGGAACAATGTGGTTGTGTATCGATTATCGGGAACTCAACAAGATCACCATAAAGAACAAGTATCCTCTCCCAAGGATTGATGACTTGTTCGAACAGTTAAGAGGAGCTAAATACTTCTCAAAGGTGGATCTTCGTTCTGGATATCATCAGGTAAAGTTGAAGAATGAAGATATTCAAAAGACTGCCTTCCGTACAAGGTATGGGCACTATGAGTTTTTGGTGATGCACTTCAGACTTACTAATGCCCCTGAAATATTCAAGGATTTGTTGAATAGAGTCTTTAGACACTACCTTGACAAATTTGTGGTAGTGTTTATCGATGATATTCTCATATACTCCAAGAGAAAGGAGGAACATGAAGAACAACTAAGACTTGTGTTGGCGACATTGAGAAAAGAGAAGTTGTACGCAAAGTTCAGCAAGTGTGAATTTTGGATTAATAAAGTCATGTTCTTGGGACATGTGATCACAAGTGAGGGAATTTCTATGGATCCTTCAAAAAAAAAGGTGATTGAGGAATGGCCCAAGCCCTCTAGTGTCATAGAAATCCGTAGTTTTCTTGGATTAGTTGGGTACTATCGACGTTTTGTGAGAAACTTCTCACGATTGTCAAGCCTGCTAACTAAGTTAACAAGGAATGGGGTAAAGTATGTCTGGACGGAAGAATGTGAGTGAATCTTCAAGGAGCGAAATAGAAGGCTGATCATTGCACCTGTACTCACATTACCGAAAAGTGGAGAAAGTTTTGTGATATACAGTGATGCTTCAAAGAAAGGCTTGGGTTTTTTACTCAAGAAAAATGATAATGTGATAGCCTACACCTCACGACAATTGAAGATCCATGAGAAGAACTACCTGATGCATGATCTAGAGCTAGCAGCCGTGATTTTTTCTTTGAAAATCTGGAAGCACTACCTTTATGGCGAGAAGTGTGACATATACACCGACCACAAGAGCCTAAAGTATATATTCACACAAAATGAGCTCAACATGAATCAAAGGAGATGGTTAGAGATAATCAAGGATTATGATTGCACTATTAACTATCATCCTGGAAAGGTGAACAAGGTAGCTGATGCGCTAAGAAAAAAATAACCTACTACTCTATCCATGCTGCAGATTGAGAAAGACCCTATCTTCTTGGATATGAAAAGAATGGATCTGGAAATCATAAGGGCAGGGGATACATCCTACCTTGCCCAAATGATTGCACAACCATCCATCCAGGAGAAGATTAAGGAAGCATAGAGGGATTATGTGGAGATATAAAAGAGGGTGAATGCAGTAAAGGAAGGGAAGCTGTAAGAATTCCATATCGATGATGATGGTGTGATTCGGTTTGAAACGTGGATTTTTGTGCCTTTATCACCCAGGATAAAGAAGGAGCTATTGGACAATGCACATAGATCAATATTCTATATCCATCCTGGGAGTACCAAAATGTACCATGATCTCCGAGAACACTTCTGGTGGGATAACATGAAGAAGGAGATTTCGGAATATATATCAAGGTGGTTGGTATGTCAGCAAGTTAAAGTTGAGTGACAAAATTCCAAAGGTATGATGCAACCATTGCCTATACCCATGTGGAAATGGGAAAATATTACTATGGACTATGTCACGGGTCTCCCGAAGACATCAAAGGGAAATAATGTGATATGGGTTTTGGTTTATCGACTCACCAATACTTCCCATTTTATCGCTATTTGGGAAGATCTATCACTTGAGCAACTTTCAAAGATATATGTGAAGGAAGTGGTGATATTTCACGGTGTTCCACTCTAAATTGTCTCTGACCGTGATCCAAGGTTCAAATCTAAATTCTGGAGGAGCCTTCAACATGCTTTGAGTACTGAATTAAATTTCACCACAGCCTATCACCCCCAAACGGATGGCCAGTCTAAAAGGACTATTATGACACCTGAAGATATGATAAGAGCCTGATCTCTAGAATTAAAAGGTGGATGGGATAAACATATCCCATTAGTTGAGTTCTCATACAACAATAGCTTCTACTCAAGTATTCAGATGGATCTATATGAAGCTCTGTATGGAAAGCGATGTAGAACTCCAACCTGTTGAGATGAAGTTGGAGAAAGAAAGCTACTTGGGCCTGATCTTGTTCAAGAGATGACAGATAATGTTCAAGTCATCCATAAACACATCAAATCTGCTCAAAGTCAACAAAAGAGCTATGCTGACAACCGTTTAAGGGACTTGGAGTTCGACGTTAGAGATAAAGTCTTCCTTTGAATATCTCCATGGAAGAGAGTTATGCAATTCGGGAAGAAAGGGAAGCTAAGCCCAAGGTATATTGGCCCCTTTGAGATCCTTGACCGCATAGGAGCCGTGGCCTATCATCTTGAACTTCTACCAAATATAGCTCAAGTTCATGACGTGTTTCATGTATCACTGCTAAGAAAGTACATACCAGACCCTCACATGTACTAAACTCAGAGGTGGTGAAGCTGGAAGATGATCTCTCCTATGAGGAGAAGCCAGTAAAAATTCTGGATCGGAGAGATAAGGTTCTACACAACAAGACAACCCATCTTATCAAAGTGTTGTGGAGGAACCATAAGTTTTAGGAAGCAACTTAGGAACTAGAAGAGTCAATGAATAAGAAACACCCTCACCTGTTTGTGTAAAGTGAAATTTCGGGGGCGAAATTTCTTAAGGGGGGAAGAATGTAACGACCCAAAATTTTTCAATGGAAATTCCCTTCTTATAAATATGTCATAAAATAAAATTAAAACACAAAATAATGAACTACTAAGTGATAAGTGACCTTTAAACATAAGTTTTTCACTTCTGTGTTTGGAATTTTGAAAATCTGACATACATGGTTGTGTTCAAGATGTTTTTTGGAGTCTAATAAAACAAAAATAATTTTTGTTGAATAGTAACCTACCCTTATGAATAGTAAAATACCCTTATGAATAGTGATATACCCTAATTAATAGCAACCTTACCTATGATAGTATAAAAATAATATTCAAGTGAAAGTGTGATGTACCTATATTTTAGAATAAGTAAATGAATGTTTTAAAACTGTTTTTAGTAATAAACCATGATTTTAATTAAATATTAAATTAATCATATTTAGAAAATTATTTTTCAAAAATGTACTTCATTTTTAGATTCTACACATTGAAAAATGGTTGGGGTAAATTTTTGTTATTTTTCTGAAATACTTGAATTTTTGATGAATAGTGAAATACCGTAATTAACAAAAAAAGCTAAATAAGCTAATTATAGGGTCATGTGTGATGTTCTGATGATGTAAGCCCACTTGGTTCGGGATCACATGATAAAATTACTATTCTTGGTCATTGAATACTCACTATTACTTGTCTTAGTGGAAATTAAAAAACTAATGAATTTTATATTAAGGAAACTCCTCTCCCCTCCACTATAAAAACCACCCTTCACACCCTCATTCCCTCACACATATCAAGCTACAAGCCTTCTCTAAACTCTACCCAAACATCCTCCCTATCTCTTCTACCAAGTCCAAGAGCTTCTGGTCTCATCAAAAGACCAATCCTAGCTTCCTTAAGGAGAATCTCAAGAGGAGGATTTAAGAGGTAATTTCTCTCCCTCTTCTCCTTTAATTTTCTTTCAAGTTCAAGTTCATTTATTGATCTCTCCCCATCTATCTTCATCCAAATGGTATTGTAACTCCAGTATTATACATTTAATGTAATGTTATGATTCTAATGGGATATCATATCATCCAACCCCCTTTTCCTCTTCCTTTTATTTTATTAAGGAGAATGTTGTTCGTGAGGTGTTAATTTATCACCTTCAAGAATGACAAGTTTTCTTCTTCCATTTATACCTTCAGATCTGGTCATGAAACCATTTTTATGGTTGAACCAGAAAATTTTATATGTATTATATCCTATTTAAAGTTCTATAACTAACTTATGACCATATTTTTAGTGATAAAATAAAACAAGTTCATTATGATCGAAAAATCGCTCAAATTAACCCAAACAATCATCATTTAATTATTATCTAATGATACATCCACATGGATATAATATAATTCATTATAATATCATTAAAACTCCTATAATATCATTAATAACATTAAATATCAGTTCTGGATGTTTACCCATATTCTACCCAAACTTCAATTTAAGAATACAAGTTAACCACTCAAGAAAACCATAAAAACAAACATTCCCGATCAATGTTTTTAAACTCTATAACTCATCCAAAGGCACATAAAACCACTTAATAAAACCATAATGAACCATATTAATGTAAAAAAGGTTCTGGATTTCTAATTAATAAATATAATGTCATTATATAGGACATTAAAGAGAAGGAAGCATTTAGATACAAGGTAAGGGGAAATTCTCGAACCCAACTTTCATCCTTCGGGTTCTTCCTCTTTCACTCAATTTTTTCTGATATGGTTACTCCTTAAAGATAATTTTTTCACAATTTTCTTTCCTTTTCTAGTATATACATGTTTTTCATTGGTTTTTATGTCAAACAAAATGTTTTCCAAAAGAACTCTTCTTTTAAGAACACACCTTTTACTTCTCTCTCAAAGTGGACGATTCTTGAAACATGTATGTTATTCCCTCTTTCTTTTGGGAACCCAAAGGTTATGAATGTATTCTTATGAGATGTAACCCATTTTTTCCATGGGGTTTTTATGTTTACTTTTGATATATGTTCCATTTGGAAAGCATGATAATGATAATGTTATGATGAGACAGGTGCGCCCGGAATTATATAGCGCAATATGAATGTTTGAATGTGACGGGTGTGCCCGGAATTATATAGTGCTCCAATGCATTGGGTAAAGTGATGAATCTCATGAGTAAATGTGAAATGATGTGCGAACAAGATTCTAGCTTGGTTCACAAGTATGTGTGGTAGTTAACCACTAAGACATGATGTTTCATTTTTATGCATTGCCACATTTCAAGTCTTATATTTATACTTCCTCTCGTGTTCATGATATTTTTCCCATTTTATGATTATGCTCACCCCATTCTATATTGTTCTTACCTATCCTATTACTTGGATTTTAGCTCACCCATTTTGATGTATATCCTCAGGTGGCTACATGTACTAAGGATAATACAAGTGCCAATAAGAAGCTAGAGAAGAAGAAATTAAATAAATTTTTATGCCTGATGTTGTAATTGTTATGTATGGTCCTCGTTTTCCCAAGACACTAAACCTTTGGATCCTCTATGTGTAATACTATTATGTTGTTTTTGTAATTATTATGTATGGTCTTAGTTTTCCCAAGACACTAAACCTTTGGATCCTCTATGTGTAATACTATTATGTTGTTTATCTTTAGAATGATGTAATAGTAATGTAAGAAAAGGCTGGGTCACTATAGGTAAGGATAAAAAAGTAAACAAAAGAACTTGAAAATAATGTAAAATAATTGAAAAGAGGAATTTACCTATTGAAAAAATCCTCCTTGAGAGCCTCTTAAGGGGACAGGTTTTGGTCTTTCGAGGAGACCAGAGGCTGTTTAAAGTGGGGAAGAAGATTGAGAAGAGATTTGGGTAGAATATAGGTGAGGTACAAGGATTGAGAGGAGTGAAGAGAAGATGTAAGAAAGGGTGGTATTTATAGTGGATGAGAGAAGGGTTTTCATAATATTATAATCATCAGTTTATTATTTTCCCATAAGATATGAAATAGTGATGATTCCATGACCAATAATAGTAATAAATTCATTTGATTTTAATATTTGGGTGATTATGTCACTTATGATGTCAGGAATAGTGGATTTAAATTATAATGTATTTATACAGTAAATTAATGTATTTTACTATTCACAAAAATCAAGTATTTCAGAAAATCCCAAAAATTCACCCTAACCATTTTTCAACATGTAGAATCCAAAAATGAAATCCATTTTTCAAAAATAAATCTCTAAATATGATTAAATTAATATTTAATTAAAATCATAATTTATTCTAAAAAAACCAGTTTTAAAACATTTATTTACTTATTCCAAAATATAGGTACATCATACTTCCACTTGAATCTTAGTTATATACTATCATAATTAAGGTTAATATCCATCAGGATATGTCACTATTCATAAGGGAAACATTACTATTCATAAGGGTATGTTACTATTCATAAAAATTAATTTGGTCATATTAGACTATAAATAACTTACTGATTGCTACCGTGTATGTCATATTTTTGAAATTCAAATCACAGAAGTGAAAAAATTATGTTTAAGGGTCACATAGAAATTAGTAGCTCATTATGTTATGATTTCATTTGATTATATGACATAATTAAAAGAAATAAATTTTAATTGAAAACTTTGTATCATTACTTACACTTAGACCTTATGTCTACTTTTCAGGTTGAGCATGAGTTGCATGGTGGATAGGACGAAGGCCCATTGTTTCATGATGGAGTGGAGCCACTCGAGCAGTTCTACTGATCATGCTGGTACAATTTGACAATGTTTAGAGATTGGGTACATGGTTTGGATCATAGTTAATAGTAGAGCCTTGTACTTTTACTTTCAGTTTCTATTATACTTGTATCTGTATGTTCAATCCATTGGGTGACCAGTGTTGTATTGTATAGCATAGCTATTCGGGCTTTTACAACATTTTATTTATTATTATAGAATGTTCTATTTCAGTTCTTTATTTTCTTATGCACTCTGTTTAATTTCCATTGTGTATGATACTTAACTATTTTTCTGCTATTGATTAATCTGATATGAGAAAATAGTCTCTCCAATATCACACCCTAGGCCCTTGCTCCTAGTTGGAATCCTTTGGCGTATAGGGAGGTGGGCTTGAGGCCTTGTAACCCACTGGTTCAAAGCACCAGTTTAGTGTCATCCGAGTCGGGATGTTACAAAGTGGTATCAAAGGTGTTTTTTCCTGGACTTTACTATTTAAGATATAGTATACAGGAGTATTAGTAATGTGTCAGAACCTATTATGGATATCAGACTGGTGCGTCAAGAACACTTGTTTCGGTAAGAAGTCCTGGTAGCCAGGGGTTTGGGATTGCAGTTTTGATTTGCGATTTTATAGTTGTATATGATTTTCACCTTGAGCGACGTACATGTTGTGTGAGGATGTTATGATTCATTGTGGATCCCTAGCTCTTGGCCATTTTCAAGAGGCCAGGGATGGATTTTGACTATTGGAAAAAAAGGAAAGAGGTGTCGCATGCATCATATTTGGCACATAGGATTCACATCATATCGGCCTTCTAGTGTGTGATTTTATTGACGAATGAGGCTTTTGTGCCTGATTACATATATATTTCACTCTTATGGTAGGTTATGTGGATCTATGTTGAGGTGTTTTTTTGTGAGGCTGATGACTCAGTCCTCATGCATGGGAGGTGCAGTGATCCTATTAGGATGATATGGCATGTGATACTATTTTTTTGTGACCCTTTTTGGGTTTTGTTTCTTAGGTCTGTGGTTATCTAGTCGGATCGCTGAATACGATGTCGATAGATGTCAAGGATTTTCTTGTGAACTGGACCTCTAGGGGTATTTCCGTATGTGGATGCCCTATGAGTGTTAGTTTATTTTCTCTTCTGCATTGGTTGTGACCTCCATGGAGCATTTCCTTTTGAGGATGCTCAGATAGGATCAGGCCCTTGTAGGCCTTATTTTAGTTTTTGACCCTTGTAAGTCGTTGTGATCATTACCTATTTTTTAAAGGTTGGATCTTTTGGCCTAGGTGGTTGAACCTTGTGACCTAGCTGTGAGGATTTTTCTATAGGGATAGGTGGGAGAACTATATTCCCTTAGTTTAGACTCAGACTCTTGTAGGGAGATGTCTGTCTTGTTCAAGGGAAACATGCGTTATAGGTTGTCCCATGTTTTTTTTCTGATGCCTTTTTAGGTAGTGAGCTTGGTTTTATGATCATTTTGAGATCTAAGCATGGTAGGTGCTCAAGTTTTGAGTTATAGTCATGTTGAAGACTTCATATTTTGATGAAGTACCTTGGGTTCTTGTTTTCTAATACTGGTTTTGACGGGAATGACTATTTGGGTGCCTGGCCTGATTGACCAGTGTTTCCACTATTGCTAATGTAGTCAGAGCATGGGTAGAGGCTTGTGATTGAAACGAAGTTGTGTGTATCGGTTGGGTGATAAAGATACACACTGGTTTCACGTGATATCATTTGAATCTAAATCAGTGAGTGGCTGGGTGTGAGCTGAGGACCGATGTTTCAAGACTTTCTGTGGGTTTGGATCCCATAAGTTGTGTTGGAAATGTCCCTCTATAGTAGAGGTGACATCATGAAATGTTGGGGTACTTTGAGACGGTTGACCTATGGCTGAATCCTAGTTAGGTTTTGATAGGAAGTGAGCGTAGATTAGAGAGATATGTATACACCTTGGTGGAATCTTAATGTACTCCTATTAGAGATGGTCATGCGCTATCTTGATTCATCTTAAGTAGGCTAAGAGAGCACCATCCCTACACCGAGATCCTTTTTCTTTCTAAATATTCTTCCCGGTTGAGGAAGGGAACCTGTTGAGGTTACACTCGAGGAGAGGTGTAAGGTAATACATATGGTTGGGAGTGCACCATTGGCTACTTGAGGCTGGTGACCCTCATTTTTAGTTTAACTTTGGAGTTTCAGTGAGTTGTTGTGCTCGGAGTTTGGTAGTGAGATGCCGATAAGGGTATTCCTATGGTGGGGAGTACTAGATCAACCACACTTAAATGTCTTTTGTATAGAAGGATGTTGTTGGTGCTATGAGGCCAGTAGTTGGAAAGTACATATAGCTTGGTTGTGATGATTCTTGGGTGGAGATAATGGATACAGGTCCTTTAACTAGGTTTCTTGGGGATGAGAAAGTTTATAGTGGAGAGTTTGTAACAACCTATGTTTTCCAGACTGTAGTTTTGACCAGAAATTTGAATTTTTGTGTTCAGATGCTTATGAGGGGTAAAATGGTATTTTCCCACATCATATGATCTCAGATAATTTTTTTGACCACTCGGTTGGTTCCAGAATAGGGCATTTACCCTAGGACAGGAGTTTGGTAGAAATCCGAGCCGTTCGAATTTTAGAGGAATAATTAATAATTAATAATTATTAAATTAAATATTAATTTATTTTCATAGCTTCGTTTGGACATAACTTTTGAATGGAGCTTTGGATTGAGATTCTATCTCCTATATTGATCATGGAATGGGGAGTTTAGTCTAAGCGGGGCCTAAACTCGAGTCGGGCACTGGGGCTGGCCTGATCCCCCTTTTCTTCTTTTTTATTTTTCTTTTCTTCCTTCTCATTTTTCCTTTTTCTTCTTTATTCTTCTCACGTATGCCCCTAAATGAAATTTGGTGTAATGATACCTATATAAGAGAGGGATAAGGAGTAATATAGGGAGATAGAAAGCGAGGGAGGAGTTGTTGCAAAGCCCTTGACGCACTGGATCAGTGTGCGACGTCTGTGGATGGTGAAATCGACCCAAGCTTCGGCGGTTTCTGCCCGAAGGTAGGCCCATTTTTATATTTGATAAAAACGCCTTTAAATTCATTTTTTCAAGTTGTTATAGACCTATTATTCTTTTATGTGGTCCCTAGTTGCTCGATCTGCTGATTTGGGGGTTTAAAAGGGGGTTTCGGGTGATCTGAAGGGTTTTCTGTTCAAGAAAACCTGACAACACGGTGTATGGTTCAAAGGGACACATCGTGTGTTATTCTCATTCAGGGATGATGAAGTTTTAAGGGGTACACACTGTATATAGGGTATACATGCCATGTACTGGTACTCATCCGTGTAGCTGAGTACCCAGTCATGTTTACTCGTGTAGGGGTACACGACCGTGTGGAGTACACGACCAGACCCAGTGTGGGTGACACACCATGTAGAGGTACACATCTTGGACAAGTAGACGACCAAGCCGGTTGAGGTACATGGGCATGTACCCCATGTTGGGTACACATCATGTACCCATTTTACACGTAGTGTACTTGGGACGTTACATGCCCAGGCAGGTGAGAGTACACACCCATGTGGCATGATGGGAGTGCACATCGTGTACCGAGGTTATACGTTGTATACTACCTATTTCCAACCATTTGTGGGGTTTTTTTGTTTTCTTGCCCCGATGTCAGAATTGGACCCCGATAGTAGTCTATTCTGAGTAGTTTTCCACATGGACTGTGATGGTAAAACCTGTGGAGCATTCTGAGGAATTCTAATGGGTGTTTTGGGGATTTTATCTAAATGGAGAGGTTCTTCCTTCAGTTTTTGAATCAAATGTCTTCTAAGAGTGAGACTTGTTCTAAGAGGATCCATGGGATATCTCTTATCTCATTTTTTTGAGGACGTTCCCTTGTGAGTTGTTCCCATTTGTCCTATGAGGCTATGAGACCTATTGCTTCTAAGGATCCCCTGAGGGATGTCTTTTCTTACATGCTGATCTAGTGAGTCCCTTTTAGAATCTGTAATTGGTGTCTCATTTAGAGGATCCTTGTTGCAGGATTCCTCTATTTCTCATTGTTCGAGGATCCCTTGTAGGAATCCTCATTTACCCTTATAGCTAAGGATCCTTGTTGTAGGATGCCTTTTCTTGTGAGTTTTCTCTTGAGGATCCCGAGTGGGAAGCCTCTCAGTGATTAGTTTGAGTGACCCAATGGGTACTCGTTTCTTGACTAACCATGATCTGTTATGTTGAGTTTGGGTATAGATGGTGTTCGAGTGTCACATAGAACCCAAACTGAACTGGTAAGACTATGGGGATATGGATTTAGTGTTGGGTTGGGCATTGGGCCTGACCTCACTCCTTCGTTTATACTTCACATGTTTATTGCTGATGTAGTGATGTTACCAGAGGTGCTTCTTGGTTAGTGGATGTTGAGCCTGATGCAGGGAATCTTTCTCCCTATTGGGATGCCCAAATTTTCTTCCCAGGATCTATTTTGCTTATTGGGATGCCCAGATGTGCTTACCTAGGATCTGATTTTGAGCCATGTTATTTCTGATATTTACTGTATACCTAGAGGTACTAATTAGGACTTGACTGTTGATCCTGGATGTTTATATATCGTGATATATATTTTGTTGGGATGACCAGAGGTGCTTCCTGGTATTCGATTGTTGAGCCTTACTTGATGTTACAGTACACCTTGAGTGATACATGGATTCCCGTTATAGAAATTCCTTGGACAGACTCATAGGATGGATGATGTATGATGAGGATGATTAATCTCTCCTCGATTTCTGGAATGTAAACCCAAGACTCATGGTAGATTATTAACTCCCAAGTAGTGGGGATGATTATGATCTCCTCAGCCTTTGATCATAATGATTATCCTCTTCCAGATCAGTTACAAGACTCGAGGGGTGTAGCATGGCGTCTCATTGATGAGTTCTCTCTTTATATGGGCATGAAAATCCAATAATCATGGTAGATTATGCACTTCCGAGTGGTGGGTATGATTACAATCTCTTCTTCCTTTGATCAGAATGATTATGCTCTTCCGTATCAGTTACAAGACTCGAGGGTTGCAGCATGACGTCTCACTGGTGAGTTCTCTCTTTACAGACCGCCTAAGGGAAAGTCCCTTAGGGATTATCTGAGTTACAAATTTCATGATCTCCTATGGACCAAGATCTAGGGCTCAGACATTGGATTGGATTTACAGGCCTGGGCAGTATGACGACTGACTAAGTGACTTTTTACAGGACATCCAGACATACTCCCTAGAATCCTTCTTTATAGGATTGACTATTATTATACAGTATCCTTTTTACAGGATTGACCATCGATATATCACTACCACAAAATTGGGTTTCCGCAGCACCACCCTTTAACAATGCTAAAAAAAGCACTTATAAAGGCACCCCCTTTATCAGCACTTTTTTTAGTGCTGTTAAAGGCCCCCCCTTTATCAATGATTTTTTAGGATCGTTGATGGGGGGGGGGGGTTATCAACGTTTTTTCCATAGCACTGATAAAGTGTATATTAAAAAAAATTATATTCCATAAAAAATAATATATTTATATATAAATATATAAGTATATTTATATTGATATAAATATAATATATATATTTTTAAATATGTTTTAGATAAGTATAAATAAACATTTTCACTTAATATATAATATATGTAGTGAAAATGACTTATAAAATATCTTAAAAAATTATTAATTAATAATTTTCTAATTATCATCAACTAATAATCATTTAATAACAATTTAAAGACACAAAAAATCAAAAAAATTAATAAAAGATCTAAAATAAGTTGAAAACGTAACTCAAACTTCAAGCAACCATAACTTTTGATCCGGGTGTCCGTTTGAGCTCTAAAACATATCAAATCAAATCCTGTGATGAGATCTATGCTCTGGAAACCAAAGAAACCTATTGTTGCGTTTTTTGAGGCCAAAAATGCCTAGAAGGCCTCCAAAACTAAGTTTTTAGTCTGGATACCCAATTTTTTTAACATTTTATGGAATTTAAGCCTCATTTAAGGGGGTCTTTTTGCCCTTTTTTCTATGGGGAATGAATTTATTTCAATGTATTACAATCATATTCATATTATGGATTTTAAATTTTATCATTTTTCATAATGTACTATTATTTATAATCAAATATATAAAAATATATACATATTTTTTATATTCACACATAAAAATTTAATTTTATAAATAAATAATTAAACATATTTACATATAAAATATATTTTCCAATATATAAGACTTATCTAAATAAAAATATATTATCCATTTTATTTAAAATACAATTATATTAATATTTATTTACCTATATAATGTGTACGTGTGTATATATATATATATTTGGGTGTGTCTGTATTGACAAACTGATATATATTATCTATATATTCTAAACATATATATATACATATTAATATATAATATTTGTAAATATATATAAATATGTACAATTATACTTACAGATACACATATAATATATATATATATATATGTGTGTGTGTGTATGTTGTATATATGTATTTATTTATTTATAAACACACATAAAAAAGAAAATTTTATAAATGCATTCAAAACTAATCTTATAAATATATATTAATATATGAATAAATATATGGATAAAATATAAAAATATATATAAATAAATAGATATAAATATATATTAATATACAAATAAATATATAGATATATATATAACTATATATATATATTAATATACAAATATATATATATATATATATATTAATATAACTAAATATATATATAAATAAATAGATATATTATTAAATGGAGAGAAAAGAAATATAGTGGAGTGGTAAAGGTTTAGGCGCGCAGGAAAGAGGTTTCGGGTTCGAATCCAGGGGGAGGCAGGGCACACGTGTGGGTGGAAATGGGGCTAAGTGCTGTTAAAGGCTGGGGGGTGTGGCTTGGTTGTGCAGGCTGGAGTGGGGGGTGGGTTGGGGGGGGGGGGTGTTGAAGGGGGGATTCAAGCACTTTTGAAGCCCCTCCCCGAACTGTAGATTTTTTTTTAATTTTTTTTAATGTTTTTTTAACTTTTATCAGTGCTTTTTAAAAACCGCTGATAAAAGGTATATTTTATCTGTGTTAATAAAAGCGTTGATAAAGGACCCATTTATCAGTGCTTTTTTTAGCACTGATAAAAGGGACCCCCATTTATCTTCACTGATATTAATAGTGCTTTTTTAGCGCTGTAAATGGACTTTTATAGAACTTTTAAAGGCCATATTTACATTAGTGTATGAAATCATTTTTTCAGTGATTAGAGGCGAGTATGAGTGAACCCATGTGTAGGATGAGAATCCCCCTATGGTGACATAGCTTTCTCAGAGATATAATTTTGGCGTTAGACGAAGCAGGTAAATGTCAATGGGATTACAGATCCAGAGGTTGACTTAATGATACATGGATTGAGTGGCACGATGTCTAACTCAATGCCTTTGCATAGGATGTCTAGGTGATCGGGATTACAGACCCAAGAATCAAATGCTATTTGATTTTAGGCTATTTGTTACACTTACACATGAATTTTATATCTATGTATGTATGTATAGGTATGAAACTATACATCCATTTTCCTATAGACATAGACATCCATGGTGGCACTTGCCTAGTTGATAGAGATGATGGAACCTGGGTTCAACTGTTGTTTCACTTTGGGTTTACTTTCTTTTAGTCATTTCTCAATGAGGAAGACTAGTTTCATTTTGCATACACTTATAACATCACATTTACTGGTTTCTTGTTGGGGTGGCCTACTGAAATTCTTTCTCACCCCTGCATGTGAACCTTGGTGTATGTATATACCTTATATATTCTTTTTTAGGTTGAGCATGAGTTTCATGGAGATAGAGATAAGGACCAATGTTTCATGATCAAGTGGAGCTGCTCAAGTGGTTCTACTAATCAGTCTGGTGCAGTTCAACAATGTCTAGAGATCAGGTACGTGGTTTGGCTTAGAGTTAATAGTAGATCCCTATAATTTTAATTTTAGTTTCTATTGTACTTGTATCTGTATGGTCAACCCAGTGGTTGACCAGTGTTGTATTGTATGGAATAACTATTTAAGCTTTTATATAAATTTATTTATTATTATAGTATATTCTATTTCAGTTCTTTATATGCTTCCACACTATGTTTACTTTCCACAGTGTATAATACTTAGCTATTTTTTCGCTATTTATTAATCTGATATGAGGGAATATTCTCCCCGCTATCACACCCTAGGACCTCACTACTAGTCTAAAACCTCTATAATATAGGGAGGTGTTCTTGAGACTTTATAACCCACCAGCTCGAAGCATTGGCTTAGTGGTATCTGGGCCAAGACGTTTCAATTGGGTATTTGTGTTGCCACATTTAAATTTTTTTTGATCGACTTGATTTGAGGTCACTACCTAAAGAATATATTTTGAGGAGGTGGAACTGAATGGATATAGAATTTTAATGTTTTAAGGAGATTCTATTAATATAGAAGATGATAGAAATACAGTTATAAAAAATGTTACAAAGAATTAGCATTGATGAGAATGAAGTTGATAACCGTAGCTTGTGAGGGGAGATGCGAGGTATGAAATTGACTTTTAAAATTTTAGTAAATTTTCAAAAGAGTTTAGTACCATAAATACATCAATAAATAGTGATTATGGCACTTCTGACATAGTTTCAAGAAATAATTCCTTCAAAAGAAAACATAATAAGAAAGAGGGCAGGTTCAATTTTTTTTGAGAAACTAGAGCCTAAAAGTAGAAACAATTTATTAAAAAGAATAAATATAAAATAATTTCAACTATATGTTTACTTTTTTATGTTTTATTTCATTTATAATAGTAATCTTGTTAGTGAATTGGTATATAAAAATTATTTTATTTGAATGCAGGGAATTGAAATTCAATAAAATTCTCATTTTTCTACTACAGAAACACATTTGAATGTAATCTCATTAACATCATCATCATAGTCTATAATTTATTTAATTATTTTATTTCTCTATTTTATAAATACCCCTTAAACGATTTATAACTTCTTCTTTGGAGGTAGACTATTGTAGAATTGGATGAGAGGTGGAGTAGTCCACACATTGGATGATATTTTGTTTTTTTGTTGAATTGTGATGTATCTGAACTAATTATTGGTTGTTTTAAAATGTATTGCATACAAAAATGATTTTAAGAAACTATAGTTTTTATGCATGAAACCATTTTAAGGAATTAAAATTTTTATTCACGGTTGATAACTCTAAATTGTAATGTATTCAAAATATATTTTTCAAATCACATATATCCACAACATCTTCCATTCAATGTGTTGTTAAAAAAAGTAAAATGGTAGTAAATATATTTTTTAAATTTATTACAAAAAATGTTCTAACATGTTTCAAAACTAATGAAAAATAAAGTCAATATGTTCCATGCCATTTTTATCCCACAAATTAGATGTTTGATGGTTGGTGACACCACTGATAGAAATAGGTAATTCCCACACAATGTTATAAATACATTTAAACACTATTTAAAAATCATTATAATATCTTCCAAATCATTTTCATTCTATGAAAGGGATGTTTGATGTTGGCAGAACTGAAGGTAGTAGGTAACTCCTATGGGAAAAACATGACAACATCTTCTAGTCCACTTTCAACCCACAACCATAAAGAAGGACTGTTTGAGTTCTTATTTAGATAGTGGTGGTACTGAAGCCAATATATACCTCCTACTTCTAAAATAACTTTCTGACTAGCTATTCATAGGGTCAATAAGAAAGTGGTGCACTATATAAACCCACAAATAATCAACTTCATTTTGGGCAAGATTTTTTTATATGTTTGAAATTTTTCCATATTTTTTATAAGGTAGAAAAATATGACTCCATAGTCTAAGATTACATTGGCTTGTTAATGGGTTTATTCAAAACCAAACACATGAGCTTTATTGTCCATGTAATATGGGCTATAATTCATAATGATTTATTCAATAAATTCTTTCAAAATATATGTACAAAGGAAAAAATTTAAGTATCACTTGATTAATTTAAAAATATATATCATGTCAAAGAGAGTAAAATATAATATAAATAATACATCCTTTTGATTTATATCATGCCCACCACCACCAAAGGGAGTGAGCATTGAGTTGTAACATTTGAAATCTTTTCCCTCAACATTAAAACACAAGCAGTGTCCAATGAAAATATGTAGTGTTGATGGGGATATATATTTTTCCATTCAATAGGAGCACACCATTAATTGGATTTTCAGTCAACATATATATTAGGTTTTTATTTTTCCTTGAAATTATTTCCTATAAAAATCAATAAGGTTAGAGAAACATTGAAGAATTACATTTGTAAGTGAAGGAATGTATACTGACCATAACAATACTAATAATAAACGTGGGATTATTAGGGAAAATTTCAGCTATGCTTCCCATTTTTCACTTTCTATTTATTATTTGTATATATACATCTATTACTTGATATAATTGAAAGTGAGTGAAAAATGCAACATTGGGTGGAACTTATTTGACAAGAAGTTTTTTTATCTAAAATACTCACTTTTCTAGTCATCATTATTTTGTTCAAAATAGAGAAAACACCATCCATTGAAACTAAATATAGGTTGTTATCAGACTACCATACGTATTAATTTCAAGTAAGAATAATGAAGTATACCAAAACATATACTATTATGGGGAGTTTAATAGAAAAATTTCAATTAGGGGTGCTTAACAACATACTAGTTAAGTTCTAACTTAGTAATATTATGAAGATGATCATAGTCTAATTTGATGAAATGATTAATTTAGATAACCCATTTTGATATGAAAAAATAACCTAAGATTTCCCTTTTCTTTTTTGATTCCACTATCATACTCAGAATGTTGATGATTTTTTCTAGCTTAGATGGTTCTGCTATTCGGTATGACTTTCTTACTGCTATGTTAATCTTCTTATTCTGGTGTCATAAAAATATGTTTATTCCAACTTATTTTCTTTTATATTTCTATATTTAACATGTCTAATCAGTGACTAGGGTCAATGAGTATTTGCTTCAAGATTTTTAGCAGTGCTGCTGTCCATGAGAGGTGTGCTTTTTTTAATAGCTTCTTCCTGGGGTTTTCTTGTTGCATTGGGTATATAGAAGTCTAGATGACCTTTTTCACTTAAGGTAACTACCTCCTTCACCTTGACCCAAATTTCCTAGGGATTTACTATCAGGTTTTATTCCATCACAGTAGGGCTCACTATGAGAGTTTGACATTCAACTACATTGATTTATTCTTCTTTCTTATTGTTGGAACTTATTAACTACTTTAGTTTATTAATTTTCCCCTTGTTTCCTGAATTTTGGTTCTATAGTATCTAGTTTTCTTTTCAATATTTCATATTCTTCTTTAAGACCTTATAATCCATTCTTATCATCTACAATTTGATGCGGTGCAACACCAAATTTCTTAATGGATGTTGTTTGTGTTGGTCGGAAGAACACGAGGAAAGATGGCAAGAGGGGGGGTGAATTGCCTTTTAAAAAATTGATAAACAAATTAAAATCAAAGTTAAAAATGCAGCGGAAAGTAAAGAGGCAAGACACACAAAATTGATAACGGAGTTCGGCCAAAACCCGGCCTACGTCTCCGCTCCCAACTCAACCGTTGAGAGATTCCTACCGCTTGCTTTTCAATGGTTTTAGCAAGAAACCCACTAGGCTTTGAGGTAGCACTAGGACCTATTACAGCTTGCTTTTGATTGGTTAAGCAAGAACCCACTTGCTTTTGATGGTTTAGCAAGAACCCACTATCCTTCTTACAGGTGAAGGATAGCTCACCTTTTTCTCAAGCTTTTTAAAGGAAAAGCTTGTGAACCTCTTCACACCTTAGTGGTGGTGTGAAACCCAAAAGAAAGGGGGATGAAAAAAGGGTTTGGGGTTTGTAGGCACAAACCCAATTTTAAAGCTCAAAATGAATATAAAATAAAAACCGTATTGGAGGAAGACTTGGGCGCCAATTGGATGATGGAGTTGATGTAGCGTGCTCTCCCAAGCTTCTTGAGGTGCTCCTTGGATTGGAAATTGGTTGGAGCACTTGAGGATCCTTGAAGGTGGAGCGCCGGAGGTTCTCCAAATGTGCAACAAAATGTTCGGGCGCTTGGTATATGATTCGATTAGTGTCCGGGGCTTCCTTGGCCTTTATTTATAGGCATGGAACCCATTGGGGGCCTTCGGAGCCGTTGGAGAAGTCCTCGGAGCCGTTGGAGGCCAAAAGATGGTTGACTGGTCAAACCCAACGGCTAGTTTGACTGGGCTACCGGCTGGCCGGTGCAGGGCCACCGGCTGGCCGATGCCTTGGATGTTGGAGAGGAATTCTGTTCAGGGGCCACCGGCTGGCCGGTGAGAAGGCCACCGGCTGGCCGGTGGTGAGACAGTAGGTCTCACTGTTCAGTCTGGGTGCCACCGGCTGGCCGGTGGAACCTGGCAGTGGGCAATGCCTCTGCCAGGTCCACCGGCTGGCCGGTGCCATCACACCGGTTGGCCGGTGGACTGAATTTCAGTCCACTCCTTGTCCTTTCTTGGACCAAACTTTTGGCAATCAATTTCCTATCATCCACAACACTTAAAACACAATGTTAGACAAAAATGAAAGTGATTGTGATCATGAAAATCAAAGAGTGTGGGGTACAACAATCTCCTTCTATTTTGATGATCACAATCACTTATCTAAGCAATGTAAAAACTTAAATGAAGGCATGATTTAAATGAGTAAATTGAAAATAAGCAATGCATGATCAAAAAGGTTTCTCCCCCAATCAATCAAGAAATTTCTCCCCCTTTGTGATTATCAAAATAGAATGGGGCATACAACTTGATACCAATTGTTGAAAATTTTGAAATGAAAAATGAATAACAGTTTGAATTGAAAGTTTTGAATCAAAATTGAGATGAAAATTTTGAATTGAAAGTTTTGAATCAAAAACCAATTGAAATTTGAAATTTGAAACCAAATGAAATTTTTGAAGTGAAAAAAAAATCGAATTGAATATTTTGAAATGGAAATTTTGATACCAAGAGTTGAAATTGAAAGTTTGAATCGAAAATTTTGAATTGAAAATTTAAAATGATAATTTTGAATGAAAATTTTTAATTCACAAAAAGGCTTAAAAGAATCTAACTCCCCCTAAATAAAAACAATAAATCACCGGGGAGAGGAAATAAATTTTGGCCCGGAGAGACTCGCAAGAAGGGATTTTTCAATCCAAACTTGTCTCATGGCGGGTCTTCTTCTATAAAACTCATCGGAAAAGAAAAAACTTTTGGGTTGACCATACCGGGCATTTTTACAATTACATTCATAAATAAGGTGCCCAGATTTTTTGCAATAATTACAAAATTTAAATTCGGAGCTCCCCCTTACAAAAACAGTGGGTGCATGGGAGGAGGAAGCTTGGTTGGTGTAGCCAAGTCCATGGGAGGTTCTAGATATTCGTTGGGAACCAAGGAGTTTGGTCAAATTTTGTTCCCCATTGGTGAATTTGGCTAGGGACTCTCTAAGGTCTTTAATGGTTGATTCCATGGAATCAACATTTGGAAAATTTTGGATTTTAAGGGTGAGTTCCTCCTCTTTGAGAAGTTGGTCTTTTTCGGAGGAGAGTTTTTTGAAAGATTTTTTTAAAGAAACAAATTTTGAAGAGAGTTCATGAAAACCATTTTCTAGTTGGTCTCTAGCGAGTGAGAGTTCTTCATAAGATAAATGATTTAAAGAATTTGAATTTGAAGAACATGAGGAAGAGGAATCGGAAGAAGTTACCTCATGGAATGCCATTAGGCATTTTGTACCTTGGTCGCTCGAGGAGGAGGAGGAGGAGGATGAGGTGTCACTCCATGTGGCCTTGAGGACCTTTTTCTTTCCTTTTTCCTTTGGCGTGGCCCGTTTCTTGTTGAGTGGGCAATCGGGCTTGTAATGGCCCTTTTCGCCGCACCCGTAGCATTTCACCTTGGGCTCGGATTTTTCGGTGGGTTCTTGCTTTCGGTGCTTGCGGGATTTCTTCTTCTTGTGCTTCTTCATAAACTTGTGCATTTGGCGGGCGAGATTTTCCATTTCCGAGTCGCCGCTTGAAGATGAAGTAGATGAGGAAGATGAGGATGATGAGGAGGAGCTTACATCTTTTTGAACCTTGAGGGAAATGTTCTTTGGTGTCTTGATTGGTGTGCCCTCCTTTTGAGCTTGCCTCCTCATCGTGATCTCATAAGTCATGAGAGATCCGATGAGCTCCTCTACCGGCATATTTTTGACGTCCTTAGCTTCTTGGATCGCCGTCACCTTTGGTGCCCATGAGCTCGGAAGGACCCATAAGATCTTCTTGACCATCGCCTCGGCTGAAACATCATCACCAAGAGATTTCCTTCCGTTGCACACGTCAGTAAAGCGAGTAAACATATCGGAAATAGACTCATTTGGATGCATTGAAAATGACTCAAAATCTTGCCTATACATATCCAATCTAGTGTCTTTGACTTTGTTAGTGCCCTCATGAGTTACTTCTAAGAGTTTCCAAATTTCATATGAGGAGGTGCAAGTAGACACTCGATTGAATTCATTTTGGTCTAGGCCGCAATGGAGAGCGTTCATGGCTTTTCCATCAAGCTCAAAATTCTTTATATCGGCGGGGGTCCATTTGGATTCGTTGGGGGAAGACAAAGAATAACCTTGCATGACAATTTTGTAAATTGGATAACCTATGCTTCTTAAAAAAGTGGTCATGCGGGTTTTCCAATAATTATAGTCGGTCCCATCAAAAAATGGAGCCCGGCCCAAAGAGGCAAGACACACAAAATTGATAACGGAGTTCGGCCAAAACCCGGCCTACGTCTCCGCTCCCAACTCAACCGTTGAGAGATTCCTACCGCTTGCTTTTCAATGGTTTTAGCAAGAAACCCACTAGGCTTTGAGGTAGCACTAGGACCTATTACAGCTTGCTTTTGATTGGTTAAGCAAGAACCCACTTGCTTTTGATGGTTTAGCAAGAACCCACTATCCTTCTTACAGGTGAAGGATAGCTCACCTTTTTCTCAAGATTTTTAAAGGAAAAGCTTGTGAACCTCTTCACACCTTAGTGGTGGTGTGAAACCCAAAAGAAAGGGGGATGAGAAAAGGGTTTGGGGTTTGTAGGCACAAACCCAATTTTAAAGCTCAAAATGAATATAAAATAAAAACCGTATTGGAGGAAGACTTGGGCGCCAATTGGATGATGGAGTTGATGTAGCGTGCTCTCCCAAGCTTCTTGAGGTGCTCCTTGGATTGGAAATTGGTTGGAGCACTTGAGGATCCTTGAAGGTAGAGCGCCGGAGGTTCGCCAAATGTGCAACAAAATGTCCGGGCGCTTGGTATATGATCCGATTAGTGTCCGGGGCTTCCTTGGCCTTTATTTATAGGCATGGAACCCATTGGGGGCCTTCGGAGCCGTTGGAGAAGTCCTCGGAGCCGTTGGAGGCCAAAAGATGGTTGACTGGTCAAACCCAACGGCTAGTTTGACTGGGCTACCGGCTGGCCGGTGCAGGGCCACCGGCTGGCCGGTGCCTTGGATGTTGGAGAGGAATTCTGTCCAGGGGCCACCGGCTGGCCGGTGAGAAGGCCACCGGCTGGCCGGTGGTGAGACAGTAGGTCTCACTGTTCAGTCTGGGTGCCACCGGCTGGCCGGTGGCAGAGCCACCGGCTGACCGGTGGAACCTGGCAGTGGGCAATGCCTCTGCCAGGTCCACCGGCTGGCCGGTGCCATCACACCGGTTGGCCGGTGGACTGAATTTCAGTCCACTCCTTGTCCTTTCTTGGACCAAACTTTTGGCAATCAATTTCCTATCATCCACAACACTTAAAACACAATGTTAGACAAAAATGAAAGTGATTGTGATCATGAAAATCAAAGAGTGTGGGGTACAACAATCTCCCCCTATTTTGATGATCACAATCACTTATCTAAGCAATGTAAAAACTTAAATGAAGGCATGCTTTAAATGAGTAAATTGAAAATAAGCAATGCATGATCAAAAAGGTTTCTCCCCCAATCAATCAAGAAATTTCTCCCCCTTTGTGATTATCAAAATAGAATGGGGCATACAACTTGATACCAATTGTTGAAAATTTTGAAATGAAAAATGAATAACAGTTTGAATTGAAAGTTTTGAATCAAAATTGAGATGAAAATTTTGAATTGAAAGTTTTGAATCAAAAACCAATTGAAATTTGAAATTTGAAACCAAATGAAATTTTTGAAGTGAAAAAAAAATCGAATTGAATATTTTGAAATGGAAATTTTGATACCAAGAGTTGAAATTGAAAGTTTGAATCGAAAATTTTGAATTGAAAATTTAAAATGATAATTTTGAATGAAAATTTTTAATTCACAAAAAGGCTTAAAAGAATCTAACTCCCCCTAAATAAAAACAATAAATCACCGGGGAGAGGAAATAAATTTTGGCCCGGAGAGACTCGCAAGAAGGGATTTTTCAATCCAAACTTGTCTCATGGCGGGTCTTCTTCTATAAAACTCATCGGAAAAGAAAAAACTTTTGGGTTGACCATACCGGGCATTTTTACAATTACATTCATAAATAAGGTGCCCGGATTTTTTGCAATAATTACAAAATTTAAATTCGGAGCTCCCCCTTACAAAAACAGTGGGTGCATGGGAGGAGGAAGCTTGGTTGGTGTAGCCAAGTCCATGGGAGGTTCTAGATATTCGTTGGGAACCAAGGAGTTTGGTCAAATTTTGTTCCCCATTGGTGAATTTGGCTAGGGACTCTCTAAGGTCTTTAATGGTTGATTCCATGGAATCAACATTTGGAAAATTTTGGATTTTAAGGGTGAGTTCCTCCTTCTCTTTGAGAAGTTGGTCTTTTTCGGAGGAGAGTTTTTTGAAAGATTTTTTTAAAGAAACAAATTTTGAAGAGAGTTCATGAAAACCATTTTCTAGTTGGTCTCTAGCGAGTGAGAGTTCTTCATAAGATAAATGATTTAAAGAATTTGAATTTGAAGAACATGAGGAAGAGGAATCGGAAGAAGTTACCTCATGGAATGCCATTAGGCATTTTGTACCTTGGTCGCTCAAGGAGGAGGAGGAGGAGGATGAGGTGTCACTCCATGTGGCCTTGAGGACCTTTTTCTTTCCTTTTTCCTTTGGCGTGGCCCGTTTCTTGTTGAGTGGGAAATCGGGCTTGTAATGGCCCTTTTCGCCGCACCCGTAGCATTTCACCTTGGGCTCGGATTTTTCGGTGGGTTCTTGCTTTCGGTGCTTGCGGGATTTCTTCTTCTTGTGCTTCTTCATAAACTTGTGCATTTGGCGGGCGAGATTTTCCATTTCCGAGTCGCCACTTGAAGATGAAGTAGATGAGGAAGATGAGGATGATGAGGAGGAGCTTACATCTTTTTGAACCTTGAGGGCAATGTTCTTTGGTGTCTTGATTGGTGTGCCCTCCTTTTGAGCTTGCCTCCTCATCGTGATCTCATAAGTCATGAGAGATCCGATGAGCTCCTCTACCGGCATATTTTTGACGTCCTTAGCTTCTTGGATCGCCGTCACCTTTGGTGCCCATGAGCTCGGAAGGACCCATAAGATCTTCTTGACCATCGCCTCGGCTGAAACATCATCACCAAGAGATTTCCTTCCATTGCACACGTCAGTAAAGCGAGTAAACATATCGGAAATAGACTCATTTGGATGCATTGAAAATGACTCAAAATCTTGCCTATAAATATCCAATCTAGTGTCTTTGACTTTGTTAGTGCCCTCATGAGTTACTTCTAAGAGTTTCCAAATTTCATATGAGGAGGTGCATGTAGACACTCGATTGAATTCATTTCGGTCTAGGCCGCAATGGAGAGCGTTCATGGCTTTGCCATCAAGCTCAAAATTCTTTATATCGGCGGGGGTCCATTTGGATTCGTCGGGGGAAGACAAAGAATAACCTTGCATGACAATTTTGTAAATTGGATAACCTATGCTTCTTAAAAAAGTGGTCATGCGGGTTTTCCAATAATTATAGTCGGTCCCATCAAAAAATGGAGCCCGACCCAAAGAGGCAAGACACACAAAATTGATAACGGAGTTCGGCCAAAACCCGACCTACGTCTCCGCTCCCAACTCAACCTTTGAGAGATTCCTACCGCTTGCTTTTCAATGGTTTTAGCAAGAAACCCACTAGGCTTTGAGGTAGCACTAGGACCTATTACAGCTTGCTTTTGATTGGTTAAGCAAGAACCCACTTGCTTTTGATGGTTTAGCAAGAACCCACTATCCTTCTTACAGGTGAAGGATAGCTCACCTTTTTCTCAAGCTTTTTAAAGGAAAAGCTTGTGAACCTCTTCACACCTTAGTGGTGGTGTGAAACCCAAAAGAAAGGGGGATGAGAAAAGGGTTTGGGGTTTGTAGGCACAAACCCAATTTTAAAGCTCAAAATGAATATAAAATAAAAACCGTATTGGAGGAAGACTTGGGCGCCAATTGGATGATGGAGTTGATGTAGCGTGCTCTCCCAAGCTTCTTGAGGTGCTCCTTGGATTGGAAATTGGTTGGAGCACTTGAGGATCCTTGAAGGTGGAGCGCCGGAGGTTCGCCAAATGTGCAACAAAATGTCCGGGCGCTTGGTATATGATCCGATTAGTGTCCGGGGCTTCCTTGGCCTTTATTTATAGGCATGGAACCCATTGGGGGCCTTCGGAGCCGTTGGAGAAGTCCTCAGAGCCGTTGGAGGCCAAAAGATGGTTGACTGGTCAAACCCAACGGCTAGTTTGACTGGGCTACCGGCTGGCCGGTGCAGGGCCACCGGCTGGCCGGTGCCTTGGATGTTGGAGAGGAATTCTGTCCAGGGGCCACCAGCTGGCCGGTGAGAAGGCCACCGGCTGGCCGGTGGCAGAGCCACCGGCTGACCGGTGGAACCTGGCAGTGGGCAATGCCTCTGCCAGGTCCACCGGCTGGCCGGTGCCATCACACCGGTTGGCCGGTGGACTGAATTTCAGTCCACTCCTTGTCCTTTCTTGGACCAAACTTTTGGCAATCAATTGCCTATCATCCACAACACTTAAAACACAATGTTGGACAAAAATGAAAGTGATTGTGATCATGAAAATCAAAGAGTGTGGGGTACAACAGTTTGTTGAGAACATTATTCATGTTTCCCAGTCTGTAATATGTAATTATAAATGACTATGTTTGTTTAGAGAATCATTAAAACAATACTATAATTTGAATAATTACCCCAATAGATTAATCTTTTATAATTTTTAGTTGTTTCTTGATATCTGCAACAAAACCTGACAAGCTCTATTTTTTGAAAGAAAGATTACCACCTTTTTCATTTACTTTTACTTGTACACTTACTTCCCAATACCAATACTAAAACAATAACAATGGTATTAAGAGTTTTCTAATTGTTCCACAGATGTGCATATCTTCCGGATTAATAGTTTGAAGGTGTAATGTGTTAATTTGATCCGAGGGGATGCCCTCGGTCTGCATTACTTTAGACCTCCATAGTTTGCTAATTGTACTTTCTTCTTTTCTTAATAAAAATTTAATTTGGATGGATGGAATGGTATTAAGAGTAATTCTATATATAAGTGAAAATAAATTTTAATCCATACTAGTAATGAAATAATAACCCCCATAATATTTGACCGGTGCCTGTGAAATTATTTGACATAATTGATAAACTATTAGTGGATTGCATGAGACCAATTTAGTGTTCTTATATCTTATGAACTATCCACATATACGATGAATCCCAAACTAAAGAAACTATAGTAGAAAAAAACAAAGTATTACATGTGTACAAACATAGGAGTGCTACTATGACCACATGGTCCTCTGCTTCATTGCACATAATCACATCAAAAAATGCTATTTTTATTGCCTTATATTTGAGTAATCTAACAATTTTTCCAAATATATGTATATATAAGGGTGAATTGGTTGATTTTAAATAATATAAGTCTTCTATTTTAGTTTCCCATTCAGTTATCCCAAATATCCCTTTTCACATCAACTTTACAAAATTGTGTTTCTACACCACCAATTTGGAATGTATCATAGCTATCAAGCACATAGAAAACATAGTTTTTTGATTTCTTACAATCTGATGTTGAGACACCATTGGATATAAAATCATGAAAAATATTCCAAAATAGAGTGTATGACACTGCATTTGTATGACCATATTTTAAATTTGGTTGTATTTCTTATACAACTCTCTATAAGGATTCCATATTTGACCTAAAATTCACACCTGCAAATTGAAAGTAGAACATATTAGTGGGAATCATTAGACATAGAATAGGATTGGAAGTTCAAATGGAAGCATCATTAGAAGTTCTGGTGGAGAAATAATATATAAATCCCCTTTTCATTCCTATAATTTTTTTGGTGAAATATAGAAAACTTAAGGTGTATTTTGAATATAATTTCCCAGAATTGGACTGGAAGTTCCATTGGCAGTTCCAGTGGCATATCCACGAGAATTTCTAGTGGGGAATAAATATAATAATTCCCTTATAAATCCTATAAAAATTTCAGTGAAATATAAAAAATATGCTTCTTTTCTGGATTCCAAAAATTATAGTATAGGTTTGAATCAAAAATTAATATAGTTTTGGACTGTAATTCCCTAGAATAGGAACTTCAAGTGGAGATTCCAATGGAAAACTACATTCCTCTATGAATATACTCCTAGGATAGTTTAATGTTAGTTTTCAATAATAAGGACAATACAAATTTCTACATTAATTACAATAAATGTTTCACTAAAAATAGATAAGCTACCATCTTCTTCCATTGGTACCTCTTTTCTATAATAATATAGTATTAGGGAATGAGATTAAGAATCACAAGAATCACCACACTTCTCAGGGAAGACAAATCACACCTTTGTGTTAGAGGATGCTTAGGGGAAATGAGACACTACCTTTATTTCACAATACCAGATCATTTCAATCATCACTAAGAAGAATAACACTCTCATGTTGGGAAGTTGAGTGAAACTTAAAAGTAATTTAACCCAAGAAGAATCCATCCCTTCATAGTATTAAAGTACAAATCACTATAGTTTTCAAATTCACTACAACCGTTGTAGAGAAGAATCATGCCATCTCAAGGATTCTCATTCAAAAAGGGAAAACCCTTCTGAACATAAAATATATAGTATTACCTAAACAATTAACCAGACAATTTAAACTAAAAATAGACACATGTAAAAATCCCATGCATATACTAAAATATCCAGTTAAAAACATTACTAGAGATGATAAATTCCCTTACTTTACCCTCATTTTAAAGGAAGGGTTAGTATGGATTTTATTTTTTTATTTATGAAATTATATTTTTGAGAATTTAATGTAGAATTTAATTTCATCTTAAAATATGGATTTCGATATTGGTAAACCAAGAATTATAAATAACTGAGATTTATTATTGAAATATAATAATTCAATTGTTAAATAAATACAACTAATAATAATTAATATTTTTAAAATATAATAGTTAGAAATATTATTATCACCATATTATAAAATTTGTGTCTTGAAATTAAATTTCATTTTGTTCTTATGTTCAATTTTGTTCAATAATATTTTTTGATTTTTTTGTTACCATTCATAAAAAATATAATGGTCAATATAGTTTTTAAACATAATAAAAATTATATTATTGATATTATATATAATTTATATATTTTAATAATTAATGGATCATCCATCCCAATTACTAACCACTTATTGAATTAGTGAACCATGAATCACTTATTACACTAATTAAATTGATTTTGGTTATGATAAAACTAGGTGTAGGCCTCCACCACAGCTTAAAAATCCTTGTCTCACTCGATCCAAATGAGATTCAATCCACCCAATCCCTATTTATCCCAAATGAGTTATAAGGTTTTCTTGGGTTTGTAATTTTTTGAATTTAAAAAATATTATTCTTTTTTTTCAAATAATAAACATGTTAAAAATCAATTAGTATATCAGCCTCAACTCAACATCTTTGAAAAAAATAAGTTTAGTGAAATCAAGTTTGTAAAATGGGTGGCAATGATATGGTTTAGATCAAGAATCATGGGACCCGAACTGATTGTTTTTTATTTAAATAAATCATTATTTTATTTAAACAATGGGTTGATCCATGCCCAAAACTTCCTACAAACCACTCAAATAATATGATAGAGCAATGAACCTTGTTGGATACATGCACTAAATCATTATAATTCACATAGAAGAGTGAGATATTTATTTCATGTGTTTTGAGCTACAAAATAGAAAAAATTATAATGAATTTCTTGTCCAAATTGTGCTTATGATATTAAATACCATTTAATTTTGACATATATAATATTTTTTACATAGATTACATATTTTTGGGCTTGTAACACATTGTGTGATGATGTATGGATGACAAAGTGATCATTGAAGTTTTAAATAATCAATTATAAATGAGGTCAAGCCTTATAAGGGAAACAAGGCAAGTAAATTGATAGTTACTTAAAATTATAGGAATTCAATATGTTCTCTAAGCATCATTAATGATCCCCATCCTTTTCTAATGAGAAAATAACAATTTTATATTTAAAAAAACCTATGTTATTCGTTATTTGTTATAGGATTCTTAAAATGAAGAATCTCTTGACAATGTATGGTTGTGGTATAATGATCTCATTCACCCTCCTTTTATCGGCTCCCCAATCCAAGGATTTAAACCATGTCTATTATTACATTAAATACCAATAGTCAAGACTACTAAAATAGTCTATTAAGTTAACGAATCTCATCCATCCACTTACCATTGACTTGGTTGAATAAATATCAACCATATAATAATAATTGATATCCTTAATATATATTTATATATGACCCATATATATAAATAAATATAAAATGGGATTTGTGACATCCTCTTATAATTATATATATATATATATATATCCCACATATATATATGTATATATATGTGCGTGCATGTCCCATATAAATATAAATAAATGTTATTTTTTAAATAATAATAATATAATTATTTATAAAATATTATTTTATTCGGATTTAATATTTTAATAAAACAAAGCCAATAAAATATCCAAAACAATTATATTAAAAATTCCATCATTAGAAAACTTATTTAAGACTCATTTTAACATTTTAAATTATTATTATAAATTATGAATCTAATACATGATTATAATATACCTAATAAAATGTTCAACGTGATCTCATCACCCATGTGTATATTATATCAAGTTCCTATTATCCATGACATCAAGCATGAGTTCAAGACTTGGATTATGTTAACCAAACATCGCTTAAATTTAATATGTCTCTCTTATCAACAATTTAAAGAAATATATTAATACATCTAATGTATTAGGCATGCCCATACACTTTCTCTCAATATAACTCAAATGAGGATCATGATGCCAAACCTATCCCACAAACAAAAAATTCCCAATATGATATAAAGCGACATCCCACTAATGATTAGTGACATACCCAAAAACCATATATTTTTATATAATTCTAAAATGACACATGATAGAAGCATACGTATGAAATTTATCATGAAAACCATACTTTGAACCCATCAATCTAAGGATAAATGAATTTCATCCCATTAGAGATACACCAAATACTTAAATGGGACAATCCAGGTGATGTTTCTAAAATCGATCCACATCTGATTTAATAGATATCACCTATAACCTATATGATGATTTTTTATTTCTAAATGTATAAAAACACTATTCATACTAACCTCAAATCATAATCCTTACTTCCAAGATGGTTCTCAGATAGTGATAAAACCTGGACCTTAAGTACCAAGAGGATTATTATCACGATTAGTTTGTTTAAAGCGATAGAACACAAAATAATAATAATGGAATAATTCCTTTCATTATCTAATAAAGTAATACATGATATAAATATTATCCCAAACTAACATCCATTGATTAGTATCTATGGAACAATTTATAATATATCTTACTTACACTAGATACAATATCCCATATATATAATACCTAGAGATCATACACACCCCTCATGATTCTATTGGGATAGTGGCCTAGTTAGAGGATCTACAACATTATCATTTATAATAATCTTGTAAATCCATACATTACCTTGATTTATGATCTCAAAAATGAAAAAATATCACCAAAAGATATACGTAGATTTATAGTGAGATTGAGGTTCTTTAGACTGTGTAATCTCCCCATTGTTATCACACAAGAGTTTAGTGAGATCCATGTTACTTGGAATAACCACTAGTTCAATGATGAACAACTTTATCTAAATAAACTATTTTTCTCCATTTAATGTAGTAATGTACTCAACTTCAGTTTTATAATTAAGTTATATTAAAAATGTATCATTAGTTCTTTGAATGTACTTTAGGATATTTTAAATATTAACCCAGTACTCTTTACTAGGATCAGTTTAGTATCTAGTCGTTACATTCAACGAATACGATACATCTGGAAAAGTACATAGCATGGTATACATAAAATACCTTATATTTGATGAATAAATTAATATATCCATTAATTTAATTTATTTATTATAAAAAGTAAATTAATCCTTTTAAATACTCTTTCTATACATAATTGGCATATATCATTTCTCAGAACCATTCATTTTGAATCGATTCAAGATCTTCCCAATATATTTACTCTAACTTAGTCCAAAAATCATCCTTTATATATGTATATATATAGATATTTATACCATAGATTTATGATTCTTCTTCTAAGTTTTTAATTGGGAATATTTTCCCAAGCCAAGATTTTAAATACTATATATTAGTAATGCCATTTCTAATGAGAAATATGTTATTAACACACAACACTAGAAATAAAATTATACTCCAACTAATCCATTTATATACACAAGGTTCATATTTATTCTTATTGAATCCAATATCCTTGAAAACATCATTAAAATTAATATTATAACTATGATAATATTTTTAAGTCCATAAATGGATCTTTGCAGCTTACTTACCTTTATATAATTCACTGTATTAAAAAAACCCTCAGGTTGTGTCATATATACATCCTCGAGTAAATTAAATTTGAGGAATTATATTCTGAAATCCATATGATATATATTATAATCAATGAATGTTTAAATTGATAGGATAATCCTGATATATTTATGCATTACTATTAGTGATAAGGTTTTTTTTATAATCAATTCCATGAATTTGTTAAAAACATTTTTCACTAATCACGCCTTAAAGGTAAATACTTTACAATCTATGTCAGTATTCTTCATGAAGACCCATTTCAACCATATAGGTATAGACCCATTAAGTAAATCAACCAAATTAAAAACCTAGTTGGTGGACATGGATTCCATATAATCCTTCATGGCTCTAAGATATTTCTCATATTCATAACTTAAAATGGATTCCTTACAGTTTTTGGATCACCACCAATGACCATAACCTCATCATCATTTTCCATGGTAAGTTTATATGTATTAGTAACATGATGAATCCTACTCAAACTTATTAGTTTTAGTGTATATTGAGTTTTCCCCTCTTCCACTACAACTTTTGGAACCATATCATCCATATCAGGTAATACGATAAGGGATTTTTTTGGTCAATAACTTCCCAAATTTTTAATTCCCTCTCACTATTTTTCTTGTAAAGGAACCAATTTTTCAAGAAAATAGTATTTTAATCTATAAAAATTTTATACTAAGAGGGATTATAAAAATAATACCCTTATGTTTCCTTATGACAACAAAACAATATATAGTTTTCTGATTTGGGTTATAATTTGGAGGAAGTCATATGCTTAACATATTCTTTATAACTCTAAATATTTAGAAAATATATTTTGGGATTGAACCCATTCCATATACCATATGGTTAATTTTCTATTGTCTTAGATAGAACTCAGTTTAGTGTAAAGAGTTTCATTTCTAGATCATAACGCCAAAAGGATGGAGGTAGATCGACATGAATCATCATTATTTGAACTATATCTTATAAGGTTTGATTTATCCTTTTATACACATTATTATATTATGTTTTTTATGATTAAGTGAGTTATGATATGGTTCCACACTCATTAATATGTTCATAAACCTCTTATATTAAGTATTCAACTCCATGACCTAATTAAAGAGAATTAATACTCTTTCCAAGTTGATTTTATATTTCATTTTTCAATCCCTTAAATTTATCCAAGGATCTATACTTGTGTCTCATAAGAAACACATAATAATACCAAATATAATCATTGGTAAAGGTAATAAATTATTGATAACCTCCCTAAGTTTAAAAATTTAAAGGTTTATATATATCAAAATTCACATGGAGTAATAAATCCTTTGTTTTCACTCCCTTTCTCAAAAAATAAGTATTGGTCATATTACGCTTTAAACAAGATTTACATATATCATTTGAGGGGTATATCATCATGTAAAGTATTTGGGCCTTCATGTTTACTATAATTTTCTTTCCTTGTGTTATGTTCTATGATTATGAATGTAATTAGCCTTATATATTATAAGATACCACAAACATAGAGTCTCCAAATATGATTCTCATTAATGTGACCTATGTGATAATTCTAAATGAGTGAAATGTTAGAATCAATTTGTTTAACCCATTTCACATCCATATTATAGATCATATTTTCAAGATTTAATAAATATAGACCATTTATAATATTTATGACACCATAATATATTCCATTTAAATAAATACAATTATTTCTATCCTTAAATAAAAAGAAAAACTCATTTTTATCAATACAAGATATATAAATTAATTTTTTGTTTATGGATAATATAAAATAAAAATTCTCTAACATGAGATCTAATTTTCTAGGAAGATTTATCTTGTAAATCCCCACATATAAGGCTATAAATTTTTTCTTGATCCTAAGGTGGAGAACAAATTCTACCTTTGAAAACTTCCACTTACTTTATAACCATTTTATATTCTCTCAAATGTGAGAATAATACCTGGTATCCAATACCCATTAAGTAATGTTTGAAAAATTGACTTCTATAATAAAAACACAACGTTTATAAGCCTCAATTCCATTTACATTATGGATATATTTCCTAAACCATCCTATATATTATGTGTATGGATCATATCATTTTTATGATATGTGTATGTTGTATGGCACAACATGCATGCATGCATTCCATACTATATGCCTTGTTGATTGGGATTATCATAAATACATGATATATGATATCATGTTATGATAAAATTAATTCTAATGAGTTAACATTCATATAATTAACCATTTAAGATATCATTAATATGATTATTTCATTAAATGAAACACATTGAAGAATTAGATGGTTGGGGGTTATTAATGGTTTTTAATCACATTCATAACACATAATTTATGAGTTAAAGCATGTAATATTAATCATTGTTCCAAGATCCTATATAAGTAAATTATAATGATGAGATGGGTATAATCTTGATCCCCTAAAGATTCTTACAAGATCTCTCTTCTTCCTCCATTTACTATTTGAGGCACTAGTATATTGTGAGAGTATAGAGTTTCCTGCTTGAGCATCGAGTGATTCAAGTTATCCCATGGATACACCATGAAGGAGAGAAATTACATGGATAAATCTTGTGATATTAATCAATCATAGATTATTAATACCACAATGGAAATTTAGTGAAAGGTATATATGAGTTATTTATTTTTACAGTGCATGGTTTTATTTTATATGCATGACAATCTTAGATTTATGATTTATTTACGATCCATCTATGTTTAATGAGTGTAATTAGATATTATGAAACCCATCAGTAGTAATATATCCTTGAAATTTTATTATATTCTTGAAATAATTATATAAAATAAAAATAAAAATGATATTATAAAAACAGAGCCTCATACTGTATATACGATACACTAATAGAATTATGATACCATATGAATAGAGTTGAGTATATCCATATGTTGGATTTGGGAAAAGGGTTTTCAAATAAACTATCCATTAAATATATATGATATTATTGGGATTATGTCCTCCCTAAATAACTAAATAGTCAAAGGAATGCCAATGTATACTCATTACTTAGTGAAATATTGATATTGGATCACTAATGGATTTGATGAGTTCAAAAGGGGTCATAATTTTAGTGGGATAAAATTTAATAAATCCCATTACTAAATGTTTATAAAATATGATATTGATATAATACAAAATTATAGTGTAAATGGATAACTTCATCATCATTAAACCTAACTTTTAGATCAAACCATGAAAATGAGAATCTTAATCTAAGAAACTCCTATGTCCAGTAACTTATAAAACATTATTGAGCAAGAGAAATTATATGTGTTGGAGAAACACTTTCACAAATAAACAAATAGTTTGAGTTTTTCAACAGGTGAATCTAGATTCTTATGATAAGTATAGAATTTTTTACTTACGGTTTCAAAGGCATTGGATGAGAAATTAAATAATTAACTTTAGTATCCACTCATATACTCAATATGCTTGAGTGGGATAATGACTTGGTGAGACCAGGGTTTACTTAAGAATTATTTGGGTTATGGAATTTATAATAATTTTATCAATGGAAATGTTTAGAAAATTTAAATTCATTCAAGAAATTTTTACCCTACTTTCTCTAAGTATTGATGAAATATGAATTGGGCATGTGATGTCCAGGTTTTGGTATTGTATCAATATTACAAGTGGAAAAAAGTTCAATCCAAAAGAAGAAAAGTTATTTGGAGATTCCAATAATGTTTCTTCAAAATCCAGTCAAGGTTATTAAAACATAGAGTTATCAAGAATTAGGAATAATAATTCTATAGTATGGAATTGTATAAAATAATTAAAGGAGTTTATGGAACTCTATGGAAAGTCCATGTCAAGAATCAGTGTTATAGAAATTATTTTTTTGGGTTTTGAAAGGAATGTGATACCAAATATATAATTTAAAAATTTTATGAGTATACAATAGTATAAAATTATAGGAAGAATTGATAGAGACAATACTTTTTATTAAATTGATAAAGAAAAGAGTTTCTATATCAAATATTTTAATGTAAAGGAATATATCAATCTCAAATAAATCTAAGTAAAATATTTTGTATAGTTATCCCATTTTTATTATATGAGAATAGAAGGTATTTTTTAATATAGAGTTTTTATAGAAAATATGAGATGATACACATGGTTTATGATTCATAGGATTTTATAAAATGTTTTGAGAAGAAGATAAGTATAAAATCATTTTATCTAAGATAAAAGTGTTTATCCATATGTTTATTAAAATATAAGGAATATAGATTCCACCACCATCAGTGGAATATTTCAAAAGTAATGTTATTTTCAAGGAAATTATCTAAACACATAGAATACCATATTTGATATGGAAATAAGGGTTTTTTGTTAAATATTTCCACTAAGGAAATAAGAGTTATTTTTTAAACACAAAGGAGTTTGTGTTTATTAGCATGATCTTCTGAAGATAATATAGTGTCTAAGAGGATAATGGGATTATTTTTGAACATAGATAAGTTAAATGTAAATAAATAAAATATTATTATAGTAAAAATAAAAAGATAATTACACTTTATATCCTAAAGGAGTTTAAGATATATTGTTAAAATAATAATCTAAATAGTTAAATTAGTTACCAAAATATTTCAAGGGAAAAGTTTAATGGAAAGTGTTCTAAGAATGATGATGGTGTACTTATAAATTATTATAAGTATATAAAGAAAGTTTTTAATATCATAAAATTTGATATTATGAAATTAAGGAGTTTGAATATGTTCAAGGTGTTAAAAATTAGAAATATAATTCATAAATCCCATCATTATTAAAAATTATTTTCTCTAAATGCTAATCACTAAATATTTTATTGGGAGGGTTTTATTAAGTGGTCACAAAATGATGTGGTAGGAATTACATAGAGACATAATGAGTTTAAAAACCCATATAAAGTGTAGCAAATATAAGGTTGATCATACAGTCTATCATACGTGATATATTATATAATTTCTTATATATTGTATTATTAAGTATTCTTAAGGGAGTTTAAGAATATAAATTGTATCATGTTATACAAAATACAATATCTACTTTATCATTATTTTACATTAGTTGCATATATGTATGTATTGATATACATTTCATGAAGTAAAATGACAATTAAACTCTTTATGTATTTCTTTAAGTTGTCCCTAAATGATGTTTGTCATAGAGTATTATAGGTTATGAAGAAATTATAAGGTTGGAATGAGTATGATATTTATATCAGGATACAAAATGTAAAGACCCCAACCTAGTATCATAGAGCTGGTTCATTTAATTTATCACATTGACATAGATACAAGACTCAGATCCCAAATAACTAATTATTTTAGCATTTTTGGAAGCTATATTATATACTTAAAAAACATACATTACAATTGAAACTATAAAATACAACGTAATCAATCCTTTTAGAACACTATTATTATCCTAGATTAACCATACATATCGGTCATAATATACTTCTTAGAATCTTGGAGAAAAAATGAAACATATGAAAGGGGTGAGCTCAGATTATTAGTAAGGGTATACATACAATAGAATCTATCATAAATAATCATAAACAATTATGGAAAGGTGATTAACCAAAACACATGACATTTAGTCAATAACCTGAGCATAATATATAAGGAATGGAAGATGATCAAATAATTACATATAAATAATCACATGAGAATGAAACTTAACCACGAGTATTCTAATAGTAAAATAATCACATCGAATATAAATAACTAATCTCATAATGATGGAATGCATAATATCGGACATCATAAATATACCATCAAGGCTTTAACCAAGACACCATACATAAACGGGTAAGGCCTCAGACAATACCCAAACCACTTTTCCTCATAATACCTACCGATGCATCAAGGATATAGCAGGCCCCACCCATCAATTAATAAGTCCAATGCATTCCTCATATAAAAATGGATAAACATAAACAACATAAACATTCTTATTGATAAACTAGTATACAAAATGTGAATACTTTAACCATAAACCATGAATGGTATCAAAATAACACATCCACAGTCTAACTGATCATAAACCCTTTAATAAAATATGGTGTATGGTATCATAAGATACCAAACTCAATAAATAATAAGATATAAAAATTATGTTTACATTGATGAAAATATTCTAATAAAATAATTAAAAAATTATTGAGAGAAATTCCTCTTTTTTACTTTGAAATCATTTATTTAAAAGGTTGATTTTTTAAAAGAAAACATTTTCATTTAAAATAATATTCTAAACTTGTAAAGGAATCTTCAAGACATTGATGTGTCATGATGGTGGAAAAATACACTCATTATATTTAAGTTAAAAAAATATTCCTTCGTATTTTTTTTAAAAAAGTCATAAAGTACCACATTTTGAAAACGACAAAAATATTCCTTTAAAACCATTTTATAAAAATTAAAACATAGGTAAAGTGACATTAAAAATTTTCAGGATAATATTAAAGATAATTTTAAAAACATTTTTAAGAAACATGGATATGGATGATAAATATTCCCTAGTATATACTTACATATAAACAACCCCGAAAAATAACGAGAGTGTGAAATCAACCCTTCCCACTTTATAATAAGTAGAATCGTATGCCCCATGAAAGAAAGAAAATATATGGATATGAAAATACCATAATATTAATAAAATTACTCATAAAATACATTTATATGAAATATATACACCACAAAGAAAACAAGTAGTGTATAAGTTATGTGTCCCATAGAAATAAAAGTGAGACAAAAATACCTTACCTCGTACTTTCATTTAGTTGAATGTAATTTAAAATCCCACATAATGGTTTAAATAATGTTAGTAATTTATAATATAATCATAACCATATCCATATTTATGATATCATATATTATCTTCTTATATTTTTTTGTTAATAATATTTTTTTATTTCCCTTGTTTTGGGTGTCAACTGCTTCGTTTTACTATGCATGTTTTGTTGTGTAAGTCCCGTTTCTTATAAATAGGATATATTTATTTCATCTCAAAAATTATATTAAGTTCATATATATTATATTTAATCATTATATACATTTTTAATCATTCCTTAATGGTTAATATGGAAAATGAATCTCATTGTGTCATGGAGACGGTAGGTCGTACGTACGCACAAGCAACAATATCATTTCATTAATGGTGAAAGGGTAAGAAATTGGATGGTATATTAATTATAAAAAATAAATATCATGTAATATTTATTATTTATATATATTATACCCACCATTATACCCATCCAAATAAATTGGTGATGAAAAATAGATTACACCACAACATGGAGACGATAAGCCGTATGCACGCACACGTGGTGTTTTCATTTTTTGTAGGATGAAAAAATAATGGAATATAGTTGTATCATAATCATAATAAAATATAAGAATATATATGATACTATTTTTAGTCTAACATATCCCTTATATAACCTCATATTAAAAACATTTCACTTGTTAAAAGAGAAAGTGTGACAAAATTGACTTTTCTTTGAATATAATATTATAAATGTCATACTATCATCCAAGTGGATTAAAAAGGTTATAATTTCAGAACAAGGATGGTTTTAGTTGGAAAAAAAATCATCCAATGAAATTAGTATAATTTTTATGGTAATTTTATAGTATTTATAATATTATTTTTACCCATAATTGCCTGATTTACCCTTAATTATGGTAATTAAAATATTACTAAATTTACTATTCATATGCACAAAAATAAAAGAAAACTATTTAAATAATTTGGACCAATTGATTAAAAATATAGAATATATTTTTAAAAATTTAAAACATGGAAGTTTAAATAATTAATTTAAAATTAATCCCATTAACAGAATGAGAAAAGGGTTATTAAAGTGAAAACGTACAAAAGATTGTAATGTTTTTATATTCATATTCAATGTAAAATTGATTCCAATGACCTAAATTATATTAAATGATATAAAATTAATATAATTATAATTTAAAACCAAATAAAAATATAATTTAACACTATAAATTTCTTAGATGAAAATACTGTTTTCAATTAAAATGTAATATTTTACCACTATACATCAAAATGTGAAACTTATTAGAAAAAATAACAAAAAATCAACCAAAGTAAATTTTTATATCAAAATTTATAATAATAATTTTATTTTTTCAAATATAATATATAAAAGTGTCACAAATTGGATTTAAAATAGGTTCTCCATTAAAATATGGTAAAACCAAATTTTAAAAAAACATAACCTTTTATGCTTAAAATTGGTTTTATTCTTTTATTAAACCTATAAAACTTATTGGATGAATTAAAAAAATTGTTTTAATATATAAATTATTTATTTTAATAATATATTTTACTAATAGTGATTAATTTAAATTTTTATGATAAAAATCCATTATGGTCATAAAAATAGTTTTTTAATAAAAACACACCCTTTATATTCATTTAGTTTTTATTTTCATTTCTAATTAATTTGTAATCAATGAATTTGTTTTATAAAAATATGTAAACTATATTTTAATAATTTATTTAGTTTTATTCACAACCTCCAACTTAACATCTAGTGTTAAAATAATAATATTTAATAGTATATCATGGTTCATTTAAGCCCAGTGTTGTGTGTAATGTAAGCTATTAAAGAGATTAAATTTAAAAAGACACGTTATATAAAATCTTGGGTGTGTTATATTCTCTACTACTATAATAAATTTCATCCTCTCAATTTTTGAATTCGGGTTTGGTAACTAAGTTTCGACTATTCAAAATACCTTTATTGAAATCCCACATCAGAGTAGGGGTCAATAAAACTTCCACTTTAAAAGAAAGAAAGAGAAGTAAAAAATGTCACTTGAGATAACACATAATAGGTATATATGTAGTAAAACATGGACATAGAATATAAAACTAACTATTAAGTTCTTATGGAGAGTGATAGAGAAAATGGTCATGATAAAGTTAACAATAAAAAAATCATAAATCTATGATGGGTTAAAAAGAAATTGATCTCTTAGTAAAAAAGTAAATATATAATTTTTTTTGTTTCAAAATACTTTTACTATGGTTAAGGAATTAATTTAATTAAAATACTAAGAACACAAGTAAACATACTTAATTGACAAGTATAGTTTCACCCTTTAATCAATTTCCACCACAAACTTATCTTTTTCTCCAAATGATGAGTATCTAAGATGATTTTTTTATGCCTAAAAAATTGGAATCAACTTCTATAGATCACAATATGCACAAAATTATAATTATATATTCCTCCTATATTTATACATTAAACAAAACAAAAAAAGGTTTGGATAAAATAATATAATTTTGAAAAAATAATAAACCCTTATATGATAAAAAAACTTTAATCTTAAAAATTCAAAAGTAATACTCAAAGTTTAATATAAATCATTCAAAAAATAACTATCCTTCCTCAAAAATATTCTAGACTATGATTGAGACCCAAAAATCAGAAGGATTTGGTCCTATAGTCTTACAAATGACATCAAACACTCTTAATATCTTATACCAAAAATTTAATTCCCTAAAACACATAATCTATAATATATGTTAAGCATTTTCATAAATAACCTGAATAACCATAAGTCCTAAAAAATTATATTTTAATCCAAAATAAATTCAACCTTTATTCCTCAAAATTTTTTGTTTACCTTAATCTTATAGGATTCCAAAAATAGTGAACATCTTCCAAAATAACATTAATCACTTAATCACCAAATCATTTCCCAATCCAAAGGTTATCTATTTAATAAAAAAATGCCCCTAAAATAAAAATAACCTTTATACATTAGATAATTAAAAAAAATAATTCTAACCAGGACTTCACGTAGGCTAGTGGTAGGGGTTACACCCTTTTTTCCCTTCAGTTGTGGGTTCAAAACTCGTGGATTTTCCGGACGTGACAAGTTGTCACCCAAACTATGAGTTGTCCTTCTTCTAAAACTATATTAACATAAATTCTAAAATAAATATGATTGAAATTCTTGAAATAAGATTAATCACCAAATATCCTTTTAACTAAGGTTTTTAGTACAACCCCATTGCATAAATATATCATACATTTATTTCCACATAGGTCCTTCCTTGGCCTAGAGTTTATCCTATAGAATTGGGAATTGCCTTGGGTAATTCCTAGGTTACCCAAATTTAAGAAAATGAACTAAAAATGTATTCTTAGGATCAGTTTTATTTTGTTCCATTGTACTCTTCATTTTTCCTCAGAAATTCTTTGCATTATGTTCTTCTTTCTCACATATAAATCATTTCTCCATTCTAATGAGACACTTGCTAGGGTGTCTCCTTCCATATTTCTTGCATGATGTAAATAGAGACTTATTTTTTTCATGGTATCCACCACTACACGAATGGCCCGAAGGACTTCATTTTTATTGATTTTTGATAACCCCCCTTTCAAGAGATGAGGGGGAACCCTTAAAAGGCTCGTAGGCTCATAGATTACATGGCCCGTAGGCTTAGGAGATTACATGACCTGAAGGTCTTAGAGAATTTAACTAGACTATCTACAAGGAATTGCCCCTCCCCAGCATCTGCATCATGATAGTTGCTCTCCACTTTTGCATGGCTGTTTGGATAGGCTTCCCATGCAAGCACAGACTAGTCCCGATGGCATAGCCATACCCTCTCATTCTGACAAATCCATTAACATGACTCAATTGGGTTCTATCCATTGACTAAAACTAGAAATCATAGTGTGAGTAACAATAGTCATAGTGAGAAAAAGGTATAATCTTTTATAGAATATCATTACAACTTATTTTCAATCTAAAACACCTTAAGTTTAAACTAGTATATTAATTTTTTATTAGAATACTCATGTTTTAATGATCACAAATCATATTTACATATTTTTGGAATCCTCATGTTTTAATGCTCAAAAATCATGTTTGGAGATTGTTAGACTCCTCATGTTTTAATACTTACAAATCATGTTTATGTTTGAATATTGTAAACTATGTTTAATCTTGTTATATTATGTTTCAGTATTATTATGTTTAATATTAATCAATTATATAAATATTACTTATTAATATAGCTTACACATATTTGGCTAAGTCTGTGAAACCATAAGTTTTCTACCAATTCCAGATTTTCACAAGTTCTGTAACACCATAAGCTTGCTACCGATTCCAGATTCTTACAAAGGCACTGACACTATTTCCTTGCCACTATTTCTAAGACACTGTAACAAGACACCATTCATAATTTTTATAAAGGACTAGATACCATTATTTGAGACACTGTAATACGAAACCATTCAGAATTTTAACAAAGGACTGGACACTATTACCTAAGACACTGTTTACCAGACACCGTAGTCTTATTATCGATTCCAGAATTCTCAAAGGACTAAACATAATAACTATGCTACCAATTCCAGATCTCACCATGACTGTCTTACCATGATTGTGGCACCGTGACTGTCTCACTGCAACTGTGACACCGTTCCATACTTAACCATTTTTTATTATCTTTCTTCAATTAAATTTAAAAGTTATTTCTAATAGTCATATTTGAGTCATTTAATGAATCTGATATAATTAATGTTCTTTTTCAGTTCTATCAGCATACAGTACAAGGTATGTGGTGTAGAGATAGTGTATCTTGTCGTCTCCAACACAAGCACCTGAAATAAAAATAAAAGCGTGTTACTGGATCATATATACGAGTAGTGGATTACATGAAAAGATAGAAGAACATATATACTTGAAAGAACACATTGAAGGAAGAATATAAAATTTATACTAGATGTAAAAAAGGAAGAACTTGGTGTGAACCATATTGAAAGAATCCTTACTGCAACTTGAAGGAGAAGAGGAACATCTCACTACACTGAAAAAATAGAACAATCAACTTACGACACTATTTTTTCAGAAGAGGACTGGAACTTTGAATCTGCTACATCCAAAGATTCCAAAGATACATTTCATGACACACATATCCTTATAAAATCCATCTCATAACATTTTTCTCTATTGTGTACTGTTTCATTACTTTCTAAGAAGTGCATGTATCTGTATTAAAACACACATTGTCTCCTTTTCCGAACTGAAGGATACAATATATCCTCACTCAAATATCTTTCTACGCCTCTTTTCACCCACATATAACTGTAGAATAGGTCCTGTGTGACCTGGCTATTAATTTTCCCATGTAGAATAGTATAAGAGGTCTTTTAACCTAGATAGTTTCATGTACTATTGTTAACCCCGATCCAGGGTTTGGATCAAAGCTTTTTATATATTTCTTAGTGGTAGGTGATCACCAAGTGGAGTGGATTAAGTCCCAGCTTGAGACTGAACCACTTGTTTTATCCGCTATATCTTTTAATTTAGGCTTTCTCTATTTTAATTCATATTTTAGAAAACTAAATTTTACTTTGATAGTTAGTCTTGGATAGTAGTTATAACTATTTTCCTTATCAAAATGGTTTCAAAAGTTGTATCAATATATTATATTTCTATTACTGAGAAATAATCAATATTTTGAGAAACTATTTGAATAGTCAAGATATTATAATTTTACAACTTTGGTTAACTGGTCTGCTTTATTTTTAATTGGGGGAATCTTTTAAATACACATTTTTAACAGAAATTTTTATAGGAACTCAATTCACCCCCTATTGAGTGTCCTACTCTAACAAAAAATTTTCATTATATATTAAAATCCTTCATAATGGTTTGTAAATAAAATATGAATTATCCTAAGAATGTCCCCTGGGAGTGTCAAACTAGGTGCGTGGTAAGGACCGTTGTCATGTACCAGGTTACGACGAGTCAAGCCCAATGCACATTGTCATATTTTTTACCCATAGGTAGATCTGTTCTAGAACCACGTCCACATATAATATCCAGATATGGAATTATTTTTAGGAAGACCCACATAATCTATACCTTAGTAAAATTTTAGGATGTTATTTTATACTTACCCTCAAATTCTATCTTAGGGTTATATTCCCTAATCTAAGTTTTCTAAATCTAGTTTCCAAGGTTGATTCTAAAATTTATCTGATACCAACTATAAAGACCCTGACCCCAGTATCCCAGAGTTGGTGAATCTACTTTATTACATTGGCATAGATATAAGACTCAAATCCCAAAGGACTTATCATTTTTTTAGTTTTAGAAACTAAATTACATACTTGAAACATACATTATAATTGAAACTATAAAATATAACATAGTAAATCCTTTGAGAACACCATTATTCTCCTAGATTAACCCTACACATCAATTATAATATACTTATTAGAATCATAGGGAAAAAATGAAACATATGAAAGGGGTGAGCTCAGATGCTTAGTAAGGTTATATATATAATGGAAGCTATCATAAAAAAACATAAATGATTATGGAAAGGTTCTTAACCAAAACACATGCCATTTAATCAATAACCTAAGCATGATATGGTAGGAATGGAATATGATCAACTAATGCCATATAAATAATCATATGAGAATGAAACTTAACCATGGATATTATTTTATTCTAATAATCACATAGAATATCAATAACTAATATCATAATGAAGGAATAAATAATTTCAAAAATCACAAATATATTGTCAAGGCTTCAGCCAAGTCACCATACATAAACGGGTAAGGCCTCATCCAATACTAAAACTTGTTTGCCTCATGAGACCTACCGATGCATCGAGGGGATATAGTGGGACCCATCTGTCACTTACTAAGTCCAATGCATTAATCATATGAAAAAGGTGAAACATAAACAACAAAAACTTTCGTATTGAAAAACTATCATATGAAATGTGAATACTTCAACCATAAATCATGAATGGTATCAAAATGGAACATCTATAGTCAATATGATCATAAAAACTTCAATAAAATATGGTATATGGTATCATAAGATACAAAAATCAATAAATAATAATATCCAACAAAGGGTTTTGACATATATGAAAATAATATAATAAAATCATTAAAAATTTCTTGAGATAAATTCCTTCTTTTACTTGGAAATCATTTATTTAAAAGGCCACATAATTTTAAAAGAAAAAATTTCCATTTAAAATAATCTCATAAAATTATAAAGTAAGATTCAAGACATTAAGGTGTCATGATGGTGAAAAAATATTATCATTACATATAAGTTAAAAAAATATTCCTTATGTATTTTTTTTAAAAAGTCATAAAGTACCATATTTTGAAAAAGAAAAAAATATTCATTTCAAAACATTTTATAAAAATTCATACATGGGTAAAGAGACTTTAAAATTTTTTAGGATACTATTAAATATAATTTTTTTAAGAAACATGGTCATGGATGATAAATATTCCCCAGAAGATACTTACATATAACCAACACTGGATAATAATGAGATTGTGAAATTAACCCTTACCACTTTATAATGAGTTGAATTATATTCCCCATGAAAGAAAGAAAATATATGGATATGAACATAACATAATATTTATAATAATACTCATAAAATATATTCATGTGAAGTATATACACCACACAAAATAAACAAGTAGTGTATAAGGTATGCGTCCTGCAAAAATAAAAGTGAGACAAAAATCTATTACATCATACTTTCCTTTAGTTGAATATGATTTAACATCCTATATAATAGTTTGAATAATGTTATTAATTTATATAATAACTATATTTATATTTATGATATCATATATGATATTTTTATATTGTTTTGTTAATAACATTTCATTATTAGCCTTGTTTCGGTTGTTAACTAGTTCATTTTTCTGTGAAATTTTTTTCATGTAAGTCCTGTTTCTTATGCATAAGATATATTTATTTTATCTAAAGAATTATATTAAGTTTATATATATTATATTTACTCATTATATACATTTTTTAATCATTATTTAATAGTTAACATGGAAAATTAATCTCATCACGTCGTGGAGACGGTAGACCGTACATACGCAGGAGCGATGATATCATTCCCTTAACAGTGAAAGAGTAATGAATTATATGGTATATTAATTATAAAGAATAAATATCATGTAATATTTATTATTTCTATCCATTATATTTATCATTACACCCATCTAAATAAAGCGGATATGAAAAAAAGATTACACCATGGCATGGAGATGGCAAGCCGTACGTACACATGCACAATGTTTTCATTTTTTGTAGGATGGATAAATCATGAAATATGGTTGTCCCATAATAATAATAACAAATAAGAATATATATTACACTAGATTTATTACTTTAATATGTAAAAAACACATTAATAGGAAGTATAAGAAGAAATTAACTTGAATAAGTTGGTAAAACAATTACCTCTTCTTCAGTGAACTCCCTTTGATTAACACCTTAACTCCTCTAAATAGGTTTTTATGCCTAAAATAAGGCCTCTAGAATGTGGGTACGGATTATAAGAATGGATTTTTGAAGATATTGGCTGAAACAAATTGGTTTTAAATTTTTATGAAATGATAATAACGGGTTCCCTTTTATAAGATTGGGGAGGAGGACTATTGGAATTCTTCAAATTATTAAATTAATATAAATTAATTTTATAATAAAAATGGATAAAAACATATTAATTTAGAATATAGGATGATTTTGGGTCTATATAACTTCATAAAATAAAATTTAGATAAGTTTTAAATATTTTTTAATAATTATCTTTTAGCTTTAACCCTTATTTAACATTTTCAATTCTTACCATGATATCATGTAATTTATACTTTGAGGGTTAATATATTTACTATAAAATTAAAAAAGACCAATAAATGAGTAATTTATGATATTTTAAGATATATCTCAATCAGTTGGACAAAACTTAGATTTTTATAAATTTTATATCATTTAATAAAATATTATTTATTTTAAAATATCAATAATGGAAATTTTGACATTATTCATCACTTGACTTATTCAAAAATATCATAACAACATGATATGTTTAATCCAAATATTTGAAATCATCACTACTATGTAAAATTAATCCATAAAATTTGTGGATGACATTAATTATATCAAATTATATTTATTTTAATATTTTTAATATCATTTATTTTATTCTTTCATTAATTAAACAATTACCGCATCATCATTATATCATTATTTAAGGTAATTATTTTATCATTAAAATTATAAATAAATTATCATGATGTAGATAATAATTTTATCTTTCCAAATACTATTTTTAGTTGAACATATCTCTTATATAACCCTATATTAAAAATATTTAATTTGTTAAAATCAAAAGTGTGACAAAATTGACTTTTATTTGAATAGAATATTATAAATGTCATACTCTCATCCAAGTGGATTCCATTGTTACATCCCAGGTTATTATAGAATAATAAATTTTCTTATATATGAATATTTATGAATTATATATTAATTTTACTTTAAAAGGGATGCTTTTTCTGATAGCGTACCTGACATGCAACAATGAGTTTCTCTTAAATCTTAAGTTGCACACAAGACTCAGATATACTGAAAAATAATACATTATTAATATTATTATTTTAAATGGTTGTTAATGCTTAGCCATTGTATTGGAAAAAATGAATATAAAAACCTATATTATGTTTAAACATGTTTATTAAATGTTTTTACTTTCTTCTAATAAAATTTAGAGGCTTAAAATGAGATCAAATCCAATTTTAAGAATAAAACACTCTAATATTTTTACAAGGTAGTTTTACTTCCTTTTGAAGGAGAAGCCTTTTTAAATATAGATATTTTCACTTTTATATATTATATTTTACAAAATAAACTTCTTATTTAGAATAGGGATATCATAATTCACTTTGGTTGAATTTTTGGCATTTTTCTGATAAAATACATTTTTTAATAAATAGTGAAAAATACTACATTTTAATTCAAAAATGTCTTTTCATCTAAATTTTTTATATTTTTGGATCATAATTTTAAATAGTTTTAATATATAGTTAGATTAAGTTTTTATTAGTTAATCTAATGTACTTCATTGAAATAAATTTCAAATTGAAATTAAATAGAAAAACTATGTGAACTTTTGAATATTTTACTTAAAAAACCCATTTTCTTGACCTCTCAACGGGATTAGTGTTAAACCTAATTGAACCACTTTTGTGAATTTAATTTTCAAAGGACATACATGGTTGTACTCAGTATGAAAAATGTGGTTTAATAGGATGACCTTTTTTTGTGAATAGTAACTTTAGTATTTTTTAGCATGGTTAAAGGGTAAATCAGGTAAATAGGAGTAAAAATAATATTATAATAATATAAAACTATCATAACACTTGTTATAATATTATTGGATGAGTTTTGACTGACCAAAAAAATACTTGGATCTAAATTGTGGCCTTTGGAATCCACTTGGGTCTGATTATGACATTAATAACATTTTATTTAAAGTAAAAATAAAAATATCATAAACATGACTCTTAATACTAAAACAATTATAATATGGGGTTATATAAATTATATATTCAACTATAAATATTTATTGGAAATATTAAAATATCACCTATATCATGGTATTTTATTTATAATTTTTAGGAATTAAATATATAAATTTAATTATGACATAATGATGATGAAATAATAGATTTATAAAAGGAAGAATCAAATAAATGATACTAATAATATTAAAATAAATATAATTTTAAATATTTTATGCCAGTCAAATTTTTTTAGATGACTATGACATATTAGGAGTCCATTAAATGGATTATTTATAAGTTATATATATTTTTAGATTTTATTTAAATTCAATGAAATGAATAGTGTCAAAATTGACACTATTGATATTTTATAAAAATAATATTTTGTTAAATTATTTAAAAATCATAAAAATATTAAAAAATTTAAAAGTTACTATGATAAGGTCAAAAAGTTAATTAAGTGTCCAATTATGGGAAATTTTCTCCATATAAGTAAAATTTATATCCTCCTAATTTTTATAATTTTGTTGCCATAATTAAAATTAAAAGAGAATATTTATGGTTAAACAAGAAAGATAAGGTTTAAAATAATATCAATACATGTCTAAAAATTATTGGATTGGAGGATTTAAAACTATCCTAATCTTATATTTTACATAACTCAAGTTGGAGTCAATTAGTTTTAAAAATTATTTTATATTAATTTAATATTTTAAGAGTTTCCAAGGGTACCCCTACCCTCTCTTATAAAAAGGTACCCACTATTATCTAATACTCACACTTCTATAACCATTTATTTGAAAAATATATACCCAAAACTCTCCCTATAATCCTTCCCCACATTCTCAAGGCCTTAGTTTTGGAAGAACAAACTTCTTAGAGGTGTTAATGAGTTCTTCAAAGCTGATTGACTGAAGAAGAGGTATCGTTTTATTTTAGTATTATATTTTATTTATTCTTCCATTTCATTTAAATATAATCCATCCATGATGAGATGATAAATCCATTATATTCAATATAATTATATGTTATTATGTTAATATCATCACCTAAATTCATCTCCAATTTCATCAAATAAAAAATGAACATTTTGTTCGTGTGTAAGGTGGAATACCATCTCGCGAATTGATACAGTTTTTTTCATTACTATCAATAAATAATGGTTATAATTATTTAATCAATGTATATATATGGTATTCATGACATATTTATTGTTATAAAATAATAATATTTCAATTATGTTCTTACTTTCCATGCACATAAATATGATAACGTCGTTCGTGCGTACGTGTAAACTATAACCTTCACAAAGTGATGCGAATCATTTTTATTCAACACATAACTTGTATGATATATATAATTATATTTAAATTATTATTATGATTTTAATAATATCATGATAATTTTGGAAAGATAAAATAATAATTACTTTATTTCCATAATAATCAATGAAAAATGAAAAACATTACTCATGCATACGTACGACCTACCGTCTCCATGAATATAACATTGTTCATTTTTATTATCATAAATAAATGATTTGATTTAACATCATAATTTATGTATAAAAGTTATTATTATGTCATTAATATTATTCTGGAGATGATGGAATTATGACCACATGGAAAATTTACATCATAACAAGTTCATTTTCAACTCATGTACCAAATATCAACTAAACATCTGATATAAACTTAAATAATTATGTAAGTTTTATAACATGTTAATAAGTGATAAAAATGGATTAATAAAATTGAAAGAGGTTTTCAAGCAAGTATAAATTAACCTAAATTTATTATTTGTAAATATAATGATTTTACGTGACGAGTCAGACTCAAGGTAAGGGACTTTATCACAATCTCCTTTAATTGAGGCATATTTTGATATTATAAACTAACTTAGTTTATACGGTGTATAATAAGCCCCTTTTAATTTTAATTTAATTCAAAAGTTTTCAAAAGTAATATTTTTCTATGAATCATTTTACTAAATGAAAAAAAAAGGAATTTTTTTATGTACGCAACGACAACGTCTTTTCTGTCACCATGAATATTATTTGATATTTGGATTCCTATAAATTCCATAGTATTTTAAAAGAAAAATAAATACCATATTCCATTTTCATGTATTTTGGTATTAACAGTTGTTTTTAGAAGGTATTGATTATGTCAATATCTTGAAATGATATCTTGTGATTTCAATGTGGAAATGTTATTTTTCCTTTATGCTTGTTTTATGTTTTATGATTATGTTATGGTTCTTGGGAATTGTTTATGTATATGGGTGGTTCTGTGATAAACCGAGGGTGGGTGAGACCATGATAAATCTCCAATGCATTGAGTAATGAGATATAGTTAAACAATATGATTTCTCTTAATATATTTAGAGAATATACTGTGATGAGTATTCCAAATGTAACCATGAAGGTTACCCCCTATATAGTTATAAAAGCTAAAATGTAAGTATAATATGGATACCACAAGTTACATTTATGATTGATGATTGATAATAAGTTTTTCAAGAATATTATTATTTCATGAGGCATGTTAAAGAGTTTATGTTTTATGGGTGAAAATTATGATTTTGTGGAAATATTTTCTTGGACTAACAGTTTCATTCCTTATTTTATATCCCTTACCGAGATTTTTGTGCTCATCCCAAGTTTTTTAAATGTTTTAAAAAGGGTATAAGGTTGGGTAATAAAAAGGAAGAAGTCAAGAATATTTTTATCAAGAAAAGAAATCATGTTTTATTTTAAAATGTTTTAGATTATGAAAAAATTGATATTGAGTAGACTTGTCTACTTTGTAATATTTGAGTTATTATATAATAGTTATGACATAATTATATAAAACTAAAAACTTGAAAAGATCATCAATGTGAATTTTTTATTTAACTCAATATTATGCAACGTTTAAGGCTGCGACCTTATAGTTGGCATCAAAGGTCCTTTTAGATAAATTTAGAGGTTAAGGTGATATTTAAGCATAAGTTACAAGTAATATATAACCACAATGATTAGAATAATAGAAATAGTCATAGTTTTTTAGATAAATTTAATGATTTATAGATAACACGAATAAGTATATCTTAGTGTTTTTCTTCCTCATATGACGATTTTATTGATATACTCACACTAAACTTTTTGGTTTTAGTAAATGGTTGGATCCAGTAGGTACAAAAGTAACAATATAAGTGAAGTAAAATATATTGGTTCTATGAATAATAAACCAAATGAAATGGTATATTCAATGATAAATATCTTGGTTATTTAAAACAAACTATTTGGAGTAATGATTAACCACTTGAACCTTGGTGATTTTTATGATGCATCATATATGAGAGAAACAAATCCCTATATAAGTTCAGGTAATAATAATCATAAAAGTTAAGCATATTTATCAACATATGTGTCAAGGATGTGGAAAAAAACACCTAGAAAAATGTCTTAAAGTGAAATGAAGGTGTTATAGATGTCGTAATGATGGTCATAAATCAATAAACTTCTAAGGAAAAATGAAGTGTTCAGTTGACTCTAGGAAAGGGAAATAAGTTTTTTCCAAGTTATCAATTGAATGTTTTAAATGTGGGGCAATGGTCATTATTAAAATAGATTTCCTATGAAAAAGGTTTGGAAATGGGATAAAAAAGACCATGCTAATATATGTTTAGCAATACATAATGCCACTCTAAATGAAGATAATGAAACTGAAAATGATATATAAAAGGTATGGATTATTTTATTGTATCATGATTCGAAATTATTGAATATTAGGACATGATTCATGTTTTTGTTTGTAGGTAATAATTATTAAGGAATAAGATGGAAAATTATGGTTAAGGGAACATGAATAATTCTGAATGATTAAGAAGTTTTCATATAAGGGATTCAAGAGTTATGTTAGATCTATGGATGATGAAATGTTTAAAAGTATTAATTCTCTTTTGATGATGGGATTAGTTTAAAATACTTTTTCTAGTATGTGTAACCCTAAAGTTTGTTTTGTGAAAATTTTATTTTATTAAGAATTATCTTTTCTTGTGTGGACATAATTATAAAGGTATGAATAACCTTTAGGGTTTATATGATCTTTGATTTTGAGGTAATTATGGGTTATTACATTTTGGGATTCAAAATTAAAGTTATGAGATAACATTTGAGGATAAAACATGTTATGGTTATTTTTGAGGATTTTATCTCATTTTGGGAATATTATAAAATTATATAATGTTTTTAGAAAAGGAAAACCCATATGAAGGGTAGAAACCCATCATGTTAGATAAGGCTGTGGAAATCAAACCCACAATTGAAGTGCGATAAGGCTTTATCACCTATCAATAACCTATGTGAAGTCCCAAGTTAGTAAGAATTTTTTATTTTTTGTTAAACGAGTTAATGGAATAAGAATAAGATGATTTTGGGAACTTATGTTTTATTAAATGGATATCCTTGATATTGGAAAATAATTTGGGAATTAAGTGATAAATATTATTTTGGAAGAGGTTCCCTATTTTTGGAAACTTTATATGATTAAGTTAAATAAAATACTATGAGATTTTAATTGAGGAGTAATGGTTTATTTATATTTTGAAAGAATATATGATTTTTATTATGGACTTATGGAGATTTGGGTTATTTATGGGAATGATTAACCTATCTTGGAGAATATGTGATTAGGTTAATTAATATTTGGTATAAGACATTAAGATTGGTTGATGTTATTTGGAGATAAATGTTAAAATTTATCCTGGAAGACTATGAGATCAAATCCTTCTGAATTTTGGGTTTCAATATTAGTTTACATTATTTTAAAGAATTTTAAAGATAATTATTTGTTGAATGGTATATGTTGAAATTTGGGTATTATAGTTGAATTTTGAAGATTAAAAATAGTATTTCTTATTTTAAAGTTTATTATATTTGGGTAATTATATTATTTTATCCTATTTTTTTTGGTTTTGGTTAATGTTTCAAGACAGGATGAATAGATATTTAATCTTTTATGGATTATGTGATTCTATCGAAGTTGATTATTGTGATTAAGGTGTGAAAAATTGAACTTGAATACTCATAATTTAGAGAAAAAGATGAGTTTGTGGTGAAATTTGATTAGTTGATGAAACTCTACTTTTCAAGTAAGTATATTTCCTTATGATCTTAGTCTAGGTAGTAAATGAATCCCACAACTCTATGAAAATGATATTAAAAAAATGTTTTCTATTTACTTTTCCTACTATGAAATCTAAACTGTTTAACCTAGAATAAGTTTGTTGTTTTCTGATTGTTAACTTTCTCCTGATCGTGTTTTTTATCACTCTCCATCAAAATATAATGGTTAGTTTTTCTTCTATATCCATGTTTTCCTACATGGAATCATAATATGTGTTATCCTAGATGACCTTTGTACTTAAATTTATTTATTTTAAAGTGTCAGTTTTATTGAATCTTTTCCCAATATGGGATTTCAATGAAGTAATTTTGAAAAGTGAAACCTTAGTTACCGAGCCCAAATTTAAAATTGCGAGGATAAAATTTCTAAAAGGGTGGAAGGATGTAACATCCCGAGTAATTATAGAATAAAATTTTTTCATATATATTAATATTTATGAATTAGATATTAATTTTAATTTTAAAGGGATGATTTGTCTGATAGCATACCCAACATGCAATAATGAGTTTCTCTGAAATCTTATTTTCCACACAAGACTGAGATATACTGAAAAATAATACATTATTAATATTATTATTTTAAATGGTAGTTAACGCCTAGTCACTGTATTAGAGAGAATGAACATAACTACCTATATTATGTTTACACATGTTTATTAAATGTTTTTACTTTCTTCTAATAAATCTTAGATCCTTAAAATGAGAATAAATCCAATTTTAAGCATAAAACACTCTAATATTTTAAAAGGTAGTTTTACCGCCTTTTGATGGAGAACCCTTATTAAATATAGGTTTTGTAACTTTTATATCTTATATTTTAAAAAATAGACTTTTTATTTAGAAAAGGGACATAAAAATTCACTTTGGTTTATTTTTTGGTATTTTTCTGATAAAATTCATTTTTAATGAATAGTGAAAAATACTACATTTTAATTCAAAAACGCCTTTTCATTTAATTTATTTATATTTTTATATTATAATTTTACATGGTTTTAAGATATAATTAGATTAAGTTTTTATTATTTAATCCAATGTAGTTAATTTAAAAAAATTTAAAATTGAAATTGAATATAAAAACTATGTGAACTTTTTAACATTTTACTTTAAAAAAACCTGTTTTCTCGACCTATTAACGGGATTAGTGTTAAAAATAATTTAACCACTTCCTTGAATTGAATTTTCAAAAATGAACATACATGGTTGTACTTAATATGAAAAATTTGGTCTAATAAGATCAATTTTTTTTGGTGAATAATAACTTTAGTATTTTTTTATCACGGTTAAAGGGCAAATCTGGTAAATTGGGGTAAACATAATATTATAATAATATAAAACTACCCTAACACTTTTCCTAATATTATTGGATGAGTTATGGATGACCAAGATAATACTTGGGCCAAAATTGTGTCCTTTGGAAGCCACTTGGGTGTGATTACAACATTAATAACATTTTATTTAAAGTAAAAATAAAAATATCATAAACATGACTCTTATTACTAATTTTTTAATATGGGGTTATATAAATTATCTCTTAGAATATAAATATTAATTAAAATTCTAAAAACATTACCTAAATCATGGTATTTTATTTATAATTTTTAGTAATTAAATAATTAAATTTAATTATGATATAAGGATGAAGAAATAATAGATTTATTAAAGGTAAAATAAAATAATTGATACTAATAATATTAAAATAATATAATTTAAAATATTTTATTCCATAAAATCTTTTTATAGGTGACTATGAAACATTAGGAGTCCATTAAATTTCTTTTTTCTAAGTTATATCTCCTTTTGGATTTTATTTAAATTTAATGAAATGAATAGTGTCAAAACTGACACTATTGACATTTTATAAAAATAATATTTTATTAAATTATTTAAAAATAATAAAAATTTTAAAAATTTTTAAAGTTACTATGATAAGGTCTAAAAGTTCATTAAATGTTCAATTATGGGAAATTGACCCCATATAGGTAAAATTTATAACCTCTTATTATTTAAAATGTTATTAACATAATTAAAATTAAATGAGAATAATTAAAGTTAAACTAAAGAGATAAGATTTAAAATAATATAAATACATGTCTAAAAATTATTTTATGAGATTATTTCAAACTATACTCATCTTATCTTCAATATAAATCAAATTAGACTCATTTGGATTTAAAAATTATTTTATATTAATTTAATATTTTAAGAGTTTCCAAGGGTGCCCCTCCCCTCTCCTATAAAAAGGTACCCACTCATATATAATACTCAAACTTCTAAAACCCTTTGGTTTGGCTAATATCTAAAAAAAATCTCCCTAAAATCCCTCTCCACATTCTTGAAGCCTTATTTTTGGCATAACACACTTCTTATAGGTGTTAAAGTGTTCTTCAAAGGCGATCAATTGAAGAAGAGGTATCATTTTCTTTAAGTATTTATATTTTATTTCTTCCTCCACTTCTTTCAAATATACAAAATACATGATGATATAACAAATTCAGTATCCTCAATATATAGAGATGTTATTATTTTAATATTATTACCTAAATCCATCTCCAATTTCATGAAATGGGAAATGAACATTTCGTTCGTGTGTACGATGGACTACCGCCTCACTAACTGATATAGTTTGTTTTTCATTATTTTTAATAAAGAATAGTTATAATGATGAAATGAATGTTTATATATGATATTCATGACATATTTATCATTGTAAAAGAATAATATTTCAATTATTTTCTTACTTTCCATGCATATTCTGAATGGCCTAAAGGTCTTCTTTTTTATTGATTTTTGATAACCCCCTTTCAAGGGATGAGGGGGAACCCTTAAAAGGCCTGTAGGCTTAGATATTAAATTGATCATAGTCTTGGAGACATTATAGGACCCATAGGTCTTGAGGAAATCATACAGACTATGACTACTTGAAACCGCCCCTCCCCAACATCTGCATCGTGATCATCTCTCCACCTTTGCATGGCTATTCGACTAGTTATCCTATATAGAGATACACATGCCTAGTACCGATATCAATGCCATACCCTCTCATTATTTCAAATCCACTATCCCTAATCTTGTGAATGCGCCCTACTCTTGAATCCTCCTCTGGAGCCAGTTCCTTGTAGAATCTGTCTGTGCATCTGTATATCAGGTGGCCCTGAAGGCCTTGCGGTGTCCCGAAAGCCTTACCGACCTGAAAGATTGGGTGGCCTGAAGGCCTTAAGGACTCCAAGCCCAAATCCGTGGCCCAAGATAAATAGTTCTGGATACTACAGTACTAAATAGTTTTTGCTACAGTACCTACTATAGTACCACACAATACTACTACAATACTTGCTATAGTACTGCTACAGTGCCAGAATTATGCCTCCACCTAGTTTCGAACATGGGTCTCATGGATTCATTTAGAGATACCTCACAAACTGGGCTGAGGCTCATGTGATACTTTCCACGCACATAAAAATGATAACATTGTTTGAACGCACGTGTGAACTATCACCTCCACGAAGCGATGTGAATCATTTTTATTCACCACATCACTTGTATGATATATATAAATATATTTAAATGATTATTATGATGTTAATAATACTATGATCATTTTTTAAATATAAAATAACAATTAACTTATTTCCATAATAAACAATGAAAAATGAAAAATGTTACTCATGCATACGTACGACCTACCGTATCCATAAATATAACATTTTTAATTTTTCATACCATAAATAAATGTTTTGATTTAACATTAAAATTTATGTAAAAAATTATTATTATTTCATTAATATTATTCTGAAGATGATGGACTTATGACCACATGGACAATTTACATCATAATAAGTTCATTTTCGATTAATGTACCGAATATAAACAAAATTTCTAATATGAACTTAAATAATTATGTAAGTTTTATAGAATGGTAATAAGTGATAAAAAAGAATAATAAACTTGAAAAAGGTTCTCAAGCAAGTAGAAATTTACCTAATTTTATTAGTCAGGAATATAATAATTTTACATGATGAGTCAGACTCAAGTTAAGGGACTTTGTATCAATATCTTTTCATTGAGGCATATTTTGATATTATACACCACCTTATTTTATACAGTGTATAATAAACCCCTTTGAATTTTAATTTCATTCAAATTTTTTCAAAAGGAATATTTTTCTACAAATCGTTTTACTAAAGGACCAAAGGAATGTTTTTTTTATGTACATGGTGATAAAGATTTTTCCATCACCATGACTATTATTTGATATTTGGATTCCTCTAAAATTTTTAATGTTTTAAAAGAAAAATAAATTCCATATTCCATTTTCATGTATTTTTGTTTTTAAAATGGTTTTGATAAGGGATTGATTATTTCAATATCTTGAAATGGTATCTTGTGATTGCAATGTGAAAATGTCATTTTTCCTTTATGATTGTTTTATGGGTTATGATTATGATATGGTTCTTGGGAATTATTTATGTATACAAGTGGTTCTATGATAAACTGAGGGCTGGTGAGACTATGATAGCTCTCTAATTCATTGGGTAATGAGATGGAGTTAAATAGTAGGGTTTCTCCTAAGAGATTTAGGGAATATACTATGATGGGTATTCCAAATGTAACCATGAAGGTTACTCCATATATAGTTGTGAAATCTATAATATAAGTATGATATGGATTACACAAGTTACCTATATGATTTATGATTGATAAAAAGTTTTTAAAGAATCTTATGATTTCATGAGGTATGTTAAAGAGTTTATGTTTTATGGGTGAAAAGTATGATTTTGTGGAAATGTTTTCATGGACTAACAGTTTCATTCCTTATTTTATATCCCTTAATGAGCTTTTTTTGCTCATCCCATGTTTTTGAATTGTTTTCCATAGGGTATAATGATGGGTAAGAGAAAGAAAGAAGTCAAGAATATTTTTATCAAGAAAAGAAATCATATTTTTTTTTAAATTTTTTAGATTATGAAAAAATAGATATTTAGTAGACCTGTATAATTTGTAATATTTGAGTTGTTATGTAATAGTTACAGCCCGATTCTATAAAACTCTAAACCTGAAAAGATCCTTAATGCGAATTCTTGATTTAACTCAAGATTATGTAACGTTTAAGACTGGGGCCTTATATCCAATGGCCATAATTTCAGCCCAAGGATGATTTTGGTCAAAATATAATCATAAAATGAAATTAGGACAAGCATTAGAGTAATTTTATAGTCTTTATAATATTATTTTTACCCATAATTACCTAATTTACCCTTAACTGCGGTATTTATAATATTACTAAATTTACTATTCATATTCCCCAAAATAAAAGAATCCTATTTACATAATTTGGAACAAATAATTCCAAATATGGAATATATTTCTAAAAATTAAAAATATAGAATTTTTAGTAATTAATTTAAAATTAATCCCATTGTCGGAGTGAGAAAATGATTTATTAAAGTGAAAACGTACAAAAGATTCTAATGTTTTTATATTAATTTTCAATGTAAAATTGATTCAAATGAACTAAATTTTATTAAATGATATAAAATTAATATAGCTACATTTTAAAACCAAACAAAAATATAATTTAACACTATAAATTATTTAGATAAAACAACTGTTTTCAATTAAAATGCAATATTTTATCACTATTCATCAAAGCATGAAAAATATCAGAAAAATTCTAAAAATCCAACCAATGTAAAATTTTATATTCTAATTTAAAATAATAATTTTATTTTTTCAAATATAATATAAAAAAGTGTCAAAAATTTGATTTAAAATAGGTTCTCCATTAAAATGAGATAAAATTTCCTTTTTAAAAAATACAACATTTTATGCTTAAAGTTGGTTTTATTCTTATCTTAAGCCTATAGAACTTATTGTATGAATTAATTTTTTTTTGAATATTTAACATATATATTTCATTATGATATTTCAATAATAGTGATTAATTTAATTTATTATGATAAAATTCTATTATGGGCATAAAAATAGTTTTTTAATAAAAATACATACTTTATAATCAATTGGTTTTTATTTTCATTTTAAATTAATTTGAAATAAATGAATTCATTTTATAATCATGTGTAAAATATATTTTTATTATTTAGTTAATCATATTCACAACCTCCAACTTAAAGGCTAGTGTTAAAATAATAATATTTAATAGTATATCACGGTTCATTTAAGCCGAGTGTTTTGTGTAATATAAGCTATTAAAGAGATTAAATTTAAAAAGATACATACAATAAGATCTTGGGATGTTACAAAAAATATTCCCACATAGAACACAATAAGTAAGTTCTGTGTATTGAATGACCCACAATGTACACCATATGGAGGGTCATATACAATGTATTTGGTATACTAGGGGTGTATGAATCATATTTAGAGTCCCTAATACTCAAGATTGGTGAGATACCTAGCATATAAACTTTCATTTGATACATTTCTTACAAGATAATTAAGTATTATCTAATAATGGAGTGTTTGGGTATGTTGTTCTTCATATCATTGATTGGATCTTAATCAATATGAAATTTTCCCACTCATATGATTAGTATGAAATATAGTCTATCAATTAATATATATTGTGGAAGTGTACTAATGTACCTAGATAGTACCAATTACATGCTTATCTATTTGGGTGAAGGTAACATGATGTGATAGTATATAAAAGTGAATGACATGTAATGTATTCATCAGCCTGTGTTGGAACCTGAGACACCCTAGGAGTGGGGGGGGGGGTGAATTAGGGTGTTAGAAAATTTAAACCTTTTCTTTTTGAACTTGTTAATATTTTCCTTTTAGGATCTTGTTCCCATATAAGAAGGAACACTAATTCAATCCGTAATTTCGTTAAATGCATCAAGATCACACAACATGAATATATGTAGAAAGTAAATCACACTAGAACACATAGATTTTACATGGTAAACCCAAATGGGATACTCCAAGGAGAACATACCAACGATGTATCAATATAACATAAAATAATACCACTAATTATTATGTTATAAGTATTTAGAAGGGATAATTTGTGATATAGGTTTATTACCACTTCTTCACTTTTCACACTACACATATGAATCATAAAGTCAATTTATAAACTTTAGGGCCCCTTTAAGATCAACATGGTAAACATAAACTATTTACACCATTAACTCTAGGTAGATGAAATTTAATCTTCACTATAATGATCTCTATGTCTTCAAGCTATATGAAAACAACTCCTGTCATGAAAGGTTTTATTTTGAATCTTACCTCAAATAAAAAAATCACTTCTTCATGTATGTTGATAATTCCAAAACTGAAATTATCCTTTTTCCCTTTACTTCCTCTATGGTCAGGTGAAATAGCGGTAAGTTACATTATTCTCTCGAGCCTTTTTTCTATAATATTTTCATGAATTTATTCATAATAAGTCCACCAAAAGTACCTATTATTTAATTGTTTATATAGAATCCATATCTTTTATACATATACAATCCTTTATTATTCTTCTTGATTCAAATATATTAATGTGGTTTAATACCTCTTTACTAAAATTGCTTCTCCTAGTATTTAAACATGCATGCCCAACTCCATTAACTTAAAAAAATGGTGTATATCATGCCATATTACTCTATGATTTATGATCTATCAAAGTTTACCATGCACTGATCATATTTTTTTAAAATATAAAAATTGTTTCTTTCTCCTTCTCCAAATTTCAGTCTCTCAATTTCTTCCATTCAAACTTCTCACAAATATCGAACCTATTTATTCAATATTCCCATATGTAATATTTGAAACATAGAAACTATAAGTGATCCACATTTATACTCTTTTAATCCTAATTAGTCATATTATGATATTTTGATAAGGAAAAATCCTTAATTCACGCTGTATAATATCATTCACAAAATTCATCCACTGAATCTACATCTCCTTTTAAAGTCAAAAATATCAAGGAAAAATATCTCTATTTTAAATATCTAAATATCATATCTCAATATTTAAAAAATATCCATATTATTAATACCTACCAAATATAGACCCTATCATTTTCCACATATCATTACATGATTTTAAGCATAGTTAACCATCAAATTACAAGCCAAGGATTGTAAAGTATAGTGTATTTAGAAGATTAGGTACATAATTAAACATCATAAAAACATATTTTATTTAATATATATATTGATATCATAACTTAAATTGAGATTTTATGTATTTATAGGATAACCTAGGGAATACATGAACAAAAGGGATGAGTTAAAAATCCCAATAAAAAAATAATCATAGGAATAAAACATAACACATGGGTTAGAAGGCATAACATGATGGTATAAAAGGAATTGAACATGAATAAAAATAAGTAATAATAAAATTTATAACATGGGAACATATAATTAAGGCATCATAGGAATGTGGAAACAATATATAACATGATATAAACATGATTCAAGGCTAACTTCCATGACTATATAACATGGTGGACAAAGTCCCATAAAAGAATCGGGTTCACTCCCTACCTCAACATGATGTATCATGAGACTAAATATTACCCAATTAATTGGAGATATATCTAGGTCCATCCCTAATAACATGTTCATTAATATGTTTTTCACATAAAGAATAAACATAAGGGTTGCCCATGGAAAAAATGGGCATCATCATCATGTCACAAGTCATAAAAATGATAATATCATAAATGTTTCCATGAAAGAATGGATTCAAAAGATACATGGATATTAATAAGTTAAAATAGGCATGGATTATGATAATTTATGTCCAATTTAATTGGTAACATGTAAAATGAGCATGTAAGAAACTTTATAAATGAAACATTTTAGTGCGGTTTAAGGAAAATATTAAAGAGAATTTAAAGTGGAAAATGCATATTTGTTTTCATTAAACCTGAAATGAACAAATAAATTTTTCCATGATAAAATTAATTATTTTAGAAAAAATAATGTTGGATTAAAACATATTTTTGAGTTCACTTGGAAGTGGGTAATAAATTAGGAATTTCTCTTGAATCAGGGATGCTTATCGGGAAGAATTGAAAATGGAACCTCTCTAAAACACGTATTACCACATAAAAGAGGGATTATATGATCTAGATACATGATTTTGGAAAATATAAATAGAATTTATAATAATTATATAAAAATAAAGAAGCATTAAATTGGGGTAAATGTAGAGAAAGAGTAACCCGAAGGAAAATGGAGGTTCAGGTAGAATCCCTTTCCTTATGTCCGAAACAGTTCTTCACTTGATCTTAATGTCCAGAATAATCAAATTAAATTCATAAATTAATAAGTATATAACCTTTTATAAATGTAATTTATTTATTATAATTTTATTAAGTTCATTTATGGCCTTTTTTATGAGTTTTAGTGTCAAATGTTTTTGTTTGGGAGTGCTCGTTTTCTTAGTTTTGATGATCGGTTCGCTTGTATATGAGTATAAATGTTCATGTAGAATGGGTATAATTATACAGAATTAAAATTATTTGTTATTAATTAACACAAAAAGTTTAATTTTTCTTATATTGTTTTCTAGATATAATGATTAATCATTAGATAACATGTTAATGTAAATCTCGTTTAGATTAATTTTAGCGGTTTTTCAATCACATCGATTTCATTTTGTTTTATCATTTAGTATTATTTATATATGGTTGTTCTATAATAGAAAAAGTGTTATAAAATAATTTCTAAAATATATTTAAACCATTATAATTGTTTTAAGATCATATTTTAAAGAGTTAAAGTAAAATTAAAACTTTTCGTCCATGAAGGAGATAAATCAACACCGCATGAACGATAATTTCATTTTTAGAATAAATGGGAGGGGAGAAGGGGTTTGATGATGGATTATTAAATTATCATAATAAAATTAAATTATATTTAAGGTATTTTGTTTATCACACCATTTTTATGAGGGTATGTGAGGAGAGAATAAGAATAGAAAATAACTTGAAAAGAAACTAAATCAAAAGAAAGAGGAATTTACCTCTTGAATTTCTCATCTTGAAGAACCTCCTTAGGGAAAACGTTTTGGTATTTTGATGAGAAAAATAGCTCTTATATGTGGGGTAGGAGTTTGGTAAGAGTATTAGGCATTATTTTTACAAGGTTTAAATTTTTAAATTTGTGAGGAGAATAGGTGGCGAGGGGTGGTATTTATAGTGGAGGAGAGGAGTGTTTTCTCATTATTTTAATATTTACTTTATTATTTTTCCTCAAGAAAATAAATAGTGTTTATTATTGTGACTAAATATAGTAATTAGTTCATGTGAGTTTGAAATAATGGTTCTTACCTCAGCCTTACATAAAAAATTTCTAAAAAATTCATGTATTTAGCATTTATCATAAATTATCGTATTTTACTATTCACTAAAAATTCAAGTATTTTAGAAAAATACCAAAAATTTACCCTAAATTTTTTATTTGTGTATAATTAAAAAATAAAATCTATTTTATAGAAATAATTATCTAAGTATGAGAAATTTAACTTTTAATTAAAATCATCATTTACTTAGAAAATACCAATTTTAAATTTATAACCGATTTTATAACACTTTGAAAAGTTAATTATGGTCTCATAAAATTATATTGTAATCATAAGAAATAAAAATATTAATTTATGAATGCATTTTATAAAAAAAAAATTTCTTTTAAATCATTATATTAATTATAAAATTTTAATTAAATATTTATAACTTACAAAAGTACAAACACTTAATTAATAGTTTTTAAAATATTTACTTACTTATACTATGATATAATTTTATCATATTGTCACTTATAATATGGATAAATTTTATTTATACTTTCATCAATGTGGTTACTATTTAATTTTCCAGATTACTATTCATAAGGGTCACATTACTATTCCAAAGGTCAAGTTAATATTTCATCGGTATAGGTTATTTAACTTATAGAAATACTTCTTATTTCATTAATTATTCATTTATAAAGTTTTTATTATGATATAAAAGTGATTTTATTTGGTTTATACTATATAACATAATTATAAGAAATAAATTTCCATTGATAGAATTTAGGGTCGTGACATTCTTCCCCCTTATGAAATTCCACCCTCGAAATTTCGTTTTATATTATTTTTTGAATACAGGTGTGGGTACATCTCCTTTGTCGATTCCTTATGTTCCCATGTTTCCTCTTCATACTTATGGTTACATTATAGTACTTTGAATAAGTGACTAGTATTTTTTCATATAACTTTATCTCTACAATCCAAGATATTCACTGGCTACTCCTCATATGAGAGATCATTTTACAACTGTACCACCTCTGAATTTAGTACATGTGAAGGATCAGGTATGTACTTCCTTAAGAGGTATACATGGAATACATATCATACTTGAGATATGGTAGGTGGAAGTTCTAGTCAATAGGCCATGACTCCAACATGATCAAGGATCTCGAAGGGGTCGATGTACCTAAGACTTAGCTTTCCTTTCTTCCCAAATATCATGATCCTATTCCATGGAGATATGTGAAGGAATATCATATCTCCAACCTTAAACTCAAGGTATCATTGAAAATTGTTTGAATAAATATTTGGTCGAATTTGGGATGATTTTATGTGATGCTGAATGGTTTTTACATTCTCTACCATTTCTTCAACCATTTCAGGTCCTAGAAGTTTATATTCACCGAATTCATCCTAGCATGTTGTTGTTCTATATCTTTTCCTAGAAAGGGATTTATATGGTGCCATTTGGATGATTTAGTAGAAACTATTATTGTAAGATAAATCAATTAAAGGTATATGTTGGTCCTATATTCCTTTTAAGTCCATAAAACATACTCTCAACAGGTCATCCAGTGTCTAAATAGTTCACTCAGATTGTCTATTAGTTTGAGAATGATAGGCCGTAAGGAAGTTCAGCACAATGATTAGATCATGTTGGATACTTTTCTAGAACTTGAAGGTGAATCTTGAATCTTGATAAGATACAATCAATAGTGGTAATCCATATAGAATTACCACTTCTTTGATGTATATCCATGTAATTTGATCCAGTGAGAAGTCATCTCAAATTAAATTAAAGTGAGTTGTATTTGTAATACGATCCACAACAACCAATATATAATTGTTTCCTATGGATGTATTTGGAAGTCCAGTGATAAAGTCCATGGTGATGTTTTCCCATTTCCATTTTTGCATGGGTAATGGTTTCATCATCCCCTTAGACTTTGGTATTTCGATCTTCACTTGCTGACATATAATTCACTTTTATGTATACTCAACAATATACTTTTTCATATTGTTCCACCAATAGTTCTCCTAGAGATCTAGATACATCTTTATGCTCCCTAGGTGAATAGAGAATGTTAAGATATGTGCATCATTCAGAAGATCCTTCTTTATCTCTGGATTAGATGGTACATATAGTCTTGACCAAAATCTTACAACTCCTTACCCATCCATTTTGAACTCTAAGGATTTTCCTTTTCTCATGGCTTCTACATTATTTTATTTTTTCACAGCATTTCATTGAGAATCCTTTATTTTATCCATATGGGATAATTGAGTAATCATTTGATAAAGGATTAATGATGTTACTTCCTTAACGATTCCCATGTACATCCTTTGTAGGTCTAAGAAGATTGGAACCTTCTCAATTCTCATCATTGATAAAGATGCATGATCCTTTATACTTAGAGCATACACTACCTTATTTTCTTTACCAGGATGGTAGTGGATTGAGAAGTCATAATCCTTGATGAGATCCAACCATTTTAGTTGGAAAATATTAATCTCCTTTTGTGTGAATATATATTTGAGACTCTTGTGATCAATATATATCTCACACTTCTCCCCATAGAGATAATGTAACCAAATTTTCTTTTCAAAGATCATATCTACCAACTCTAGATCATGTGTGGGATAGTTTTTCTCATGTATTTTCAACTGCCTTGATATGCAGTATATCACTTTATCATATTTCATCAACACATAACCTAATACCTTCTTTGAATCATCATTTTACACTAGAAAGAGTTCCCCACTTTTTGAAAGTGTGAGTACTAGTGCAATGATAAGCCTCTTCTTAAAATCATTAAAGCAATCTTCACATTCACTAGTCTAGAAAAAATTTACTCCTTTCCAAGTCATCTTGGTTAGTGGGTTTGATAATCGTGAGAAGTTATTCACAAATTTCCAGTAATACCCAGATAGACCAAGGAATCTATGGATCTCTATTACAGATGTTGTCTTGGGACACTCTTCGATTGCCTTTGTCTTAGAAGGGTCCACATATATCCCTTTACTGGTGATTACAATCCCCAAGAATGATACCTACTTCATCTATAACTGATATTTACTATACTTTTCATAAAGTTTCTCCACTTTCAAAGTCTTCATCATAGTATTCAAATGATCCTCATATTCCTCATTATTGGAGTATATCAGAATATCATCAATAAAGACTACCAAAAATTTGTAGAGGTAATATCTAAAGACTCAATTCATTAAGTACACAAAAATTGCTGGATCATTAGTGAGTCTAAAGGTAACCACTATGAACTCATAGTGTCCACACCTTGTTTGAAAGGAAGTCTTGGGAATATATTCCTTCCTCACCTTTAGTTGTTGATATCCTGACCGAAGGTCTACCTTAGAGAAATAACTGGCATCACATAGCTGATCAAACAAGTAATCTATCCATGGTAGGGGATATTTTTTCTTTATCATGTTTTTTTGAGCTCAAAATAATCAATTCAGATGTGTATTGATCTATCTTCTTCTTTATAAAGAGGACTGGTACACCCCGTGGTGAAGCACTCGGGTGTATAAAACCCTTGTCTAGATTCTCCTCTAACCACTTCTTTAGTTATCCAGATCAACAGTGGCCATTCTATAAGGTGTATTTGATATAGGCAGAGATATAGGAATAAGTTCAATTGAGAACTCAACCTCTTGATTAGGAGGAATACCAAGAAACTCTTCAAGGAACACATCAGTATATTCCCTCACAATGGGCATGTCTTCAATCATGATTTTCTATTTTGTCTTAAGAATTTGAGCTAGATATGCTTGCTCATAAGGCAAACTTATCCACAATTAATATGATGATTTAGAAAAATATTCATCCTCCTCCTTACACTTGTATATAATTGGAGGATGCTTCAGGATGTGAAGAGTGATATACCTTTCTCAATAGTTGATGTTGTATTTGTATAAATATAGTTAATCCATGCCCAAAATAGCATCAAACACTACCAAAGTGAGTAGAAAAAGATTTACTATGAGGTTTAGTTCACATAAATTAACTAGGGAGGTGTTATAAAATTTGGACACAACAATTTACCCATTTACTATTATCACAGATAACTCAACCTCTAAATTTTGTGGTGGTTTTTGAATAGTTTTTCTAAACTTGCATGATATGAAAGAATGCATAGAACCAAAATAAAATAGTACATTCACTATTATTGAATGAATTATCAGCATACCTATCACCACATCATTTATGGGCTCCACATCATCAGTGGTGATAAAATATTCCCTTCCTTGCTGCGTTAGAGTTTGTTTTTGTTTATTTCCTCCAACAACCATTGGATTAGGGTAATGGTTTGCATAATTCCCATGTTCCTTGAAGTTGAAACACTACATTACATGATAAGTTTTGATATGAAAATTTATTCATTATTTTTAATTAGTGGTATTATTCATATCCATTCAGCAGTTATTATCCATATAACCTTATCTTATACATTTGAATCATCACTTGGCCCCCTTTAAGAAGTTTTTAGGATGCATCTTCCCAAACTTTTGACATGTGATATGTAGGGTATTTTTTCCATCATGTGATTTATCACCCATATTAAAATCCATTTTCCTCCTTTTTTCACCAGAACCATGATACCACTGAGAGTCTCTGATCTCCATTTCAACCTTAAGGGCACACCAGAAAATCTACTCATAAATATTGAATTCTTGAATCGCCAATGATTTTCATAGACTCAAATTTAGTCTTCTAAAGAAGTGATCCACCTTGCTTTAGGTGTTCATGAAAAATCCCGAGGAATATTTTTCAATCCTTATAAAGTTTGATTCATACGTCCTAATAGACTCATCTCCCTTTTACTTAAGTTTTCAGAATTAATTTTCCATCATGAGATAGAGGGTTTGAGGAAAATATTTATTAAAAAATATTTTATTGAAATATTCCCATTCCATGAAATTAATTTCCTCTTGCAATTTTTTGTTCTTGATTAGTGTTCAATATAGATCAACTTTCCCATAAAAATGATAGACCACTAGCACACATCTTTCTTCTTATGAGTACTAGAGGATAAATAATATCTTCACAATGGAGTTAATCCATTGTTCTGTGAGAAGGGGATCAAAATATCCACTAAACATGAGAGGCCTTTTCCACATGAAGGATTCAATGGAAAATTTCTCTTTCTTTGGAGAAGGAGGGAGTTCCATGTGATTCAATAACATGAGCTAGATGATCAAGTAATTTCATAAAGTTTTTAATACCCATTCCAATCATATTTATAATATCATTAGGTAAATAATCACATTTACTATCACATTGATTGTTGGCACGATTTCTTCTATTTAAAACCATTAACTAAGAAAAATAAAGTACAATTAGTGGGATTGAATACTTAGCTAATAAGGATATAAAAATAAAACATTGAATATAGAAGGATAAAATTGTAAATGAAAAGTATATCCTAACTTGTGATTCTTTAGGTTTCAATATAGATTATCCATGATCTATTTCCTAACATATAATCTTATTGGAATTTTTTGTTCCCTTAATAATGGTCCGTAATGAGCTTATGAATTTACCAAATCATATCCACCAGAAGTGTAAAAATAGGTGCATAGTAAGGCCCTTTTTCATATACCAAGTTACCATAAGTTAGGGTTAGAATACCTTATCAGATTTTTTACCCCTAGGTACATTTGTGGTAGAACCACTTTCACTTATAGTATCCAGATAAGTATGTATTTTCTTAATAAATCACTTACTCTATACTAACCAAAATTTAGGGATGTTTTTTATACTTAGTCTTATCCCTATATATTTTTCTAGATTTTTCTAATCATAATCCAAAAAATAACTAAACTTTTCCTCTAACACCAACTATAATGACCCTAACCTTTTATATATATAATTACATGATTTTAAGTATAATTAACCATCAAATTATAGGCCAAGGATTGTAAATTATAGTATATTTGGAAGATTAGGTACATAATTAAACTTCGTTAAAAAATATTTTATTTAATATCCATATTGAGATTTTAATTTCCATTGACCTCCTATATCTTCATAGGATAACCAGGGTAAAACATGGACAAAATGGATGAGATAAAAATCCCAGTAAGGAAATAAGCATAAGAATAAAACATAGCACATAGGTTTGAAGGCATAACATGATGGCGTAAAAAGGCATGAAACATAAATAAACACAAGGAATAATAACATTTATAATATGGGAATATATAATCATGGCATTATAGGAATGTGTCAATAACATATAACATGACATAAACATGAGTCCAGGCTAATCACCTTGATTATATAACATGGTGGACAAAGTCCAATAAAGGAATATGGTTCACTACCTATCCCAACATGATGTATAATGAGACAAAACATTACCCAATACATTGGAGTACTATATAAGAGCACCCATCATAGCATGTTCATTAATATGTGTGCCACATTAAGAATAAACGTATGAGTTACCCATGGAAAGAAATGGGTATCATAATCATGTCACAAGGCATAAAAAATGATAATATCATAAATGTTTCCATGAAGGAATGGATTAAAAACATACATGGATATTAATAAGGTAAAATGGGCATGGATCATGATAATTTATGTCTAATTTAAGTGGACACATGTAAAATTAGTGTTTAGTAAACTTTAGAAATGAAATATTTTAGTGTGGTTTAAGGAAAATATTAAATAGAATTTAAAGTAGAAAAGGAATATTTGTTTTCATAAAACCAGAAATGAACAAAAATAGTTTTCCATGATAAAATAAATGATTTTAGAAAAAATAATGGTGGCTTAAACTATATTATGGAGTTCATTTTAAACTGGGTAAGAAATTGAAAAGTTTCCTTGAATCGAGCTAGCTTATCGGGAAGAATTGAAAAGGGAACCTTTATAAAACACATATTACCCAATCAAAGAGGGATGATATGATATGGATACATGATTTTGGAAAATATAAATATAATCTAGAAAAATTATATAAAATTTAATAAGTATTACATTGGGGTAAAGAGAGATAAAGAGTAACCTGAAAGAAAAAATGGAGGTTCGGGTAGAATCCCTTACCTTATATCTGAAACGGTTATTCACTTGATGTTAATGTATTGAATAATAAAATTAGATTAATTAATTAATAAGTTCATAACATTTAATACATGATTTTTTTTTAAATTTTACTATGTTCATTTATGGCCTTTTTGATGAGTTATAGTGTTCAATTTCATCCTTTGGGAGTGCTCATTTTCTTAGTTTTCATGATCGGTTCGCTTGTATATAAGTATAGAAGTTCATGTAGAATGGGTATAATTCTCCAAAATTAAAATTATATGTTATTAATGAAAAAATAAATTTAATTGGTCTTATATATATATATTTTCTAGATATAAGTATGAATCATTAGATAACATGTTAATGTTAATCGTTTAGGTTAATTTTATCAGTTTTTCAATCACATCGATCTCATTTTGTTTTATCATTTAGTATTATGTATATATGTTAGTTACAGAACATAAAAATTTTTATAACATAAATTTTAAAATATTTTTGAACCATTATAATTGTGTTAAGACCAGATTTTAAGGAGGTAAAGGAAAATTAAAACCTTTTGTCCACAAAGGCGACAAATCAACACCTCACGAACGACAGTTTCATTTTTAGAATAAAGGGAGGGGAGAAGGGGTTTGATGATGGATTATTACATTAGAATAATTAAATTATAGTATATTTAAGGTATTATATTTATCATACCATTTGAATGAGGTTAGGTTAGGATATAATAATAATATAAAAGAACTTGAAAAGAAACTAAAAGAAAATAAAGAGGAATTTACCTCTTGAATTTATCCTTAGTGAGAACCTACTTAGGGCCATGGTTTTAGTATTTTGATAAAAGAAAGAGGTCCTAGATGTGGGTTAGGGGTTTAGAAAGAGTATTGGGTAGAATTTGGACAAGTTTAAAAGCTTTGAAGTTGTGGGGAGAATAGGTGGTGAGGGGTGGTATTTATAGAGGATGAGAGGGGTGTTTTCTCATTATTTTAATAATTAGTTTATTATTTTGTCTCAAGATAAGAAATAGTGTTGATTATTGTGACTAAATATAGTAACAAGTGCATTTTATTTCTAACTAATGGTTATTACTGTTGGAACCATGGTCTTCTACGCATGATTTGGAGTGTGGTTTGTGTCTGTTGTCAATCATCAATGGAAGTTCGGATCGTGTACCAGCAAAGATATCATACCGTTCAAGCAGACAACAGTATTGAAGATGGCGCCGTTTCCCAGTGTTTGCCAAATTTTTGGGGTCCAAAATCTGGAAGTTGCTGAGCATTGCAAAAAGTGGATTTCCATGAAGATAATAATTAAATATGGAAAAGGCCTGAATTTCGCGAAGAAAGGATGTATGGTTTGGAAATCGCGAAGACGAGAAAAATGGAGGCGGTGAGGCTTCGTGATTACGTCAAAGCTTCGCGAACGACGGAGTTGAAGCACATCGTGGCAGTAAAGGGCATTGTGAGGGAGCTTCGCGGCGAAGGTGCGAAGGTAAGTTGACGGTGATTCTTCGCGACTACGTCAAGCTCTACGAACAGAAAATTTCCGTGGTGCTTCGCGATTTGGACAGAATTCCGGCTGAAACTTTGGAGCTTTGCGATTTGAAATGACGTGGAGTTGACTTCACGCGGAAAGGTCGAGGGTCGGTGGAATCGCCTATAAATATAGGACAACCACCTTCGAGAGAAGTAGAGAGAATTTCAGAGAAAAACCTTTGCTCTCGGTTTGAAAAGGTCTCTCGCGAAGGCAGTGTGCTTCGCGAAAGAGGAGCTTCGCGGTGGCTATTGTAGATCCGCAAAAGTCTTGCGCCCTGCGTTGGCTCAGTGAGCTTCTCAAAGAGGCAGGAGCTCCGTGATATCCAAGCATTGCGAAGGCTGGAGCATCGTGAGAGTGCTTCGTGATTGAGCTTCACGAAAAGACAGGGGCTCTGCGAAGGGTTGTTTGAGCTTTGCAAAATTGGGAGCCTTGCAAAGTAGGGTACTTTGTGAAGGCCTTTTCCAAAGGTTATTTTCCCAGTGGACAAGGGAAAAGGGGGTATTCATCAGTTGATGTAATTTGGACTTTAACAGAGCATTAACTCAGGACTCTGATGCAAGCAAAGTCTCATGCTGAACAGGAGACAATGAACTTCATGACTATCAATTGAAGATACCTTCACGTCTATAAACTGATTGTGAATTCACCAACCGTAGTGAGCTAGGGGGAGTCAACGGGAGTGACCTGAGGGAAGCAGTGAGCTATCTCAAAACCTTTGTAAAGGCAGTGAGCCTGGGACAGAGTGACTGTGCCCGAACAATTGTAATCTCTAGCTAGTAAAGCATAGTGGTTTTTGGTACGACCGAAAACTTTTTGGCGTATGCTCCTTGGACATAGCCCTTAGTGGTGAACCAAGTAAAAAGGGCTATGTCTTCTCTGTGTATGTGCATGTTTGATTTCTGACCTTTTTCTTCATACAGGTTCAGCAAGTTCCTACCAATGTGGGAACAAGATCCAAAACTTTAAGAAGAAAAAGTTGTCACCCTGATTCACCCCTCCCCTCTCAGGGTGTCCCGGGGTCCTTCAAGTGGTATCATAGGCAGGTTGCTGGTGTTGAATCTGACCTTTTTATTCATGGAAAATGCGGTCAATTTCAGGGGAGTCCGTCCCTTCGATGGAAGCAATTTCCAGATCTGGAAGAACAGAATGTGATCTCATCTGAGATCTCTTGGAATGGAAGTTCTCTTTTCTACTGTGCAAGGAATACAAGTCACTGATCCAATAGGCCTTGCTATGACTGAAATAGACAGGAAACTTCTTGATGCAGATGCTAAATCACAGAATGCACTCACTGCAGCCCTTTCTGATCATATCTACCTAAAGGTGATGAATTGCACCTCAGCAAAATCCATGTGGGATAAACTTGAGAATATTTATGAAGGTGATATCAAAGTGAAGGAGGCAAAACTACAAGTGCTGCACAATCGGTTTGATGATCTGAAGATGCATCCAGACGATAATGCAGACTCCTTCTTCAATCGAATTACTAAAGTGGTTGGAGCTATTCGGGGTCTAGGCAAAGAAATCAAAGACATTAATATCGTAAAGAAAATATTGAGAAGACTTCCACCTCTGTATAATGCGAAGGTGTCAGCCCTTGAGGAAAGAGATCTTTCCAAACTTTCTCTAGATGATCTACTGAGCAGTTTGGTAGCATATGAAATGAGAGTCAAACCTGAAGATGCTACGACTCGGGTAAGCAAGTAAATGACATTCAAGGCCATGGATAAACTGAAAATCTCAAAGGATAGTAGCAGTGAAGATTACGAAGAAAAAGAAATTCTTTCTCTCATTGCAAAGAAGTTCCAGAAGGGGAAAGGGAAATTCAAAGGGAAGTTACCTCTCACGTGTTTCCGTTGTGGAAAAGTTGGGCACATTGCCTCTCAGTGTTTAAAAATGATCAATGATGAAGATAGTGAGGATGAAAACTTCAAGAAGCCTCAGACAAGGTTCTTCAAAAAGGTAGACTTCAAATCTGGTAAGAAAATGCAAAGGAAGAGTTTTGTCTGTGAAGAGGAAGAAGATGATAATGAATTCTGTGATGAAGAAGAACCAGAATTCAAAACTGGGAACCATGCTTCTATGATGGCCACTGTTGAAAAGCCAGAAGATACTGAAGGAGAAAAACAACTGAGAACTTGTGTAGATCCTGAGATGCAACTTAAGGATGCGGTTAGTAAGCTCAAGATTAAATGTAAAAGCTGCAATAAGTGGAAATCAATTGTAGAAGAATCAACTGAATACGTTGATCAACTTGAATCTGAAATTGAACGACTAGAAGAATTTGTGAAGGTACAGTCTAAAATAATTGAAAGTAATGATGATGTAGTAGATCTGAAGCTGAGAATTGAAGAGCAGGCAAAGGTCATCAATGACCTCACCTCTAGACTGGATGAAAAATCCAAGACTACTGATGGTCTTGATGAGGAAGTAGTTACTCTAAGGAGTAAACTGGATACTGAATCCGTTCCAAAAGAATCGAGGAAGAAAATATAGTTTGGAAGATTCTCAGATGCAGAATTACTAGCAAGATCCAAGTGTGGTTCAGATGGGGTTGGAAAAATATTGAGTGATCAAAGACCCGCCTGCATGGGAAAGAGTGGAATTGGCTGTGAGGCTGAGACATCAACTACTGGAAGTGAAAAGATCCAAAAGAAAGATAAGATGAAAGTTGAACATGTTGAAACATTGCCTAGAGTGTCGGAAAAGGAACCCTCAATCCAAACTAAGAGGAGACCTAAAAATTATCCTCAAACATTCAGAAATGACAGACAGTCTTACTCTTCTCCCAAAGAAGAAGGTATGAGGAGAAATTCAAGTGAGAAGACATTTCCTCTCATGAAATGTCAGTTCTGTGGCTATCTGGGCCATACCATGTCATATTGTGAAGAGGCAAGAAGCTATCTGAATGGAGAAGATATAGAAGCTCAACAAAGGAGAACAATTTCATATCTTAATTCTTATAGAAGAAATAATTTCTATGGATATTGTTTTTTTTGTTCTAACTTTGGTCATAAGGCCGATAATTGCAGGTAGAGAAGGGACATGGACACCACATACCAAAGTTCAAGACAAGTCAAGTCTCGTCAGCAATACAATGTTGATCTTTCAAACAGGTTTTCACCTCTCAAAGAAGACTTTTGACTATGAAGAACCTGGGTATGCGGAAGAGATAATTGAAAGACCATCAGTTCTTTATACTCGATCTAATGTCTCATGGAAGGAAAGGAGGAGGATTGAAAAATCCAACCTTGCAGAGGTGGCCCTCAAAGCTACACAGAACAACAGTACCTGGATTCTGGATAACGGTTGTTCATCTCATATGACAATTAATGCCGGACTACTAATGAATATCATAAGGAATGTCGATGGTACAGTAAGATTTGGTAATGATGGGGCTCTGAAAATCAAAGGGAGTGGAAGTACCGAATTAGCTAATGGAGAACTAAAGAAGACTGAAGTCCTTTACGTAGATGGCCTATGTCATAATCTCCTCAGCGTGAGTCAACTCTGTGACTCAGGACTTATAGTCACGTTTAATCAGAAAGGCTGCACTATCAAGGGAAAGACTGGCAATTCACTTATGAAGGGATGCAGAATAGAAGGCAACTTGTATCAGGTTGATAGTGAAGAAAATGTATGTTACATGACTGTTGAAGAAGAAAACAATTTGTGGCATCAGAGACTGGGACACATCAATCAACAAGACATGGAGAAAATATCAAAATTGAGAATTTTCATGGACATTCCCAACCTAAAGCATGAGCGTGAAAAATCTTGCGATGCTTGTATTCGTGGGAAGCTGGTCTGCAGTTCATATCGGCCAAAGAAGAAAAGAGCGTCTCACCTTCTTGATCTGATTCATACAGATGTTTGTGGGCCAATAAATGTTTCCGAAACTCATGGAGAAAGGTACTTTGTCCTTTTCATATATGATTATAGTAGAATGGCATGTGTGATGGTCATTCACAAGAAACGACAAGTCCTTGACTGCATGAAAACATATCGGTGAATCACCGAGAATGATACTGGACGAACAATCAAAGTGTTGCGATCTGACAATGGAGGAGAATACACGTCCATTGAATTTGAGAATTATCTGGAGAAGCATGGGATACAACATGAGGTATCTGCTGTGAGAACTCCACAACAAAATGGAGTTGTTGAACGTAGGAATCGATAGGTGAACAACATGGCATGAACTATGCTGATTAAGAGTCGTATTCCATGACATTACTGGAAAGAGGCTGTTCAAGCTACAGTGTACATTCAGAATTGAACAAGACTTTATATGGGTGAGACTAAGACACCATATGAATTGTGACATGGATGAAAGCCTTCTCTAAAATACTTTCGTGTCTTTGGAAGCAAATGCTTCATCAGGAACAAAGAAGGAAATAAAGGGAAATATGGCGACAATGCAGATGAAGGAATTTTCCTTGGTTACTCAATGAACAACAAAGCCTACAAATGTTTCAACAAGAATTTAGGAAGGATTGTGGAAAGTAGTGATGTTAAGATAATTGAAGATAAAACCACAAATGCTTCAAGGACGTCATATGCTGATGTGATAGAAAGTCCGGAAGAATGTGAACGTGAAGAAAATACAAATGCAGAAATAGAAGAAGCTGTTAAAAACACTCAGCAGTCACATCATGATGTTGACTCAGAAGAAGAATCTGAAGCAGAAACTATGGCTGAAGAGAATACTACTGAACCTCGCAGGAGAAATCGAAGAGCTGAGATTGATCCATCGAACATAATTGGGGACAATAGTTCACCCACTCAAACAAGAAGGATGATGTATACCACGCAATCTTCATTTCTATCAGTTGTAGAGCCATCCTCATTTGAAGAAGCTGCAAAAGATAAATCTTGGGTGAAATCCATGAATGATGAATTAGATCAGATTGACAAGAATCAGACATGGGATCTTGTCCAGATACCTGAAGGTCACAATGTGATTGGTACCAAATGGATATTCAAAAATAAGTTTGATGAGCATGGAAGTGTCATAAGAAACAAGGCACGACTGGTATGTAAAGGATACTCCCAGATTGAAGGCATTGATGTTGAAGAAACCTTTGCTCCAGTGGCTAGACTGGAGTCAATCAGGATTTTCCTTTCCATGGCACTCCAAAGAGGATATAAAGTATATCAAATGGATGTCAAGACAACATTCTTGAATGGTGTACTTGAAGAAGAAGTCTACATTGAACAACCAGTGGGCTTTGTTTTGGGTACTGATGAAACAAAGGTCTGCAAACTAAAGAAAGCTCTATATGGTTTGAAGCAGGCACCACGGGCATGGTACTCACGGATGGACTCATATCTCAAGAAGTTGGATCTAAAAAGAGGAGGATTTGATCACAATCTCTATGTGAAGAATTATCCAAAAGATCAATTCATGGTTCTTGTCTACGTTGATGATATCATATTTGGTGGCAGCAGGCAGAAATCAGTGGATGAATTTTCCAACCACATGAAATCAGAATTTGAAATATCAATTATTGGGGAGCTCACATATTTCTTGGGGCTGCAAGTGATTCAAAAAAAGGAATACACTTTCATTTCTTAGGAAAAATATGCAAGAGAGCTGCTGAAGAAGTTCAATATGCAAGACTCCAAACCAATGTCAACTCCGATTGCAGTTGGAACTAAACTTGGAAAGCATGAGGATGGGAACTCTGTTGATCCCACCATGTACAAGAGGATCATTGGAAGCCTACTGTATCTGACAGCGACAAGGCCAGATATTGTCTTTGCAACATGCCTTGCGGCCCGCTTTCATAGTAATCCAAAGGAGGAACATATGACATCAGTAAAAAGAATCATGAGGTACATTCAAGGTACACATAACTTCGGGTTATTTTTTGCTGCAGGCAGGGACAGTGAATTATCAGCGTTTTCTGATGCTGACTGGGCTGGTGATGTAGTAGACAGAAAGTCCACTAGTGGTGGAGCTTTCTATATTGGGCAGAAATGTGTTGGATGGTTGAGCAAGAAACAAGAAAGTACTTCTCTTAGTACTGCTGAAGATAAGTATATCTCCGCCACAAAGGCATGCACTCAACTGCTATGGATGAAGCAGCAATTAACTAATATTGGCGATGAGGTGACGCAACCAATAGTGATTTACTGTGACAATAAGAGTGTAATTGATCTTACGAAGAATCCTGTTCATCATTCTTGTACAAAACACATTGAAATCAGGTATCACTTTATCAAAGAGAAAGTTTAGCAAAGCGTGATTAGATTGGATCATGTGGGAACAGATGAGCAAGTGGCTGATATCCTAACAAAGCCACTGTCAGTGGCTGTGTTTGAGAAGCATTAGTTGAACCTCGGTGTTCGACCACCTCCCAGTGCATAAGGAGGTTACAGCATTCCCATCTCCCCGTTTGTTATAAATGTTTTAATCTGTTTATGGATATGATGCAGGTTTATGGTGGAGATACTATCCAGGGGGAGTATGGTTTGAGCTGAACGTGAAAAAATTTACTGGTATTTGGATTTATTGTCAATGGGGGAGAAAGGAGAAGGAATAAATTCAGGCAACTTCTGTGATGAGACGAATGAGAAGGAAAACAGTGGAACCCAATTCAATCCTCCTCTCTTGTTTTCTACACTGAGCATTGCTCACATAGACTTAGAGTGTTGGATGGGTTGATTCCTGTGTTTTTTGGTTTTCACATAGATGGGGATCTATTGAATTTTTCTTCTGATTTCCAACAAACCCAAAGGGGGAGATTGTTGGAACCATGGTCTTCTATGCATGATTTGGAGTGTGGTTTGTGTTTGTTGTCAATCATCAATGGAAGTTCGGATCATGTACCAGCAAAGAGATCATACCATTCAAGCAGACAATAGTATTGAAGATGGCGCTGTTTCCCAGTGTTTGCCAAATTTTTGGGGTCCAAAATCTGGAAGTTGCTGAGCATTGCGAAAAGTGGATTTCCATGAAGACAATAATTAAATATGGCAAAGGCCTGAATTTCGCGAAGAAAGGATGCATGGTTTGGAAATCGCGAAGATGAGAAAAATGGAGGCGGTGAGGCTTCACGATTACGTCAAAGCTTCGCGAACGACGGAGTTGAAGCGCATCGTGGCGGTAAAGGGCATTGCGAGGGAGCTTCGCGGCGAAGGCGCAAAGGTAAGTTGACGATGATTCTTCGCGACTACGTCAAGCTCCGCGAATGAAAAATTGCCGTGGTGCTTCGTGATTTGGACAAAATTCCGGCTGAAACTTTGGAGCTTCGCGATTTGAAATGACGTGGCGTTGACTTCACGTGGAAAGGTCGAGGGTCAGTGGAATCGCCTATAAATAGAGGCCAACCCCCTCGAGAGAAGTAGAGAGAATTTCAGAGAAAAACCTTTGCTCTCGGTTCGCAAAGGTCTCTCGCGAAGGCAGTGTGCTTCACAAAAGAGGAGCTTCGCGGTGACTATTGTAGCTCTGTGAAAGTCTTGTGCCCCGCGTTGGCTCAGTGAGCTTCGCAAAGAGGCAGGAGCTCCGCGATAGCCAAGCATTGCAAAGGCTGGAGCATCGCGAGAGTGCTTCGCGATTGAGCTTCGCGAAAAGGCAGGGGCTCCGTGAAGGGTTGTTTGAGCTTTGCAAAATTGGGAGCCTTGCGAAGTAGGGTACTTTGTGAAGGCCTTTTCCAAAGGTTATTTGCCTAGTGGACAAGGGAAAAGGGGGTATTCATCAGTCGTTGTAATTTGGACTTTAACAGAGCATTAACTCAGGACTCTGATGCAAGCAAAGTCTCATGCTGAACAGGAGACAATGAACTTCATGACTATCAATTGAAGAGACCTTCACGTCTATAAACTGAGTGTGACTTCACCAACGGTAGTGAGCCAGGGGGAGTCAACGAGAGTGACCCGAGGGAAGCAGTGAGCTATCTCAGAACCTTTGTAAAGGCAGTGAGCCTGGGACAGAGTGACTATGCCCGAACAATTGTAATCTCTAGCTAGTAAAGCATAGTGGTTTTTGGTACGACCGACAACTTGTCGGCGTATGCTCCTTGGACGTAGCCCTTAGTGGTGAACCAAGTAAAAAGGGCTATGTCTTCTCTGTGTATGTGGATGTTTGCTTTCTGACCTTTTTCTTCATACAGGTTCAACAAGTTCCTACCAACGTGGGAACAAGATCCACAACTTTAAGAAGAAAAAGTTGTCACCCTGATTCACCCCTCCCCTCTCAGGATGTCTTGGGGTCCTTCAATTACCTCATCTTTACATAAAAAATGACTAAAAAATTCATGTATTTAGCATTTATCTTAAATTATCATATTTTACTATTCACAAAATTCAAGTATTTTAGAAAAATACCAAAAATTAAAGATATCCATTTTTCGATGTGTAGAATTAAAAAATGAACTCCATTTTATGAAAATAATTATATAAATATGATAAATTTAACTTTTAATTAAAATAATCATTTACTTAGTAAATACCAATTTTAAAATTATAACTGATTTTATAACACTTTGAAAAGTTAATTAAGGTATCATAAAATTATATTGTAATAATAAGACATACAAATATTAATTTATGAATAAATTTTAGGAAAATAAATTTATTTTAAATCATTATATTAATTATAAAATTGTAATTAAATATTTATGACTTACAAAAATACAAACACTTAATTAATAGTTTTTTAAATTTTTACTTACTTATACTATGATATAATTATATCATATTATCACTTATAAGATAGATAAATTTTATTTATAATTTCATTGGTAAGGTTACTATTCAATTATCTAGTTTACTATTCATAAGGGTCACATTACTATTCCAAAGGTCAAGTTAATATTTCCTCAGTATAGGTTCTTTAACTTCTAGAAATACATCTTATTTCATTCATTATTTATTTATAAATTTTTTATTGTGTTCTAATAGTGATTTTATATGGTTTATAATATATGAAATAATTATAAGAAAATAATTTCTATTGATAGAATTCAGGTTCGTTACATACCATGGCTCAAAATACATCGACTTCCATATTATGTAAAGGTAATGAATCATATGAAGATATCCAAATGACTCTTACACAATGAACCATATGGAGATTTCAAAATAAACCATACACAATTTCTTATACAAAAATTTTATCATATTTTTTTATGTTATATGAATACATGCTATATCTTATGAAGCTTCAACCCATATCATATGATATCCCTTATAATTTATTTCAGTCTGTGAAAACAATTGCATGAACTTACACCTTTAATCTTATGTTTATGATAATCATAGTTCACATTAAAAAATATTTATGGACCATAGTCTTCAAGCTGTTCAAATTAAAACTCATATTTAAATAGATATTCCTATGAAGATAAATATTGAGTGTGACATCATGGTATCACTCCCTTTCTCATTTTTCAGTTATAATTTATTCTAAACTAAAGAGATATTATAGTAGGTGATTCTTGTTGATTAGATGTTCCATAAGCTCTATCTTATGCATGAAAACCAATACTGGAAGAAGAAGATGAAGCAAACTTTATCATTTCATTATTTGTGAACATATTTTTAAAATTTGAATATTTTATTTCAAATTTTTATATCCCACATAAAACTTTCATTGGGAATGGTGATACATAATTTATGTGGGTGCTCCATCCGCTTTCATTACCTTATTGTGGTACCACCTTATACCACAACCCCATGCTAGTGTTTTTCCACATCAATGCTCTATCTTAGTGACATCCTGTTCTCTTCACCTTATTACATCACTATACTACTCCTCAGACACCCTGTCCAAGTAGCTCTCAAGCTTGGTCTCCACCCACCAGGTGGCTGGTTACTTTAGTGAGCTAGCATTGGCCTGGCCTATTTTTTTCTTCAAACACTTAAATATTATTTACATTGAGGAAGGATTATAAACAATAGGAAAGGAATAATCATATAAATATAAATAATTTTTCAAAAATAGTCTCTACACTAAAGTCTTATGTATCCCATGGTACTTCAATAGAAGTATTACACAAATTTTCCTATTACATTTTTTTCATATTTTCTTAAAAAAAAATTCTTCAAGTACTATACAAACAAAGATTCATCCACAAAAAATCCAAAATAAATTATAAAATTCTTTAAATTCATTCACCACAAAAATTTGTCAATATTAAATATCTTTAACCTCTATCACCATGTATGAACTCTTGGATTAACCAAACCAGCTTCTAACTTTTACCAACCTTCATTAACACTACCTGTTATACCATATATTCATAACAGGAAATATGTGATTTCTATGTGTGGAAACCGTATTTTATTCTATTAATATAACTAAGAGAACATTCCATTCTATTTTAATTAATCCAATGACTTTAACACATATTGATAAAAAATACAACAACCACTTGGTTGAAACATTCTACCCCTATGTTTTGTTTTGACAATATTCCATAAAAACCATATTCTATTTATAAATCTAAAACAATTCATAAAAATTTATGTTATTTAAGTAAATTATCTTCTATCTCATTATTTTTGATAAAATTTAAATGGGTTTTACTTTTTTAGGGTGTATAAACACCATCTATGAAAGTTTGGGTGTCATCTTTACTCCCCTATTTTCAACATACTGCTTGCACCAGATTTTTAAAGTGAAATTATTACCTTATCACACCTTTTATAATTCCATATTAAGATATAATATGATCTCCCATAATAGTTACCTCAATAATATTAACACTTATAAACTTTTCTCAACTAGATTTCATAGACACTTCAACTTCCATTCCACTATTATTTACAACTATATACTTTCTTACAAATTCCAATGAGTAAATTTCACCACTTGGAAATGATTTCTTAAAAAATAATCTAAGTATATTGAGTTAGAACCTAATATAGGAAACAAAAGTATTTTTTGACAGCATCAATTTTTTCTATATCACTTACTAGACATGCATTAAACACACTTAAAACATGAGTAATCAAAACTCATGAGATCTTAGGAAAATTCACATAAGACTATTAATATATAAATACTAAATCACATGACTATGAAACATACTACCTATAGAATCAATTGATACCACTTTTTAATACCAAACAAGTGATACTAATTGAAATCCATGTGTTCCAATTCTTCACAAGGCATTCCCTTCTTTTAAATGATATTTACTAGCCTTTATGTACTTATTTCCAACTCCCCATGAGTTTATTTACTTATAGATACCATATTTTATGATAATTATAAGCATGAAAAACAAATTAGTAACATTTATTATTAATACTAGTCTCTTCTTCCAACAGATTTTAGTTACCCTAAAAAACATTAAGATAATACCACCATATTAATGCATAACAAACAAACAAATAAAATAATTATTCTTTCACGAATACAAATACTACACTGTTAAACTATCCACTTCTATCTCCAAAGAATATCATCATTCAATACAAGCTTGAAACCAACTGTGAAGATTACCAAAATTTACTTGATATCATGAAAAAAATTCAAATATGACCTTGACACCAATTTCATCCAGATATGGAAATATACCCTTTATTCATCATCATTCCATAATGCTCATGGGAACGATATCATCGCTCGTGCGTACGTACGGAATACCGTCTCCACGACGCGATGTGATTCATTCTCAATGACTAACCATTCATAAATGATTATAAAATATATATAATAAGTAATCATGAAATATATGAAATAATAATTCTACTGGATTTATGTATATATATATGTATGTCATCTATTTAGTTTCATTCAATTCAATAAGGAAACGAAAACATCGTTCATGCGTACGTACGACCTACCGCCTCCATGAACGGTGTATTTCATTCCTTTTATTGATCTATAATATATATATGTATATGATGAATATATATTATATATAAATCATGTTTTACATTCTGGAATTATGTAAATAAGAATATAAGTATTAATATCAAGAACGACAAGTCGAAACACATACGATAAATGAAATGATTTTACCCAAAACGCTGCTTTAACATGGAATTTACAAAAGAACGGGTAATATAAAGTCATAAGTGAAACATATATGAAATCATAAAAATTAATATGATTCTTTAATAAGTCAATGACATTATTTAAATCATTATACAGGAGGTTCAGATACGTACGAAGCATATCATACCTAAAGTAAGGGATAATTTTACAAATCTCATTTTTATCCGAGATTGCTTATTTGTAAGTATTTACTGGGGTTATTGCAATCATCCATATCCATGTTTTATAAAAGTGTTTTCATGTATGTTTAAAGTCCTTTTTACCCATTTTGACTTTAACCCCATGGTATGGAGGGAATCTTTCCTTTATTTACCCTACAAGGTACTTTTTGACTTTTCTGACAAAAGTACGAGAATAATGTTTTTTTAAACGTATATGGCATGAAAGGATTTTTATGGCTTTATAAAGCCTTATTTTCATGAAGCTTCCTCCAAAATATTTCATGACTATTTTCAACAAAATCTATTTCTTTTAAAATTTCATGACATTTTGTGAAAAGAAATTGATTTTGAAGAAGAAAGGATATTTTCCTCTATAATTCATTTAAAGTGTTTTATCAAAACCATTTTTCCATCTAAGATGAAATTATTTCATATGTGTATATTTCAAGTATAATGTCTCTATGATTTACATGGTTTCACTTTTCTTATTATGAAATGATATCCATTTCTTTTATATAGATTATGTGATAATGGGATTATGTTTATGAAACCCATTTTATTCGTTGGGTTATTATGAATGATGTATGTTTATTTTGTGGCACAAGTTAGAATGATTTCATTATGAGATGGGTGGGACCTATATCTCCCTCCAATTAATTGGGTAAAGATTTATATCTCATGAGATAGACATGGCTAGAATAGAAAGTTAAACCGGTTCAGTAATACAGGACTGGAACGAGGAATGAACTCGATTCAGAAAGGGACTTTGTCCACTAAGATGGTCTTGGCAGAAATGCCTTGGATACTATGGAAATCATATCATGTGATTAATGGTTTCCACAATTACATGTTTTATTCCCATGCTATTTTATCATGATTGATGTTCCCTTATGATATATGCCTTACGTACTTACAAGATTCATGTCTTTGCTCAAGATTTTGAAGTTTAGATTTTATGTTCAAGTTTTTACATTCAAATGTTTATGGATTGTTTTATGTTCTCTATGTTTACCCTTACTGGGCATTTGAGCTCACCCCTTTTATGTTTTCTTATCCCCAGGATATAAAGAAAGGTTTTAGGTAAGAAAAAAAGGGTAAGATCTTTGTTGGGAGATGTTGAAGATCTTTCACCACAATTAGAAGATTTTATTCCGAGTTTCCAAAGACACTAAACTATCACAGTCCTTGTGTGTATGTTTTTGTTATGTATTAAGTATTCCGAAAAAGTAATGTAATGTCCATGTACGTCAAGCTTCGGGTCTCTACAGTTGGTATCAGAGGAAAGGTTTAGTTAACCTTTGGAAACTAGGATGCGAAAATGTTAGTCAGATCCCTAGAGATATTTCTAAGGTATGTTTAGGGATATCCCTAAGGATAAGTATACATATAGGATATAGTCCTAGAACTACGGTAATGATCATAGAATTTAACCTATGATGTTAGATATTGAGGGTACTCCCCCTTTACTATGTTTTTTTCTCTTGCATGATTTTTTCCTCTCACACTATTCTTTTTGGGTTTTAGAAAATGGATGGAAACAGGAAGATTCACGATAATGGAGGATATGACGGACAATGGAATGATATTCTTCACGAGAAACCAAATGAAACGAGATTTGGAATTCCAAACATCGTTATTTTGCCTAATCAGAAATCTCATAATATGATCAATAATCTCAACGTTGGTAAGTTTCCCGACTCAGATAATAAGAGAAAGATGGAGTTTCATGATGATCATAGAGGAAAGAAAGTTCAATTTCCCTCATGTAAGTCATGTGTGAAGAGGCATCAGGGAGATTGTTTCGAAGGAACTGGAAGATGCTTTCAGTGTGGAAAAGAAGGACACAAAACCAGTAAGTGCAAAGGAAAAGGTTCAGTTAACACCATGGACAAGGATAATGGTATTGCTACGACATCAACAATGATTAGATGTTTTAAATTTGTAATGTATGGGAATTATGAAATCCAATGCCCTAAGGGAAAATCTCATGAAGAGAATCAGCATGGTCATACGGGTAGTATTTATGTGGATGATGATGAAGAGACTACAAATGAAATATGAGATGAAATAAATGATGAAGCTCAGCTAGTGGTTTAAGAAGTTAGTGGAATGATTGTATGTTTATAAAGAATAATGTATGGTACTATGGAATAAAGAATCATCTAAGGATTGTTACACTATTGTTTTTCCTAAAGTATATGAAAGTATATGTTGAATGGTACTGGTAACCATGGAAGGTTATTCATATATTTTTGGAAAGTAGATGATATGCACATAATGAAGGGATAAGAAGGTAATGAGATGTTTGATTGTATTCATGAGCTCATGACTGATATAAGGACTAAGTGATATTATGGTTTGATTATATAGAAATTTTGGGATTTTGGTATGTGGAAAGAGTTAACTTTTGACAGCATTCATGTTTTCACTAAGGTTAAATGTGTATTCATTTTTCAAGAGAATACATGATTAAGGTATTCACATGTTTTTAATTTGACCAACAAGATATATCTTATGATATATGGGGGATAAATGATGGCATTCACGTGATTGTTATGTGAAATTTCAAGTAATCATTTTCTTTATACTATGAGCATGGACCAAAGTATTTTTGATAAGCCTAAAGATTGGAATGGATTATGTTGAACATAAGTTAGTATTTTTTAAGGATAGAACTTTTTTCGATATTATTGATGGGATGTTATAGTAATGTAGTTTTAGAAAAAAGACAACATGTAGGACGTGCGACAGCCCATCGCGTCGGACAAGGCTGTGGAAATCGAACCCACAACTGAAGTGCAACAGGCCTTTATCGCCTACCACTGGCCTACAGGAAGTCCCTGGTTAGTAAAAACTAGTTTTATTTTATTAATCGGTATGATATATGAAGTATAAGTTCATTTTTGGAACCATATACGATTAATCTAACCATAAGATGGACTTATAACTTTTTCTAACCTTTTGTTTGAAACAGATGGAATGACCCATCATTCTATCACATGATCTGCTAACACTTCACGAATAACAAATTCAACTTCATTTCTTTAAGAGATGAAGTGGAAATTGTTCAATGAACGAACAATAGTGAGATTGTACCAAAATCAAGTAAGTATTTCTTCTAATTCAAATTCTTCAACTTTTGGGAAATGATCTTGAAAACCAAAAATGTTGTCCTAGTGCCCTTATATATGATGAATCATATGGTACCTTAGATCATCACAAATATATGGCTTTGTGATTTTTGGCTTTTTCATAGCCATGTTCTCTACCACTCTCCATCAGAACATGATGGTTAGATTTCACTTCCATATCCATATTTTCACCTATGTTCTCCTACGTGGAAACCCAGTGATGAATTAATTTGGGTAACCATTACGTTTCATACTTTAGTTTTGAAAGTTAAGTTTTGTTATTTCATTTTACTATGTGGGTTTTAATTAAAGAAACTTTCAAGTAGAAAACCATGCATAACCCCGACGAATTTCGAGGGCGAAATTCATTTTAAGGGGGGTAGAATGTAAAAACCCGATATTTTATGATAAGTATTCTTTTTAATTTATTTGATGTCATGTGTTTTATGCTACAACATGATTATCTTGTGCTATACGCAATACCGTATTAGCTTGCAGTATACGCAACACTATTCTTAGATTGTGTTACACACAATTTCAAGTTCATTTGATAATAGTCATTCTACGCAAAATTGAGTGTATATATATATATATATATTCAATGTATAAATGAAATATGGTTGGATTCTATTATATTAAACAACAAAGGAGTCTTGCACAACATGCAACCCTAACTTGGCTTTCATTACACGCAATCACAACCTTCCTCGATAGCGTGTGTTGTACGCAATACCGGGTTTTACTAAACAACGATATATTATTATAATATTATTATGAAATAGACGTTATGAATAGTATTAACTAAATTTTGAATTTTATAACATTATTATTCATCTTACACATTTTCTAGAACATGGTATAAGAACAAAATAAATTTTTCAGGTAAAATAAGTATTTTTCAAAAAATGCAGTTTTGCCGCCTTTTGATGGCGCACCCACTTTAAATCTAGTTGTTGATATGTTTATAAGTTCAATTTGAAAAAATAAAATTCTTCTTTTCAATCAGGATATAAAAATTTACATTGGATAAAGTTTTGATATTTTTCTGATAACTTTCATATTTTAATGAATAGTAAAAACACGCTATATTTTAATTAAAAACAACTTTTTTCATCGTAATAACTTATGTGGTTAAATTATAATATTGAATGGTTTTAAAGTATAAATAGAATGTATTTTTTACCATTTAATATAATGTATATCATTAGCATTGATTTTACATTGAATTCGTAGGTTAAATCAATTCAATCTTTTGCAATGTTTTAATCAAAAACCCGTTTTCATTCGACAACGAGATTAATTTTAATTTAATTTATGCAACTTCTGTGTATTGAATTTGAAAAAATGGATTCCATATTTGGAATCATTAGGTCCAAATTATGTTAATAGGCTACTTTTTATTTTTGGGAATTATGAATAGTAACTACGGTAAATCTTATTTACCATAGTTAAAGGTAAATCAGGTAATTAAGGGTAAATATAATATTATAAAATTACCATAACACATGACAAAATTATATTGGATGACTAAAAGTCGACCCATATCACCTAAGTTTCGGATTAGATTAATTTTATGGACTTTTGACCATGAAAATAATTTAATTATTATTAAAACCAAAGAAAGTGACAACATGTCACTCTCTTAAATCATATAAGTATAATAATTTTAATTTAGTGATAAACATCATAAAACTTCGAACATGAATAGTCTCCAGAAAGATAATAAAATTATATACATCATGATAATTTATTTAGAATTTTTAGGGATTAAATAATTGTCATTAATGGTGATACATTAATGATGCATAAATTATTTATTAAGTGAAAAATCAGTAATATATAACCGTTTAGAGTCTTATAAAAGTGATTATGACACTTATATTATTTTATTTTAAATGTTTCCAAAGTTGTCACCTTCATAATTTAATAAATATAACAATTTAAATATTGTTATTTTAAGATGATAAATTCGAGTAAAAGTATTATTGTGAAATTTAATAGATTTATCTTCATCATAGGATTTTATTTTTAATTTTTTATGCAACAAATAAGTATATTAGATAATTATACAAAAATGTTGTAGTAATTATTTTGTTAAGAGATAAACCAAATAAATGGTTTTAAAAATAATAAATTAAATATAATATGAACTATTTAATGTTCTCCACTACTTTTCTAGATACATATTACCTTTTACGAATCTATTAAAGCTTTTAGTTTAAACATATCTTCTGTATATATTTTATTTAAATTCAAATAAATGATTAGTGTCAAAATTGTCACTATTGTTATTTTATAAAAATAACATATTATAAAATTGTTTAAAAATCACAAAAATATATAAAAATTATAAATTTAAATTTATATGGTCTGAAATGTTATAAAGTCTCCAATTATTGACAATTCACAACAAATAAGTAATTATTTGTTATAATTTAAAATTTAGAATGTTATTACCACAAATAAAATTAAATTGATTAAGTAAGGATAAATCAAGTTGATAATGTTTAAAATAATTTCCTAACATGTCTAAATTTTATTGGTTGATGAGATTACAACCCTATATCATCTAATATTCAAATATGAGCCATTTTTGGAGGTTTTTAAGTGGGGTTATATTTATTATAAAATAATATTTTTAAGATTTCCAAAGGTGCCCCTCTCCTCCCTTATAAAAGGGAACCTCCTCCCTCTCTTCCTCACACCAATTTGAGCCTTTAAGCTCAGCCAAAACATTCCCATTTACCTTCTCAAATTCCCTAGAAACATCCTATAGGTCTTGGTCTTCTTCAAAGACCAATTGTAGTGCCCTAAGAGGTGGTCTCAAAGAGGCGCTTCAAAGAAGAGGTAATGTTCGTTACCGATTATTTCAACTTTATTTCTTCTTCCACTTATTCTTCTTTAGTTATTTAATTATGAAGTAATAACATCAGTATCCATCATATACTGATATGTTATTATAAGTATGAAAAAACCCTATTTCACCATTTATCCATCCTACGGAAAACGAAATCACCGCGCGTGCGTACGTACGGAATACCGTCTCCACGCCGTGGTGAAATCTGTTTTTCCACCAACACCTTATATGGATGGGTATAATGGTGTAAATAATAACTATATATGGTTATTATAACATCATATTAATTCTGATATATTATACCATCCACTACAATTCTATTCAATAATCATGGGAATGATATCATCGCTCGTGCGTACGTACGGAATACCGTCTCCACGACGTGATGAGATTCATTCTCAATGATTAACCATTCATAAATGATTATAAAGTATATATAATAAGTAATCATGAAATATATTAAATAATAATTCTACTGGATTTATGTATATATATATATGTATGTCATCTATTTAGTTTCATTCAATTCAACAAGGAAACGAAAACAGTGTTCATGCGTACGTACGACCTACCATATCCATGAACGGTGTATTTCATTCCTTTTATCGATCTATAATATATATATGTATATGATGAATATATATTATATATAAATCATGTTTTACATTCTGGAATTATTTAAATCATAATATAAGTATTAATATCAAGAACGACAAGTCGAAACACATACGATAAATGAAATGATTTTATCCAAAACACTGCTTTAACATGAAATTTACAAAAGAATGGGTAATATAAAGTCATAAATGAAACATATATGATATCATAACAATGAATATTATTCTATAATAAGTCAATGAAATTATTTAAATCATTATACAGGAGGTTCAGATACGTACGAAGCATATCAGACCTAAGGTAAGGCATAATTTTGCAAATCTCATTTTTATCCGAGATTGCTTATTTGTAAGTATTTACTGGGGTTATTGCAATCACCCATGTCCATGTTTTATAAAAGTGTTTTCATGTATTTTTAAAGTCCTTTTTACCCATTTTGACTTTTACCCCATGGTATGGAAGGAATCTTTCTTTTATTTACCCTACAAGGTACTTTTTGACTTTTCCGACAAAAGTACGAGAAGAATGTTTTTTTAAACGTATACGGCATGAAAGGATTTTTATGGATTTATAAAGATTTATTTTCATGAAGCTTCCTCCAAAATATTTCATGACTATTTTCAAAAAAATCTCTTTCTTTTAAAATTTCATGACATTTTGTGAAAAGAAATTGATTTTGAAGAAGAAAGGATATTTTCCTCAAGAATTCATTTCAAGTGTTTTATCAAAACCATTTTTCCATCTAAGATGACATTATTTAATATGTGTATGTTTCAAGTATAATGTCTCTATGATTTACATGGTTTCACTTTTCTTATTATGAAATGATATCCATTTCTTTTATATGGATTATGTGATGATGGGATTATGTTTTTGAAACCCATTTTATTCGCTGGGTTATTATGAATGATGTATGTTTATTTTTTGGCACAAGTAAGAATTATTTCATTATGAGATGGGTGGAACCTATATCTCCCTCTAATGCATTGGGTAAAGATTTGTATCTCATGAGATAGACATGGCTGGAACAGCAAGTTAAACCGGTTCAGTAATACAGGACTGGAACGAGGAATGAACTCGATTCAGAAAGGGACTTTGTCCACTAAGATGGTCTTGACAGTAATGCCTTGGCTACTATAGAAATCATATCATGTGCTTAATGGTTGCCACAATTACATGTTTTATTCCCATGCTATTTTATCATGATTGATGTTCCCTTATGATATATGCCTTACGTGAGATGTGAGATGTGAGACGTGAGACGTGAGACGTGAGACGTGAGACGTGAGATGTGAGACGTGACACGTGACACGGGAGACCTGACACGTGAGACGTGAGACGTGAGACGTGAGACGTGAGACGTGACACCTGACACGTGAGACGTGAAACGTGACACGTGATATGTGACAGGTGAAAAAACCCTCTGTTTCCATATTTTTTCAATATATCAACAAGACCACTAATCACTATCCGATGATGAACACTGTTTGTCACCCTATCCAACTCCATCTCTACTTCCTGCTAGAAACACCTGTAAGACAATTATATTGAAAATTAAATAATGTTATATATTTATATTTAATCTTAAAACTGACAAATGTTTGAAAAATAAATGATTTTTAATTTGTGTTATTTACTTTCTCACCACCCATCATCGATGAAATATCACTAGGCATCGATCCGGTTGTCTTCTGATATAAATTGACCAACACTTTTTACAAAGTAGATATTTGAGCCCCCTGTTCCTGAATTGTTTTTTTCATAGAAACATAATATCTCTGAGCATCTTGGATAAAACTAGGAGTAAATGCAACTTCAATCCCCAATGTCCTGCTAAAGACCTCAGATGGTTAGGGTCCCAAACCCATCCTACACACTCGACCAGGATGCTTCTTCCCAAGAACTTTACCAACTGGGTCATCCTGGGAGACTGAGTAGGACTACACAAGATTGGAATCCTATAGTTCTTTAATTTTTACCTATAAATCAAATATCATTCATATTAGAAGCAATATATATTAACATAGTGACAACTGATAATAATTTATTATAATGAAAAATGAATTCATGCCCCAACTTCTTTGGCAGGCTCATTAACAAAAATCCCATCAAATATTTTATGAACATCCAACCAAACTTCTGTTCGATATGCTTGGTTCCCTAAACTCCATGACTACATTAAAAAATATAAATCAATAATTTAATATATTAAATAGATAATATTGTCTTATAAATATTTAAACTAAGGAAAATATTACCAGAGTTGATCGGTTTCTAGAAAAACTATTTAACCCCATAGTGTGAAGGATGATTTTCTTATCCCAGATCAATACATTATTCCTTGAAAGATCCAGAAATAAATAAAATGTAATTTAATATTAATGTTTGCAATGTAATATACTTTTCATATACACGTATAAATGTAAAATGAGATTAATATAATAATATATATTTAAATACCATGTGATTCTCATCACAATGTCTGTCAATAAAAACTTTCCATTACCCTCTAGGTACTCCATTGGGCACCTTGTCATACATCTGTTGGGTGCTCAATGAAGTATCATTGACATCACCCCATAATCTTCATTTAAAGTCTTTCCATTTCTTTCCAAGATTTTTCAATTTCTACTTTCGTGCTAGCACATTAGCAACCACAAAGTAGAAAATCATATGTACATAGAAATTAATTTTGAAAATATTAGAATTTAATAACATACTGAAATTAAATTAGACCATAATGTATTAAAATTACCTTTATTTATAAATAAAAAATTTATTATTCCAAGATGAAGGCATATGCCTCCAATCATCATATGTAATCGGAAGGGAAACTGGCTCCATGACTAGATGACCTAGAATCCAGACAAGTAATCCTGAGGTTTCATCCATAGGGACCCCATAATAATCAAATGGGACAACTATATTTAGTCCAGTCAGATTCTATACATATTAAATTTTCATATTTTTCTCCATAGCTGCATTGTTTCCATATTTTATAAAAAAAAATTAGTATAAAAAAAGTGTAATAAATTTATTCATATTAAAATTTGTACCTATAACAGTAACCCTCTAGTATCCCCACTAAGAACTAAGAGTGGAACCCTACTCCCTCACTGTTGAGGCTGTTGAATGGGAAGGAATCAACTGAGCTATTTATGGGATGCTCATAGAGGGTGTGAGAGATGGTGTAGGGGGGGAAATAGATGGTGTCTCAGATGCGGTAGAGAGGGAGACTGATGGATCGTCATCTATCGGTGTGGTCGATGGAATAGTATAATGCTTCCTTCTTGGCATTTATATCATTTAATAAAATAAAATTAAATTCAGGACATATAATTTAAAAAAATTTATGCATAAAAAATAGAAATGATAAAAGATGCACAATACTAACAAATAAAATATACATAATAATGATAAATAATGAAGCATTTTAAATAAGGTTTTCTATTGCCTTCTTATTACAACCGATTGTATAGAATTCTATTTAGGATCCCATCCAAATATTTTTTGTATCTATAAAATATCCAAAAATGACATAAAATGTTTTCTAGGTCTAAAATGAAGCATCAAATAAGGCTATGTGCAACATGTTGATATATAGTTGAAAAAGACTAAAAAAGACATAACACCCACAGTAAATGATGAAATGGTTGATTGGTGGAGTATCATATAAAAATGGTCAAATCCAAAAGGACTATGCCTATTGTGTGAGGAACTTTGAAGGAATAACATTTATCTGGGCTATATTGTGTATACATAGTGGTGTGATTATTTCATGCTTGGGTAGGGGATTTGAGAGTTTCTCAGTGGCTATTCCACAAAGGGAAGTGATATCTATAATTTCTTAAAGGACACCAAAGTTGTCTTAGATTGTGGAATGAGTTATTTTGGAAATGGTATAAACCACAATAATTTATATGAAGGGATTATAAGGGGTTATCCTTGAGAAACATACTAATTATTGTAGGGCCATAAGAATTATATAGGATAAGATATTGAAATAGAATTAGAATCTTGAAACTCCTTGAGCGAGAAGATTTAGATGTGGGAATGGGTCAAATGTCCCATGATAAGTCATGGGTCTTGGGTTATCTATATTGGTGGATCATAAAAGAGAATAATCACTCTATTTAGGTGTGTTTAGTGTGACTAGGTGATTGTAATTGAGGTAATAGTCTCTCTTGAGTGCGGGGATCTTAAGGGAGTGAGGAGAAATCATTATATAAGTAATAATTCCTAGTGAAAGGTTGTGTAAGATTTATATAGTGTTGAAAGGGGTATTCCTTGGAGGAACTGAGTGGATTTTGGTTAGTTCATATATGGACTTGGTTATTGGGAAGTGATGGGAAGGGGAACAAGAATCCGATGATACCATGATAGTGAAAAGCCCATGAGGGTCATAATGAGTGGTATGATCATAGGGTCAAGTTGTGATGTAAGTGTGGCATAAGGGTATGATATCATTATGGATACTATATAGTAGATGTTTATGTTTGAGATGAGGATGAGGACTGGAGACATAAATATTAGAGTGTAGAGTTACATCTTCTAGGTTCTCATCTTTTATTGAGTTATATATGTGTTTATCAATGGTATATACCTCATGTTAGTGTGGTTTAGCTCATACGGTAGGTCAAATATTCATATTCACTCCTCGCACCACTTCTAATAATGCTCGATCTGTATATAACTAGCCATGGGACTTACCTTATACTGGTATGATTTGGATTTTGTGGGAGGTTGGAAATTGAGATACTCTCCTCAAAATATTTCAAATATTGACCAGTGGATATGAGATGTGTCCATGGGACCCTAACCAGAGGGAATGATTCAACTTTTGATAAAGTTTGGATATTGATATTCTATCCTTAAATATAATGTTACATGTAATGGATTTTCTATATAATTATCACTGGCTATTGTGATGAACTTCCCTTATGATTTTTATTATGGTTAGTACTAGATATTGAAATTCCATTTTCTAATTTAACTCTAATGACTTGTGGCTACAATAGATGTATCACTGGAATTGATCAAAACAGGAGAGGTTAAGTGTTGGGGTAACCTGATTAGAACCTGATGACCCAACATGGATTCTATTAGACAATTTTCAAGATAAAACCTATAAGATAATTCCCAAATGTTTCATATGATATTCACAACAACATCAAGGTTATACATGTGAAATTTAAAATAAGGAAACCTAAGGTAATCACAATGAAATCAATTAATGATAGAGAAACACAAAGTTTTTGCATATTTACACACTAAACATTCTCTAAATCATAACCATAGACATGATTCATATAAAAATAATAAACATGCACTATATTAAATGATTTTACATGTTTAATATCAAAAAAAATATTATTATAATTTATTCATATCAAAAAAATAAAATAAACATGCTCTAGATGAAAACATAATGCACCTTCAGCATGTACAATATTATTTATTATATCATCCATTTATTTCCATCCTCAATAAACATAATACATGTTAAGTTCATTTAATTTGAGAATGATACTTTTAAATCAATATTTAACTACTAGGAAACAACCAAGCCAATACAAAACCCTATATATAATTCACATACCAAATCCATGCTCTTACATCACACATCATCACCACAACCATGATTATCACACAACTATATCACACATCATCCAACATCTAATATCATTCCAACCAACCATTTTTTCACTGAACAACACACTCTAACTCAAACCCAATTACCACCATTAATGATAAAATCCCCACAGGGACCACATGAAGCACATAAAATGCATCAATCACAAAAACATATAAATGATATTTCATCATGTACAATACCACATTTCAAATTGAAAAAAATGTAATTCATTACATTTTATAATTATTAAGGTTTTTATTTTTATGTAATTCTAGATTTCCATTGAAATAAATAGATGGGTCCACATGAATGAACATCCTAACAAAATATATGGGTTCACATGAATGAACATCCAAACAAAAATAGAAAATGGGCAGAATAAGGTACCTTGATTAAAGGGTATATGTTTTTTGATGATCCAAGAGGTTAAAAGCCACAATAGATATGATAAAAGGGAGTGAGGGGTGGTGAGGCTCAGGGCTGTTGGTTAGGATTGGGACTAGAAGTGTGGTGTGGTGAGGGTAGGACTTCGAGGGGTTGCAGGGGTCGGGGGTGTGGGGGGGTTCAGGGGATAAGTGTCAGATTTTTGAAAAAAATTAAAGTTTTAGCGGTGGTTTTTAATAAACTGCCACTAAACAATGATTTTGGTTTAGTGGTAAAATAAATCTATAGGATTACATCCAAATGTGGGACAAGATGGATTATTGTTTTGAAGATCTTGTTAAGGATGATTTGACTATAGAGGTAAGCAGTCTCCATTGGAAATTATTTAAGGATAATGTGTCAAATAGGTTGAAATTAGAATTTAATGGATTAACCATATCATATGGTACTTTATTATTGTATCTTTTACTGCATGGGTTCTCACTTTCCCTTAATATGTGTTTGAAAAATAAAAAGTAATTTTTAGTTAGGTATAAGTTCCTAATCTCTCTTTATCATTTTTATTCATTTTTGTGCACTCCTTCTTATTAAAATTTTTATTACACCATCTTAAAATGATATTATAAGTATATTAAGTATACTTATATGTTATTATAATAAAGTTAAAATAATTAAACACCATTTTCACTTTCTATTAATAAAAACATAAAATATGAAATGTGCACTGTGCAAACTACCACCTCCATGAATAAATGAGTTTTTTTCCTTCACTGCCTAACTTAGATGGTCCAAAAAGGTAATTAAATATATAATTATGATCTTTATAACATATTTATTATTATATAATTCTAAACCATATTTATTATTTATCCTATTACTTGAAAAATGATATCATCATCCATGAGTACGTGTGGACTACTGTTTCCATGGTACAATGCATTCCATTTTTCAATACTGCCTTTAATGGATGGTTCTAAGAATGGTTTTAAAGGATAAATAGAAGTTTATTATATGAATAATATTTTTTTAATATAAATTCAATTACATCTTAATTATATGAATGATAAAAATATTTAACCACTCTCTCTCATGGTGTTTTCAAGACCAAAAACACTCACCTATGTTTCTAACAATTTCATTTAAGTGAGTTTCAATGTTTAATTTGAATATAAAATAGTAAGAATTAAATTAAATATTGAATATAATTTAATGTATTTTTAGAAACTTGGTGTCTTCTCAATCCATCCTTCTATTCCTTGGAAACATCTTAGATGATCTGAAGAATGATTTGAAGTGAAGTATAGGCGGCCATGGTTAAAGATGGTGAAATGTAGACTACACCGGCTATCTAAAGTACGAAATTGGGAAACTAGTTATAGGGTGGAAGAAGTATATTATATCTAGAACTCCCATAGGACAACTATTAGCTTCAGTAGAGTTACAACTTTCTACCCAAAGGCCACTAGCTAGCCACTATCAAGTAGTAGCTCATTGGTGGAGTTCTTCCAACCAGCTTGAGTTCCTGATATCCCATTGACTACTTAATAGAGGATACCAAGTATCCAGTGGCATTGATATAAATCAATTGATGATATATTTATTATGGTAAAAATAACATTAAAGTGATATTGTTTATCTCTATGACACCTGACTAATTCCATAACCTTATTGGTTCTTTTTGAGCCTATAAAATTACTCCCTTAGCTCCTTGAAGAAACACCTTAACAACCTTGAGATCCTTTATCCCAATAACATTCTACCAAATATCAATTGATGATAAAGTTATTGAATTCTAAAATCCTCTAAAGAGTCAAATTAAAGTTCTTAATTTATTTAATGTATCTCTATGTTCCTCTCAAATCTCTCTTTCTCCATTATATCCATCCATTAAAAGAGATTTGTGAGTGGTTTGTAACATGTTTTCCTAAAGAAAACTTCTCTCTACTCAACCTCCATTATCTATTTTTTCACACTTTGTAAAATTGTGGTATGAGTTACTTGGATACCAGTAAAGTTTAAGAGGGTGATCATAAAACAAAATTGTGAGGGACATGTTTCTTGATCATCAAAATGATCAAGGGTTTTATACCATTGACCTCTCAAGTCTAGGGATGGAGATATAGGGGATCACATAAAGCTTTATCCAAACTCCTTATCAATTATGTTTTTCCTCTATTTACTTTATCACATTTCATATTTTAAACATCTATTAACATACTTTCATAAATTCAGTTCGATCATTACCATGTTTAAATTAATTTGATATTATATTTATAAACTTGAATAGAATTTATCAACCATTTCTTACTCAATTTATTTATTTATTTTCTATTTTTTTAAAGAGGGTAGTTCACCCCCCTCTTTTTATATTTCTCTAACCAATGATTGGTATCAATATATTTCTTTGTTTTTTATTAAAAACCCTTATTTTTAAAATTGTGTTAATTTTCAAATTTTATTTTTCATTCTGAATCATTTCCAAATCTATATTTTATTGTGGAATCAAATTACAATTCACATGCTCCTATTTTTGAATGAACCAGTTACTCCTATTGGAAGAATCTGATTTCCAACTTTCTTGGTAGTATTTCTCATCCTATTTGAATATTTTTAATACATGAGTATGTTACACTAATGAATCTAAAGAAAAATGGACTCTTGAAGATATTAATAATTTTGAATTAAATAACAAACCTATTAATGCCTTGAATGTCTTGATCATAACGAGTTTAATCCAATTCCACTTGAAATTCTGTTTATGAAATTTTGAAGTTATTAGAATTTACCTACGAATGAACCAATAAGGTTAATGATAAGAGATTAGATATGTTTTATAATGATTTTGAAAGTTTATCCACACATCATAATAAATAAATTACTAGCATGTTTACAAGATTTAACACCATATTCAATGGTAGAAAGTACCTCAGTGATAAGTTATCTACAAAAAATGATCCTAAAGAAAATCCTTTAGGTTTTACCTAGCTCCCAAAAACCTAAAGTTACATCCATTCAATAAGAAAAAGATGTGAATAAAATAATAGTTGAGGAACTCATAGGATCCTTGATGACATATAAAATAGTGATGAAACATTAAGTATAAAAGGAGTCCAATGAAGTCAAATAAAATAAGAAAACCATCACCTTCAAAGCTACAAATGATGAAAAATATAGAGGTAAGGGCATAGAACATAAAATTCTTACCAAAAGCATGTACAATTTCTTCCAGAAGAAGAACTTCCACAAATGATCCAAGTAGACAAAACAAAAGGCAGAACTAGAAGTAATGTGTTATAAATATAAAAAGAAATTCCACATCAATATAGAGTGCCCCATCTTAAAGAATAATCTTAATGAAAATAAACAAGGTCAAAAGGATTTTAAAGTCATAGCGTGGAGTGCAAGTGATGAATATATGGTTTCAATATCATCATCCACTTCAAGTGGATAAAGTCTGAAGTTCCTTATAGACCATGTTGATGAAGATGTCTAGGTTAGTATCCCTCTTCCCATTTCCTCTTTTTATTATTCTTATTATTATCCTACTTCTTCTCTTATCTCTTATTCTTCTTGTTCCTCTAGTCACCTAATTTACAATGACCTAAAATATTACTAATATTAAATTGAAAATGGATATAAAAAAATCAATTATTTATATGTATAACTCAAAAGTAAACATAAGTTAGTGGTTCAAGAAAAGTAATATCTTAAAAAAGAAAAATATATTCTCATTAATTAAAATTAAGATCTCATTATGCAAATAAAAAATATACCAGTTATTAATAATATCAAATCCACCATTAACTATTGAAAAAATTCCATTTACAAATTCACCCAAGGGGAATAAAACTTAAATAAAAATTTGGGTTATAAAAAAACTAGAAAATATCAGGTCAAATTTGGTTACTCCAATCATGAAAGCTATTATAAAAATCCAATGAAAACTAATTTTTTAAAGGTATTTCGCAACATAAAATTTTTAATTATTGAAAAAGAATATATAATTTAATTTATGATTGTGAATGGTAAAATGTGTGATTTTGGAGACTAAATTAAATTCATATTTCTTCCATTTTTTTCAAAATAAAACCTCATAAGAAAAAATTGATTCCAAAATATTTATTGGAAATTATAAGTTGACTCATGTTTTTGTGGGTACCAAAATATTCAAATGTTTAATCTTGTAAGAAAAGTGTCTTGAGAGAAAAACCAAATAATTAATATAGTACCTAGATTGTGCTTTCTGAAGAAATATGTGTAGTAATCTCTCTGAATTAAATCAAATGAATAAATTAGAAGGTGGTCATTTCATATTTTATGATAACTATAAGGGTAAGATAATAGGTGAAGGTACCATTGATTTTTATCACTAAAAATTTATAAAAAATGATATTTTTGTAAAAGTATTGATTTTTTTTATAAAAATTAGTAAATTGTGTGATATTGGTTTTAAAATATATTTTGAAAATTATTTTTGAAATGTTTTTTATTAAAAAAGAAAAATTTTATTTACAAATTCAAGATTTTAAAATGTTTATACAATCAATATAAAATCTCTTTCTAGCCAAAACATAAAATTCTTGAGTGATCAAGTTAGTGAATTTGGTATTTATCATAGAATCCTTGGTCATTGTAGCTCTCAATATCTTTTCAAAACCAACTCTTATCAACTAGTATGAGTTATTACAAAAATACATTTCAAATATGACATAGTTTGTGAAGTATTTTAACATGGTAAGCAAAAAAAACCACTTTTAAATCTAAAACAGGAATTTTATATTCAAAATATCTTGAATTAATTCATATTAACCTTTTTGATCCCTATAAAATTAAAAGTCTAAGAGGATAAATCCCATACTTTCATAATTTTTTATGAATTTACAAGGTTTACATGGGTATATTTATCATCTAAAAAAGTGAATCTTGCAAAACCTTTATCAAGTTTTCAAAAAGGGTTGAAAATGAAAAATGTTTTAAAATTATTTCAATTTGAAGTGATAATGGTATAGAATTTAATAATAATAAATTTAACTATTTGTTTTCTTCTGAAGGATATAATCATCATTTTTATTATCCTGAAACCCCTTAACAAAATTGGGTAGTAGAAGGAAAAATAAAAATCTAATAAATTGATCATAATATTTTTAATGAATTTTATCTTCAAAAATATTTTTGGGTTTAGGTCATGAATACTATATGAAATATCATTAACCACATTCTTTTAATTCTTTTTCTTGATAAAATCCCTTATGAAATTTGGTTTAATAGAAAACCCAAATTCATATTTTTCAATTTTTTTAGTTGTAAATGTTTTATTTTAAACAAAAAATATAATCTTGGAAAATTTGATTCTAAATATGATGAAGGTATATTTCTTGGGTTCTCCAACTCAAGAAAAGTTTACCATGTATTTAAAAAAATAACTAAAATGGTGGAATAATCAACCCATGTTGTGTTTTATGAAATTATTCCAAAACCTATTTCTAATTTTTTTTAAAAAATGATGTTTTAAATGAACCTTTTAAAAACAAAGAAGACGATGAAGAAAAATATTCCCCTTCAAATTCTTTTCATAAAGTTTATAAATAATCTAGAGACTATCCCCATGAAAATTTCATTAGAGATTTGCAAGTAGTAACTCATACTCATAGATCAGTATTAAATGAGGTTGAACACCAAGACCTTGTCTCTCACCTTGAGCCCTAAAACCATAATGATTCCCTTAGTAATGAAAATTGGGTACTTTACATGCAAGAGTAACTTAATCAATTCACTCTAAAGGATGTATAAACTCTCATTGAAATACTTAATGATCATCAAGTTATAGGAACCAAATGAGTTTTTTGAAATAATCAAGATGAATTTGGTAATATCATTAGAAGAAAATCTCATCAAGTAGCCAAAAATTATAACCAATAAGAAGGAATTGACTATGATGAAACCTTCACACTCGTGACTCAACTATAATCCATAACATTATTATTGAAATTACCTTCTCATCTTAATTTTTAACTTTTTCAAATAAATGTCAAAAAATATTTTCTAAATGGTTTTATTTATTATTTTTTTGTGGAACAACCACTTGGTTTTGAAAATAACCTTTTTTATAAATTCTATTTTCAAACTTAACAAATCTCTTTATGTTTTTAAACAAGACCCTTAGTATTGGTATGCACAACATTCAAAATTTATAATTTCAATTGCTTTTAATATGGTAAAAAATTATTCAATATCTTTTTTTTAAATCTCAAATAATTTTATACTTATAAAAACCTAGATTGATGAATTTTTTTTGGATCTACCAATAAAATTTTTTGTTTTTAATTTTCAAACTTAACAAAGAAGAAATTCATTGGCATGAGTGGAAAACTCAAGAGGGGGTTGAATTGGGTTTCAAATTTAATTTTTTTTTAAAAAAAAATTTAAATACCAAATCAATCAATTTATAAAATATGCCCCAGTTAAGAAAATTATAGAATTATATTATTTTATCTTCTCAAAAATATTTTTGGAAGTTTGATAAAAAATTAGTTAAAACAGTTTTAAAAACTCTCTTAAATTTTGAAAAAAATTCACTAAAATAAAAAAATAGTATACAAAACAAAAATGAAAGTTAACTATTAATGTAATATTTTGTTATATAGTTTTGAAAACGGGTATAATTTTTTTAACATAAATATTAAAACAAAACAGATAAAAAACATAGTAGAATAAACATGAGGTTTGGTCTCTAAAGTCGATACCTAGCCCCATCCACTTGTAAATCACACACTACGAAGAGATTTATTATAAATAAATTGATCCAAAACCTTGATCATTTTTTACAAAATATCACATATGGATTTCCATGATTTAGAGAACCTCTTCAACAATTGTACGTGGGAGTAATGAAATAATAGAAACTTTATGCACTACCACAAAACTGGGCAAGGCATGCGCCTGCCTTTATCAGCGCTAACAGTAAAGCGCTGATAAAGTGCCAGGCCTTTATCAGTGCTAACAAAAGCGATGTTAAAGGTCCACTTTTTTAGCGCTAAAACAAGCACTGATAAAGGTGTACCCTTTATCAGCGCTTTTTTAGCGCTAATAAAGGTTTTCCCTTTTATCAGCGCTTTTTTTAGCACTGATAAAGGGATTATTTATCAACGCTAAAAAAGTGCTGATAAAGGTTGTATTTATCAGCACTTTTCATTTTAGCGCTGATAAATACACCCTTTATCAGCGCTTTTTACTAGCGCTGATAAAGGCTCACGCAGATTTGTTAAAAGCCCGCGGGTCCTCTTCCTCCTCCCTGCACCCGGTCAAGCTCTCGCGGAAGCCCTCCTCTGCGCCGCTGCCGCCGCTGCCGCCGCTGCCGCCGCTGCCGCCACTGCCGCCGCTGCCTCCTCCTCCTCCTCCTCCACCGCTGTCGCCGCCTCCTCCTCCTCCACCGCGGCCGCCACCTCCTCCTTCTCCTCCTCCTTCAGCCACCTCCTCCTCCTCCTCCAGCCGCCACCACCTCCGCCGCCTCCTCCTCCTCCTCCTCCACCGCGGCCTCATCCTCCTCCTCCTAGTCCGCTGCCTCCGCTGCCTCTGCCCTGCCTCCGCCCTGCCTCCGCGCTACATCCGCGCTGCCTCCGGTGCCTTCGCTGTCGACACCTCCTTCTCCTCCGCCACCGGGTCCTCCTCCTTAAGGTGATTCAAATTGAATTTTCATGAATTAATTATGTTTGGAATGGGTAAGTGTTTGGCCAACTATTCTTCGTGTTGAATCTTCATTTTCCATGGGTGGTTTGGGATTGTGGTTATGTTTTGATCCTGACTATGGGTTGTTTTTATGATTTACCACTACTTCATTAGATTTATTTAGTTATTCTTATGCTTTGGTGTTTTCATTTGGTTCATGTATCTCTTTATCTCCCCACAAATGATTATCTTATGGATATTAATTTTGAGATGGGTTTGAGGAAATATATCAGATTTATTCTTATTGTTCTAAGTCTACCAACCTATTTTTAGGTGTTTCCCAAGGTATTGATGTGAGAGGGAATCACTAGTCACCGACAACCACCTTCTCAATCAAGGGTTGTGTGACCACACCCCACCACGAGTCCACCCTCCATGATCAAACCCATAAAGCTCACACCCCACTGTGGACACACTCAGCACAAGCGGAATCTTTCGTGAACCAGACCCATTACAAGCCATCCCTTCCCAAACCACATCTTCCGTGGACCCAATTCTTTGCGAGCCTCACCCTACTTGAGAATTTCCAATGCATACAAATCCTTCGCTAACAAATCCTTCACGATCTGATACTTGCACGAGAAAACCCCTTCGCGATCCAACATAATGCTGATCTCCTCTGCAAAAACCACCATGTTCGTTCGAATCCTTCATGAGAAAAACCCTTAACAAGCCCACCCCTTTCGCATAAGAAACTCTTCAATGTGACCAACACTTTCCTGTGAAAACCAGAGTAAACTTCCTTGCATGAATCGAGACCCCTACACCCGCATAACTCCCCACTTGCAAACAAAGATCCATTGTGCGAACCGAAACCCAGCGCAAACCTGCCCCAATGCGAACAAACTCCACTATGCGAACCAAGACCCAGCATGAACCAGACCCTACACAAACTAGACCCTACATGAACAAGCTCCACTGCCCGAACCAAAAACCCAGCGCAAACCTGCCCCTACGTGATCACTTCCATAGCAAACCACTACTTTGCAATCCCGGTGTGAACCACACCCTTGCCATCTCACCCATCACAGACCGGCCTCTATGCATTTACAACCACCGCGCATAAGCACCTTCATGATCCTATTCCTTCATGAACTAGTACCTTTGGTCCCTTTAATCACGTTAACCATAAACAGACAACACTCTCACAATTTCCACCCTTCACGATCAGAACAACACACTCCAAAAAAAGATTCATGAGTAGTATCTATATCATAAATTGTATGATCATTTGTATATGTATGAGTAGTATCTCTATAAATTAATTCTTTCATTTAAATACTAATTTAAAATCTTGATTTTAAATTTAATGTTATAAATTAATTCTTTCATTTAAATACTAATTTACAAAAATATAAAATAATATTAAATGATCTTATTTATGTTAGAAAATAGCAATTATGGATTAGCCCTAATTAATAAATGATTCAAGATATAAGATTATAATATGTCATAAAATGATAATTGTACACACAATAACATGAATCTTTTATGTGTTTATTATTTATGTTGAATAATGACATTTCTTTACTTCAAAAGACAAATGAAGACATACTTATCTCTTTCTACCAAGTTGTTCATAATTATGTCACACACACAAAAACCACTTGACAGAGCAACGGTTTAAATAGGATTTTATAAATGAGGATATAATGACCTTTCATTAACTAAATATTATATGATTTAATCCATCGTGTATCATTCAAATAAAATTCAATGTTTAATATTCACTAATATGTGGTATACGAAATATCAATGCATTAAACCATGAATGCAGAGTAACCCAGAAATCAATGAATTGATGTATTTAATTAATACGTCATATTAATTGTATCTTATTAAAGACACATAATTAAGATTTAACATCCCCCACTTGGGTTCCATTGATAAATTAATAGACATATTAAGAAATCCAAACAAGCGCATCAATTAAAATAAAGCACATTATATCCCAAAATTTGACACATTAACACCACAAATACAATTTATGATAGAGATACTACTCATACATATACAAATTATCATATAAACAGCAATGGATAAAGAATCACATAACTAAAGGGATACTACTCGTGGTGGGTTGTGGTCACACAACCCTTGATTGGGTTTATTTACTTACTCTTAATAGGAGATTCCATGTCTTTTATGGAGATTGAGATCTATAACCCTGGAGGGTTTGACAAGTTAATTCTATATTATGATACTTTAAGACAACAATCCGCGAGTCATTTGTGATGTGTACGAATCGACTGCACCTCAATCCGACGCACGACGTGACCGGTATGGCTAAAAGTGTCTGATATCAGTTTCAAATTGAGATAAAATTTGGAAAACAACACCAATGACATACGCCAAACTGAGTAAACACATTCTTATTGTTTTGATACTTTAGGACAACGATCCGCGAGTCATTTGTGACGTGTACGAATCAACCGCACCTCAATCCGACGCACGGTGTGACCGGTATGACTAAAAGTGTCTGATATTAGTTTCAAATTGAGATAAACTTTGGAAAACAACACCAATGACATACACCAAACTGAGAAAACGCATTAGGATTGTTTTGATACTTTAGGAAAACGATCCGTGAGTCATTTGTTACATGTATGAATTGACCGCACCTCAATCCGATGCACGGCGTGACCGGTATGGCTAAAAGTGTCTGATATCAGTTTAAAATTGAGATAGACTTTGGAAAACAACACCAATGACAAACGGAAAACCAAGCAAATGCGTTCGGATTGTTTTGATACTTTAGGAAAACGATCCAAGAGTCATTTGTGACGTTTTTGAATTGACCGCACCTCAATCCGACGCACGGCGTGACCGGTATGGCTAAAAGTGTTTGATATCAGTTTCAAATTGAGATAAACTTTGGAAGACAACACCAATGACATACGCCAAACTGAGCAAATGAATTCGGACTATTTTGATACTTTAGGAAAATGATCCGCGAGTCATTTGTGACGTGTACGAATCGACCACACCTCAATCCGACGTACGACGTGACCAGTATGGCTAAAAGTGTCTGATATCAGTTTCAAATTGAGATAGGCTTTGGAAAACAACACCAATGACATACGAAAAACCAAGAAAACGCATTTAGATTGTTTTGATACTTTAGGAAAATGATCCACGAGTCATTTTTGACATGTACGAATTGACCGTACCTCAATCTGACACACGACGTGACCGGTATGGCTAAAAGTGTCTGATATCAGTTTAAAATTGAGATAGACTTTGGAAAACAACACCAATGACATACGGAAAACTGAGCAAACGCGTTCGGATTGTTTTGAAACTTTAGAACAATGATCCACGAGTCATTTGTGACGTGTCTGAATCGACTGCACCTCAATCCGACGCACAGCGTGACCGGTATGGCTAAAAGTGTCTGATATCAGTTTCAAATTGAGATAAACTTTGGAAGACAACACCAATGACATACGCCAAACCGAGAAAACACGTTCGGATTGTTTTGATACTTTAGGACAAAAATCCGTGAGTCATTTGTGACGTGTACGAATCGACCACACCTCAATCCGACGCACGGTGTGACCGATATGGCTAAAAGTGTCTGATATCATTTTCAAATTGAGATAAACTTTGGAAAACAACACCAATGACATACGCCAAACCAATCAAACACGTTTGGATTGTTTTGATACTTTAGGAAAACAATCCGCGAGTCATTTGTGACGTGTACGAATCGACCACACCTCAATCCAACCCACGGCGTGACCGGTATGGATAAAAGTGTCTGATATCAGTTTCAAATTGAGATAAACTTTGAAAAACAACACCAATGACATACGCAAAACTGAGCAAACACATTCGTATTGTTTTGATACTTTAGGAAAATGATCTGCGAGTCATTTGAGACGTGTACGAATTGACCACACCTCAATCCGACACATGGCATGACCGGTATGGCTAAAAGTGTCTGATATTAGTTTCAAATTGAGATAAACTTTGGAAAACAACACCAATGACATACACCAAACTGAGAAAACGCGTTCGGATTGTTTTGATACTTTAGGAAAACGATCCGCGAGTTATTTGTGACGTGTAAGAATCGACCGCACCTCAATCCAACGCACGACGTGACCAGTATGGCTAAAAGTGTCTGATATAAGTTTCAAATTGAGATAAACTTTGGAAAACAACACCAATGACATACGCCAAACTGATCAAATGCGTTCGGATTGTTTTGATACTTTAGGACAATGATCCCCGAGTCATTTGTGACGTGTACGAATCGACCGCACCTCAATCCAACGCACGGTGTGACCGGTATGGCTAAAAGTGTCTGATATCAGTTTCAAATTGAGATAAACTTTGGAAAACAACACCAATGACATACGAAAAACTGAGCAAACGCGTTCGGATTGTTTTGATACTTTAGGAAAACGATCCGCGAGTCATTTGTGACATGTACGAATCGACTGCACCTCAATCCAACGCACGGTGTGACCGATATGGCTAAAAATGTCTGATATCAGTTTCAAATTGAGATAAACTTTGGAAAACAACACTAATGACATACACCAAACTGAGAAAACGCGTTCGTATTGTTTTGATACTTTAGGACAACGATCTGCGAGTCATTTGTGACGTGTACGAATCGACCGCACCTCAATCCGATGCACGGCGTGACCGGTATGGCTAAAAGTGTCTGATATCAGTTTCAAATTGAGATAGACTTTGGAAAACAACACCAATGACATACGAAAAACATATTTATTTTACATTATTCCCTTCCATTGTTATGAAAATGAAAACTTTTGAGTTTAAAATTTCATATTTTAGTTTCACATTTCCATATTAATGTATTCTTTCATATTACTGTTTTAATTTATTTTATTATTGCATTACTAACATAGTATTTGTTTTCTTATATAGGTGAATTTTTTTCCTTGAGTTCAGATGCTTTGTTCGACAACAAATACCATCGAGAGCGGATCATGGATATCAAAGGATGAAACATGAATGTTTATAACTGTTGTTGAATAATTGTAAATGTAACCATGTAAAACAATGTTTTAAATGTATATAGAAATGCGTTTTTTTATATTCATGATGTTAAGTAAATGTATATACCGTTGTTGGTCAAAATATTGGGTGCGGGTGCTATGGTGTGCAGGTGTGCATGTGCTACTTTGTATAGGTATTCAGGTATTCAGGTGTGCATGTACTGTTTTTTTGGTGCAGGCGATGGGGCCTTTATCAGCGCTTTTTTAGCTCTGATAAAGGAACCCTTTATCAGCGCTCCGTCAAGCGCCGATATAGGAGACCTTTATCTGCGCTAAAAGAAGCACTGATAAAGGGGTCCTTTATCAGCGCTCTGAGAAGCGCTGATATAGGGGACCTTTATCAGCGCTAAGAGAAGCGCTGATAAAGGCGGTCCTTTATCAGTGATTTTGTTAGCGCTGATAAAGGTCCCCTATATCAGGGCTTCTCAGAGCGCTGATAAAGGGGACCCCCCTTTATCTACACCGGCATTAACAGTGCTTTTCTAGCGCTGTTAATGCCGGTTTTTAGCGCTGATAAAGGCCCAGGTTGTAGTAGTGATGTAGGATGAAGATCCCAATTTGTGTATGGATTTTATTTGTTATCAAATTATCATTGATTTCAATATTATGAAGCATCTAAAAAGTTAATTAAGCTTGGAAGAAGTTCTCAAGTCTTATACTTTTAAGAAACATATGAATGGTTTAAGAATGGTTTGAATACTTTGAGATACATGGTGATGCTTGGATAATTGTTATAGATTCATGGTGATTCCTGGAGAATTTTTATGGATTAAAAAACATTGGATGTCATGCTTGATAAGTTTTTCATGTTAATAGATCAGACAATTTTTTAACCAGTTTTAATTTCAAAATACATGTATCACATGTGATAAATTGTTTACAATAGTGAAGATGGTTGAAGAAGAAGAGAATTTGTGAAAGGGTTTGAGTTATAAGGTGGCCATGCATGGGATTGGACTTATAAGGTGGCCAATCATGTTCTTGGAGTTACTAGGTAGAAATTAATTTCATATTGAATATTTTTATGAGGTTTACTTAAAGAGAATATGGCCATCCCACTAGAACGACCGTCAGCCTCAATTGAGTGCAATGCAGGACACTAGGTCAGCGACACCCAGGGGAGGCCATCCAGAAAAGCCTGTAGGACACATGTAGGGCCATGTGTAAGCCCATAGGAGAGCATGGGAAAGTCCATGCATATTTTGGGCCAAGGTCCCATAGGGAGGTGGGCGTAGAGCGTGCCTACATAACCGGTATAGGGTGGTACCGAGAGGGGGAGAGGAGAATTCTGAGCCTCCCCCCACAACACTTGATTAATATAGTGTGGAGAAATAGGGAAATGTTTCAATGTGAGATGGTGGAAGTGGTGAACTATTCATCCACTTTAAATACATATGCATATAATGGGAGTCATCTGATGGAGTTGATTTGAGCCACCAGATCTCATGCACCTTTTGTAAAAGGCCGCCACCTTCTTCCTTCTCCTAGTGCTCGATGGTGCCATTATCGATCACCAGAGATGATGAAAAAGTAATCATAGACAATCTATGGTCATCTAAAGAGAATACCAGGATCGAATTGAGATCATTCATGTAACTAAAGTCTTACATACATGCAAGGAATGAAAAGAAATCAGATTGGATGAAGGTAAATAAAGTTGTCGAGGCCACGTCACTCATCCAATTTTCTTGGATGATCCGAGCATGTATTTATATGAAGATTTAATACAATATTGAACGCATTCATTTGAATTGTCTACCATATAATAAAAGAAAATATGAAAGGTTTTGCGACATATCTTATAACTGAGTTTAATGAATTTGAAGCCGAAGATCTTGGGCATTCAAAGCCTCAATCACATGGAATATCTCACTGGATTTGAATGTGGTGCATGATGGTGAACCTATATTATAAAAATATCCAAACCAAGCTGAGGAAGGTTTCTTCCACTCACATATTATCTGGTGTTTGTGTTTTAAAAAAACAGATCACTCCCTATTCGTATTTCTATGCGAAGAAGCAAGGAGATCTGCAAACCTTCGATGCCTTGTGAAGAAGGGGAGTTCCGTGAAATATTTTGGTTTGAAAATAAAGGAGTCCCATAGACCTTTTATAGGAACAAAACACTCATGAAGTGGCTTATAAAATAAGGGAGTCCCATGAACCATTTTGGTTCCATGAAGAAGATCTGCACACCCTGTGTGAAGATGTATCATAGACACACAATAGAGAAGAACAAAACTACATAGTTTGTTTGTGAAAAGAGGAAGAGTAGGAAATAATAGTATTTCGGTGTTTCGTGTGTGAATCAAATTCACTCATGTGAATTATTTAAAGATACCTAAAGTTCATGTGTGTGCAAAGAAGAGGAAAATTGTGTGTGTGTTGAAAAGCAGAAAGTGGATAGTGGGTTGAACCAAGAAGGAAATTCATTTTTCCATGAACACTTATAGAACCAATTGACACCCAAACTAGTGTTGTGAAAATATAAAAAGAATAAGAAAACATTGCATGCATGCTTGCATGCATATGAGAAGAATCATTCACAAATAAATGGTTATGTGTTTATGATACCCAAAACATAATTGAATTAAACTAAATTAAATGCATGAAGAGAACATGATCTAATTGGGTTGATAATTTAGGAAGATGTTATTTGGTTAGTTTAAAGATAATTCTTGCATAATATTAAAGTGTGGTGTAATATAGTTTCATCAAATATTTGCACAAAAAAGGGATAAAGTGTGACCAACTAAAGATTTATTATTATTCAAGGAAGATTAATTCGGACGATGCTTAGATGAGATGATGTTAAATGATTTGATAATCACAAATAAAGTTTGTGATTCTAGAAAGAAGAAGAAAGATTGAGCATAGTGCAGTTGTTTTTTCACTAAAGAAAAAAGTGAGAAGAGAGAATAATAAGAGAGTGAAAATTTTAGTTTGTTGTTGGGAGGAGGAAAGAGGAATTACTTGAATGATGCTAAGAAAGTAACAAAGTGAATAAGAAGGTTGTGGAAGAACAAAGTATTACTATGAAATCAACATTTCTCTATAGGTGGAAGACTTTTTTTGTGTTACAAACCCTTATCAATAAGGAGAATACTATTTTTGGGTGGCAGTATAAATATCCATCCAAGAGCTGTAATACCTTCACTATTGTATTGTTTTCAAAGTGGCCCATGAGTGTAATGGTATATCCTACTCATTATAACCACATTAAAAGGATTGTTTTCTAGTGGTCGTGTGGTTTGGATTATTTCCTGACCATGCCAAGGACTATATACTCTTATTGAGTAGTTAACCTTGTAAAAATACCATGTGCTATCTTTACTACTTTCATATACTTGCATGCGATAGAGAAAAAATATATTATGTGAATAAAGATCCTAACATGTCAAGAGGTACAATAATAAAATGATATAATTGGTTTAAAAAGTCCCCAAAACTAATTCACCCCCCTCTTAGTGTTAGTCATATCCCAAATTGGTCCTTACAATTGGTATAAGTTCGAGGTTCACCACTATTAGATTCTATAGAGTGAAGATATTCTATTTTTAAGATTTGAGTTTCTTTCTTGTGTCAAAAATGAGGTGAAGTTTTGATGAATATTTAATTATATTTGAGAATAAGTCCATATATAACAAGACCATGATGAACATGAAAAATAAAGAGAATAGAAAGTTGAAGAAGAATCCCCTCTCATCTAAAGAAGAGGAAGTACATGTTTATCCATGTCTTGCTAACAATGAAGAAATATCAATCTTGGAAATTAATGATCAGGTGGATCAATATTCCACCAAGAATATGGATAAACTTCATACCTCTAGTGATCATGAGGTATGTGTTAGTACATTTTAAAATTATCCTCAAGATAAAAATGCTATCATAAGTGGTGATGATCAATCTAAAACTTCTCAAAAATTATCTATTTATAGCTTACGAATTATTATACATATTATTCCAAAATAAAGTGAATACCTAGTTTGGAGATCCTTTCAATGTTTTCAAGAAGATATCACCCAGATGGAAGAAGAAATGGATGTTTTAAAGAAGGTCTTACAAGCCAAAATTATTGAATGTTTAAAGCTACCTAGACAGGTTGGAGCCTTTGAAGCAACAAAGAGGGAACTTTAAATGAATTCCTAAAAATGGCTCAAATATGTTTAAGAGAAAAATAGAGTTAATGAGATTATGAAATAAAATATCCTTGAACTTGAAGATCATTTGAGTAATACCATTGATGGAAAAAGTTTATACTTGAAAGAAACTTCCAAGAATATAATGGAAATTGAATATTTGTTACAAAACAAAGTTAAGCTACATGAATATGAATTTTAAAGAATGAAGAAGGATTTTAAAGACAATATGATTATGATTGAATATCATAAAATCATATTCAATATGAAATGTATAGAGATGGAAGCTCAGTTGGATAATCTTGAGAAGAAACATATTGACACTTCACAAAAGAAGGAAACAATTGCTACTGGTACTCAATGTTCATTGGATGATTCTACTATTAAAATAACTTCAAAAAGTGATAAGAAGATCAGGAATTCATTCAATGATCCATCATAAGCAGCTAGAAAGGAAAAGGTATCATCCATACCATCTTGTACACATGTTTCTAAATATGTTTCCACAAGTAGTGCATGTTGGAAGAAAAATTAAAAACAAGTATGGATGAAGAAAGGTGATGAGATTCCTACCACAATGTATAGGGTGGATAAGAAAAAGCGTATGGAAGATAATTCCCCATAGATATCACAACACATCTTGAATAATACCCAATAACGTTATACAAAAGATATCAAGAAATCAATATTTGTGGGTCAATGTTGGTGTTGCAATAGATTTAGTAATTTTTCATTATTTTTTTTGCATAATCCCTAAAATATCAAAGAACAAAGGAATCCCATCTTAAGGGGGAGAAATATAGAGAGAAAGAAGCAACATCCATAGGTCTAGAAGTATCTGTATACAACAAACAGATTTGGAATTCTTGATAACATTTGTGAGGTATGCAATGGTAGTGGTTACAAGGTTTTTACATGCTCATCTCAAAATATATCCAAATATGATAAGAAAATGGGATAAAAAAACTAGCTAAGAATGAAGAAGCTACCTTGGGAATAAATAAGAAGAATTTTCTAAAAACAATTCTCCGAAGAATATTCTAAGAAAGAAAGATAAGAAGACCTTGGATTTTAAATCCAAGAAGTTGAAGGGTGGTGCATTCCAAAGAACTACTAAGAGGGATGACACTCAGAAGAATCCATGTGAAAAATCAAAATTTAATGCCACAATTCCTAGTGATTTGTTAGTTATATAGATAAAAGACTTGGAAAGAATGAGGATACTTGAAGATACAAAAGCTAAGGCTAGTGAAAAAGGAATTGAAAAAGTTCCACATTATGAAGAAAAAGTGATTGAGAGGTTTAAATTAAAAGGAAACTCTTTTGTTAAAGAATCCATGTGTGATAGAATCAAGAAATTTGGTCACAGTGCAAAAGGTTATTAAACTTATTACCAGAACAATAAGTAGTCCTAAAGAGGAGTAATTATGTATCATCTATGAAGGTTATTAAAAAGAAAAGTTTTCCACACTAAGTAGAAGATGATGTGAAGAGATCCATGTTGCCTCAACATAAATCAGAAAAGAAGTTCAGATTTACAAGAATAAAGACATGATCAAATGGATAAACTTGGTTAAGAAAAACATCTCAACCTTGCTATTCATATTGATGAAGCAATGAGGATCCACCTTATTCCTGTAAATCAATGTGTATTGTATTTGTGTTTATAATATAGGTAATTGGAGGTGAAATAAGTTTTCTAGGGGAGAACCTGAGTAGTAGACCATCTTTGACGAAGATGAAGAATGTGACGTTCTATTCTGGAAATATAGAATAAAGAGGATTCCATCTTGATTGATCTTATTTCTTGATATCCATTCATGATGATATCCACCATTATGAAAATGATGGAGAGTTTTTTCCTTGAGGGGGAGAGAAATTAATAATCTTTTAGAATTATTATTTTAATTAGTATCAAATCTGATTATTATTGAAGTTACTTGATGATCATGTCATTGTAAAAGGCATGTATCTCTTAATATCTCATCCTTGGTTATTAAAAATAACAAAATTTTCATAAAGGGGGATCAATTAAATTATTCAGTGACATAAAAAAAATTGAAGTGACCCAAGGTCACTTATCCTTCCTATTCCACTTGAATGTTTTGAGCTATTTTTCGAAGTGAGTGTAGGATTTTTAGGTTGATTATTTTTAAAATGATTGCATATCACATTCAATATCTCCAGCCTGGAATGAAAGTGGAAAAACCATGAAGACAAGTACATGAGTTCTCATCTCATGAGGTATTATGATCAATGGTAATAGATATATTTTTTTCTAAATCAAATCCCATTGTTTTCTACACTGAGCATAAATCAAGTATAATTAGAGTGAAATGATAGATGACATATTGCTTAAGTATGGATTGATACGCTTTTCCCATGAAATTTGTATTTCTTGTAAATAAGGGGGAGATAAAGTGAAATAAAAGTTTGAAAAGTAAAGGGTAGAGAAAACATAATTGTTCCACATATTGACACATTCATTTGGAAAGAACTTTGAAGCTATTTCCAACAAATACAAAGGGAGATATTTAAGAGACCGATTTGTGTATGGATTGTATTTTTTTTCAAATGATCATTGATTTCAATATTATGATGCATCACTAAATTTAATAGAGCTTAGAAGAAGTGATCAAGTCTTATACTTAGAAGAAACAAGTGAATGGTTTAAGAATGGTTTGAAGATTTTGAGTTTCATGTTGATGCATGGAGAATTTTTATGGATTCATGGTGATTCTTGGATAATTGTTATGGATTCATGGTGGTTCCTAGAGATTTTTTATGGATTCCATATAATTGGATGTCACTCTTGAGAAATTATTCATTTTGATAGATTAGATGATTGTTGAATTGGTTTTAAGTTCAAAATACATGTATCACATGTGATACATTGATTACAAAAATAATTATGGTTGAAGATGAAGAGAATTTGTGAAAGGGTTTAAGCTATAAGGTGTCCATGAATGGTATTGGAGTTATAAGGTGGCCATGCATGGGCTTGGAGTTACAAGGTGTCCATGCATTCCATATTGAATATTTTTATGAGGTTTACATAAAAAAATGGCCATCCCACTAGGCCAACCAAAATCCTCAACCGAGGGCATATCCAGGACTTTGGGTCTACCAAACCTAAGGGAGGCTTTCCAGGCCAGCCCTCATGCCACATTCAGGGCCATGTGTAAGACCATAGGAGTGCATGGTCGAGCCCATGTATATTTTGGTCCAAGGTCCTGTAAGGAGGTGGGCACAAATCACGCCCAAAGAATTGGTACGGGGTGGCACTGGGAGGGGAAGAGGAGAATTCTAAGTCTCCCCCCATAGTGCTTTATTGATATAGCATATAGAAATAGGGAAAGGTTTTGATGTGGGATGGCAGAAGTTGTTCACTATTCATCCTCTTTAAAAATATACACATATAACGGGATCCCTCTGATGGAGTTGATCCAAGCCATCTGATCTCGCACACCATTTGTAAAAGGAATCCATTATATTCCTTCTCCCAATGATTGATGATGCCACTGCCATTAACTAGAGATGATGGATGAATCATCATGGAAAATCTCTGTCCATCGAAAGAGAATCTCGAGACCGAACTGAGATTATGCATGCGACTAACGTCTTGCATGCATGTGAGGAATATAAAGAACTCAGATTGGATGAAGGAAAATAAAGTTGCTGAGGCCATTTCATTCATACAATTTTCATGGATGATTTAAGCTTAGATTTAAATGAATATTTCATGTGATATTGAATTCATGCACATGAATATTCTACTGCATAATAAAATGAAATATTCAAGGTTTTGTGGCATATATTTTACCCGAGTTTAAAGAATTTATATCCAAAGATATCAGTAATTCAAAACGTCGATCACATGACATATATTATTGGATTTGAATGCAGTGCATGATGGTGATCCTCACCTATAAAAAAAAACTACATGAAGACAAGTAATGTTATTTCCATTCACATATTATTAGGTTTTTTGTGTTTTCCAAAAACAAATCACTCCTTGTTCGTATTTCTACATGAAGAAGCAAGGAGATTCATTGGCCTTAGAGGCCTCATGAAGTAGGGGTGTTTCATGAACCATTCTATTTTCAAGAATAAAGGAGTCACATAGGCCTTTGACAAGTAAAAATCACTCTCAAAGCGTCTTCATGAAGAAGGGAGTCCCGTGAACCATTCTGGTTCCATGAAGGAGATACACACACCATATGTGAAGAAGCCCCATAGACATGTAATAGAGAAGAACAAAACTAAAAAGTTTTTTTTGTGAAAATATTAAGAGGTGGAAATCACACTATTTAGGTGTTTCATAAATGAATCACATGTACTCATGTGCATTATTTAAAGATACCCAAAGTTCATGTGTGTGAAAATAAGAGGCAGATTGTGTGTGTGTTTAAAAATAAAAAGTGGAAAGTGGGTTGCAACAAGAATGAAGTGCATTCTTACATGCACACTTATAAAACCACTTGAAACCCAAACTAGTGTTGTGAAAATAGATAAATAGTAATAAAATATTGAATTCATGCTTGCATGCATATGAGAAGACTCAGTAAAAAATAAATGGTTATATGTTTAAGATACCCAAAACATAATTGAATTTCACTAAATTGAATGCATGAAGAGTACACGATATAATTGGTTTTATAATTTAGGAATATATTATTTTGTTAGGTGAAATATCATTCTTGCATAATATTAAAGTGTGGTGCAATAAAATTGTATCAAATATCTACTACAACAAGAAGGATAGAGTGTTCCCAACTTAAGATTCATTATTATTCATGGAAGATTAATTCTAATAATGATTAGATGTTATGATATTAAATGATTTTATAATCACAAAATAAGTTTTTTATTCTATAAAGAATAATAAAAAGTGATCATAGTGCAGTTGATTTTGCATTGAAGAAGAAAATGAGAAGAGATAAGAAGAAGAGAGTACATATTTTAGTTTGCTGTTGGGAAGAGGAAAGAGGAGTTACTGGAATGATGCTAAGAAAGTAACAAAGTAAAGAATAAGGTTGTGGAAGAACAAAGAAATACTATGTAATAAACAAGTATCAATAGGTGGAATACTTTATTGGTTTTACAAACCATTATCAACAAGGAGAAGACTATCTTGGGAGTCAGTATAAAGATCCATCCAAGAGCTATAAAACCTGCACTATTGGATAGTTTTCAAAGTGTCCCATGAGTGTAAGGGTATATCCTAATCATTAAAACCATATTAAAAGGATTTTTTTATAGTGGTTGTGTGTTTAGGATTATTTCCAGACCATGTAAAGGACTAGCTACTCTTATTGAGCAGTGAACCTTGTAAAAATATTTTGTTCTATATTTACAATTTTCATGTACTTCCATGTGATAATGAAAAAATATAATAAGTGAATCAATATCCTAATAGGTTAATAGGTATAGGGATAAAAATATGAAATTTATTTAAAAAGTCCCCAACATTGATTCAACCCCCTCTTAGTGTTATGCATATCCCAAACTGGTCCTTACATAGGCAGTCTAGGATACACAACCTATTCTATAGTTATTCATGGGAGTAAAAATAATAAGAATGATATAGAGAGAGTGTGTGTTTAGCAATATATATTTTAGTGAAGGATTTATTATCAAAATTTATACAATGAAAAGCACACACACGACTTGAAATTAATATAAATAGGGTAAGATAAAGGAAAGAACTTAGTGCATTATAGAATTTAGTTTTTTTGTTCTACGAGAGATTCTTCTCTTCTCATTTTCATCTTTCAATTTGGAAATGATGAAAAAATACATTCATATGTTCTCTTTATGTGTCATTGAAGTATATATGAGAACAAAGTCTTAGACATTCAAAAACAGAGTATTGAGTTTTCTTTTTTCATTCATGAAAAATTCCGATGTCTCTATGTCGTTCTTTTTCATTCCATGCGACTTTATTATTTTAAAATCCAAAGCTTACTCTAAAAATAGTTTTTGATAAATCACCATTGAAGATCCTCAAACATTGTTAGGAAATCTAGGTTCAATAAAATTATCTGAATGACATTTAATTTTTCATAGAAAATTAGTTGAATTAATATATTTAAGAATATAATACATACTTTAGGCATAGTTTCTTTAAGTTTTCCATGTTAGCATCCATGATCGCTTCTAGTTTTCTAAATTAGCTTCCACAGTCTCTTTGGAACTTTGCAGGAATTACTAGGATGTATGGTTATTCACTTATACCTATGATCAATATTTTTGTCTTATAATTGATCACTTTACACTTTCAGTCAATCATCTTTCACTTGTGGTCAATCACCTAGCACTTGCGGTAAATAACCTTGAACATGAGGATGGTTTAATAATTTTTCAATTTAATACAACTGAACATGGTTTCTTCACTTGGTCTTATGGTCAATACTTTATTGAAATTACATTTTACACATGTTTGATTTCATTTTTCCTTTCAGTCGCATGGTTGTTCATGAGATCAACCCAACTAGTATTGAGATGAAACAACTATTGCCGATTTGTTAAGTTCACAATCGATCCATTTTTAGTGCGATCATTTTTTTCTTCTTAAAATCTCTTGAATAATTTATCATATACTCTCCACAGTTGATCATATGGATATGTTGTTGAAGCATATTCCATGTGGTCAATTATAGACTTATCATAATTTCTATTATTTTCCAAAAAATGATTTTACATTAATAAAACATAAAATGGATTAAAAATAACATAAAAATGATCTGGGATTATTAAAATAAGGAATTTATATAATAATTCAACAATATCTACCTTTTTTATGATCATGAATCATGGAATAAGTAATTATTATGGGATTAAATATTTTAATATACTATTTCAATTGGAAATAATAAATAATCATTGTATATTTGTTAAAATTCCTTATATTGTACCCCCCTTTGGGATTATAAAAAATAATTCATAAAGGGTTAAGAGTAAATTTATAATAAGTATGAAATAAAGTATAGTTACTAAAAATAAAAAAAGAAAAAATAATAATATACTGTTATTTAATTAACTGTTAAAAAATTTACATAATCCCTATTATAGTCTAATTATAATTAGATTCATCAGGATCTGGATGGGTAGAAGGTCAAAGGAATCATTCCCTTTTAAAATATTAGGAGTTGGAGTGGGTGGAGGCCAAAAAGAAACAAAAATTCTGGGAATAATGATAGATTTTGAAACCATCCTGATCTGTATAAGGTCTTGATAAATGGAGAGACTAAATGGTCATGTAGGATTTATAGGTGAGGTATAGATTTGAATAGATGAATCATAAGTGACTGAAATTGCGGTTAAGTCTTGGGAATGAGAGGTAGATATGTGAGGCAAGGGAAGAGTAGGAGGGACTAGCATAGGATCATTACCAACATACATATATGGCTTTAATATCAGCCACAAATCTTGTACTATGTTCCATAACTAGAAGGAACTCATATTTCTATGACATAAAATGATTGAGTAGAGGATTCATAACCAATAAATTCTATACAATAGCTTTGAATGAAGCTATTAGGGGGGGGATCTTCAAATCTTCGACCAATGATAGAAACCGAGTCTTAAGGTTTTCCTTAGTGTAAATGCTTCTCAGATAATATTTTATCACACTCTTGATTAAAAATTTATCCTTATAAGTCTTAATAAATCCAACCTTCATAAAATCAAATTGATTTTCAACATTAGAAGAAATATCCATTTGCACATGGTTTATTTCATCCTTTACACTTTCCGAGATATTCTGAATCTCTTTATGAATCAACCTTAAAATCAAATCATCATCAATAGAAACTAAATAATGAGGAGGTATTGATGGACTAGTAATAACTAATAGATACCTTGTATCCATGGTATCTAAAATATCCATTATATCTTCTTATAGGGATCCAATATGACTTCTAAAACTTTCAATTTCTCTTCTAAAAGACCGAATCTCTTAGTGCATATTTTTTATTTTCAGAAAAAAAACTTAGGATAAATGTGTGAAACAACACATTAAATCATGTATGAAATAACCTCATATCTATTATGAGTATTATCCCAACTAATAGTAAAAAAAAATTCCTTTAAGACTTCCAAAAGTCCATTATAGAATTGAATGTAGTTTACAGAGGTTATTATAGAGGGTTGAGAAGAATGGGGTATATATTATTGAGATAGAGTAGTTTGAGCTTAAGTAGGAGCATATTCAAGAATAAAATCATCATCTAGATCAGAAAAATGATCACTAAAGTCAGGATTATTTTTCTAATATTATTATTTGGGGGAAAAGACCCTAGATACTCTCTCAATTTCCTTAAGATAGGACTTAGATTCTTCCTTAGAATATTCCATGGAAACAACTTCTATATGGGAAAAAGAGTCATAAACTAGCTCTTGAGAAAGGTTATCTGAAACACATCTAGGAGAATGAGGAGTATCCAATAGCTACAAAATATCTCCAGAAGATTCAGTTCATACGAATCCTTCTATAATAAGATTATAAGGAATAGTTGGATCAACTTATTCTTCTTTAATTAAAAAAGGGAATGTTCTTATAGATTTGGAGGATTATCATCATCATAATTTCCATCCTCATAATCCTTATTGACCTTATTAGCCTCTTGATCATCCTTCTCATCTTTCTTTCCATTAAAATAACTTGGATCAGAAAAAAACATATAAAATAAAGGGTTATCTAGAGGGGCTTTTTCATTAGAGGGTGAGGAATAATAAATGGGAGTTCCACCTATCTTAAAAATTGGTGGAATATCGAATATAATATAATCCATATCCTTATAACTTTCTAAATATATGAGATATGGTCCAAAAAACATATACCTAGGAACTATCTTCCCCTTAGAAGGTACATCTCCTCTCTTACTAATTCAAACAATAAAGGAATTTTAGGATCTTTTATAACTTCAACTGAAACTTCAGAAATCCTTTTAACTTCATGAGTAGAAGGTACTTATTCTCTCACCAGTTCCAAAAAATCATGAACATCATGAAAAATAGCACCACAGAATATCTCCTTAAAATATCTTCTAGCTTCCTCAACTATTTCTACATAATCTTGAGATTCATCCTCATTAGAGGATTAATCAACATTGGAAATTTCATTTGGTTCCAAACTAGGATCAATGATATCTCTTGGACTATAAGGGTGTAATAATTGATTGAATCTATCAAATAACTTATCTTAATCATATTTACACATCATTTTCTAAGTATTATAGCTGATATTCAGTCATTTATAGGTAGTATGATTCTAATAGACACCACTGGGAAACACTGTCCTTTCTACTCTTGTAAGGACCAAATTTTTTTATTCTAGTAAAACATAGATAAACGTAGGGTATGAAAGTGTGTTAAATCTCAAAGAAGGTTTGATTAACTCTTCTATATATCTCATAAAAAACTAAGTCAATATTATCTAAATACTATGAACCAATATGTATAGGAAATACAAATATTGGAACCCAATATAGCTAAAATATCCCTTCTTAGGGAAGATAGTGTGATGAATAAATTTTTAAAAAATATAAATCACGGACTTTATTTTTTACTAGTATTAAATAGGTTATTTTATCCATTAACTCTTCCAGTGTATTCCCAATTTCAAAATGGGGATGTTTCTCATGGTATGATATATGATATTCACTATATTTTTCCAATATGTGGGACTCTCAGGCAATCAACCCAAAAGATTATATTGAATTCACACTCTTGACCATCAACAACTATCCATATCACATCTTTGTATTATCCATGTAATGACCCCTACCTCTAAAGGTACCCCTTCTAGGCCAACAATAAAGGAAGAGAGATAACGACCCCAAGTCTTACCTCCAATAGACCCCTTGTTTGCAACCAGCATTGAGGGTATAAAAATATCAAAAATTGGAGGCATTAACCACTATAATAATAAGATAAAGAGATATGATAAATTAATATAAATAAAATCCATGAAATAATATAAAAATTAAAGAAAAATCATCCCACAATGCATGTATAAAATGTAAAAAAATACAGATAATGTCTCCAAGTAGATACCCAGAAGAAAAACTAAGGTAATGGTAAAGTAATAATACAAAGGTTTGATCTAGTAATAACCAAAATGGTATATGTATTCCTCCTATAAACCATAAAAATAGTTTTTATATACATGGGGAGATCATGCAAGTATACTCAACAGGGTGTCCAAAGTTTTTTGTGTTCACGTGAAAGAAGCATACTGACGAACTAGTGGGTAAACAATAGAAACAACATCACCTAAACATGTTATCTAACCCAAACTATCCTCAATAATACACAATCACTAAATAAAACATCAAAATATAGTAACATAATAAGAATAATATCAGTAAAAGGAACCCACACCACATTCACACTGATTTTCTACTCTCACACCCTAATTTCATACATCTTGGAACTCCCATCTCTTGTATATCAAACCACATCATATCTCAGCAACATAAACCTGATCCATTTCACCACATCTCTCCTATAGAAACCTGGGCCATCGAATTACACCATATCTCACTCACAAACACCTAGTCCATCAAATCATATCACATATAGTAACCAAAGTAGTAAGGTATCATGAAAATGAATTACATAAACCTCATGCTCTACTCATACCATGAACAAACCCCACCATAATCCATATCAAAATCTCATCAATCATCCATCACTACTAATGAACTCTTGAATTTTGTCCATCACAACCCGTGCATAACAAAAAAATCACCACTATTGAAATTTTTACTTTTGTACATCACAACCCATGCATACCTAACTTTCTTGGAAGAGAGAATGTGGAAGAGTGGGTAACTAGTCATTCATCATCATCATCAAAATGTTGGAAAAAACACTCCCAAAACATTTGATTCTCAAAAAAAGGTTCTCAACATGGGTGGGGTGCATATAGAAATCACAAGGAACATACAAGGTAAATATATATATATATATATATATATATATATATAAATCCACACACAAGCCCATTAAATGAGTTCATGAAAATGGTACCAACCAACTCACAACGTTCCTAAATTTCATTTCCACCTCTAAATTCACAACACCACACAAAAATCCACAAGACACATTTCAAATTAAATCCTCTTTCTCAAATTAATACATTTTCTAGATTACATATTACCAACCAATTCCATTCATTTAAACCATAAATTATACTGACCATTTAATTTCACATTAAGTGAAAACCATTTAATCTATACTTACCATTTTTAATTTATTCATTATCCATTCAACCTATAAACCAAACTAAATCATTAAATTTCAAATAATTCATTAACCAAATCCCACTATTACCTGGTAAAATAGTACATCACATCACTACACAAACACACATACCACCATCCCCATCAAGCCAACCATCCCCACATCACCACCATTTCATATCCATATCTACTTACTCATTACTACAACCACATATACATCACTTTTAAATCAAAACCACCCCATAGTGTGGCAACACAACTTTTCACATAATCACCTCACATCCCAACTGTACATCACTACCCCACAACATAACCACACCAAAACAAATCAGTCCTACATACCAAAACCAAACATCACAACAACATTATATTTTTCATATTTGGAAAGGGGGATTTTTATCAATTCCACTTCCTTATTTTAGGGGAATCCTCACACAACCATAAATATCCCAAGGAAACCATTTTTCTAGTCATATATAATTGATAATACAATATCATTTTTATAGTGATGCTAAAAAATCATACCAAAAAAGGTTCCACAACACATATCAAATCAGTATAAACAAAGCCTTCCAAAATACATGATTTCTAGTGAGGCTTCAAGCCCATATAATCACAATATCAAATAACATCAAAGCTGTAAAATCATGAAACTGAAACCCCTTCCCTTAAATTTCAATTAATCCAGTTAATTATATTCATTTATATAGATTCAAACCATATTATAAAAGTTAAAAAGTATCAAACCATCCTGTGTTATACAATAGGTGGGAAACTAGGCATCCCCTACCTCAAATAGATCTTTTTGATTCACTATACAATATTGAAGCAAGATAAAGGACACCACTGAACAACACAATGAGTAAGAACACCCTTACCATCCTAGATCAAAATAACCACATCATTAACTTACCCAAAAACCATAAAAACAATGGTTTCCTAGATAGAAGCCCTTACCATATAAAAAAATATGAATAAACATGGATAAATAAAATAGAGGAGCTCACTTAAACCATCATCGATCAATATATAAGGTATTGGGTTTAAAGTCATTGAGAATGGGTCAAAAGTACTCCCTAGGATGCACTTGAGTTTCCCAAGAAAACATAGAAACACTAGAAGAAAGGTTGGCTTCGAGTGACTTTTGGAATTTATACCCAACCTAAAAAACATAAGACCATAACACAAACCATAAGAACACATTTCAGAATAGATGAAAAATGAAGGGGCCATGTCAGAACACCCCTCACCACACCAAAACCTTTAGATCAAACCAACCTTTTATATTCACAGCTATTCATGTGCTGTAGATCCTATAAAATAATAAAGAGACCACAATTAAACCTAGACCACTATGCCACAAAACCTAACAATAGGGAAAGGATGCTATGCCATATCCATTATCTAAAATACAAAATTTCCAAAATTGGAAGAACCATCAAAAACTGACATCTGAAACTCCATGCCATACTCTGGGGTTCAACACCACAACCATCATCTACATAGTGGGTCTACACCATAATAAAGGCTCTATGGCAAAGCTACCCCCAAATTATAAGTACCTCCAAACTCTTCCCTAATACCCCCTACGCTGCAACCTAATACTACATGCTATATACTACACTAACATAGGATCCTCTACAACGTAACTAGATCCCCCTATTACATAGCTACATACCCTATGTCACAACACACTCCTCTATGCCATAGAACTCTATCCATCTAGATTTTCTAGCCAGCTCACCCCTTTTCCCTCTAAACTCATTGGGACCTCCTTCGGTCAACTCTACTACCAGATTCTCACAATGTAACAGTCCAAAAGGTCTAGTCCATTACATTAGATCCCTCTAAACCACTCTCAACCTCAATAATGAAAACCAACCTGGAATAAAATAGGGAATAGGTCCAAACAACTATCCATCGAGATAACTCTCAAGGAAATCGTTACAACTAAAACACCAACACCAACCAAACACACAAAACCCATCCAAAAACATTCACAAAAACTTTATCACAACTACACCACAACACTAATTTACCATCCACCCCACCATGAATAACACTATACAATTTTTCATAAACCAAAAACCACCACCCTTTTTACATATCCCAAGACAATAACTACCACAAATAACACACAACATGTCCCCAAGCACACAAACCAAAGAATTATATCTTTCATATAAATATATTATCCACTTTGGTAATCATCGACTCACCTAAATGATTTTAATCATGTAAAAGTATAACATGTCTTGATTAGGAATCTAGTTTTAGTCTCTTCCTATGCTTGAAACTTTAATCAAACAAATTACATAACAGGGAAAAAAGAACATTTCATTAACATCAAGATCTAGACATCATATCATCTAGAAATTTAAAACAAGTTAAAAATTAGATTTATTGGTACTGGGACTGCATCTGCATATCATGATCCAAAGTACTCTCCTTTAGGCCACCATGCCTCTACAACAAACAAACTAAAGGAATGGTCCATCCTTGCAGTGCCTTTTCTTGTTGATCCTGGATATCCACTGGCCGCTTATGTAGTCCTTGATATACAACTCTCCCCAGCCAATAACATGGGAGTTATCATTAAGATACTAATTGATCTAGGAGATATGGAAGATTTTGTGAATCTGGTCCAATAATGGTAGAGGTTCCAACTGATAATCCACTTCACCAATGTGTCCCAACACCTCAAAAGGCCCAAAAAATCAAGGTGAGTGCTTAATATCATACCAAACCTCCACTTCCCACATTGATGAAAACCTTTAGGAACACATGGTCCACAAAATCAAACTCTAAGGGCCTCCTCCTATGGCTGACATAATCCTTCTTCTAGTCCTTTACTGCTTTAATCTTCTCACGAACAAGATGGACCTTATCTATCATTCTCTACACCGCATCAAGACTGAGATATAATAATTCCCCAACCTTATCCCAACACAACATAGAATGACATGACCAACCATAAAAACCCTAAAATAGATAAATTTAAATTGATAAGTGATATATTTTATTATAAGTAAACTCAACTAAAGGAAAGTGTTGTTCCCAAGATCCACCAAAGTCTAAGACACATGCCCGCAACATATCTTCTAGTGTCTGGATACTCTGCTCTGTCTACCCATCTATTTGAGGGTTAAAAGTAGTGCTGAGGTACAAATGAGTTTCAAAAGCATTTTTCAATCCCCTCTAGACTCACTAAGTAAAATGTTAATCCTTATTTGAGAAAATTTACCTTATAACTCCATGAAGTTAAACAAACTCATTGAAATACTTCCTCACCAAAACATCCACTACACCCAATTACTTTATAATTAGGAAGTGATACTATTTCATTAACCCAGATAACATCAAAACCTCATAGAGATCAAGGCAACTTGGTGATTAATTCCATTGACATGTCATCCCATTTCTATATGGGAACATCCAAGGGCCGCAACAAACCACCATGAACATGATTTTCAAACTTTACTTATTGGAAAACCAAGCATCAGGACACAAAATCCACCACATATTTTTTCATCCAAATCCACTAAAATTTCATCCTCAAGAAATGATACATATTTGACACTCATCAGTGTACCACCAATGGTGATATGTGAAACTAAATAAAGAATCCCTTACACATTTATACCAAAACAAACAACCTCCTCTAAAACAACATCTAGTTTTGACCATCCTTCTACCATACCATTGGAGCATCACCATAGAAAACATGATCAAACAACAACTCTACCTCTAAGTCTCACCACTGAGACTCCTCCACTTTCTACATTAGATAATACTGCACTGTAATCCAAAACAAGTAACCTCCACCATCATTCACCTTTTTTATCTAAGTTCAAGGATTATAACTCCTCCATCACCCTCCAAGAATCTTAAGACTCCCAAACATCATCCTTCCATGAATTCATTCTCAAATAATCAGCCATAACATTACCCTTTGAAGAGGTTTAGGATATCTCAAATTTATAGTCCTAAAGAAACTCTATCCACTTTTGTTGTCACATATTTAGATCACACTGAGAAAATATATACCTAAAACTCTTGTGATACGTGAAGACTAAAAAGAACTCCCCAATGTGGTAATTTCATCAAAACTTTAGTGAAAAAACACTTCAAAATATAGATCATGGGTGGAATAGTTACTATTATGGGGAAATAACTTTCTAGTCCCATAAGAGATCACTACTTTCTACTGCATCAAGACACATCCCAATCCCAGATGGGAAACATTACAAAATACCTCAAACATCACCCCCTCCTTAGGAAACTAAATCACTTGAGAATTATTCAATATCCCATTTAGGTAGTCAAATGTTGCATGACACTAATCATTCCAAATAAAAAACTGGTCTTTCCTGGTAAAAGAATTCAATGGATCCACAATCTATGTTAAATAAAACATGAACCTTAGATAATATCCTACAAGACTAAGGAAAATATGAAACTATGCAACATTATTGGGTGTTTATAAAGGAAAAAATTCCTTATCCTTCGATGGTTCCATGACCAAACCCTAATAAGGAACCACATTACCAAGTAAATGCACATCACATGTCCAAAATTTACACATGGAAAACTTTCCATGGAAATGGTGGTGTCTAAGAACTTATAATACAACTATGAGATGATCAAAATAATCATACTATGACTTTAAATAGATCAATATGTATTCAATGAAAAAAATATAAACTATTATAGGAATTCAAGGAATATAGAGTTCATGATCCCCATGAACATATCTAGTGAGTTTGTGACACCTAACAAGATGAACACAAACTCAAAGTAACCATACTTGAATATGAAGGTAGTATTAAAGATATCACCCTTATGCACCCTCAAGTAGTGATATCCTAACCACACATAAATATTATAAAAAAAATATTTCCTCAACTAATAAAAAATATCATCGATCCTTGGAAGGGGGAAATGATTCTTAATCATCACTATATTAAACCTCTAGTAGTTTAAACACAGCGTCAAACTACCACCCTCCTTGGTTAATATCACCAGAGCACCCCACAGTGATAGACTAGGCTAGATGAAACCCTTTTTCATCATATCATCTATCTAAATCCTCAACTCCCACAACTCATAGGGTTCTATCCAATAAGGATCCATTAAAATTAGAGAATCACTAAGCTACAATTCTATCTAGAAATAAACATCATGTCGAGGGGGTAACATCATAATATACTTGGAAAAAACATCGAGAAAATCCCTAAAAACCCTTGGAGGATCCTCCATCATATGTTCCACTAATTCTATAGGAAAATCATCCATCAAATAAATAAGGTCCTCCATACATATATTACCCACCTTAAAACTTCACTTGCCAATGAAAACCACACGTTGGCCATCCACATCTGAGAATGAAACACTCCTACAGAAGTAGCTGATAATAGAATTAATAGAATAAAACCATTTTATATTTATAAATATATTTTACTAACGCATATAAACCAAGAAAATATCCCCATGGGACTGATGTGGCCCCATAATTAATCTACTCGCTCGGCACACATCAAATGAGCTAGTCTGGTCTCTGATTGGCATAGTCAACACAAGAGGCACATGAAGCCTTTCTATGTTTAGTACCATATCATGAAATAGATTGGGAATAATATAGGAGTGTGAATATTATGAATTAAACAAATCATAAACATGGGTAAATGATAAGCTGACCATACCTCTAATAACACTTGGCCCCTTTGATGCTGCCACCTCCACTGCATGGAAACGATCGAACCCAGCCCTTGTTTATCTTCTAATGACCAAAACCATGGCCAAACCTATGTAAAGGTCCCTAAACATGGGGAATATTCTAAGGTTAGCCTATAATTTCTAAAAATATTATTATTTGAGCATAATACTACCACCCCTACTGCTGAAACGACCTCGCTGGCTACTGTTGCGAAGGTTGACTCTGAACATGTCTACCTCCACCATAACGAGCTTGAAGAACCACCAATAATCGATCCTAATATAACCATGAAACACACATATAAAAAACAGTTTCCTAAGGCTCCCAACAAAATCATGGAAACCACTAGCCCTATAAGGATAAAAGGGTAAATGTTGAGGTCGATTCCCTATTGGTTGAAACCTAAAAGGACCTCGCACCTAAAACCTGTCCCTGACAACTCTACTCCTTAAAGAACCCTACTAGTTCCCCTATCCTATTAAATATCCTCATGAGTGCATCCACTCAATCACCTATACATTATTCTAAACATCAAAATATATTGGAAACATAAAAGTAGTAACTACATAATGGATAAGAGGATATAGTTTCTCCTAAATATGCCCCATACAGAACTACTCATTAGGGATTAGATCGAGGGAGAAGCACAAAAGATCCTTGAACTTGATTCCCAACTACTGTATATATATACTTCTCTACTGAAGAGAAATAAACTCCTACATCTTCACTTACTTCATGGTTGATAAAAGGAAATCTTCCCAAAACTCTTTCTAAAAGTTGACCCATGAAACATCTACATCCTTCCACTCACCCAGATACATCTTACACTAATGACACATAGATACTCATATCTTATTGACTGCCAACATGACATAGTACTCTATCAGGGCCTAGATCAAACTAAATGTGATCTCTAGCTCCTCCAACCAGCTCTCTATCTCTATATCAGAAATAATTACCTCATACTTCCCTAAATATTTTCAATGGTAAGAGCATAATTTCCTCTACCACTAATCATCCTCCTAAACCATACCAACCCTCTGGAGATCAAATTAATTAGCCTAATTAACCTCTACTTCTTGAACAACACACAAATGATGACCAAGAGGTGTAACTAAAAAGGATATAAGGATTTATTAAGCCCTATAGTATGGAATTTTATTAATATTTATTTAATTCATTTTATCTTTCTTGAGAAAAAAACACCCAATTAAAATAAGAACACAAGTCAATAATGATGCATGTACCTCTCCTAGGCCTCTACTCTACAAGTGGAATCATCTCAATTGGTTTTTTGGTAAGCTTAGAGACTTTGTATTAGATCATGGGGGGCCCTAAAATCCAAAAACCTAGTTGATATTCCCTAGACTACATAACACACCATGATCAACTGACATAGTTTCCATACAAACCCATACAATCCTCACCGTGAAAAACTCCAAACTTCATCCTATCCCTTAAACAAAACTCCTTTGATACCACTCTATCATGAACCCCTACGTCCAAAGGTACCCCTCCTGGGTTGGTAATGAATGAATATAGATAATGACCTATGATTACCACTTTTAATAAGTCTTGAGTTGGATATTAGCATTGAGGGTATAAAAATCTAAAAAATGGGAGGCATTATCTTCTACAATAATAGGATTGAGAGACATGATAAATCAACCAATAGAAAATGCATTGCATAATATAAAAATAAAATCAAAACCATCCTACAATGAATTTATAAAATGTAAACAAATATTGATAAATTATCTTAGTAAATACAAAAAAGAAACACTAAATAAATGGCATAATAACAATCCAAAGGACTGATCTAGTAATGTCTAGTATAGTCCATGTAGTCCTCCTAGAAACTTGAAAAATATTTTGTATATACATGGGGTAAGAATAAAATTATACTTAGTAGGGAATTAAGATTATATCATGTAAATCTGTAAGAATAATACTAATGCAACAGTGAGCAAGAAACAGAACAAACAACACTTAAACATGTCATCTAAAAAAACCTATCCTCACTAAGGCATGCTCAAAAAATAACACATCAAAGTATAGTAACATAATAGGAATCATATTGGTAAAAGGTACCCCGCACCACTTTACCATTGATTTTATAGTCTCACACCCCAACATCATACATCCTGATGCTCCCATATCTTCCACATCACACCAAATCACATCTCACCCATAGAAACTTAGGCCATCACATCACATCACATCACATATTGTCTATAGAAACCTAGGAAATCACATCACATCACATCTCACTTTCATAAACTTGGCCATCAAATCACATAAAAATCTCATAACCAGAGTAGTATGGTATCATTAACATAAAAGAAATCAACCTCATTCCCTCCACCTACCATGCACGACCCCCAACATAAGCCATATCAGCATCCCATTAATAATCCATCACTACCGGTGTAATTTTTACTTATGGCCATCACAACCCATGCACAATAAATAATCACCACTATTTCACTTTTGGCTTACAGCCATTACAGTACATACATACCTAACCCACCTAGAAGAGAGAGAAGGGAAGAGTGGGTAGCCATTTATCCATCCTAACTATCCAAATATTGAAAAAAAACACACCCAAAACATTATGTTATTATTATAATGTTCTCAACATGGGTGAGGTATGTATAGAAATCATAAGTAACATACAAGGTATATATATGTAAATCCACACACAAGCCAGACCTATTGGTTCACAACAGATGTACCAACCAACTCACAATGTTCCCCACTTTTACTACAAACTCTAAATTCAAAACACCACACAAAAATACACAAGAAAAATTTCACATTCCACCCTCTTTATAAAATTAATCCTTTTTCCAAATTACATATTTCTAGTCAATTCCATTAATTTAACCCATACATTATCAAGACCATTTAATTTCACATTAAGTGATAACTATTTAAACCATACTTCCCCATCTTAATTTATTAATTATCCATTCAACACATAATCCAAAGCATACTATTCCATTTCAAATAATTCATTAAAAAAATTTAATTACTACTTAGGAAACTAATACATCCCAAAACCACACAAACAAACAACCCATCATCCCCATTAATCCAACCATCCCCACATTACCACCACTTCGTAGTCACATCCACTTCCTCATTACCAAAACCACATCATAACCACTTTTCCATCACAAATTCTCCATAGAACGAAAAAAACTCACCACATAACCTCCCCACATCATACATGCACATCACCACCCCACAACATGACCACACCACAACACATCAACACCACACACCACAACCAAAAATCCAAAAAAAAAAACAAATTCATATCACATCAATATAACATTTTTGATATTTAGCAAGGGATATTTTTATCAATTCAACTTCTTTATTTTATGGTCATTCTAACAAAACCATAAATCTCTTAGGGAAACCATTTCATTAACCGAATATAAGTGATGAGCCAATTTCCCTTTTAAGGTGATGATAAACAATCATACAAAACAAGGTTCCATAAAAAATATCAAATTAGCGCAAATAAATAATACCAACAGATATGATTTTTAGTGAGGCATCAAGCTCGTATAATCATAATATTAAATAATATCAAATCTATAAAATAATGTATTTCAAACCACTTCCCTACAAATTCAATTAAACCGGTTAATTATCTTCATTTAGGTGGATGTAAACCATCTCCCCAAAGGTAAAAAAGCTCAAACCCCTATTTCATGATACACTAGGTGATAAATAAGGGATCCCCTACGTAAGATCCTATATTTTCTAAGTATTCTCCCCTTGGGTTTTTGGTGAACCCATTTTAGTTGGGTTTTCTTTTGTTCTTTAAACCTTGGTGGTTAAGTATTTTCCTTAGGGATGAAGATATTTTTTAGGATAAAATGACCTAAAGTTAGGGGATATTTTTTTTGAATTAATAGAGTCTGTGTATAAATGCATCAAAGGCCTATGAGGGTTCTATGTGGGGTTGGAAATATTTGGAGGTGGTTTGGGTTATGATATGTCCATTGGACACTTTCACATAATGAACATGTTACACAATGTGAACCTGTTTCTAGGAACATGCCTTGAACTGGTTCAGAATGTGAAAAATTTACATGATGTGAAATTGTTTCATGTATGGAAATTTTCAATCAAGATTATTTTAACCCGAGGTGATGCGTTTTTCAGTGTATCTTATAAATAGATAAATTCATGTAGTGAAAGGGGTTCATGTCATGAATATCTTGGGACCTGTGGTTTTAAACCATATAGTGTGTATGATTTTATTTTCATACTCAATGAATCCCCCCTTCTCTATAACCCTAGGGAGACTCTAGGAGATTTTAGAGAGATTACTTCCCTTTCATAAATCTTGGTCTGGAGTTTAATCTTTCATGATTCCCTTCTCTTTGGTTTTATCCTTTCTTTTACGATCGTCTATTTTAGTGGTGGGATATCTTGACCACCACTGAATTGAGTTTTTATCTTGATGTTTATATGATATAGGTTTTCCTTTTGATATAATTCACCTTCATTCTTCATAAGAATTCCTATTTGAGAGTGTTTCATTGATCGCGAGATAAATATAGGTGGTTTAGAACAAATCCCTATGGTATATTTCTAATTTTTTAAGTGTGTGTAATACTATATGATCATGTTGACACAACATGTGTGTTAACTAACATATTAATGGGTGATAATAATAATATGTTTGGACTATTCCTTGGATCCCTTTGGATCCAACAGTGTTGAGACATGGATTGTGGAAACCTATAGGTTAAGCCTACCCTTGAACAATAATGAACTAACTTTTTTGCTTAAAACATGAATTGGAATGAAAATATACCTTAGGTGATTTCTTATGATAAAATCACTTGAAAAAATGGATTACTTGGTTATTGAAATGTCTGTAGATAATGTTATATGATGTGGTTTTGTAAAATGTTATATTAACGGGTTAAGTCATAACTTGACGAATAAAAGGGGGTTTAAAGATAAAAAGAAATTAGTTGAATTGACCTTTGTAGTTAATGATGTATGTTGTGTTATTTATTTTAATTATGACTTGTGTTGTATATTATGCTAAAATGATTATGTATAGGGTATGTCCTGATTATTCTAAAATGGTTATATTGAGGGATTTTACCAATTATAATGAAATGCTTATATAGAGGGCATGGTCCAGTTATGCTGAAATTCTTATATAGAGGCCTTGGAACGGTTATACTATAATAATTATAGGGATTGTCCCATTTATGATAAAATGATTATTTATAGGACTTGATATGATTATACACAAAATATTATATAGAGTTATTGACTTGGTTATGCTCTAATGCTTATAGGACTTAGCCTAGTTATGATAAAATGATTATATAGAGAACTTGGTCTGGTTATGCTATTATGCTTATAGGGATTGGAGTGATTATGTTGAAATTCTTATATAGAGGGATTTTCTTGTTTATGTGATTATGTCATGGACTCGTGGTTATGGTTGTCATGGTGATGCTACATGCTTAGAGTTATTTTGATATTGTGATGAAGAACATTCATTGTTATATTGTATTTTTTGTTTAATTAATATTAATGTTTATCACTTTTTTGAATTCAATTACTATCAAAATGGTTTTTTAGACACAATGGTTTTGACCTACTGAGTTTTACTTACACCCTATTTAGGATGTTGTTTGGTACTTGCGAAGATTACATTGATGTAGTTTTTCATAAGGGAAAAAGACTATGTTGTTGGCCGTTTCTTACTAGATGGGTTGGAGCTTGGAGATGGGTCTAACCTAGTATTTTAGACCAAGTTCTTTTGAATTATTTATGTTAGCTTATTATTTTATCTATATGACTCTCAACATGTCATTTAGTTACATTTTGTACTTTCATTACATAGTTCATTATTATTTGGTTTTCTTGGTTCATCCTTTATCTTCTAGTTATATGATGTACTATTTTTGGTATTTCTCCTACTATGATATTTTATTATTTCTACTGTATTGAAACTTTGTACCAGGGGGTAGAGTCTCCCCATTATTTTCACTACACCCTAACTTTTAGTCTATATCCACTAGTATATGGGGAGGTGTGCCTAAGGTTTAGTAACCAACCTAATTTGTCCATGTGAGAGAGTAATAGATTAGGGGATGTTACAAAGTTGTATCAGAGCATTTGATTTTTATTTTCTATTAATTTACTATTTGGGAAAGGCAGAAAGGATACTAGGATGTATTGAAACCTGGTAATGAGATTTTTCATGGGATTAGCTAACCTATGTATGGGGTAAAATTTGAGTACCCAAGGATGGGATTGTTGTTCATGCTGTTTTCTTGTTACGATTGATATTATTTCACCTTTGGTGATTCACATGTTGTGTGATATTATTATTTATTGAGATTCTACTCATGGACTAATATGGCATGAGATGAGTATTAATGCCTTATTATAGGCACATAGAGATATATATTAACATGTATTATTCATGATAGAGATATATTTATTGAATGTGATACATTTTCTTATATTAACTATGTAATCATATCCTCATTATATATGATAAATGAAATGAAAGAACTATTATATCATGTAAATTCACCTATTAATCCATGTTTAGAGAGACCATAAGCTAGTGTTTATTTGTTCTTTCCAAATTTTTAGGTTGACATTTTTGTTATCTAGTGTTCTAAGGAGTGTGTTTGTCTTGTAGAGGAAATGAATCCTTGTCTTCTTTGAATTGAGTGGAAGGAGAGTGTAAATCAACATGCTCCTAACACTTTTGAACAAGAGATTCATGTAGATCATGAGGATCAGATGAATTTTTAGCTTTAAAAAAGATTCTTGAGGGTATTTCGATCCATATAAAGGGATACTGTTCCCACTATACCTTTTATATATAAGCTGATGAGAGAGTTTCAGTAGTAACATCCACCTACGCTCATGGGGGAGGGAGGCTCCTAGACAGTCAAGTTCTGGATTGAGTTAGTCAAGATAATCTTCAAGAACCTTGATACACCCATAGGTATAAGGGTGAATATTTTTGAATACATGATCCATGAACCTGAAAAGAATTAGTGGGAAATTCTATATCAATATGGTCATTAAGAGGAGTAATCCTAGAAGAAATTCAAGGAAAATTTTCTGATCCATTTATATCTTGAAATTTTTAGGGTTGATAAGCCTCACAAGTTCATGAACTTGAAAAATTAGATCTTTTTAGTGATGGAATACGATGGAAATTTCATAGACTTTCAACACTTTGTGCCATATTTAGCACCTAATGATATTTATAGGGTGAGGTGTTCCTAGTATGGGATTTACTATGAGATCAGGTCATAGGTGAACATCTTTCTCTTGAGTATGATTTCAAATGTGATGAATATGGATCTCACAATGAAAGGGAATCTGAGAGAGTCCACAAGAATCAACAAATTTTATTTAGTATGTTGAACTAATAGCTTTTCATCTGGTGGAATGAAGTATCACTATGAATGTTATCACCAAGGAAACAATGGGTAGAGTAGTCAGGGATGTGGGAAGATATCTCATGACGGTGTTCCATTATAGTTATATCATTGTGGAAGGTTTGGTCACAAGTGGTCTCAATGTCCATACCCTTATTTAGAGTACTATTCTTATGGTAGGCTAGGCCACCTGTAGAGTTTTTTAGGGGAATACAACAATATATCAATGGAAGGGGATCAATATAGGTACCAAATTCTAGGAAGGACTCAAACACCCCTCAGAAGATAGGTAGCTAGAGTTCCACTGGCTGTTTAGGTTGAGTTAGGGGATGTGGTACCCTAGTGCAGGGGAGGTAGTACCATCTAGTGGGAGTAGTACATGGGAGTTAAACTAGAGCCCAGGGTAGAGGGGAAAGTCAACTGTACGCTATGAAAACTACTCCATCTAGTTTAGATACTAGAACTTCTACCCTCAGAGGTATTATTCTTATATCTTATATACTTGTCTATTTTTTTATACAGGAGAATAAAATTCGTTTATATATTCTCTTTTTTAAATGGTTTGGTCTTGGTTGTGGAAATATCAGATGATGTTTTAACCATTGATACACTGTTGAGAGTGTGGTTAGAAAAATTAAACACTACAAGGCATGTTATCTAGAAATTGGTGGTTTCTATTTATTTTGGGGACTGTTTGTGATGGAAATGATATGTTTCAATTTTATTCTCATTATGGATTTTCTAGTTCCATACTAGGATCATATTTATTATTATTGAAGGAGAGTTACCTTTTTATCTCTAAAAGGAGGCAACTATTTTCACCCAGGTGAGTGGGATCTTCAGTCTAGTTATGCAGGACCAATTTAGTGCATATTATATTAACTCATAGCTCAAATGTAGGTATTTATATAGATGATTATGATTTTCCTCCAATGGTAGACCATTTTCAGGGTGTCTTTCCAGATTATTTCTATAGCTTATAACCCAAGCGAGATATCAAATTCCTGATCAAGTTGGTGCTGGGAGTAGAGCCAGTTTCTATCTCACCTTACAATATAGAACCAATAGAGCTTTGGGAATTTAAATTTAAATTTTAAGATCTAGAAGAAAAGGGTTTTATATGATCTAGTATATCACCACGAGGTTCTTCCATGATTTTATCCAAGAATTCGGATGGGACTTTACGCTTGTGTGTGTACTATCAGATATTAAACTAGATAATGGTCAATAATTGGTATCCCCATCCACACATCGATGATAACTTTGATCAACTGAGATATGTATAGATTTTATTTAATATTGAGTTGAGATCATGGTCTCATCAGTTGGGAGTGAGACCATCAAGCATACCTCAGACTACTTTTAGTAGCAGGTATGGCTTATATGGGTTTATGGTGATACTATTTGGTCTGATGAATTCACAAGGGGTATTCACAGACTTGATGAATCAGATCTTTCATCCTTTTCTGGATCAATTTGTGGTGGTTTTCACCGACAAAATCTTAGTGTATTTCTAATCTGTAGATGATCATTCCCAACATCTTAACATCATTTTGAGTACATAGATAGAGCATTATCTTTATTCCAAGATAACCAAATGTAGTTTTTGGATTGATAAAGTGATCTTATTGGGTCATTTCATATCAGATGTTGTATTGTTAGTGGAACTAGAGAAGGTTTCAGTCATGTTATATTCGGAGAATCCTAGGAATTTCTTCAATATTTAGAGTTTTTTTGGGCTTAGTAGGTTATTACCATTGTTTTATCTAGGAATTCTCCCATATAGAAATACCAATATTCAAGATGACCAAGAATGGGGTTAATTTTTTATTGGTTAGATACTTATAAGAGATATTTTTCAGACATGAAGGGAAAGCTTACCTTAGAACCAATCCTTACCTTACCTATATCGGGTATGGAATATACCCTATACTATGACACATTTAGATTTAGACTCGAATCCATTCTAATGTAGGAGGACTGAGTGGTTTCTTATAGATGTATATTTTTGAGATTGCTTGAGGGGAATTTTCCTACCCACAATCTGGAGTTAGCTTCTGTGGTACATGTCCTTATATAAAATAATCACTATCTTTTAGGAGAGAGGTTTGTGGTGTACACAAACCACAAGTTCCTCATATATATATTTTCTTAATAGAAATTAAACCTTTTTAATAGGATGTGGGTTGAGTATCTATAGTCATTAAACCTTGAGATGAATTATACATTAGTAAGGACAACATTTTTATGATGCCTTTATCTGGCAGATGCAGATAGAGGTGGTGTGGGAGTCTTCAGATGAGTGATGGATGAGGGAACTCTTTGTAGAAATGAATCTAGATGTTCAAGAGTTTTAGGGATGGGTATCTCTAAATTCAACATCTTTTATACTTTTGATTTTGTACTATATCAAGACTAAGTAGATATTTGATCTGGAGGTATTAAATTTGAGAGATAGTTTATATAGTGGATATCCACCATAAAGATGGTCTCTTCGTTGAAAATATTATATTATTTACCGTGTATGAGTATGGGTTCCTATGAGCTTTCATGAGGAGTTTATGAGAGTTTCATGATTCTAGATGGGTGGTACATCTAGGTTTGAAAAAGATATATCATGAACTCCTTAGATAGAATTGGAAGCCTGGAATGAAGTAGTAGGTAGTGGGATTTGTGGTGAGATGATTCACATATTAGTAGGTAAATGCCGAGCATTAGAGGCACACTAGGCTATTGTATCCTCTCACCATTCCTAAAAAGAAATGGTTTTATGGGAAATGGACTTTATAATAGGACCACCCAAGATACCTCATAATAATGATTTAGTATGGGTGATCATATATCGACTATCGATGGTATCCCAGTTCTTTCCCTTTAGGGAGACCTTCACTATTAATGATCTGGGTAGTCTCTACGTTTAGTAGATAGTTTGACTACATGATGTTCTAAGGAGTATCATTTATGATAGTGATCCCCATTTCACATCTTTTTCCTAGAAGAGACATTAGAAGGCTTTGGGATCATAGGTTCTTCTGAGTACATCCTATAATCCTCAAACTGATATCCAATCTAAATAGATGATTTAGATTTTAGAGGATATGTTATGAGACAATGTGCTAAATTTCAATGGTTTTTTAGAGAAACATATAGTACTTGTAGAGTTTTCATATAATAATTACTTTTAGGAATTGATCCAGATGGAAACTTTCAAGTATTTTTATTTAAGTCTATGTTTTTCACCTCTTTGTTGGGTGGTGGTAGGCGATTCCATGCTTGTTGGACATAGTCTCATGTAGGGGACTTTTGAGTAGGTTCAATTGGTAAGGAGGCATTTGGCGACCACATATAGTAGGAAAAAAATCTTATACTAACCATCGGATATGACCTTTGGAGTTTTAGGTGGGTCATCATATTTTCTTTCGGGCGTTTCTTAGGCTATAGAAACACCGTATCAGGAAATAAGGAAAGTTAGAACCAAGGTTTTTTGGGTCATTCAAGATAGTGGAAAGGTTTGATTCAGTGGCATATTTATTGGACCTTATATAGAGCTACAATACCATGCACAACATGTTTCATGTGTTGCATATTCAGAGATATCATATTAACCCTTCTTAAGTGGTATGTGTTTATGATGTAGAGCTTGGTGTAGATGCATACTTTGAGGAGAATTCTATCTGAATTATGGATCATAGTGATAAGTATATCTAAGGAAATACCATACGTCTAGTTCAAGTTTAGGGAAAAAATGAGCATGTTCAAGAGGATACCTGGGATAAAGAATCTGACATGCGAGCATAGTAGCCAAAATTGTTTTCTAAGACTCTATAGTGATTCTTGGAGTAGCTTGAGGATGAAGTGTTATATGTTGGGGAGGTTGTAATATCCTATCTTTTCTAGGTATATCCCTCTTGATTTTTGGCAGAACCTCTTTTAGTTAGGGTTTCTTTTCTTCTATAAACCTTGGTGGTTGGGCCTTTTCTTTTGGTATATAGATATTTTTCCTAGTAAAATGACCTAAAGTTTAGGGATGAATGTTTGTTTGAATTAATAGAGTCCTAGTATAATTTTTTCAAAGGCCTATGATGTTACTTCATGGGTTTGGGAAGATTTAGTGGTGGTTTGGGTTGTTTTTGTAATATATAGGTTTTGATCTGTCTGTTGGATACTTTCATGTCATGAGCATATTAGATTAAATGAACCTATTGCCAGGTACATGTTATGAAATAGTTCAGAGTGTGAAACGTTTATATTCCATGAAACTGATTCACAACATGAAATAGTCTATAAGGTTTATTTTAACTTGAGGTGATGCATTTTTCAGTATATTTGATAAATCAATAAATTCATGTTGTGAAAGGGGTTCACATCATGAATATCTTGGGACCAGTGGTTTTAAACCATGCAGTGCATATGATTTTATTTCTATACACAATATAGCCCCTTCTCTTTAACCCTAAGGTTACTCTAGGATATTTTGGAGTGATTCCTTCCCATATAGGTGTCTATACCAAGCATTTAATCTATGGTGAGTCTCTTCTCTTTGGTCTTATCCTTCCTTATGCTATCCTCTGTTGTAGAAGTGGGATCTCTTGACCACTATTGAAACGGGTTTTGATCTTTATGTTTGTGTGATCTAATATTTCCTTGTGATCTTATTATCCTTCATTCTTCATTGGATTTCCTAATTGAGAGTGTTTATTTGATCACAAGATAAAGGTAGGTGGTCTAGAACAAATCCCTATGGTATGTTTCTAAATTTTAAAGTGTCTTCAATACTATACAATCATGCCAACACAATGTGTGTATTAACTATTGGATTAATGGGTGATGATAATCATGTGTTTCGACTACTCCTTGGATCCATTTAGATCCAAAAATGTTGAGACCTGGATTGTGGCCACCCGTAGGGTGAGCCTACCCTTGAAAAGTAATGAAATTTATTTAGGATTAAAACATGAATTAGCATGAAATGAGACCTTAGGTGATTGATTATGATAGGATCACTTGGGAAAATGGATTAATATGTTATTAAAATGAATATTGATACTTTTATATGATATGGTTTCATACACTAGATTGTTAATGGGTTAAGACCTAACTTGACGAATGAAGGGGGATTGTAAGACAAAAGGTAATTGGATAAATTGAACTTTCTGTCTTATGATGCATGTTGTGTTATTTCTTAACATCATGACTTGTGTTTTATATTATTATGAAATGATTTTATAGAGGGTGTGGCCCAGTTATGATGAAATGATTATATAGAGGGCTTGGCATGGTTATACGGAAATGCTTATATAGAGGGTGTTATCTAGTTATGATGAAATTATTATATGGAGGGCTTGGCCTGGTTATGCTATAATTATTATAGAGCATTGGACTAGTTATGATGAAATTATTATATATAAGACTTTGTTTGATTATTTTGAAATGATTATATGAAGGGCTTGACTTGGTTATGTTGAAATGCCTATAGGGCTTAGCCTAGTTATGTTGGAATGATTATATAGAGTACTTAGTCTAGTTATGCTTAAATTATTATATATAGTACTTGGTTTAGTTATGTTGTAATGCTTATAGGGGTTGGACCATTTATGCTGGAATTCTTATATAAAGGGCTTTGTCTGGTTATGTGATTATTCCATAGACTTGTGGTTACAATTGACATGGTAATGCTACATGTTAAGAGTTATTCCAACATTTTTATGAAGTAGTTTAATTATAATATTATATTAGTTGATTAATTAATAATATTGTTTATCACTTTATTGCAAGAACTTACTATAAGACTGGTTTTTTAGACACAGTGGTGTCGAAATAATGAGTTTCAATTACAACCTATTTGAGGTGCCATTTAGTACTTGAGCATATTACATGGATGAAGGTTTAGATAAGGGAGAAAGACCTTTATGCTAATTTTTTCTCGCTGGATGGATTAGATCTTGGAGATAGGACTTACCAGGTATTTGGGACTGGCATGTTTTGAATTATTTGTGTTATATTGTTCTTTTATTTTTATGACTTCAAGCATGTCATTTAGTTATATTTTAGTCTGACATTACATGGTTCATTATTATTTTGTTTACTTGGTTCATATTTTATCTTCCATTTGTATGATGTAATGTTTCTTATATTTCCATTACTCTGATGTTTTTTTATTTATGATTTATAGAAACTCTATACTAGGGGGTATAGATTCCCCACTATGTTCTCTACACCCCTACTACTAGTTAATATCCTCTGGAATATGGGGAGGCACGTTCGAGGCCTAGTAACCAAACTGATTTTCCATGTGATAGAGTGATAGATCAGGGGATGTTACACCCTACCTAAAATAGAGATTTATGATTTTCTTCACAAGGTTGAAGCATGAGGAAGGCCACCACTGAACACCAAAATGTGTCAGATCACCCTTACCATACAAGAACACAACAACAAAATCATTACCATACCCAAAAAATATATAAAAAATGGTTTCCTAGATAGAATCCCTCACTAGATAAAGAAATAGGAAGAATCAATGAGAATAAAAAGAGGGTGACTCACCTAAACCACTAAAGAACAATATCCATGGTTTGGGGTTGAATTCCATGGAGAAGGGGTCAAAAGGACTCCTTGCAATACACTTGATTATCCTAAGAAATGATAGAAACACTATAAGAAAGGTTACGTTTGAGTGACTCTGGGAATTTATTCCCAACATGAAAAACATAATACCATGGAACAACCCATATAAATACACCACATAATAGCTAAAAACTGAAGGGACCATGGTGCAATACCCCTCACCATGCTGAGACCCTTCTGGTCAAACCTTGATCTGAGATTCATGGCTATTCACATGCTGAAAAACCTATAAAACATAAAAGAGACCATGATATATCCTATAACACTACCCAAAAATACTAATAATAGAAAAGTGAGGCTTTGTTGTAGCCCTTCTCTATATCCCAGTAGTGCAAAAATTGGAAGAAATTTTGAAAATAAATCATTGGAATTTCATGTCATAGGTGAGGTATCCACACTATAGCCAAGGATTCACAATGTAGCTACCCCAAATTGGAAGTATCTCTAAAATCTACCATGAGATCCACCTATTATTCATCCCAATACTCTAGGCCATAGCCTTCACCCTCACACAAGCCTCCACACCACAACTGGATCCCCCTACACTGCAACTACACACCCTACGACGCAAAACACCCCTCTACACCATATAAATATCTCTAGAAATATTTTTTTTATCTAGATCACCCATTTTCCTTTTAAATTCCCCAAGACCTACTCCAGACACCTTCAACACTAGATTATCACTAATTAATGGGCTGGAAGGTCTGGTCCATTACACTCCGGATTTAAACACCATATTGAGGAATTGTTTTTATAAAGCATGAATAGTATTATTTATTTTCATATGGAAACCAACTCATCAAGTTTTGATGAAGAAAAAATCTCTAAAGTAAGGAACAAATGGTCTTGAACCACTCAACGTCAACTTATATTTTAGACACCACTTCACAAGAGTGTAGATACATCTTTGAAATCTTTCTAAACTTGCTTGAACTATATTTCACTCTCTTGGATGATTTAGGAGAATCATCTCCCAATGATCTATTCATTTTTATTAGGAAGAATAATATATGTGAATAAAAAAGGTAGGGATTCAAATAAGGGTTCATGAAAAAGGGTTAAAAATAAGGGTTGAAAGGAGGTTTTGGTTTGGGTTAGAAGAGGTGTAATGATTTGACTCTGATTTGACATTTCAATCATTTATGGATTTACTTATATAATAATGCATGATAAATAATAACAATAATTTAATATATTTTTAAACTTATATGATAATTTTTAAATTGAAATTACTAAAGTGAACATTTTACATAAGAGAAAACTCAAACATATTAATAAAAATATTGAAAATAGGATTAAAAAGATTTCCAAAAACATTTCAAACAAAATTAATCATACCTAATTCATGTATGATATAATTTAATCACTCATAATTTAATGTAATTGTGAAAATGTTAACAATCCAATTTTTTACACCAATAAATTTAAGAGTGATATCACCCTTTGGAAAATGATCTCTCAAAAAGTGATTTCGTATTTCAATATGTTTTTTCCTTGAATGAGATACAATTTTTTTAGAATTTTTTATAGCACTTTTATTGTCAACATTTATTGGGACATGTATAAATTGATAATCATATCCCAATAATGTGTGTTTCATCCATAAAATCTATGCATAATAACTACCTGTAACTATATAATTAGCTTTATTAGTAGATAATAAAATAAAATTTTGTTTCTTACTACACCATAAAACTAATTACTTTCCCAAAATATGATAGGTTCCCAAGGTTCTATTTCTATATAACTTAAAATCACTAAAATTAGCATCAAAATAACTAAATAATTAAAATGCATTTCCTTTAGGTAAAAAAAAATCCAAAATTGGTTGTATTCTTGAGGTATTTGAAAATCCTTTTAACAGAATTTAAATGATATTATTTAGGATTTTCTGAAAATCCTACACACATACACACAATTAACATAATATCAGGATGGTTAGTAGTTACATATAATAAACTCCCAATCATACATCTATAAGTAGTTTGATATAATGACTTTCTATTTCCGTCAATATATATATTACATATTGTACTCATGGGAGTATCACTACTTGTGGTGCTTTCCAATCGTAAATGTTTTAAAATACCCATTATGAATTTACTTTGATTTAAAATAATTCCATATTTTCTTTGAAAAATTTTAAATCCAAGAAAGTATTTTAACTCACCCATTAAACTCATTTCAAATTCATTTTTTATCATTTTGGAAAATTCAATACATAAGGTGTTTTTAGATGATCCAAAAATAATATCATCAACATATATTTGAACTAATAAAACATCTTTTGAAATTATTTTTATAAAAAAATTAGGATTAAACACACCTTTTTTAAAATAAATTTAAAAAATGAAAGTGTTGATCCTATCATACCAAGCTCTAGGAGCTTATTTTAATCTATATAAATCTTTTGCTAATTTAAAAACATGATTTATACAATGAGGGGTTTTAAATCTAGAAGGTTTCTCAAAAAATACATCCTCAATAATATATCTTTTTAGGAATACACTCTTAACATCCATTTGATATAGTTTGAAATTAATATGGGTAGAATATGAAATCCATATTATAATGGCCTAAAATTTAGATACCGGTGAAAAGGTTTCTTTATAGTCAATACCTTCCTTTTTACTATATCCTTGTATAATCAGTTTAGATTTGTTTCTAATTATTGTTCTAGAATATTCAACCTTGATTTTGTAAACCAACTTAGTGCTAATAGTTATTTTGTCTTCATGTCTATCTAATATTTTCAAAACCTTAATTGTTTCAAACTAGTTAAATTCATATTGTATTTCTGTTACCCAATGTTCATCATTGATTACTACATTTATGTTTTAGGTTCAAGTCATGATAAGAAATATTGATTCTCAACCTGGTTACCTAGCATGGATTTGGTTTTAGTTCCTCTATCTAGATTTCCAAATTTAGTATCTAAATGATAGTCTTTAATAGTTCTAATATTTCTAGGGATGGAAGTACTTGGTACTTAATCTTCTTCTACAGGTTCAGGAAGAGATTGATGATCTCTACCAAATGATTTATCAGAAAATTCAACAGAAAGATCATAATATTTATAGGTATTATTGATATTTATATTTGAAAAATCATCCTCATGGTTTTTTCAAATAGTTTTGGGTTCATGTGTATCTGTCTCATAAAAAGTGACATGAACATCTTCTTCCACAACTTTATATTTCTTTTTAAAGACCCTATATTCTTTACTCATGGTTGAATAACCAAGGAAAATTACTTCATAGTTTTTTAGTGAAAATTTGTTATAATTATATTTTGTATTAATAATATAAAATTTACAAATAAAAACTATAGAGTAATTTACTTTGAGTTTTTTATCATTACATAATTCATATAGAGTCATTTTCAATATAGGTCTTATAAGAACTATATTAGTTACAAAACAAGTTGAGCAAACAACTTAATCCCATAAATAAATAATAATGTTATATTCAATGAGAATTGTTCTAGAAATTTCTTAAATAGGCCTATTTATCATTTCAACAACCCCATTCTATTGAGGTGTTCTCGGCGAAGATAAATTTGGAGTATAGCCATGTTGTTTGAAGAGAGACTCAAATTCTTGGTTCTCGAACTCTCAGCCATGACCACTTCTCGTATTCTTTAATGAAATCCCAGTAAGGTTTTCTATAAATTTTTAATATTTATAAAAACATAAAGGAGATTAAAATTTATGAGAAAGGAAAACACCCTTGTATATCTTGAATAATCATCAACTATAGCATAATAATAATATTTTACTAATAAACTAAAAATTATAGATGGTCCAAATAAATCCATATGAACCAATTATAGCAATTGAGAGGTAGAGACCTATTTCTTTGGTTTGAAATATATTTTGTGTTTCTTTTTATTTTGATAGGGATTACACACTCTTTCTTTAGGAAATTATATGTTTAGCAGATCTTTGACTAAACCTTTCTTATTTATATTTCTAAGTGAGTGTATATTTAAATATACTAGTATCCAAAGTAATATCCAATATTCACTATAAAAATCACTTAAAAAATAATAAATTTAAGAAAATAAAGAATATAAATTAATAGTATAAATATTATCATTTCTAAAAGAAATAAATACCAAAAAATTCTTAGAATAATTTTTTTTTAAAATAATTTTTTTTAAATTTCACATTAAAATCATCATCAAATAATTGATAAATACAAAGAATATTATATTTTAAATCATAATTTTTTTTGAAATAAGTACTGGTTCAGAGTTACCAATTTATCCAAGTCCAATTTTTTATTTTTCATTGTCTCCAAAAGTGACATGACCACTATCCACGTTTATAAGGTTTTTGAAGATGTAGTGGTTTATAAACATATGTCTAGAACATCCACTCTCTAGATATCATAGGTTATTACTAGAGATCATTTAAATTCTTTTCTATGATTAATTAAGTATACACTGATTTTGGTTCCCATATATTCTTGGGTTTAGATAGGTTAGTAATCAAATATTTTGGAATCCATTTTTTTTAAAAAGTTTATTTGAAATAGATTTAACATATTTAGAATGAAAAGCCTTTTTAGGTCCAAAATTCTTATAATTATTCCTAAAATTAGTATCATTATTAGAAAATATAGATATGTTTTTTATAGTATGAATAAAATATTTTTTGTATAGTTTATTTTAATGTCTAGGTTGATAAAAAAAACTAGCTCTCGGTTTAGGTACAACATGAATTCCCAAAATTCAAATTAATTTTTTTTCTTTCAGAAAAACCTTCAGTGTGATTTTTAAATTTTTCATTTACCATGTTAAAATCAGTGTTCTCATTTAACAGATCAAAATTTTTTTCTTTTTCAATGCTGAAAGAATATTTTTATACAACACATATCACATGATTATTTTTCAAATTTCTATATTTTTATTTTAGATTATTCATGGAATCTTTTATAATATCACAATATGCTTCTAATTCTCCATTAGAAATTTGAGAATTATCAAGAATTTGAGAAGAAATAGAAGGTACCTGACTGACCCATGAAATGTTGTTATTTTTTATAGGAGTTAATTAGATTTGAAATTTATATCCTAAACTACACTAAACTACAAAGTCATATTAAAACAACAGTGTGAGGTCAAACCCACAGAGACAATTGGAAGGTAGATAATCTATCGATTAAAAACCTAGGGTATGATTTATAATGATATATCTTCAGGTTTTTTTTCTAGAATTATTTATATTGGATTTAAATTCAGAAAAGATAATAGGATTTAGGGTTAATTTCAATGTTAAGGAAAAAGTATAATTCTAAATCTAACTTTAGATAGACCTATGTATTATCCTGATAAATGGTGAAAAGGTTACCAATTTGTTATGGTCAAAACAATTGAATCTACCTAATATGGAACTATTCCTTGTTCCAGATATAGATGGAAACATAGATGTAATACACTTATATTCTATGGTATAAAGTGTCATAGAATAATGTTTATAGTATTCTCAACTCGAATAAGGTAAGTTAGTTCAATTAAAACCCACATGGCCAAGGTTATGCAAAAGAATGAAATATTTTTTTAACCTAATTACTTTCCACAGGGTTAGCAAATTTCAATTTATGGATTCATTAATATTAAGTACACCCTTGATCTCGACCCCTAACCCTAAGTGAATTAGATGTTCATGATGGTTTTAAACAAAAGAGAGAATGTGGGAAACATGCTTATCATAATAATAAATCAATTCATATTTAAGTAATCCACACTTGAAAAAAATTGAGAATCAATCAAAAACTCACTTGATGAATAAAAAATGAAATAATGAGCAATGTTTGACATTTAATGGAAAACGGTATCACAAACGATTGTCAAAACGTGACTAGAATGACCATAAAAGATCCAAAAATGTATAATGTAAAGTAACAATATTAGAATTTATAAAATTATAAAGGAATGAATTAAAATTGAATTTGGAAGGAAGACATGTAGGAAATGGGAAAGAAAACAAGAGAAAAGTTGGCACTCCCAACCCTTAGTTTGCAGTGGAGGGCACTCAAATATTTATAGAATTGAAAAGTACACGAATTTTAATATCTTCACATCATGTATTGAATTTAAGTGTCTTATGTATGAAATTTTACATGATATTTAAGAGTATTTCACACCATGTACTTAAAATCCTAAATATTCTCCACAAAATATTATATATTTAGAAATGCACAACATGTATCTTTGATGGGATGAGATCTTGAATATTTCAGTTCATATAAATTCTACATGTCATGTATGTGATTCAAATCTTGTATTGCCTTCACATCATGTAAATTCAATGGGATTCTGATTTTTAAGATCTCAAGACGTGTAATGTATTTACTTATTGTGCACTGAATTCATGTCATATAAATATTCATGGGTTAGAATTTGGTCCCCAAGAATGCTGTGAATGATAAATACATGTTGTGAACTCCTTTAAAAATGTGCAAATCCTATTTTTTCCATTTTCTAGAAAAATTTTCCTTTAGTCTTGTATTCCTAATTCCATAAAAAACAAACAAAAAATATATTTCATTATCGACTAATGCTTGATTAATACTTAAATGAATTTATCCAAAATGTATATATAAATTTTTCTTATCAAATTCTCCCACACTCAAATAATTTACTATCTTCAATAAAAAAGTATTTCAATAGGTATTCTAAATGGATCAATTTTTAAACCATAAATGTATATTACAATAAAAAAAAATAAAACTAAGAGAAATTGGAAAACGAAAGTCCTCTAGAATTAACCTTGTAGAGAATATCAGTCATTCCTCACAACTAAGTTCTTTATTCAAATTCTTTTTTCTTTGAATTAAAATCCAATAACCATTTCTCAGAAACTATACCCATTTTTCAATTTACCTCAAAATGAATTTTCTCACATCACTCAAGGTAAAATAAATTTGGAGTTATGGTCAAACCCTAAATATATGTTCCTAACCCTATGCTTTAATTGGTTATAACATATCCACTTTATAAAGAAAAATAAAAAATTGATCATGAGGGATTCAGTAATAAGGTTCAAACGACTTTGAAGATAGGGGTAGGTAGATATAAATTAATAATAAACATTAAAAAGGAGGGGAAGCTCTATAGTATAATATATTAAAATCATGAACAGTTTAATGAAGTAAATCCTCCTATACAAAAATGTTTTCATGCTCCAAACAACTCAAAGAGATCTATGAATATTTCAAGAAAGCATAAATAGTGTTCCTTGTTCCTTTCTCTTTTTCATTTTGTTTGAAAATAATATCTAGGTCATATCACACATCCATCACCTAACCACATATGTTCCATCATAAGATTCATAGGTTTGGAAATGGTGATTTTTTACCTTCCTAATATACAACCCATTTTTTTATTTATTTTTCAAAGGAATAGGGTAAGAATAAAAAATATTGAAGGTAATCATGAACAATTTAATATCAATTTGGTGAAAATACCACCATACGTACCCTCAATATCAACATCCCATGTATGGAAGAGATAAAAAATCCCTCACACTTTTCCAAAAGAAAATTATGTAGAGTACTAAGTGTAGGGTAGGAAGGTATAAAAATATTCAAAAGGATACATCCTAACAAGGTTATTCATGACCAATATGAGATAAAGAAGGATATATGTACAGGTGGGTATAAAAAAATGGATTAAAAAATATTGACCTAATCTTTTTGACATTGTATTTGCTTAATCATAGCCTTAATAAGATTACAATGAATGTTATGATTGGTTTACATGCACCAGGCATCTCTCAATAAATATGCTCAAAAAATAGTATATCAATGTGGTTATAGAATCCTCTCGGGAATGTGAGTACAAAATAATTGGAAGTTACTCAAGGAATAATATCTAGTAATAAGTCAATCAAAATAAATTGAAATAATATATAATTAGAATTAAATTAATCAACTTGAAAATCATGCTAAAAAAATAAACAAAAATAAAAATGGATTTCAATAATATCTAACCAAAATTTTCTTTTATTTAAATGGGTGAAATGATATTTCAAGTTAAAGCATGATTTTAATGAAAAATTCCTCCTAGACTAGTAAAAACTAACAAATAATCTAAGTGTATTGACAATAAGGATCATAAAAGACACCCCACACATAAAATGAGATAGTGTTCACATTCTTCTATAATGAAATGTGTGAGATATAGCAAGTAAAGCACATAAAGAAATGAAATAAAACTTATGAATTGAAATTAAGAAATTAAGAGCTCCCTATAATGAAAACCATGCCATGGGGAATTTTTTTGGATATTTATTTTAAATTGTAATACCTAAAAAATTTGTTAGAAAAATTATACCTACACTAAATAAACCATTAGTACACATGGGTTAAGAAATATTTAAGATAAATAATGGGTAGGGTCATACTTAGTAGTAAGATAAAGTAACTCAGTTTAATGCAATAATGGACTATAAATATGTTTGGGGTGACTAGAAAACAAGGATTACTAAAGAGGAAAAATAAAGGTTCTAAGAACATAATTATAATATAGAAAAAATATGGGCTTCATACTATAAAGTACTATCTATGACATCATAATCCCGTGGGATGGACATAAAGAATAATTTAGTGACATCCACTAGCTTAGAAGTCCCATTCCTATTATAGGAACTAGTTGTAGTATCATTGAGCTCACAGGGTCACTCGGCGGGATTAACCACCTCAGAAATGGGTCACCCAAAATGCTAATGTGGAAATAGTAAATTCTATAAAACCTAAGGAGGAGGATCTTATTGAGTATGGATCTAGAGAAAGTGATCCTCAAGATATCTCTGTATGTCAGGAATATGCTGACTCATGTCATGTGGGAGGCTAGATGGTGGCGTAACAGTCTCGTTAATCACTATGGAGGATGCTACAGAGCTATACTTGTCCAAATTAATGCATAAGTAAAAATTAAAATAAGAAAGAACGAAATTAGTGTAGCCAAAATAATGTATCCCATCCATATATATGATAAATGATATATTAGTGAAAATAGGAATATAAGTATAATACAAAAAATAAACCAAAAAACAATATAAAATCAAGGAGGGGTACAATTCCATAACTAAACAGTATGGGTGGATTCACCACTAGGCACATAAAAATTCCCATCATGAATAGATGGTCTCTGGATCCATCCCTCCATATCGATAGTAGCTATGGGGGTGGTAGTGGGATTATTGACTGCAAAAGTAGGTGTCATGGTTTTGGTAGCTGGCATGGTTAGAAGTGGTGGAGGTGATGTGATGATCTGTATGCAGGTTGTATGTATGATAGATGGATCAATTCAAGTCACCTCAGTGGTAGATGGAAGGGAAGGGCCCTTTACCTATCAATAATTCTTTGATAGGAACTCTCGTCAGATAACATGCCTCCTGAACTTGGGCGGTAGGTCATCCGGGGTGGGGGTGGTGTGGTGTGGGGAAATATGTAGAAGTGGGGTCATCATGTGGGGGTGGGTGGTAAGATGAAGGGACTACTGTAGTGGGAGGGGTGTTGAAGTGATATGTATCAGTGAATGTGATGTCGAGATGATGACATATATGTCTCTAATTCTTTATAAGGGATTGGATAATCAGCTAAATATTAGCAGGAAGTGGTGGGGATGGTGTATATTTAGTAAGAGGTGGTGTTTTTGTAGTAGTAGAAGGTGGAGGGACTATAGTGGTATAAAGGGATGGTAATGTGGTGGTGTTAGAGGGAGAAATGGCTAAGGTATAGGTAGGGGAGGCTAGGGATGGGTCTCAATGGGCGGGTGCCTCATCTGCATCATCTAGGTACTCTGGTTTCCACCAATATATACTCCTATCCTTCCTCATTAGCCCTATATTATAGACCATAATGAGGTCAATCAACTCTATATTTCCTAGAGATGTGAGGGACTGGGCAGTGTCGAAGGCACCAAGATACTGAGCTAGGTGGGTGAAAAACCCCCTCCCATCAGCATAACTCAGGTTTTATACACCCTTCACTCATAATATATTGAAAATTATCATGAAATATTGACAGAAGGGCTACCCATGGACCATGAAAGGATAATCACCTCAATTTGAATAATGCTCCCATGTGCATCTCCTTGGGCCATCTAGGTATGGGCCTGATATTGATGCACACTATTCAAGGAGACACCCTATAGTTGGGTGATCTTAGTTGTATGAGGGTCATGAAAACTTTAGAGACCCCTGGTGATCAATGCCCAATTACATACCACGTCCTCATTGTTTGTCTTGATCTGTAAGTTCGATAAAATGGTGGAGGTGATAAAATATGCCGAGTAGATATCGATCCCAACATTGATTTTTAAAAGGGTGAGATACCAAGGCCTAACTCTGGGTCTGAAGGTGATGTGGGTGATGGCTAGCTTGAATGTGGCTAGGAACCCATGTAATATCTCTTGGTAGTCATACTCATGCACCTGAGTGATGGTGGAGAGGTGCATCCATCCAATGAGGTCAAGGAACTCCTCATAAACCTATATCTTCTCAAGCATGGAAAGGCCCAAGGTCTTGTTGGTCCTCATAGGCCTAGACTGTAGATAGGAAATCCTAATATAATGCTTGGGTGTTGAGAAATGAAGGCACAGGTACAGGTGTAGACATTGGGTATTACCCTATGACCTGATAGATGAGGTATGTGGGTCCTCAGAGGTTGAAGTATAGGAATAGGATGAAGTGGAAGGATCAGTGGGTGGTGGAGGGGGATTTGGTGCCTGCAGCTTGGTTATAGGTGGCTCATCATGCTTGGGTGTGCGTTTGGAGGATCCTGTGTTAGCGTTTTTGGTTCTGGCCATGGCAGAAGGCATCAATGGGTAGAAAAGGGTAAGGAATACAAAGGTGATGAGAGGAGGATGATGCGAGTGGAGGATAGTGATGGATGTATGATGGTGAAAGAGGAGGAGGGGATTTAGGATAGGGGAGTTGTGTGTGGGAGGAATAATGAATGGGGTGGGGAATGAACCTATGGTTCACGACTTTTAAAGACACCACAAAGTTTCATGTCATGTATTAATACATGATGTGTAATGTTCATGATTTTAAATTGTTTGGGACCCAAAAATTTACATACTATGTAAATATTTCATGATGTGTATTTGGTGTGTTGTGCCTCCTTTAGTTAAGAACCTCTTTCTTATACTTCCATCATCACTAAACCTTCCTAAACTCTAAACTAACCTATTAGAAATATCATGGGTTTCATCCCAGTAAGTTATTTGTTTAAATTCGATAGATAGACATGCTTTGATTTAGATGAATTTGAAGGTAAGGACACACCCCACATGGAATGGTTCCTAACATAATTTTAACTTTTTTCTATTTACCTTGATGGGTGGTTCTACTCATTTAATTTTGATGGCCCTGTAGGGGAAAAATTTGATTAATTTGAAAATTCCTAACCATCAAGATTTCATATTTCTAGGGAATAATTTTAATCGGCAATTGAATAACATGAATTTATACCATTGTGTGGAGATTCAATGCATAATTCATTAGTCATTCTATTTCTTTGTCTTTTATTTATAGATTCTTTCATTTTTATAGGTGTCCTTTATAATATATTCTAGTTAATCTATTTAAATAATTATAATTTCCCCATATTTTTGAGAATCCATGTTCAACTTTTTGATTTCCCAATAAGATTTATTCTCTAGTTTGACTGGTTGATGAGTTGGATTTTAATAGATAAGTCGAAACATTGTAGCGTTGATGGGAATTTTATATGCTATGAGATATTCTCAAAGTGCTTCATCCACTTTAATACTCCAATCCTTTATACTTATGTTCACTATATTCTATATATTTTGTTTCATCTCCCAATTATACAATTCATCTTTTTTTCATGTTTTCAAGTGGTAGAGAGTTCTAGTATTATATCATATTCCATATTTTTTGAGAAATCCTTTCACAAAATTATTGAAAAAATGTGCCCCCAATCAATTATGATTAATTATGAGATTCATAATCTATAAAAGATATTTTTATTTAAAAAATACATGACCACTTTTGATGAGTCATGAGTGGTAGCCTCAGATTCTAGTGACTTGGATACTTAGTTCACACCGTCAAGGATATAAAATTTACCATGATAATTTGGGAATAAAACCATAAAATAAATTGCCCAAACATCTAATATTTTTACTTCTAGGATAGGATTTTGGGGCATTTTGTTTCTTTTCACAATGGTTTATATTCAATGGCATCGATCATATATTTAGAAAAAGTTCCTTACATTCTAATAGAGTATAGCATAAAACAATATGATCTAAAGTATTTTCGACATGGTAAATTTTGGTCCATGATTTCATCCAATTGGTGACGTGTGACACATGTTGAGAACAATTTTTATTTCATCTTATGGGATGCATCATCACATTAATCCATCAACACATTACTTGAATAGTAGCATCTCATACCAGTAGTAATGTGGATAATAAACTAAAAACTTATTCCTTTATTTATCAGAGAAGTGTAGGTAGAGTGATCCCATGGAAAGATAATTTTAAATATCTAAAATCCCTGGGTTCACCTTTGTATTTATTCTAAAAAATGTTTCACATAGGAATTTGTCCTCAATACACAGATTGTCATCATCCTCAATGTTGGGGAGTGGAAGTCTAGATAATTGATTAAAAATGACATTGTTAGTTCCTTTTGTGTCATTTATGAATATATCAAACTCTTGAAATAGTATGATCCACCGTATCAGTTGTGATTTAGCATCCTTTTTCTCATCATATATATTTTTTCTTCACGATCTATATAGAACTCCACTTTGGACAATACATGGTATGATCGAAACTTTTAAAAGGCATAAACTACTACTATTAGTTCCTTTTTAGAGGTTAATTAATTTACCTGAGATTCATTAATCATATGAATGACATAATAAATGGGATGAAAGATTTGTTCAAAAATCTATCATAAAATGACACCTATAGTGAAATATCTGTCGCCACACAACAACTCAAAGTACTTATCCCAATCTTTTGAAATGATTACTAGAGTAGCCCCCAGGCTATTCTTTAATGATTTAAATTCCTACTAATAAAGTTTAGTGAAATCAAAAGAAGTTTCCTTCAAAAATATGTTTTTCAATGGATAAGATATTATTGAAAATTCTTGTATGAAGCGGTGATAGAATCCCATGTGAAGTAGAAAAATACTTATTCCTTTTACAGTGTTAGGATTAGGTAAGCCTTTAATGACTTTAATTTTTTCTGGATCAAATTCCTTTCATTCCTTTGATATTGTTTTGTGTGAAGAATAGGTATCCTTAGGCCATAAAGTTAAAATTTTCCTAGTTTAATACTTGTAACTTTTCTTTACAGTATTGAAAAACTAGATCCAAATTAATAATACAGAATTCAAAGGATCTTTCATTAAATGAAAAATCATCCATAAACATCTCTATGAATTCCTACTCCATATCATGAAATATATGTGTTAGGCATGTCGAATAGTCTCCAGTGTGTTGTAAATTCTAAATGACATTCTTCTATAGGTGAAGGTTCCAAAAATACATGTAAAAGTATTTTTAGAGTAATCCTCTGGGTCGACTAAATTTTATTGTATTGGGAATATCCATCCAAGAAATAATAGAATTTGTGTTCATATAGTCTTTCCAGCATTTGATTCATAAAAGGTAATGGGAAATGATCCTTTCAGGTTGTTGTGTTGACATTTATATGATCAACACAAACTCAACACCTCGTAATAGTTTGAGTTGAGATTAACTCCTCTTCATTTTTAACAACTATTATACTTATTTTCTTTGGGATTAAATATAAAAGAGTCACCCATTCACTATCAAATACTGAAAAAATTATTCTATTGTCTGTAATATTTAATAATTTTTATTTGAATACTACTTTATCTAGAGGGTGAGTCACCTCTAGGGTTGATGTTTGGACTTAACACCTTCTTATAATAAAATCTTATGTGTTCATATCCTGGGGATAATCCATTTAATTTTATCTATTCCATAGGAAATTGAATTTTTGTATATTTTTTGGACTATAATGATTTTTTATTCTAGTAATTGAGTCAGTTCTGAGATGATAATGACTGGAAGTGAAACTACAATCTCTAAGAATAATTAATTTAGGGTTCTTGATAGTGGTTTTAATTCCTGGATAAGTGGCTTGATGGTTGAGGGTATAAATGATGGGATAATATCCCATATCATAGGTTCAGTGTAATTTATGTTCTCATAGTCACTACCTTCATATTCATCAAAGTAAATGCTCTATTTTTCATCCTCGATGCTCATAGAATAATCTCTCTCATAAGTAAGACAAATGGCTTGATGGCCAAATGTTTCATCACTTTGCTTGTCAGCCTTCACTAAGTCGAACACCACATGTTCGTCACCGACTCTTAATATTAGTATCCTTTAATTCAAGCCAATCAATGACTTACTAGTAGAAATAAATGACCTTCCTAGTATAATATTAACATATCCTTCTTAATCTATGTCTAATATGAGAAAATTAGTAGAAAAGATGATTTTTACAACCTTGACTAAGACATCCTCGAGAAGTCCTCAAGGGAAAAAAACTGATTGGCCAGCCAATTATAGTTCCACTCTCATTGGATTCAGTTCTTAGAGACCTAGTTTTCAGAAGATTCTCATTGGAATGAGATTAATTATTTCTCTAAGATTTCACAAGGCTCTTCTGAATTTGAATGCTCCTCTAGTACATGGAATCGAGAATCTTCCAAGGTCTTTCATCTTAGGTGGAATATACCATTGGAAAAAATATAGAATTCTTAATTTAAGGACATGAATCCTAGTTCTTCAATTTTCCTCTCCTTAGAAAGTAATTTTTCAATAATTTTTCATAGGTAACCATTTGAATGATGACTCCAGTAAAGAGGATGTTGATTTGCAATTTCTTAAACATCTCTAGAAACTTATTATATTTTCCCTTGATCATGTTCTGTATCATCCTTTATAGGAAGGGGAGAGGGGGTTTGTAAGTTGAAGGTTCTATATATATGTATTCTTTTTTTGGTTTCTCTTGTATCAGAGATTGTTTAGTTGGTTTTAAATCTATGTTTTGTTCTTTCCTAGATTTTAATGTTCTATCATCATCATCCTTAATGACGATTGTTACAAATTTATTAGGTTCTTCAAGTATGTTTTCCTCACATTTTCATGGTTGCTTAAATTATATCACTTTTCCAATAATAGTATTCACTTTTTACACCTCCTCTCCTGGGTGTGTCTCGATATTACTGGGTAATATACTGGGTAATCGTTCCGATAGGGTCTTTGAGATTTGGACAACTTATTACTCATGGTTTTGGATGGATACCATTTGGTTATTCATTTAAGTCTCTTGGGAAGTAATCCTTAGATCTATTTTTTGAAAAAAATTGGTGAGAAAGTTTTCAAGGTTAGTCTGTAGAGGTGGGGATTATTGTTGTGGCCTTGGTAGAGATTGCAAGAATTTTTATTGAGCTCTAGGTGGAAAAGGATATTGATGTATTTTAGGTTATGGTATATGATCTAGATTTTATGGTGGTTACCCAACTAGTTATTAATTATATTGTGGTTCTTGACCACTCCTCTACCAATAATATTGTTGAGTGGGTTGTTGTGGTTGTTGAGCCAAACTCCTTTGATAGTACTATTTCTGGTACTATTGTTCTTGCTGAAACTACTGATTTTGTTTTATTATAATTGAAATAATTAAAATATTTTCTATGAGTTTCTTCTATCCCTACCCTATAATCTTGGTATAGGTGTAGGCCTATGTGCATATCACAAGATTGGATCTCCATAACAAGAGTAGGGGATAATGGTGTAGTATGGAGTTGAAATGAATTTAGTTTTTTTAAGAGCCTGCACTTGGATTGTGAGGTAGATATTCTCCTCTACTTGATGTATTCTACATCAAGGTGGTCCTTGATAACTTTTACACAGAATAGAATTATGGGATTCCTTATCTAGAAGTTCTCTTCTGACTTACAACATTTTGAGCATTATTCTATAACTAATAGTAGAATACAATATATTTTTGGTAGTAGGTTGGCATCCTTTATAGAAAGTTTTGAGTTATATACAGACATTGAGTCCATGATGTTGGAATTTTTGATTCAGTTTCTTGAAATGGTGACAGTAATCCAAAGACGATTATCCATCCACCTAATTGAAAATTTGAATTTCATTCCTTAGCTTATAGGTTCAGATTAGTGGGAATTATTTTTCTAAAAACTTATTTTCTAGGTTATCCCAAGTCGTGATGGACTTGGGAGATTGAATTTTAATCCAATCCTTGGCTCTATCGTATAAGGAGAATGGGAAGAATTGTAATCTAATGGCATCACATGATACTCCTTAGTTGTGAAAGGTGTCGTAAACCTCAAGAAAATTAGAAACGTGTTCATGGGGGCCTTCAATTTTTAGTCCACTAAACTGCCCCATGTTTTGGATCATATGAACGAGTCCAAGTTTTATCTCAAAAGATTACCCCTGAATTAGAGGGTTCACAATATTGGGGTAGATCCACTAATAGAGAACAAGCCATAATCCATGATGGTGTGCTCCTGTAGTGCTGGTCGCTCTCCCTAAGGTTCAGGGGGTGTATATTAGATATTTTTGTAAGGCGGTGAAAAATAAATATGTTGAACCATTACGAAGAAGCGGCATATAGTTATAGTTCTATGGATATTGGGATCGAAAGGATGAAGTTATTGTGCATCCGTGATCCTAGAACTAGTCAAGGGAGCCTAGTGTATGCATTAAGCTAGATAAAATAAGATGCATGTTCTATTATATGATCAAAAAATTGAATAAAAGGGTAAGGAAAAAGAAGAAATGGGGTGGGGGGTGAGGTAATCCTAGGTTCGTACCATAGGTCATTATGCCTAAACACAAAAGTCCTTATAAACGACACCAAAAATTTGAATGGCTCATGTAGCATAATTATTCTGCATGGTCATTGATCATATTTGAAATTTATATCATAATCTACACTCAACTACAAAGGCGTTGTAAAGTGATAGTGTGGGGTCAAACCCACATAAGCAACTGATAGGTAGGAAACCTATCGATTCAAACCCTAGTGCAGGATTCCTCATAATACCTCTTCATGTTTTTTATAGATTTATATATCTTTTATTTAAATTCAGGAAAGTGAATATGGTTCATGGTGAATTTTAGGGTTCATGAAAAAGAAAAATCCTAAATCTAACTTGGGATTGACCTTTGGATTAGGCTATGAAGTGGTGAAAAGGTCACCAATTATTTTTGGTCAAACAAATTAGATCTATCTAAGATATAACTATTCCTTGGGTTGGATATATCTAATAACCTAGATGCAATATTCTTTGCTTCCATGGAAGAAAGTTTCATAGGATAATGGTCATAGCCATGTCAACTCTAATTAGGTTATGTTTGTTCAATTACACCCCCATGGATAGGGTTTGCAAAGGAATGAGATAAACAATTTTTTAACCTAATTAATAGCCACCAAGTTACCATGTTTCAATTTATGGATTCATTAAGATTAATCACACCCATACTCTCAAACCCTAACCCTAATCGGATTAGCCACTGATGAAGGTATTAAAATAATGTGAGAAAGTGAGAAAAAATCTTTGAATAATAATAAAGAAATTCAGATTTAAGAAATCCATACTTGCAAAAAAAATTTAATCAATAAAAAACCAACTTGGATGAATAAAAAATGAAAGAAAAAGAAATAGTTGACATTGAATAAGAGAAAAATCTCACAATAAATGGCCAAGACATGAACAAAATGATAATAAAAAATACAAAAATATAGAATAGAAAGTAACAATAGTATAATTGATAAAAATGAAAAAGTAATGAATTAAAATTTAGTTCATAAGAAAAATAGATAAGAAAAGTGAAAGAAAAAAAGAGAAAAGTTGGTGCCTCTGTACACAGAAGGGGGTGCTCAAATATGTGTAACTTTAAACGTACATTGCATGAAATTTATTCATGTCATATATTGGATTTAAGTGGCTTCTTTATTAACTTGTAAATGATATTTAAGTGGATTTCATGTTGTGTAATTTAGATCTACAATATTCTATGAAAAATATCATATCTTTTGAAATCCACAACCAGTATCTTTGAAGGTATGAGATCTTGAATATTTCAAATCATGTAAATTATGCATATCGTGTATGTGATTCATGTATTTTATTACCTTCACATCATTTAAATTCTATTGGATTATGATTTTTAAGATCCCATGACATGAAATGTATTTACATTTCATGTATTGAATTCATATATATAAATATTTATGGGTTGAACTTAGATCCTTAGGGATTCTTTGAATGAGAAATACATGTTGTTAACCCCTTTAACGATGTGTAAATCTTGTTTTTTTTTTCCATTTTTAGAAACTTTTCCTTCGAGTCTTGAATTACTAATTACTATAAAAATAAACCAAAATCTTGTGCATAATTTAAAAAATTATGATTATAACTAAAATAATTTTATCCAAAATGTATATATAAATTCTCTTTATCAGTACCTCAGTGGAAGTATCCATAAAGCATAGATTAAAATTTTTATTCATATATTATTGGTTTGAATCTGAGTCACTCGAGAAATATTCAGATGAACTCTTAGTAGGTTTCGTTGACTTTTTTCTCTTTTCTTCTTGTATTTATATTTATTTTTTTATTTGAGCTTAGGATGGTTAACTTTTTATGTGTTTGTTTCTCTTTTATTTTTAATCGATGATCTCATTAGATGATTTATCCTTTTTCTAATATTTCTTCCAATTTACTCTCTTAGCATATTTTCCTTTATAACTATAATTTATGAAATACTTCATCCTTTTGTAGAACTTATCGAACCTTATAGATAGATGATCCATTTCTTCATCACTTTTAGTATCACCTTTGGTTCCACTCATACTGTCAGATTAAAAAACTTCTCTTTTTTTTTACTTTGACTGTGATGCTTTAAATGAAACAAGTTTTTATTTTGGTTTATCATCCTCATTTTTTACCTTTATATACTCTTATTACATCATTATATTCCTAATTAATTCTTTTATTTGTAACTTACTGATGTCACATGATTCTCTAATTGAAATGGAAGCAGCTCTCCAGCTATCCAATAGATATCTCGGGGTCTTCCTTACTTGAGCTTTGCCATCCATTGATTGTACAATAGTGATCATACTTTTTATGATTTCATTAAACCTAAGATACATATCAGAAATAGATTCATCAGGTTTCATTATGAGTGTTTTATACTTAATAGTATAATTATTTAATCACATTTCATTTACATTATAAGTGCCTTCATGTGAAACAAATATATTATCCCGAATGTGATAAGAAGTACCATAAGATTATATTATTTTAAATTAAAATTCACTTAAAGAATATATTAAAGAATTCATATCTTTACAGTTTGAATCATAATAATCTTTATAAGTATCATACCATTATTTTCTATCATTTTTTGGGTTTCCTATATTTATATTCAATAGAACTCTAAATATCAAAACCCATACTTTCAAGATAGATTTTTATTTTGATTTTTGATTGAGCATAGTTTTGATCATTAAAATAAAGTGATATGTTGGTTGAATAACCTTCAGAATTACCTTCTACAATCATATATTAGAAAATATAAATAAGATCTTTCTAAAAAAATTTAACTAGAATAAATAGTATGGAAGTAGAAATAAAAAAACCATTAATACCAAATGTTGGTTGGAGTGGACAACTCAATTAGGGTGTGAATTGAATTTCTAATTTAAAATTTTTGTTTAAAAAATATTTAAAAAATAAATTCCCCAATTTATAAAATACAACAAAGTGAACTAAAATAATAAGATTATATAATTTGATATTTTCAAAAAGCTTCTTGAAAGTTTGATCATAAATCATTTAAAATTGTTTTAAAAACTCTTTTAAATTTTTAAAAAAATCTACTAAAATTAAACACAATATACAAAACACAAATTAAAGTTAACTATCAAAGTAATGTTTTTTTATATATTTTTTAAAAAAGATACATGTTTAAAAAAAAGTAAAATAAAACATATGAACACACACAATGGAATAAACAAGTTGTTTGGTCCCAATAAAAGACCTAGTCCTCTCCACATGGAAATCACCTACTAAAAAATAGTTTATTATAAATAAAATAACACACATCTTAGATTATGTTTTACATTACAAAACACTAGGATTTATATGATTCACAGAGTCTCTTTCAGAGTTCTAATTGGATGTAATAAAAGTATATGAAATGTATAAAGGTAGTCTAGGCTATAAAATCTCTTGTATAGTTCTTTATGAGAGTACATATGATAAGAATAAGAGAGAGATTGAGTGTGTTTGTCTAGAACTCTTCAGTTTAGCACTGGATCTGGTGCTCAAAAGTTATATAGTGAAAATCACACACATAACTCAAAAGTTAGAAAAACTAGGTAAGAGAATGGAAATTTTTTTGTGTATTAGAGTATTTAATTATGTTTTTCTGTGAGAGATTATTATCTTCTCATTATTGTATTTAAATTTGGAATTGATGCATGTAAATTTTTAAATGTTCTCTTGATGTTTCGTTGAAGTACATATTAGAGAAAATTTGTATACTTTAAAAAATAGATTATTGGTTAATCTTTTCCATTCATGAAAAATTATGATGTCTCTATGTAATTATTATTCATTCCTTTCATCTACGATATTTTAAAAGGAAGAATATTCCTCTAAAAATATTGATTGAGAAATCATAATTGAATATCCTCATACATTGGTAGGAAATTTGAGTTCAATAAATGATTCAAACCTATATTTAATTCTACATAGAAAAGTTTATGAATTAACATATATTATAATATACTACTTACTTTAGATACGATTTCATTAAAGTTACCAATTTAGTATTTATGGTCACTTCAGGTTTTCCATGTCAACAATGATGGTCACTTTGGTACTTTACAAGAATTCCTTGATAGGATGTACAATCAGTCACTTGTACCTATGATAAATATTTTTATCTTATGGTCAATCGCCTTTCATTTTTAGTTGATCACCTTACACTTATGGTTGTTCTCCTTACACTAGCATTTGATCATCTTGCACTTGCGGTTGATCAAATTTCACTTTTAGTTGTTCTAATACTTTTTCAGTTTAAGACTACTGACCATTTTATATTCACTTGGTATCGTATTTGATTATTTTTTGAAATTCAATTTTACACATGGTTTATTTCATTTATCCTTGAAGTTTTATGGTTGTTTGTGTGGTTGATCAAACTATTATTTTGATGAAACAACTGTGATCGACCTGTTAGTAAAGTGGTCAATGCATTTTTCATGTGGTCATTCTATTTTCCTTACAGTTTCTGAGATCCTTTTTCATATAGTCTCCATGGCTGATTTGATGGTCATGTGGTCAAATCTTATTTTGTTCAGTCGATTAAAAAGTTAGAAAAATTTACATTCTTTTCAAGATCGTGATTTTACTTTCATAAAATATTAAATGTATTAGAAATAAAATAAACACGATTTTTTATTATTAAAATAATAAATTTATAGACTAATCTAATAGAATTTGAGATAAGCTTTATGGGTGGACTCAAATTCTTTCTCAATCTAAAAATTTCTTAAATAAATGATATAATATTTTTAAACTAAGGAAAATACACTAATGAACATTAAAAATAATTCATAATGGATCATGTTAAGGAAATTATAACACTCATGATTTTAACTTATAGGTTCACATTGGAAGAATATTGTAAACTAGTTGACAATAATCTTTATAAAAGTATGATTGATAGTTAAATTTACCTTACTCCGACTTAACCTAATTTTATGTTTAGTTTTTGTCTCTATACTCATTTTAATCAAACCTAAAGGAATCTCATTTTGAATCCATTAAAAAGATTATTTTTGTTATTTAAAAGGATTAAAAAATATTTATTTATTTTATAAAAAATGAACCTATTTTGATTTAACTTGTTTTTCTGATATTGATTTTAGTGGATGTCAACTTTATAGTAAAAGTACTTGTAACACCCTGAAAAACTAATGTAAGAACCTTATATTCAATAGCGTGTATGGCATGTGACACCAAGTGTGTATGAAAATATAATACCCTGATAATTTAAAATATATTCACTATTTTAAGTAGATTAGATATATTCTATATATTTCAATGCATGATAACTCCAAGTTAGCTTTCCTTACATGCAAGAACTAACTTTTTTGATATCTTGCATTACATGAAAGATCAAGTTTTAACCGAACAATAATATATTATTAAAATATTATTATTTAATATGATAAGACTTAACCTAGCCATTAAATTAGTAGTTATGAAAGTTATTAAATATATCATGAAAATATATGGTTTAAAAAAATATAAAATAAATTCATATATTACAAATTAATTAAAAATGGATATAAGAACCAATTAAATATAAAGGGAATATTTTTATAAAAAACCATTTTTATACTCAAAAAGGTGATTTATCCAAATAAATTAAATTAATTAAAATTAATTAGTCATATTAATGTAATATATATATATATATATATATTATATTAAATCAAATATTGTTTATATTCATATAATAGATTTTTTAGGCACAAGATAAGAAGAAACCCAATATTACACATAAACTATTATATTTCTACAAAGGTAGTTTTGATACCTTTTAATGGTGAAGCTATTTTAAATAAAATTATTTAAAATTTTATAGAATATATATTTAATAATAAACTTCATATTTTAAAGTGAAAACTAAAAATTATGTTAGGGATTTTTTTGTATTTTTCTGTGAAATTTCATTTTTTAATAAATAGTGAAAAGTACTACATTTCAGTTCAAAATTTCTTATTAATATAATTTATTTATAAGGTTAAATTATTTTTATATTGTCCTTAATGTTTAATTAGATTATATTTTTATCAATTAATAAAATTTAGGTCATTGGAATCAATTTCACTTTGAAATTGACTATAAAAACATAGCATACTTTCGAACATTTTTACTTTAAAAACATGAATTGTCATCCCTTCTGCAGGATTAAATTTAAATTAATTATATCACATAGGTGATTATAATCCGGAAAAATGTATTAAATATTTGGAATCATAAAAACTTATAATTTATAATAAGTTCAACTTAGTTTTTTATCAAAAAGATTATTGAAAGTTATTAAAATTAATTACAACGATTAAGGTGAAATTAAGCTTAATGAGGGACTAAACCTTTAACTTAGGGGCCCAAATAACATATCCACTTGCACAATTTTTTTACTTTTATAATTAGGCTATAAAAATTAAATTATTAAGTTTGGTTGGTTTTTATGACTTTTGTTATGTAGAAATGTGGGTACACCTAACTTGTTTTCAAAAATACCAAGTGGGTCCTTTTCCATCCCTATAAAAGGCCACCAGTCCTCCCACTTCATCACATATATAAAACCAATTAGTTTCATCCAAGATATTCCCAATTATATTCCCAAAATCCCTAACTTCCTCCTTGAATCCTCCCTTTGTGCAGGTATCAATCCAAGGAATCCTTTAGTACAAACCAAAAGTAGTTTCCCGATTAAGAGTTAACAAACTTCCTCAAGATTTTTAATTATATTTCCATTATCCACTCACTAAAATATCCTTATTTAATGATTATATAACATAACTAGTTTTAACAATATACTATTATGTTTTTATTCTATTTTTTCTACGTAAAATTACACACACCTCCATCTAATGTGTAAAGAACATACTGTTTACGTGTTCAGCGAACTACCACCTCACGAAAGGATGGTTGTTCATTTTTCCTTTACTATATATCATGGTAGGTATTATGATAGAAACTATATATATATATGATATATATGATATTTTTTTTATATTTATTCTTATTTAATTCATTTATAACACATACACTTATAATTTCCATTTTGTGTAAATACGATAACATCGTTTGTGGAAGTTCGGACTACGGCCCCCTCAAAGCGATGTGACTCGTTCACACTATACATGGATCATATAAAGGATGGTTTTAATAAACCTATGTAACATATATAACATATATATGATAATTTAATTTTAATATAAACATGTATCATTTAATTTTCATTCTTTTAATATGTTAAATAAATGACAGTAGCGTTTATGCATATGTATGACCTACCATCTCCATAAACGACACATTACATTTCTTATATCAAAACATTATAGATTATTATAAATAACTATGTAATGAATGTATGTTATAATTAAGTCATGGTTTTAATTTTTTATTTGATTAAACCATGATCTAATTAATAGTAATATCAAATAACAAGTCAAATCTTACTCGAGAAACTAGGCAATTAACTACCAAAATAGTTAAAATAATGAAAGTGTGTTAATAAACACGTAATAAAATATTTTAATAAGATAATATATGATATTATAAATATGAGTATGGTTTTTTTAAGATATTAACAGATTTTAAACCACTATAAAGGATGATAAAGACCATATAAAGAAAGGAAGGTTACGATAAGGTATTTCATCTCAATTTACATTCTCTTGAGACATATTTATTGTTATGCACCTAGTTTATTTTATATGGTGTATATACTAACATTTTAAATTTTATATCATGAATATATTTATTATCATGATACTGTAAGTTTCATTTAATTTTATTAATTTATGAGGATCCTCATTTAAATTTTTTTAAAGTGGTTTGGAATATTTAATGATTATTTTCCTTAAGATTAATTTTAATGATATTTGATTTCCATTAAATGAAATTATATTACCATTGTTCAATAAACCCCTTAATTTTATTATAATATGGATATTCATGGCCTTTTTCAAGTATTAGCCACATTTTCCTACTCTTTGGTGCTCAAATTTATTTTGAAAATATTTTAAAGAAAAACCGACTTCATTTATCTCTTTAGTGAGATAACCTGTTTTCTTCTAAAAACATGTTTTATTAAAATTTTTTCTAAAATGTTTTAACCTTTTAAAATTTTTTTCCAAGGAGTTTTTACCCTTTATAAATATTTTTATGTTTTTAAATATTATTTTCAAAGGATTTTTTTTAAAAAGGTTTTTCAAAACAAAAGGATATTTTTCTAAATAATGATTTTAAAGTTATTATTATATTTAATCAATAAAAAAATCCCCTTTTTTACACCACTTGGGATATTTTGTTTTTATACCATCATTATTATTCCTCTATATGGTTTATGATTTATCTTTCCAAGGATATTATTAACATTTACTTACTTTATTCCTTTTAGTCCCCTTGAATTATCAAATTTCCTATGATAAATTGACATGAAGTTTTCCCTATACATCCATACCATTTTTCATGGATATGATTATTGCCTAAACTATATACCATTTCATTTGTTTTTCACTTTGAAAGTATTATATTCATGGCATTAATCCTTAATAGTATTAGATTCATGGCTTGAATCCTTGAAAGTATTAGATTCATGGCATGGAGCCTTAATAGTATTAGATTCTTAGAATAAAGCCTTAAAAATATTAGATTACTGGTATGAGGCCTTAAAATTGTTATATTCATGGAATGAAGCCTAGAATGTATATTATTCTTAGAATAAAGCCTTAAGATTATTAAATACTTGACACAAAGCCTCAGTCACATGTTATAGATATCCATTGTTATGAATTCCTTCATTTTGTTTCAGTTATTATTCATCCATGATATTTTGTATTGATAAATATATGGATAAATTTAATTTTCAGTTCATTGATTAAATATATTGTGTTTAATTTTCTTTACTTTCCATATTGAATCCACCTTATCTAGTTTATTGAATGGAATGCATTATTAGTTATTTACCTTATCATGTTAATGCATTCTCATGGATTTATTATTTCTTCCACTTTACTTACCCTTACTAAGAATTTTATCTTACCCTTATTATGTTTCCTTTCCCTAAGTTTTGAATAATAAATCTTTAAATGAGTTTCAAGGATTAATTTTATATCATTTTATTTTGTATTATGTTTTTATTTTATATTTCCCAATATATTGTGTGTTTCATGCATGTAATATGGCTTTTTAAGACTGTTAAACTAATTGGTTCTTTGGGATTTGATTCCTTGTAATCATGACAATGTGATAAGATACTACACTAACTCCAGACTTCTAGTTCAAGGCATTAGAGTTGGTATCAAAGGAAGTTTAACAACAACCTTGGAAACTAGATTTTGAAAACATAGATTAGGGAGCACAACCCTAAGATAAACATTGAGGTTAAGTATATAATAACATCTTATAATTTTGGTAAGGTAGAGATTATGTGGGTATTCCTAGAAATATATCTATGTTTGGATACTATAAGTGGATGTGGTTTTGGCATATATTTACCTAGGAGTAACAACTTTGACAAGGTGTGTCGAGCCTAACTTGATGTAACCTGGTACATGACAATGAGCCTTACTACATACCTAGTTTGATACTCCCAAGTGATCACATAGGATAGTTCACATTTTCTTACCTACCATTATGAAGGATTTCAAAGTAAAGATTTCCCCAAAGTAATTTTTTTTATGATTATAGTATTTATGATGCATAGATTTATGTTATTTTCTATACCATATTTTGAGTTATATATAGTTCATAATTTTAGGAGCTAATCCAGTATATGCCATTGTTTAAAAATGGTTCCTTGAAGGAAGAAGATAATGTTTTAGATTATGAATATACCTTTATAAGGATATCCAAGTATGCTATAGATTATATATGAAACATTGAGTGTAGATTGACCACTTATTTGAAGGTATTAAGACAAATATTTAAAGGGTGTTGGTTTCTAAGAATTTCTCATCATAATAAGAGATAGTTTTACATTACATAAAAATAGAGAATTATTTCTTGAGATACCATGTATTAAAGGGAAACAAAGATAAGAAGTAGTCTTTTGAACACCATGAAAAATGGAACGAGTCAAAGAAGATGAAGGGAAAAAAGGATTTTTGAAATTGTGATAACTCTAGAGAGAATCACCCTGGTAAATACTTAAAAGGATTTGGAGTTTGTTATAAGTATTGAGAAACGTGTCACCTGGAAAATGAATTCAAATGGAAGAAGGAAAAAAATGATATTCAGTGTTAAAATTTCAAGGAGTTGGGGCACTATGAAAATGAATTCCCCAAGAGTCAAGAGAATATACCTCAGAAGAAGATAAGGGGTGAAGGTCAAGCATATGTTATTGAAACAAATGAATTAGAGTGATTAAGGTTCTTCTATAATTGGATTTAAGAAACTTGTTGTAAAAGTATTTCATTGATGATGTTATCATCATATAAATTATGAAATATATAAGGATTATACTTTAGTACTTTTTCAATAAATATTTGAGATCATATAATGAATGGTACAAAGAAATGTTATTCATTAGTATGTTAAAATTTTCATAAAACATATGATTAAGGGAAATACAACCCTTAATATGTTTCTGATGTTGCGATAATAATGAATAAATGATTTATTAGGAGAAGTGTTTACTACATTGGAACTGATTAATAACTTTTAAAAATGTGGTATATGCTATCATTGATGGAGTTTAAAATAATTTTGGATTTAAGTAGTAGATCCAATAATATGTGTCTTACAAGAGGAATAAAGAATAATTCATGTTTCTAATAAGTTTTTAGAGTGATTAGAGTTATTACCAAATTTCAAGAGGATAAATGATAAAGTTATTCACCTGTTTGGAATGAGAAAATTTAGAGTTTCTTCATGTTGATTAAAGGATAATGATAAGATCATTTTTAAAATTCAGTGACCTTATTTCTAAAGTGTTGAATCATAATATTTTGGAAAGTTTAACCATTTATGAAATAGTTTAAGTTTAACTTTGTATCTTGTTTTAGATATTGATATATTACACCACTATGTGATGGATATTTTTCGAATATATGATGTAGAAATAGTTCAAGGAAAAAAAAAGATAAGATTTTACTTATAGAAACTTACCAACTAAATATATTTACTTATATTCTTAGAGAGTGAAAGAATTAATCCACCCTTGGAAAAATGATCTTGAAACCAAAAATGTTGTCCCAGTACCTTCATTTTTGATGAATCAAATGGCCCTTAGATCATTGCGAATTTATGGATTTTTGATTATTAACTTTCTACTAACCACACTCTCTAGAACTCTCCATCATAACTTGATTGTTATATTTTTTCCTATGTATCCATGTTTCCATTTCCCACCTATATTATCTTATTAGGGAACCTAGTTACGTGATCATTTTACCTTCCTTTTTCTCTTATTATAAATATGTGATATTAACCATTTTATGATGTGGGACTTCCAAAAATAGTTTATTTTCAATACCTATATCAGAAAAATCAAGTTTAAATTGTGAGGAAACAATTTATTTAAGGTGGGGAGAATATAACACCCCTAAATATTAAAGTAAGAACCTTATATTCGATAGCGTGTATGACACACAACACCAAGCACGTAAGAGAATATAATACCCCAATAATTTAAAATATATTTACTATTTTAAAAAGATTAGATATATTCTATATCTTTTAATGCACACAAACACTAATTTATCTTTCCTTATACATAAGAAAATCCTTGTTCGATAGCTTTCATTACATGCAAGATCAAGTTTTAACCAAACAATAATATATTATTATTTAACATAATAAGACTTAACCTAGATATTAAATTAGTATTTATGAATAATATTAACTATATTATGAAAATATATGGTTTATAAAAATATAAAATAAATTCATAGGTTACAAATTAATTTGAAATAGATATAAGAACCAATTGAATATAAAGAGAATATTTTTATAGAAAACTATTTTTATGCTCACAAAGGTGTTTTATCCTAATAAATTAAAATAATTACAATTAGTGAGTAATATTGATGTAATATATATATATATATATATATATATTATATTCAATCAAATATTTTTTTATATTCATCCAATAGATTTGATAGGCATAAGATAAGAATAAACATAATATTACACATAAAATACTATATTTTTATAAAGGTAGTTTTTCCACCTATTAATGGAAAACCTATTTTCAATCCAATTTTTGTAACTTTTATAGAATATATAATTCAAAATAAACTTTATCTTTTAAATTTAAACATAAAAATTATCTTATGGTATTTTTTTGGTATTTTTTTGTGAAGTTTCATTTTTTAAGAAATAGTGAAAAATACTGAATTTTAGTTCAAAACTTCATTTAAATATAATCTATTTATAAGGTTAAATTATGTTTTATATTTTTTTTAAGGTTATATTAGATTATATTTTTTTTAATTATTCCAATTTAGTTCATTGTAATCAATTTGAAATTGAAAATGACTATAAAAACATAGAAAACTTTCTAATGTTGTTACTTTAAAAACCCGCATTATTTTCCCTTATATGGGATTAAATTTAAATTAATTTATACCACTTTTTTTATTGTAATTTATAAAAATAGATTAAATATTTGAATATAAATAATTTATTATGTCTAATAATTTCAACTTTGTTTTTTACCAAAAATATTAGTGAAAATAATTAAAATTAATTACAATGATTAAGGTGAAATTAAGATTAAAAAGGGACTAACTATCCTCCAATGGCCTGAAGACCTTAATTTTTTATTTATTTTGATAATACACCTTTCAAGGGGTGAGGTGGAACCCTTACAAGGCCCGTAGGGGTAAGTATTACATGGCCCATAGGCCTTAGAGGAATTCATTGCCCGTAGGGACTAAACCTTTAACATAGAGGCCCAAATGAACTATAAACTTGTAAAAAACCCATTGGATATCCATAATTTAGATATAATCTTTCAATTATTCAGTTTTTTGGTTATTTATGACATTTTTTAAGAAAAAACTTGGGTACACCTAACTTCTTTTAAAAAATGCCAACTGAGTCCATTTCCTTCCCTATAAAAGGCCACCACTCCTCCCACTTACTCGCACCTCTAAAACTAATTAGGTTCAGAAAATATCTATCCAAATAGATTAAAAACACCACTAAATTCCTAATTTAATCCTTCCTTTGGTAAGTAAGAAATCCAAGGAAGCCTTTGGTATAAACCAAAAGGAGTTACGTGATTAAGAGGTAACAAAATTTCTGAAGATTTTTGATTTTATTTCCATTATCTACTCCCTAATATATCCTTATTACATTATTATACAAAAAAACAGTATAATAAATATACTTGTATCTTTTTATTCTAAGGATTCTACCTACACTTACACACACTTCCATCTAATATGTAAATAACATATTGTTTACGTGTAAATCGAACTACTGCCTCCGGAAATGATGATTGTTCATTTTTCATTTACCACCTCTCATGGGGGAATTATGATGGAAAATATATTTATATATCATATATATGATATTTAATATGTTTTTATGATTATTTTATTATTTTATAACATGTACCCTTATACTTTATATTTTGTGTAAATACGATATCATCATTTGTGGAAGTATGGACTGCCGACCCCTCAAAGCGATGTGACTCATTCACACAATACATGGAACATATAAATAATGGTTTTAATAAGAATATGTAACATATATGACATATATATTATAATTATATTATAATATACATATGCATCATTTAATTTTAATTTTTTTAATACGACAAAGAAATGAAAGTAGTGTTCATGCGTACGTATGGACTAACGTCTCCATGAATGGTGCATTACATTGATTTTCTCCAAACATTATAGATTATTATAAATGAATATGTAATAAATATATGTGATAATTAATTCATGTTTTTCATACTTTATATGATGAAAACATGATCTAATTAATTTTAATAACAAATAACAAGTCAAATCTTACTCAAGAAACTTGGAAATTAATAACCAAAATATTTAAAATGATGAAAGAGTGTTAATAAACGGGTAATAAAATATCATAAGAAGATAATATATGATATTATAAAAATTATTATGGTTTTGGTATAAGTTATTATTTTATTCTAAACCACTATATAGGAGTATAAAAACCACACACCAAAAGAAAGTTTAAGGTATTGGATTTCATCTCAATTTACATTCTGTTGAGACATATTTGTTGTTATGCACTTAGTTTGTTTTATATGGTGTATATAATGCCATTTGAGATGTTATTTCCTGAATATATTTATTATTATGATATTATATGTTTATTTTAATTCTATTAATTTATGAGGATCATGACTTAAAATGTTTCAAAGTGGTATGGGACACTTTGGAATACTCAAAGATTATTTTCCTCAAGAATAATTTTAATGATATTTAATTTCCATTAAAGAAAATTATATGAAAATTTTCTAATGAACCCTTTAATTTACCTATCCTATGGTTATTTATAAAAATCTCAAGTATTAGTACCATTTACCACTCTTTGATACTCAAAATATTTTAGAAACTATTTTTAAGAAAACCTGGCTTCATTTCTCTCTTTAGTCAGAAAAACCACTTTCTTCTAAAAAATATGTTTTATTAAAATGTTTTTAACCTTTTAAAAATGATTTATATAATTAATTTTTACCCATTAAATTTTTTTATGTTTTTCAAAGTGATATTAAAAGGTAATTTTTTTCAAAAACAAAAAGAATATTTTCCTCAAGAATGATTTTAAAGTTATTATTCTATTTAATTAGAGAAGAAAACCATTTATTTTTAATCCACTTGGTATATGTTGTTTTGATACCACCCTTATTCTTCCTCTAGATGGTTTATGATTTATTTTTCCAAGGATAGTATTGAAATTCACTTTCTTGATTCCTTTTAATCCCCTTAAATTATTAAATTTCCTACGATCATTTGAAATTGAATTTTCTCTATATATCTATACCATTTTTAAAGGATATTATTATTGGCTAAAACATATACCATTATTCATACGATTTTCACTTTTAAAGTATTATATTCATGGAATTATGACTTTACAATATTATATTCTTAGCATGAATCCTTGAAAGTATTAGATTCATGGAATAAAGCCTTGATAGTATTATATTCTTGACATGAATCATTGAAAGTATTAGATTCTTGGAATAAAACCTTGATAGTATTTGATTCATGGCCTGAAGCCTTGATAGTATTAGATTCTTGGTATGAATCCTTGAAAGTATTAGATTATTTTCCTAAAGCCTTGAAAGTATTAGATCCTTGTCATGAAGCGTCAATGGTATGTTATAGATATACATCATTATGTATTCCTTCATTTAGTTTCAGTTATTATTCATCCAAGAGATTTTATGTCAACATATCTATAGATACATTTAATTTTCAGTTCATTGATTAAATGGAGTGTGTTTCAGTTTCTTACCTTGACATATTGAATCTGCCTTATCTAGTTATTTCAGTGAATGCGTTATTAGTTATTTACCATGACATGTTAATTTATTCTCATTGCTTCATTATTGCTTCAACATTAGTTACCCTTATTTAGAATTTAATCTCACCATCATTATGTTTCCTTTCTACAATTTATGAAAAAAAAGTATTTGAATGAGTTTTAAGGATATAATTTACTTTATTTTATTATGTATCATGTTTGTATTTCTTATTTCCCAATATATTGTTGGTTTTATGTATGTAATATTGCTTTCCAAGACTGATAAAATGATAAGTTATTTGGGATTTGATTCATTGTAATCATGCTAATGTAATAATATAATGTACCAGCTTTAGGATTCTGGGGTTAGGGCATTATAGTAATAGTGGAAATTTCTATATACTAGAAAATAATTCATCTCATGGAGTAGTAAAAAGAAGAATTAAATTTATCCTTATATATCTTAAGATGAAAAGATAGCCTCCATGATTATTTGAACTCAAATTCTATGTATGAAACACATTATCTTGGACTTTGGGCTTACATTTAACAATATTCATATTAAGTGCAATAATACCAGTTCTATCAATATCTCTAAAAATATTATCCAATACTCTTTCACTAAGCACCTTTCACTGAGTCCCCATTTCTTAAGTGATCACTTCCAAAAGGGTGATATATTATTTTTCACAATAGAATATCAAATCACTAATATTTTTTCCAAACCTCTTGCCCTTGATCATTTCAAATTCATTAAAGGTTAACTAGGAATGGTTTTATTATGATATTATTCATTTTATCTAATGTCTATATTGAGTTTTCTTTTTAAAAATTATTTATCTATATTTAAAATATTTATTTTAATACATGAATTTATTATTTTATTTTATTCTATATTGGAAATAATTCTTTTATCTCACAAGTTCTATCATTTTAGAGGGATAATTATCTAGTTTTAATTCTAAAATTTTCCTTAAGAGATATATTTGTTTTCAAAAATATTTATTTCCAAAATATTTTCTCTTATTTTCAAAATTTCAAAACATTATCCCTAAAAATGAAGTAATTTTTATAATATTAATGTTGTTATTAAAGCTTGATTTTATTTAAAAATGCATTCTAAATTTATTTTTTGAACTTATGTGAGAAATTATGTATGTGATCTACTATTTTATTAATTTTTGTTTTACCTCTCTTAAAGAAGATTAATGATGAGTAAATATTTATTATTTATACTTATTTATCTAAATTTTCTATTGAGCTATATTTGAAATAATTCAAATAAAATAAATTCTCTAGAGTAAATTTAAGTCAAAGTATATTTTTCATCAATAAATTTTCAATAAATAAATCAATCAATGGAAGTAAAATCATTCATTTATTAAATTTGTGTCATGAAAATGATATATACTATTTTTATTTTAAATTTTCTATTATTTTTTCTCTTTCTTTATTCTTATTGTATCTATCTTATATTTTTTCCTTTTATACTCCTTTCCATTTTTGAAATTATAATCTCTTTCTCTAATGTTCATATTATTTGTAGAGTTTGGAAGTTAATATGTGTTTTTCAAAATTTTATCTTTTTTATTTTCACTTTTCATTTCTTCAATATATCACTCTAATCTTGCGTTTTTCTTTAAAATATTTCATTACAATCTCCTTAATATCCTTATTTTTCTCTTTTTGATGTTCTTATTTTTTAATAATCACAAAGGGGTATAAATCTTCTACAAAGTGTGAAGTATGTGTTTTTTTGAAAAAATGTGAGAATTTTTCTAAAATTTATTTACACAAAGGGGTAGTTATTATTAATTTTTTTCTTACTTAATTTTTCTATTCTATATTGCTTAATTTTTTTGAAAAATAGATATATTTTAAAAAATTTATTTATTTTTGTTAATATTTAATATTTTAAATTTATTCTTTATTTTTTAATATCTTAATTGATGTGTTTAATTGACCTATTGAATTAATTTTCTATATATTTATTTTATTTATTTATTTTTACTTTACCTTTTTATTTTAAGTGTTTATGATCATAAGAAAAGGGGTTATTGTTTTATCTTTCTTTCTCATGGTGTTTTCATGATCACAAAAACACACATATATTTATTACAATGTCATTAAAGTGAGTTTTGATGTTTACTTTGAATATAAAATAGTAATAATTTAATGAATTATTGAAGTTTGTTTTAAGTCTTGTTAGAAGCATGAAATCATCTCAATTACTCCTTCATATCCTTGTAAAATTCATAGAAGATCTAAAAAAGGATTTTATGTGAAGTAGAAGTGGTCGTGGTTGAAAATGGTGAAGTATAGACTGTATGGGCTAACCGGTTCAGGGAACAAACCAGCTAGATATATAGTTTAAGAAATAGGTTCTCTTCAGAACTCCCACCAACCAGCTAATGGAGAAGTACTAACCAACTAATAGCTCTAGCAGAGTTTCAAATTTCTATATGAAGGCCACTAGCTTGATACTGGATAGTATCGGCTAGCCAGTGGAGTTATTCTAGAAAGACCGAGTTCCTTCCATCCCACCAGTTACCCAGTGGAGGCTAATAGGTATCCTTTGGCATCAAGATAGTTCCACATATTTATTATGTTTAAAAAGACCATAAAAATAGTTTTCTATAGCTTTGTAATGTCTCGTAATTTCTATATATTTTTTTTAAAATTATATGGAATTATTTCGAGACCAGGCGCTAAGACGATGTGCAATTCTGGGGCCCGAAGTGCACCAAATGATCCATTGAAAAATTTTAAGCTTTAAATAGTGGATATGAGTATTTTTCCTAAAAAAGTGGAATAACTCTTAAATGGGCACCCAGGTCAGAAATCCTAGGGAACCATTGTGTTTGGGATGACGGGTTTACCCTAGTCGCAAATTAATTTTAGTCGGTACAACCCTCCAGTGAGAAAACACAAAAATTACATAACCATAAATAAAATAATTAAATAAAATTATTTTATTTTTCAAATGTTTATAACTCACGAATGGTGAATCGTATTAAAAATATGAGACTACCGCTGAGCTCTTGAGGGAATGTTTTCCTTAGGAATATCCTAACATTGGGTGACGCGGGCCAAAAATTGATGTTAGTTTTTGGCTGTAAATAAAATAATTAAGTAATAATTATTTTATTGTCAAATCCTAATGAATCCTAAATGGTAACTCATATTGAAAATATGAGAGTACCATTGAGCTCGTGAGGGAATTTTCCCCTGAGACAGAACCTAACCTCAACTGGTGCGGGTCGAGGGTGAAAGTTAAATTTTGAATTTTTTTTAAGGTACTTTCAATAAACATGCGAACGAGATTTTCTAAATTTTGAATTGGTTCTTGGATCGAAAATAAGAAAGAACCATTGAACTTGGAATGCCAGAATTCACCTAGAAATGACTTAACTTCAGCTAGTAAGGGAAGAGCAGAAAAGTTATCTTTCATAATTTTTGAGAAAAATAATAAAATAATTTAAAATAATTATTTTATTTTTTTCTCACTGTTGAGTGGTAGATAGTGACGCTACGGTGAAATGACAAGGATGAGACAAGGTGCATTAATCGAGGTTTAATAATGCCTCGTTTGAAACTACGATGCGATTATCTTAGTGGGTCATTAAATGTGTCTCATTCAATGAGCATCATTAATGGACACAAAGTCACTATGATTTTTTATTTCTTTTAATAATCCAACATATTAGAGTTTGGAAATTTACAAACATGGAGAAATATTTGATGAACCACCGAAAAAATCCCTCTCCAATGAAGAATGAAGAACTAAGGGATGAACATTGGAGGATCGGATCCCGAGGTTGGCAAGCAGTGATGAATACCAACGACCATAGATCGATGATGACGTGAATCACATCCTTCTTCATCAGCAGATCCAATGAATCCAAGTAGGTGTTATTTGATTTTAAAGTATCTTCATTATTATTTTATATGAAAAATGTGTATTAAACCATGAACAGGTTATTTCGTGGGCTGTGAGTTACTATAGGAGGGTAACTTCTTTTGGGTTTTCTCTATCCAGGATTACAGCATCACTCGTGTTGGTTGAATTAAAATCCCTGAACCTTCCCATGATTTTAAACTTCTAATGCAGAGGGCGCGGTCCAACCTGAACAAGGCTCATGCTCCTCCACATGTGCGTTCTTCATGGATGATTTCTCAAAACAGTGACAAATAGACTTTGAGGCCATCACATCGAAGGTTAAAACCTAACGTTTCCATAGACACAAGCCATTCAATAAACTGACCACCAAGGAAACTCCAGTGGCCCGTCGAAGGTACCTCCAACATGTTGATGGTAGGAAGCCACGACCGGACGACTGCGACAATAAGGAGACATGGTTTCGGGCGCTGTATAGAGGGACGACCCACGTTCGGGCCATCCGGTGGCTGGAGAGCCATGGTCCGTTGAATTCGGTTGGAGGAGGCCCTGCATCCTGGCTGGACGATGCACCACTGACTACCCTTGTGGCCGGGCCTTAGGCTGGAGGGCCACACCCATCCAATGGACCCGCACCGGTTGGCTAGACCCGCACCGACTGGCTGGACCCAAACTGGCATGCTGGACCCACACTGGAGGGTCGCTCCCACATCCCCGTGGGCCGCTCCCATTCCTAATGGACCAGAACCGCACTGGCAGGCTAGAATCTCACACTTTGTGATGGTCCGAACAAGACACGGTCACCGGGCGACCCTATGGGCTGGACCCTCGGTCAACCTAGGATGAGTCCAACAAGGCCCTTTGGGACTGGCCCATCGGCCAGGATAGACCAGACCGACCCCGACCCGAACTGGGTCAGGTCGAGTCTGTCTAGTTAAAATGGGGTATGTGGGACCCCTGATCTGAGTTAGTCAGGTCAGTCTGACCGGGTCGAACTGGGCCCAAAAGCAACCGTCCCCTGTTTACTAAAATGACCGTATCACTCAGATCAGGCATATGATTGACGCACCGTCAGTGTCTCTGGGACACTATAAATGGTGCAGTCCTTATGATATACTCCACTTGAGTTTTGTTAGAAGTTGGAGTATGACTAGGTTGGATCATACTCGAATCCAACCAGGCCCTTTTTACAAAAAAGACTATAATTTACAAACTAGGCATCCAAATGATGCGCTGTCTATTGCGTTGGGAACCTTAAGATGAGATGATATTTTGGGTTACTATATGTGGGACTTAGTCTTGGTTGAGATATGACCTATGACTTGATGATTAGATCCTATGGAAATAAAGTGTGCTAAGTGCGGGAATCCAGTGGCTGGCTATGACTTGAGGAAGGAATAACGATCCTGCGTGGGTCAGTACATAGAGATCCTGAGTGGGTCATAATCTAGAAATCCTATATTGGTCAACACATAGAAATCCTATGTGGGTCTTGAGATATTAATCCTCTATCGGCAATCACATAGAGATCCTCTGTGGGTCATCACCTAGCAATCCTATTTGGGTCAACACCTAGCGACCCTGTGTGGGTCAGCAATAGAGCCTCTCGACAGAATAATATGATCTACCTTTACAACAAATCATATTTACTTTTGTACTTAAGTTATACCTGGTGTGATCCGCATTTTCTACTTTGTGCTATGTGTTTGAGATCTTTCTTGGTGGTATTACCACTGTGCTATTTCCTTTGTGGTGTTTTCCTTCATGGATTACTGAGAGACCTTCGGGGGTCTCAGGGTACCTATAAAATATTATTATACTCACCCTTTCATGGGATTTTCCCACACCTGTTTTGTCTTATGCAGATGAAATACTTCTTTTACTGGAAGTTTGGGGTGTCAGGAGTAGATGGTGCTCAGAGGTGGATCAAAATACATGGTGTTCTGTAGTGACATTCGAAGGAGAGTTGTACCTACCCTTCAGTTAGGATCCTTGGCGGATGACCTCCAGAGCTTGTACTTCTTTTTCTGTACTTTCCTTTTAGTTGGTCTTGTATTCTGACCCCTTTACTTTAATTTTACAATATTTACTCTCAATGATGGTACTTTGGGGTGGTTGTATTACTTTCCTTTCCTTCATGGTTAGCTTTGTGCAATTTTCCTTGTCTGTGTGTGTACAAGTTTAAAGGAAATGCCTTCCCTTTTTAGGATATTTCTCTCCAGTGCTAGTCACCAGCCCCTGGCCTATGGAAGGTGGTCTTGGGGTAGTCACAACATGAGCCCTAGGGGATGGGTCATGAAAAATTGGTATCATAGGCGGTCGGTTCTACTAGAAGAACTAATATTTTGTATTTTCAATGGGGGAAATAGTGTTAAGTGTTTTGAGTTCAGCTTTCAGTCCAGGGAGTCCAGCATTGGTGCAGAGGCCAATGTATCCATACACTAAGACCCTGAATTATGTTTTTTGACTCAGCACACGAAAACTCTAGTTGCATGTTTATTGGAAATATTTATCCCTTGATCTCTTTTGAGTTAGATCACAAGGTATAACTTATTGACCGTGGCATATATGATTCTCTACTAGATTCCTCCATGAATAAAACCAACCAGGATTCTAGTGAGAGATCATTACGATGGTCCACTGATCAATGAGGCATCAGTGTAGGGACCAATTACAACAATAACATGTTCAAGTGGTATACCACAACACCACCACCTTGAGAGAATAAGTTACTACCGGTGCTACGGGTAGAGGACACATGTAGTCTCAGTGCCTTACATGAGTTTTAGTGATAGTTACCCTCAGGGTTCGAGGCGATCCCAACTCAAAGTGGATAAGGACTGGCTTGAGGTGGTGACCGAGTTTACATCTAGTCAGGGCACCATTAGATCAGATGGAGGTCCTGGCAGTGAGCCTCTTATGTGGCTCAGCAGGGTGATGGCAGGGTTTACATTACCCCGATCTTACAATGAGGTGACTTTTATGTGGATAGATCTTGATAACATTTATCAGATAAGGGGTCTCTTTCTATAAAAAATCTAATGGGTATGTGTTCCTAAGAGCTTATACAGCTTCAGTAGGACGACATGTCAGTAGTTGAGTATTCATCGAGGTGTACTGACCATTCTAGGTACTCAATGAATACGATATAACCAGTTCTTTAGGTCTCAAACCTCTGACCAAGATGTGTTTAGGGACATTTGAGATAGCACTATTCCTCTATCCATTCTTACTTATGTTGGGGTTCTAGAGAGGACCTTTTTGGTTGAAATTTTTTGGCTGAGCAGATATAGCCAGTGAATTTCAGCAATGGGAAAGCAAGAAACTGACATCAGTCTCAGAGACTTGGGTGTGTAAAATTTTTTGGGAAGAGGAAGTGATAGGGACAGATGAATCTGTAGGGAAGAAAACATGGAAGAGGAGCTATGAGAACAACAGGAGGTTGTTTATATTTCAACATGTTATAACCACCACCCCAATGTGGTCCCCACTAGGCTTAGAGAGTTGGAGGACATGGGAAGGGAGTAGCTGTATGTAGTCAAGGAGTATGACCCAAGGTCTCTAGGAATGATTCAAGGTATAGTTTGTGTTTATTACTAGCTGCTGTATTAATAGACATATGTACTAATTAGTCCTTCTTGTCACAAATCTTGTTCAAGACCTATAGTTTCTGATTAAACCATTTACTTAATCCTTACACCTAGAGATACCTATGGGAGGATACTTGATAATAACAGTTATTCCGATAGTGTGATATGACCCTTGAGGCGAAAGTTTCAGTTTGAACCTCTTAGTGATAGTGTCGATGCCTTAGGACGTTAGTTTGGGTATGGAATGGTCATCCATAGTTCATGCTTTGATTGACTGTTTTAGGCAAAAGGATGTGTTGTATCTGCAGTGTTGGAATGGGGTTTTCCTTGGTCGGTGAAAAAGTAAACCCAGGAAGATTGGGTTAAAATCATGTGTATGAGGGTGAAATTGATCAGTCTTAAGTCAACCAACCTTACCATCGCAGTAGAAGATTTTTTGAGTTTTCAAGTTACCAAAAGTAGTGGCAGAATGCGGGAATGTCCTTTCAAAAGATGTTTCCAGGATTACCTCCCTGCTAGGAGAGGGACTTCTACATAATTCTACACCCTAAGATGGTACTGATATCAACATCAGTATATCAAAGGGATTTCATAGAGCTTTGTGAGCATAGGGCGTAGGTGGGGGACTTGTAGAGGAAGGTCTTAGTAAGAACCAGTGTTTGATTTTATGTGTGGATTATCAAAACTTTAACCAAGTGTCCATATATAATGAGTAACCATTACCAAAGGGTCAATGGGAGCATCAATCAGTTAAAATGGGTATCCTTTCACACAGTCGGAAAGGTGCCTGTAGGCTTTTTAGTAGTTGAGACAATGACAACGGATGGAGTTCCTCTAGGACTATGACATTGAGATAGTCTATAGTCCTGGGAAGGAGAACATGGTGGCTGACACCCTTAGTAGGAGGTCTAGTTTGTAGCTACTGAGTGAGGTGACAAAGCAGCTATCGACGATGTAGATATCCTTCATAGATGATGATGGAGCAGCTTACCTCCAGTCTATTACTATCACTCCCCCACTCTTTCCACAAGTTAGGGAGACACAAATTGTGTATGTTGATGGAGAGGACCGATGTGATCATATATCCTCAAGAGAGGCTCCTAATAAATTTTTGATAGGTGGGGATCACATGATCCTTTTCATAGAACACACTATAGTACCAGTGAAATTATATGAGGAGGTGTTGAGGGAGTTCCATACATCCAATTTGGCAGTACACCCTGGTGTGGTGAAAATTTACCAGGACTTCTGACGTTAGTATTGGTGGCTAGGGGTGAAGAAAGCGGTGGTAGTGTTCGTTTCATGATGCCTCACTTGTCAGTAAGTGAAGGCTGAGCATCAAGTCCCAGCAGGCTTGGCACAACCACTTGAGGTACCAGAATGAAAGTGGGATGGTGTCTCTATGGACTTCCTGATGGGGTTACCATGCACATCCAGGGTCCTTGATTCTATCTGGGTGATCGTTGACTGACTCACCAAGTCAGCCCACTTTCTACCCATTAGAGAGCAAGGATAGGTAGAGGGATTGGGACACCTCTACATCTATGAGATAATGTGGCTTCACAGGGTGCCTTTGATGATCATCTAAGACCATGATGCACTATTGTGCATAAGGCATTTCCGCTTGGTTTAATATCTATAAAATGGTTTTTGTGGATGGTTTTTGCATGGATTTCACAAGTTTGATGTTCCTTAATAGGTTTTTTAGTCACCAAAGGATGAATTAGGAAGTCTAAGAATTTTGGAGATTCAGAAGGGAATTGGAGGATTTTGTACCCTTTTCCACTGACTATGCCGGATTGGAGTCACATGGATCAAGCACTTAGACATAAAGGACATGCTATTTTAGGAATTTCAAAGAGAAAGGCTACCCGCACGATCACCTTATGGTTATCCAAACTATGTTTAAACTGTGTGGGAGAAGATACCATTGATAGATAGGTCCGCATGGTTGGTGCACAACTTACCAAAGCTGTGCGGCCCTTTAGAGAAACCATGCGAGACATGAACATATGGATAAAGAAATCCACACGGTTGGCACAAAACTTACCCAAACCATGTGGCCCATCTAGGAAAACCATGCGACCTTAAGGATTTGAGATAGAGACATCTTCATGGCCTACCAAACAGTGTGCCCAAAACCGCGCGGACCACTACAACCTTCTCCTCACTTTTGACCTAATCCTTGACCCGAGGTTCCCCTTTATACTTGATTTTGGGAAACTGGAAAAAGGTACTTTCTGACTAAGAATAACCTGGGGGGTGAGTCTAGATAAGGAGAGGATTCAAGAGAGAAGAAGAGGGGGTCTGGGACCTAAGTTTTTTGTGAGAGGAAGGTTTTAGAGCACTTGTTCTTTGTATTTTTGTTGTGCTTCTGATTCTTCTATTTTATGTTGTAATGAACTCTCTTATGAATTTTAGTAAGTTTCTTATCCTTTTCATCATGGGTATCTAACCCCCCTTATGTTAGTGCTGAAAAAATATGGGTTCGTTAGAACTGATCTCTCTATTCTTATGTTTGTTCATCGTCTCTCACCTAATTATCCCAACTTCCATGTCTTATTTCACTAGAAACCCCATATCAGACCAAGAATGGAGTTTTTATGGATTTTTGTGAGAATTATGACAAGGATATCCCTAAAAATTTGATAGAATTATCATTTCTATAGGGAATCTCCTAAATTAAGATTTAGTAGAAATCAATTTCCAGACTAAGGGATTGATTTCTACCGACTTAATCAGAACTCACCGGACCAAGGGAGTTCCGACACAAATGAAACCCAGAAATGTGGGTTATTATGAACAACATAACACAATAGGGAATAAGGTTTAATGTCCCACATAAATGTATAGCCCGGATTTTTTTATCATTATCCATTAAAATCCAGTTTTAAGTAATCTTTGATTTTGAAGTTAATTTGTAGTGAGTTAGAGAAGGCCAAGCCATTAGTTATCTTTCGAGATCCATCATTATTAACCAACAAATCGTATTTAAATTTAGTATCTTAACTTGATAAATTTCAAATCAAGATACATAAATTTCAATATGGTTTTCCTATAGACCGAACCCGTACTTGCACACTATGCTATTTATAAGTTAGGGAAATTAATTTGGTGCTGAAAACCACACTTCAGAAAAACAACACACCAAATTTTCGCACTGTTGATGGGGAAGAAGTCATTTTTGTTAATTTAATTAGAGTCATTGAGTGAAAACAAAAATTAAAAATTTATAAAAATGATTTTCTTCATCTCATTTCTGTTTTTCATTACTTTTACCCTTTTACGCTGGGTGTGTTGTTTGGATTGTAAAGGCCTGTAGGTATATGAGTGGCTAGGTCACTCATTCCAAAATTTCCAAGTCATCGGAGTTACACCCGATAGATCCAAAAATCAAAAGAACATTGTCCAGGTGACGTCGTGCACTTATGGGTGATCACAATGCAAATGATCCCGTGACACATCAGGAGGAAGAACCAAGGGCTGTCCAACAAGTTGGGCAGCCATTTGTTATTGAAGGAAATCCACCACTGGGTGTCGAGGAAGAGAAACATCTGAATCCATCAGGGTCTTACATGTAATACTTCCGAGGAATCAACAGAGGCTACCATCTCAATTTGCTCTAGGGTTCAGGAAGCCATAACCGAGGCAATATATTCCATGGAAGAAGCCTCCCTATTTGTCGTAGAATTAGCAGACTTATTGTTCTCTAGATCAAAAACAGTTCATTCCCCAAGCACCTTAGGAACTGATGCCACCACGCCATACTCTTATGGAATATGGATTACCCTTCATTCACGGAGTGGACACTAGAATAGTAAGACCACTGGTGCAGGCTCAAAATTTTGAGATCAAGCCATCAATAATGTAGTTAATTCAAAATACAGTCTAGTTTGATGGATTTCCAACTGAAGACCCAATGCTCAGCTATCCAATTTTTTGGAGATATGTGACACTTTCCGGTACCACAAAGTGTCAGAGGATACAATCTGCCTTAGGCTGTTTCCCTTCTCATTAAGGGATAAGGTGAAGGACTGGATCAAGGGGTTACCTCAGAGATCTATTCTTACCCAGGAGGAATTGGCCCAAGCCTTTTTATCTAAATACTTCCCTCCCTCGAAGATGGTCACCTTAAGGAATGAAATCCACAACTTCCAACAACATGACTCAGAATATTTATACGAGTCATGGGAATGATTTAAGGAGATTTTGAGGAAATTCCCACACCACAGAATGCCATTGTGGATGCAAGTTCAGACTTTATATGGATGTATAAAAACTAATACAAAGTCTGTGGTTGATGCAACATCTAGAGGGACAGTCATGAGGAAGTCCCATCAAGAGATTTTTGAATTGTTGGAAGACATGTCATCCAATAGTTTTTAGTGGCATTCTGAATGGGGAACTCAAAAAAGGGGCATGCATAATATATATTCCACCACCATGCTTGCAGCTCAACTCGATGCTGTTTCAAAGAAGATCGATGCGAGTGCCTAGGGGAAAGTGTGAGATCCTCTACCAGTGAGGTAAATTATGTTGCACAGAACAGAGGACCCAACAACTACCCTCAGTACCAAAACTAGAGGTGGCAAGAGACTCAAAATATAGGCTGGGGCAGCAAAATCCAAATTCTCAGACCTGACCAAAAAGACAACCTGGCTATGGTCAACAAAAGTTTCAGATTCCGTATATAAGGCAGCAACAGGGTAACCAATTTTAGCAAGGAGCATATCAGTAACAAGGGTATCAAAACCCTCATCCTGCTAAACTATTAGGACAACCAACTCCCCAACAAGTAGCCCAACAACCTCAATAGGAACCTCCATCAAGGCTAGAGGAAATGATGTCTAAATTTATAACTACTAATGAAAAAACATTTTAAAACTAGGATACATCAATTAGAAGCCTCGAGAACCAGATTGGGTAGCTTTCCAATAATCTCTATCATCGACAGCCCGACACACTATCAGGAAATACTATGAAAAATCCAAGGGAGGAGGCTAATTCTATTATTTTATGCAGCGGTAAGGAGCTGACACTGAAGGTAACTATGAGTCAGGGTGATACACCATAAAATCAGTCCACATTCTCCTCAGGTGGAGAAGTCGCAACCGAGGAATCTTCCCCAAAACACGTGCTGGATAAAGAACCAGAAGTCCCATTGGATAAGGTCAAAGAAGTGGTTAAAGTATATAAACCACCCTTTCCATTTCTAGCAAGGATGAAACAACATAAGCTGGACCAACAATTTTTCATGTTTATGGAAGTCTTCCAGAAGCTTCACATCAACATTCCCTTTGAAGAGGCATTGATTAAAATACCCACATATACAAAGTTCATGAAAGAGATCCTTTCAAATAAAAGGAAGATGGAAGACTTGGGCACTATTACCCTGACCATGGAATTCTCAGTGGTAGTCCAACACTCTCCCTCCTAAGCTCTAGGATCTCAGAATCTTTACTATCCCATGCACTATCGAACTTGGTGAGTTTGGAAAAGTCATTTGTGATTTGGGGGAGAGCATTAATTTAATTCCCTTTGGAGTATTCAAGAAGTTATGGATGAATGATCTCAATCCAACCTGAGTGGCACTCCAACTGGATGATAATTCTATTAAATACCCTAGGGGGCTGTTGGAAGATGTGTTGGTCAAAGTGAGGAAATTAATTCTACCAGAAAATTTCATTATCTTCGATATGGAAGAAGGCCAAGAGGTATCTTTGATTATTGGAAGACCCTTTCTGGCTACCAGGAAGGTTTTAATTGATGTAAACCAAGGTGATCTGATCTTCTATATGGGTGATGAGAAGGTTTCTTATAACATCCTCAGGGCGATGAAACCGGTTTCACTGATGGAGCAAGAGGATTGCTGTGCCTTGACAATAATGAATGACTGCTTAGTCCTAGAGGAAGATGATATGCAATATTATTCATTCATCAATGAACCCATTCTAGAGGACAACCATCTTGAAGAAAACAAGGATGAATTTAGCTTTATTGTAGGCCAAGACATCCATTACTAATAGAGGGAAGTTGTTCCAGATTTATTAGAGCGAGAAGAGGACGAGCTGATCATACCTTACATTCTCAAGGCTCCCCATATCGAGTTGAAACCTTTCCCTTCCTCATTTAAATATAACTATTTGGGATAGGAACATTCACTGCTGGTGATCCTAAATGCCTCACTCTCAAAAGATGAAGAAGAGGCTCTTATGTAAGTCCTCCGAAGGCAGAAACATGCCATTGGCTGGACGGTCGCTAACCTTAAGGGTATAAGCCCCATGGTCTGCACCCACAAGGTACTTATGGAAGAAGGGGAAAAAGCCTCTCACCAACCACAATGAAGACTGAACCCCCTCATGAAAGAAGTGGTCAATATGGATGTGATAAAATTACTTGATGCTAGAATCATATACTCCATCTCCAATAGTCCGTGGGTGAGTCCTCTCTAGGTGGTGCCTAAAAAGAGAGGCATCACAGTGGTAACCAATGAAAATAATGAGCTCATCCCAACCCGCATAGTTACGGGATGATAGGTTTGTGTCGATTACAAGAAGTTTAATGATGCAACTAGAAAAGATCATTTCTCTCTTCCATTCATGTATAAAATGATAGAAAGATGGCGGGGAATCAATTTTACTGTTTCTTAGACGGTTATTTGGGATATAACCAAATCTCTATCGCCCTGGAGGATCAAGAATAGAGTACCTTTACTTGTCCTTATGGAACCTTCATATACTGCCGAATATCATTTGGGATGTGCAACGCTCCAGCCACTTTCAGAGGTGCATGTTATCCATATTCCATGATATGGTGGAGCAGATTCTAGAGGTTTTCATTGATGACTTCTTGTTATATGGGAAGCCATTCCATACTTTCTTGATGAATCTGGAGCTAGTTCTTGAATGATGAGATCATACAAATCTGGTTCTCAATTGGGAGAAGTACCATTTTATGGTGAAACATTGAATCGTATTAGGCCATAGGATCTTGATGAAAGGAATTGAGGTAGATATGGCAAAAATTGAAGTTATCTCACAGCTGCCCATTCCCATATCAGTCCAAGCAATTCAAATATTTTTGGGGCATGCAGGTTTTTATCGAAGATTCGTCCGCGACTTATCCAAGATCACTAATCACTTAACCAATCTACTGTCTGAGGATGCAGTTTTTGAGTTTTATGATAAATGTATCACAACCTTCCAAATTCTAAAGGGAAAACTGGTCGCCACAACCATAATGATCACTCTGAATTGGGAGGAACAATTTGAACTTATGTGCGATGCGAGCGATTATGCCATGGGGGCAGTGCTTGGACAGCTGTTGGACCATATTTTTAGTCTAATCTATTATTCCAACAAATATTTAAATTAAGCACAACTTAATTACACCACCACAAAGAAAGAAATTCTAGCCGTGTTTTTTGCATTTGATAGATTCCGCTCCTACTTAGTGCTTTCTAAAGTTGTAGTCTACACGGATCATGCTGAACTTAAGTAATTGCTGAACAAGAAGGATGCGAAACCACGACTCATCCGTTGGGTGATCCTCCTCCAGAAGTTTGATTTGGAGATTAAGGATAGGAAGGGAAGCAAACACGTCATGGATGATCATCTCTTCCAGCTGGAACTACCCCATTTAGAGAGATAAGAAGATCGAGAGATCAAGGAAGACTTCCCCGATGTGCAACTATTTTCCATTGGAGTACCACCTCAACCATGGTTCACCAACCTTTCAAATTAATTAGCCACAAAAGTTGTCCAACCGAACTTATCATTTCAGCAGAGGAAGAGTTTTTGTCATAGGTAAAGAGGTATTTCTAGGAAGACCCCCTGCTCTTCCACTCATGTGGCAATGGGGTAATCCGTCATTGCGTCCTGGATGAAGAGATTCAAAGTATTTTGGAATTTTGTCACTCTTCTTCAGTCAGAGGACATCATGGGCTAGATCGAATAGTAGAAAAGGTTTTACAATCAAGATTTTTCTGGCCATCCATGCATAAGGACACTCGTCATTTTGTCTCCTACTGTTATCGGTGCCATCATACGGGAAATGTGGGCCGTCGTGCCGAGATTCCACAACACCCAATACCTAAGGTTGACGTTTTTGATGTGTGGGGAATCAACTTCATGGGTCCGTTTCCCCCATACTTTGGGCACACATAAATTCTCTTATGTGTCTATTACATTTCCAAGTGGGTAAAAGTGGCGATCATGACTTATAATACAGTTAAGGTCGTCATCAATTTTCTAAAGAAAAATATTTTTAGTCGGTTTGGGACCCCACAGGTGTTGATTAGTGACCGCATTACAAATTTTGACAACACTCTCACGAAAAATGTGCTCTTAAAGTATGGGGTCAAGTACAACCAAGGGACACCATACTAACCTCAATACAGTGGTCAGGTGGAGGTGTCAAACTGTGAGTTAAAGAAAATATTGGAGAAAATGGTAGGCGCATCAAGAAAGGATTGGTCCAAGAAATTAGATTATGTGTTATGGGCCTACCAGACAGCCTTCAAAACACCATTGGGTATGTCACCTTTCTAGTTGATCTATGGAAAAACCTGCCACTTTTCAGTGGAGATGGAGAACAAGGCTTATTGGGCTGTCAAGGCCCAGAATTATGATCTCATGGCTGTAGAAGAAAAGAGGAAATTCTAGTTAACTGAGCCTGATGAGATAAGGTGGGAGACCTATGTGAATGCGGAGTTTTATAAGGAGAAGATGAAGGTGGTCCATGACCGCATGATCTCCTAGAATTACTTTGAACCAGGTGATAAAGTATTAATTTTTAATTATAGTATGAAGTTTTTTCCAGGTAAACTAAAGTCCCAGTGGTCGAGACCCTTTACGGTGATTGTGGTTTTCCACCATGGCACGGTGGAAGTGGCTGGTGTGGATGATCGAACATTCAAGGTCAATGGACAGTTCTTGAAGCTTTACTTTAGCATGGAAGAAATAGTGGGAAAAGTTTCCACCATGCCATTGGGGTAGCTCAAGGCTCAGGTAAGTCAAGCTCGAGTCTTTAAAGGTTGCACTGACCGGGAGGTAACCTGACATTCTGAAAAATTTTCTGTTCAAATTATTTGTCTGTTTGATTGTGCTTATGACTGCATGATAGTGTGCTTTTATTTTCTTATGTGTTATAGTGTATAATTCTCCCCACAAGTAGGGGTATCTTATTGAATTTCTATAATGAAAGTCTTATAATTCTTATGGAAAATATCAAGAAATTTTATATCATTCAAGGGGAGCCACAGATTTTAATGTAAAGGGTGTGTTTTTGTTTCAAAAAGGAAAAAATTTCAAAATTTCATCACACAAAACCAACCGCATGGTTGGCGTACAGTTATCCAAACCGTGTGCAACCCATGCGCCCCGAACCCCTCACTCCAGTAGCTTTTGCATGGTTGGTACACAGTTTGATAAATCGTGCTCCCTAGGCCATGTAGCCACATAAAACCTGAAATTTTATAAAAACCCGGGACTGCCCCCCCCCCCCAACTTTTTCAATCCGTGAGGCTTCCTTCTACTCAATCCGTGCGCACCCCAGGCTTCTCCCTCTTCTTCTTCTTCCTCCTCTAGTCAGTCCCTTTTTCTCTCTCTCCCTCCAAGGTATTTTTCCTCTCTTCCTCTTCCTCTTATTTCCTTATTTATCTTTATTTTTCTTTTCTTTTTCCCTCTATCCCTAGGGTTCTACCGAATTTCCCCCCAATCCCATACTCTATTTCATTTCTTATTCTTCATTCTTGGCCATCCATTCCCATTCTATTCTTTTATTTTTCCACCTTTTCTTCATCACCCACATGCGCACCAATGATTTCTAAATGAACACAGATTTTCAAAACCTTCATTTCCAAATTTGGGATTTTTCTTACGAATGCGTACAGTTTTTCATTTTGAAAATTTCATTTGCTATCCATTCTTGCAGTGACTATATGCTATTATTGTATGTTGTTTTCTTTTTCTACAGGTGCCCAAAACCCAACCCTTACCTATCATGTATACCTTAAAAAGAGCCTGGTGATCTAGCTCAAGCTCTACCCATGGTCCACAGGTCAAGTTTACAATGAAAGAGGAACTCATGTGATAACACACCCTTTTGAACCGCGAAATCAGTCCCCATCATGAGTTTAATTTATAAAACCTTTCATCTTTGGGCATTACTGATGAGCTCCTGATGCATATTGCCTTGGGAAATCTCACCCACGCTTTAGCAGTCCAACAACCAATTTATAAGGAGATTGTCTTAGAATTTGGGGCTACCTTTCACTGCCACAAGAGATACAATGTAGATGAGCTGGGATTTACAATTGAAGCTGTCGATGATGTATCTTTACAATTAATGAACCATCGGCACAACCTCCGGCTGAGTGAGTTTTCCACCGGCATTGGCCTGTATGACAGCGAGTACGTGTAGAGTGACATTTATTTTCTGACACCATTCGTGTGGGATCCAACCCCGGCCCAACTTTTCTGGTCCACCATTGCCACATGGGACCCATATGTACCGAAGATAACTAAAGCTTCAAGAATCATTAACCCCATCCATTGGGTCCTTCATCGAATTATTACCACCTGCTTTATAACCCGATCAGATAGCAAAGGCTCTGTTAGCAATCGGGACCTAGTGATTTTGAACTCCATGGTTACGGGCATCAAGGTCAATCTTGCCTACCTCTTCACCCAGTATTTGAAGCTAGTGTTTACCAAACCAAAGGGAAACATTTTTGGTGGACCATTTATCACTCTTCTAGCAGATCGGATGTACCTTGAGTATGATATAGTGGAATTTGTGGAGCTACCAGTGACATCCTTCTTTGATATCACTCTTCTCTACCGGATGCAGATGCTGGAGCCAGACGGTGTCAGATTAGGACTGTGGGGTGTTCCCGGGGCTTCCCCAGCTGCACCTCCACCAGCAGGCCCGACTGTAGAGGAGCTCCCTACCGATCCTGCTATTTCCAACCACTCCACATCCCAAGGGACCCCTGATTCTCCTGATACCACCTCTCACCTATCCCTGCCCCCAAAATTTTACCCGCCCTATCCATACTACCCTTCCCTATAGGGAACACCATATGCTAACCTTGAACTCTTCTGGATGTGGCAGCAGGACTAGTAATCTATGTTCCACTGGTTGCTTGAGCGGACACACATGGAGGTGGAGGGCCTTAGCTTGGTCGATATTTAGCCTCTCACCCTATATGAAGCTATGCCCAACCATCCTCCCTCCTACTATATGTCAGGAGCCAGTGCCTCGATGGGTGAGCCTTATGCTACCTCTGCTTCTGCTGATCCCGTGGAATTACCTCTGCCTACCACCGACCCGATGCAGGATGCAGCCGCTCGGGCCTTTTTTTTCGATCCATCTGATCCCTCGCCAGGAGGTCATTGAATGTTTTGTTAATTATTTCTTTTTTATGTTCCATTTGTATTGTCCTATACTGTACCCTCTTTTGTGGTGTGATGTTTTGACTGCATTTTTTTGATTGTTTGCTATGATTTTCTTTCCCTGCTGCTTGTTTTGATTTTTCTTGCTTCACTTGTCTGGTTCTTGTGTCTTTCTAGTAGGGTCTTTCATCTGTTCTATGCTATCCACCTTTTTTCTTGCAGGGCTCTCGCAAACCACCTATTTTCCACACTTGAGTGACATTCAGGGAAGTTTTTACCTTTTGCATTGTTTTCTCTTTTTTAATTTTTCCCTCCCTTTTCATGCTTCCTCTCCCACCCTTCTTTACTTTATTACCTTCAAGGGGGAATGTGATCAGGTTTAAGAGTGGGGGAGGGAGCCCTTAATTGGCACCCCATTTTGATTGATTTCTTGCCCAAGTACTTAGGGTAGCATGTTTTCTTAGGTTTGTCTAAAGGCCTATTATAGATTTCATGGTTTTATATCAATTAGATAAAAATGAATTTTAGAAATTATCTCTGAAAATGCATTATATGTCTGGATTGTAGAACCTATTTTGTGTTGTGAACAAACCTTATAATACTTGAAAAGGAAAATTTAACCATTCAATTAGAAAAACAGTTTGTTTAAAAATGATTTTTGTGATGGAGTAATTCGAATTGAAGAACTCCTTAAAATGGAAGTCAAATTGTGCATAAGGAGAGGTGAGGTTTCAGGAATTGTTATTGCCGAACTAGTGGATATTATACGGTCTTAATTCTATGAAATCTTGAATTACTAAAACATTATCATCATGTGTTGACATGAGAAAATTTGGAAAAATTTTATGCCAGTATCTCACCCCACTATAAAGAATTTTTTTTGAGATATGCAAAGGCATGCCAAATAATTTTGACGACCTTTCATCCTATTCCAAATAATGAAAGTCAATGAGGAAGTGTGACCTATAAAAGTGATATCCTACCAATTGGAAATGACGAAACCTGGGATTAACTAATCTAAGTGTATACCGAGATGAAAATTGAGGTAGGAACTTTCTTTGAATGAAGAAGGGAAAACTCAGTTTTAAGAAAAATTGATTTGTGAATGAATGGTTGACTATTTTTGGTAAATCCTACTTTACTGGATAATCTCATAGACTTGGTGAACCATGAAGTATAAATGATCTAATTTTTACGGTAATAAGTTCAAATTTCATATTCATCTAATTGGTATAATCTATAATGTTTCTACTTATCTCTTTGGTAACTCCTTGGAAATGACTATCTATGCCTTTGTTTGAGGACAAACAACCAATCAAGTGTGGGAGAGTTTGATGCACTACTGTGTATATGGTATTTCAACTTGGTTTAATATCTATAAAATTGTTTTTGTGGATGTTTTTTGAATGGATTTCACAAGTTTGATGTTTCTTAATTGGGTTTTCAGTCACCAAGGGATGAAGCAGGAAGTCTAGGAATTTCAGAGATTTAAAAGGAAATTGGAGGCTTTTGGACCCTTTTCCACTGACTATGCCAGATTGAAGTCTCCCAGATCAAGCATCGAGACATGAAGGACAGGAGATTTCAGGAATTTCAAAGAGAAAGGAAACTCGCATGACCACCACACAATTATCCAAACCATGTTCAAACCATGCAGGAGAAGATTCCATTGACAGAGAGGTCCACACGGTTGGGGAACGACTTACCAAAACCGTGCATCCCTTCAAAGAAACTATTTGAGACATGCTCATATGGATAGATATATCCACATGGTTGGTTCACAACTTAACCAAATCGTGTGGCCCATCCAGGAAAACCATGTGGCCTTAAGGATTTGAGATAGAGACTTCCACACGGTTGGTGCACGACCTACTAAACCATGCACCCAAAACTGTGCAGACCACTACACCCTTCTTCTTTTATATTTTTCACTTTTCACCAAATCCTTGACCTGGGGTTCCCCTTTATACATTCTTTTGGACAATTGGAAAAAGGCCCTTTCTAACTGAGAAGACCCTGGGGGGTGATCCTGGATAAGGAGAGGATTTGAGAGAGGATAATATGAGAGCTGGGAACTAAGTTTTTTGTGAGAGGAAGGTTTTCAAGAACTTGTTCTCTGTATTTTTTTTTGTGTTTTTGATTCTATTATTTTCTATTGTAATGAAATCTCTTATGAATTTTAGTAAGTTTCTTATCCTTTTTATCATGAGTGGCTAAACTCCCCCTTGTGTGGGGGCTGAAAAAAATTTGGGTTCGTTAGAACCAGTTTCTCTATTCTTGTGTTTGTTCATCATCTCTCACCTAATTCTCCTAGATTTTGTGTCTTATTTCATTGGAAACCCCATATCGGACCAAGAATGAAGTTTCTAGGGATCTTTGGGAGAATTAAAATAAGGATATCCATGACCATTGGATGCACTTGTCGTTTTTAGAGGGCAGTTCCTAAATTAAGAGGTAGTAGAAATCAATTTCTAGACCAAAGGATTGATTTATACTGACTTAATCGGAACTCACCGGACCAAGGGAGTTCCGACACAAATGAAACCTAGAAATGTGGGTTATTATGAAAAACACAATAGAATAGGGAATAAGGTTTAATGTCCCATGTAAATTTCCAGCTCTAACACATTTTTATCATTATCCATTAAAATATAGTTTTAAGTAATCTTCGATTTTAAAGTTAATTCGTAGTGTGCTATAGAAGGCCAAGAAATTAGTTCCCTTTCAAGATCCATCACTGTGAACCAAAAAATCGTATTTAAATTTAGAATCTTCACTTGAGAAATTTTAAATCAAGAGACATAAACTTCAACATGGTTTCCCTATGGACCGATCCTGGACTTGCACACTATGATAGTTATAAGTTAGGGAAATTAATTTGGTGTTGAAAACAACATTTCCGACAAATGACACACTAGACGATGACCATGATGCATGCTTTACATACCAATTGTGAAAGGGGTTGCAATAGGAATTCAGGACCTAGCTGTGCTTGAGAAGAGCTTTTCACCCCCAGATGGATGGTCAGATGGAGTGGACCATACAGACCTTGGAGGACATGCTTTGTGCTTGTGCCCTAGATTTTGGTTGTAGTTGGGAGGACCATCTACCACTGGGGGAGTTTGCATACAAAAATAGATATCAATCCACCATTGGCATGGCACCGTTTGAGGCCTTGTACGAGTGGCCATACAGACTACCTCTATGCTGGATAGACCCAAGGGAGTCAACACTCATGGGTCTAGAGTCGGTACGGGCTACCACTAAGAAGGTGTAGATTGTCTAGGAGTGGATGAGGACTACAAAGAGTAGGAATAAGTCTTATGTTGATAAGATACAGAGACCATTGGAGTTTGAGGAGGGAGACCGCGTATTCCTTTAGGTATGACTCTAATGTGGATCGCAGAGATTTGGCCAGGGTGGAAAGCTATCATTGAGGTTCATTGGAAATTTCCAGATTCTCAGCAGAGTTGGTGATGTGTCATACCACCTAGCTCTTCCCCCACAGATGCACCGGGTGAATGATGTTTTCAATGTGTCATAGATGAGGAGGTACGTGCATGATCCATTTCATGTCATCGGCTAGGGAAAGATGGACATTGATGATGGGGTGATGTTTGTAGTGTTCTTGGTAGAGATAGAGGATCGATATGAGAAGGTCATTCGTGGACCGTTGATTTCTTTATCATGTGTTTGGTGGAAGAACGAGAATCTCCATTTGATCACTTAGGAGAAGGAGGCTTAGATTCATGCTCAATTCCCCCACTTTTTTGATTTGAATTGATTTTGGATTTCAAGGATGTAAAGCCTTAAAGTGGGGATAATGTAATATCCCAGAATTTCCGTATATATATTTTAAATTATATTGAATTATTTTGAGACCAGGTGCTGAGACGACATGCAATTCTGGGGCCCAGAGTGCCTAGAATGATCCATCGAAAAACATTAAGCTTTAAATAGTGGATGAGAAGTTTTCCTAAAAAAGTGGAATAACTCTTAAACAATTGCCTAGATCAAAAATCTAAGGGCACCTTTGCATCCAGGATGACGGGTTTACCCTAGGCGCGATTTAAGTTTAGTCGGCGCAACCCTCCATCGAGAAAACCCAAAAATGGAATAACTATAAATAAAATAATTAAATAAAATTATTTTATTTTTCAAATGCTTATAATTCACAAATGGTCACTCAGATTAAAAATCTGAGATCACCACTGAGCTTGTGAGGATATATTTTCCTTAGTCAGATCCTAACATTGGTCAACACGGGCCAACAATGGAATTTAGTTTTTGCCTATAAATAAAATAATTAATTAACAATTATTTTATTTCCAAATCATTATAACTCATAAATGATAACTTTTATTGAATATATGAGTGCACCGTTGAGCTTGTGAGGGTGTGTTCCCCTTAGGCGGAGCCCAACCTCGACCGACGGAAGTTAAGGGTGAATGTTATTTTTTTTTAACCTTTTTAAGGTATGTTCAGTAAACCTACGAACAAGATTTTATAAATTTTGAACCAGTTCTTAGATAAAAAATATAAGGGCCCCGTTGAAATAAAAATATAGAGATTCTCCTAGAAATGACTTAGCTTCAGCTGGTAAGGGTCGAGCAGAAAAGTTATTTTTTGTACTTTTTGAGAAAAATAATAAAATAATTTAAAATAATTATTTAATTTTTTTCTCACCATTGAGTAGCGGATGACAACACTATGGTTCAGAGATGAGTCAGTCATGAGGTTCATTAATAGAGGGTCAATAATGGATCGTTTGAAATCAAGACACTGTTATCTTAATGACTCATTAAACGTGACTCATTAAATCTGGCTCATTTAATGAGCTTCATTAATGGATTCAACGTCGCTGTACTTTTTATTTCTTTTAATAATCCTACATTTTAGAGTTTTGGAATTAAAAAATGTGGGGAAATCTCTGAAGAACTACCAGAGGAATCCCTCTCCTACGAAGAACGAAGAATGAAGCGACGAACTTTGGAGGATCAGATCTCGAGGTTGGCAAGCTGTGACAAACACCAACGACTGCAAATCAACAAAAATGTGAATCAAATACTTCATAATCAGTGGATTTAATAAATTAAAGTAGGGGTTAGTTTATTTTAAGGTTTCCCCATTCTTATTTCAAACAACGAACATAGATAACCATCGAGTAGGTTAATCCGTGGACTGTGCGTTCTTGCGAGAGGGTGACTTCTTTTGAGTTTTCTCTATTTGGGATTATACTATCACTTGCGCTGGTTGAATTAAAATCCCCAAACTTCCCCATGATTTTAAACTTCTATCATGAAGGGCACAAACCAACCCAAACAAGGCCCGGGCCCCTCCACATGTGCATTATTTGTGGTTGATTTCTCAAAATGGAGGCAAAGCGATTTTGAGGCCGTTGCAGTGAAGGTGACGACCTAACATTTTCATAGAAGCAATTAGTTCGAGAAACAGACTACTAAAGCGACTCTGGTGGCCCGTTGAAGGTATCTCCAGTGTTCCGTGGCAACAAGAAGATGCGTTGCTGGGTGCCGTATGGATGGACAACCCATATTGGGGCTGTCCAGTGGTTGGAGAGCCACGGTCCATCGACTACAGTTGGAGGAGGCCCCACATCCGTGGGGCTAGACGCGACATGACTATTGCGTCTTGGCTGGACGATGCACCACCGACCACCCTTGCATCCGAACCTTAGGATAGAAATCTAGGCCCATGTGAGAAAGCCGGACCCGCACCCTTCAGGCTGGGACAGACGAGACTGGGTCTCCAGGTGACCCGGTGGGCTGGACCCTTGACCAACCTGGGCCGGGTCCATCCAGGCCCTTTGGGCCTGACCCACTAGCTAGGCCAGGCCAGACCGATCATGACCCAAACAAGGTCAGGTCATGTTCGTCTAGTTAAACCGGGGTATGTGGGACCCCTGGGCTGATTTGGTCGGGCTAGTCTAAATGGGTGGGACCGGGCCGAGACGCAACTGAACCATGTTTACTAAAACACTTGTATCTATCAGACCGTGAATCCGTTTGATGCACCATTTATGGCATTGGAACCCTTGAAATGAAGAATTAATTCTGATATAATCCACTTAAGTTTTTCTAGAAGTTGGAGTATAGCCGGGTTGGATTGGACTTGAATCTAACCGGGCCCTTTTTACAAAAAAGTCTATAACTTACAGACCGAGCATCCAAACGATGCGCTGTCTATTGCGTTGGGAACCATACGATGAGGCAATAGTTTAGGTTAATCTATGTGGGAATTCATGGTAGTTTATGTATGACTGATGAATTGAGGATTGGATCCTCCAGAAATCAAGTGTGCTAAATGCGGGAATCCTGTGGCTGGATGTGACGTGAGAAAGAAATAGTGATCCTGCATGGGTCCACACCAATAGACACTTAGTGGGTCAGCTCTTAGATATCCTCTTTGGATTATCACCTAGTGATTCCCTGTTTTTCATCACCTAGCGACCTCTATGGGTCAACACCTAATGAACCTGTGCGGGTCAGTAGCAGAGCCTCTCGACAGAATAAGATGATCTTACTTTACGACTAATCATATTTAATTATTTAGTTAAGGTATACCTGGTTTGAGATGTGTTTTTTACTTTATGCTATGTGTTTGAGATATTTCTTTGTGGTATTACCAATGTGTTATTTAATTTGTGGTGTTTTTCTTCGTAGATTACTAAGAGACCTCCAGGTGTCTTGGGGTCCCTACTAATTATTATTATACTCATCCTTGCACGAGATTCGCCTGAACCTGTTGTGTGTTGTGTAGATGACATAAAAATTTGACCAGGACTTTGGGGTACCAAGACTAGAAAGTGCTTGGAGGTGGATCGAAAGACGTGGTGTGATGCAGTGACATCCAATGGAGAGCTGTACCTACCCTTTAGGTAGGATCCTTGGTCGATGACCTATATAGATTGTGCTTCTTTTGATATACTTTCCTTTCAATTGGTCTTGTATTCTGGCCCTTTTACTTTCAGTTTACACACTTTACTCTCATTGGTGGAACTTTGTAGTGGTTGTATTACTTTCCTTTTCTCCACGATTATCTTTTTACAGTTTCCCCTATCTGTGTGTGTACAGGTTTAAAGAAAATTCCTTCCCTTTTTGGGATATGCCTCTCCGGTACTAGTCACCACCCCCTAGCCTATAGAAGGAAAGTTTGGGGTAGTCACAGCACGAGCCCTAGGGGATGGATTGTGATAGGATTCATGACACCTGATGAATTCTAGAACCATTCTAGTCTTTTTGGACCCTATAAAAGTACTCCCTTGGATCCTTAAAGTCACAACTTAACAACCTTGATATCCTTAATCCCAAAAACATTCTCCTAAAGATTAGTTGATGTTGATGTTTTATAATTCTAAAATACTCTGAAGATATAAATTCTAATTATCAATTTATTCAAAGTCTCTCTACCTTCCTATCAATTCTCTCTTTATCCATTATATTCGTCCATATAATGAGAAATGTGAGTAGCTTATAACTAGTTTTCCTAAAGAAAACGTATCTCTACTCAACCTCTATTCTCCAAAAATTCAAACTCCAAAAAAGTACGGGATGGGTTACCTGGCTACCAGTGAATCTCAAGAGGGTTATCATAAACCAAAATTGCGAGGGATGAATTTATTGCTAACCACTAAGATAATGGGATTTATACAATTAAACTCCCGAGTCGAGGGGTGGAGTTATAGGGGATCACATAATTCTTTAGTTGAAATTTTTATCAATTGTGTTCGTCCTATATTTAATTTATCACATTTCATCATTTAGAAATTTATTTGTACAATTTTATAAATTCGGTTCAATCATTTCTGTACTTAAATTACTTTGATATTATCTTTATTAAATCGAATTGAATTTTTTAACTACCACTTAATCAATTTATACCTTTATTTATTTATTCCATTTTTTTTATTTTTAAAAGGTAAATTTACCCCCTCTTTCCATATTTTTCTAATTAAAAAAACAATCATTATAAAATAAACCATTTTAAAACAAGCATACTATAAGGAAAATGATATCTTAATATAATATAATTGCTTTATATAAATTATCTTATTCTTATAATTCTTTTAAATTATGATAAATTACACTTATAAACACTAAATAATATCATTATTCTACTGGTATAATGATATTTATACTAATCCATCTCATAATCATCCATTAAATTATGGTATGTTAACGTTTAGTCAGTTTGATCTGGTACTTAAACAATGCTATAAATATTTAACATGGATGGTAATGAAATAATAATTACTAGTATGCTATAATATAAATATGTAGATAATGAGTTGTTTTTAGTTATTTAAGGGTTATAATAATAATTAATTAATTAATTAATAAATCACCCTTCATTGGTTTAGAGTCACCAAAATGTACTTATTATAGATCTCATCTTCAAGGATAAAGGTTAAAACACTCAAAAAAAGAAATTAAAACTTAATAAATCATTATAATTAGTCCATTATAGTAATTTTAAATGATATAATAATGATGAAAATTTTATGAATAATTAATACTGACATCAGTCCTATAAAACAAGTATAAACAAAATTATAAACACTAATACGAGAAAATAGGTAAAATCTAACTTATATATATATGGAGTGTTTATAAATGATGATTATAAATTGTTATAGTTATGGATAAAGTTATTGGGTATATAATTAATTAAATTAAAATAATTATTTATTATGTTTTGTGCAAGTGAAGAATGAAGCAAGACCAAGGTAAGGGTTTTTGTCTCAAATTCCTCTCACTGATAAATGTTTTGTATTATGCACCTAATTTACTTTATGCGGTGTATACGATTATTAAATGATATATTATATCAAAAAATATTTTTTATTCATGGTAATTTAAGTTAAATTTAAATCTACCCCATTTAATAGGTTTTTATTTAAATTCTCCGCAAGCTGTAAGGGCTGTTAACTCAATTATCATTAATTGAGTAATATTTGTTCTTCTTTAAAATATATTATATAATTTTGGTAAATTATACCATAATATTGTATTATGTGATATTTTCTATTTTATTTCTATAGATTTATATTTTTAGCACATGAAACCCTTTTCAATAGTTTCTTACTTCATGAACCTTGTTTTCTATAATGGTCTTTGGTAACTCAATTATCTTTCTTTGAGTTATATTTTTTCTTTTGAACTCTGACATTCAATATACTATTTATTTATTTATTTACCATTTTATATGATGTTATATTTTACCCTTCTAGGAAGAATGTCTATTTTTATTCAAATCTTTCTACTTGATTGTTCTCTCACTTAAAACTGTAACGCTATCAGGAATGAACCTCTATCTCTTAATTAGATCATTATTTCATGTCCATGTTTTCACTTACCGCTAATGTTTTCCTTTCATGTATTGAATTAAAATTATGTATCAATTTATACGATCTTCATACTTTCCTTTTCCACTTTTTAAATATAGGTATTATTATCTAGTTTTTTTTATCTTAGTTTTCAAAAAAGATATTTCAAAATATCAAAAATGATTTTCCTTTCAAAATAAAATGTTTTAACTTTGGATTATATTTTCCTCTTTTTATTAGGGAACTTATTTTACCTGAATTTGTGATTTAGGAACCACCCTATAAAATGTTTTATGAATTTATTATTTTTGGTGATTGAATTTGGTATTTATTGATCTGGTTTATGTGGTTATTTATGTGATACTTTTTAAAATGTAATGTGAAACCGATTATTATTCCTCAGTTTTATTATGTGATGATTAAATGTTTTATTGTGGAACATGTGTATGGTTAATATTTAAGTGATGGGTGGGACCTATATATACATACAATGCATTAGGTAAATATTTACATATCATGAGATAATAGTGAAACATGTTGCGATCCTTGATCCAAAATGGGGATCATGTTGTGATACCTGATCAACTATGAGAAATAGGTGGTGATTCATGATCCAAAAAATTGATTTTTTAATCTTATGTTGGTTCCACAATATTTTTATATGTGACTACTCTATTACCTCATATTATGATTTATTTATCATGTTTTTATAGTCTTTAATCCATATTATATGTCTAATCATATTGGACTATTTGTTACCCTATTATGAAATATGAATAGTCTTTATGATTCCATGTTATTTTAATTGGATATTTATCTTATGTTTATGTTTTCCCATATGATTATGATATCACCCATGGTAAAATTCTGATATGTTTATTATTCCCTTACTAGGTGTTTGATATAACCCCTTTATTATGTTTTTTTATAGGGATACAAAGATGGGTATTACATGTGAGATTTTTAGAAGGGGGTTTAGAGTTGAGATGTTATGAAGAAATCTTGATGAGTGTTGTATAATAAGTTTTCTATGTGGATAATAGTCTAAGGAAATAAACCTTTGGTTCACCAGTTTTTTCATATATATGTGATATAGAATTATTATTCATGTAAAATAATTAAATAAATGTATTTATATAACTTTGTTTGTTATAGTTAGTATTAAATAGGGTTTAATTATTTTGGGTATTAATCTAAATAAATTTAGCGAAAACCCTTAAGATAAGTATAAGAATAGGGTAACATCACAAAGTTTTGATAAATTAGATATTGTGTGGTTCTATTAACAATTACATCCCTATATGGATACTGAAAAGTGGATGTGGGTGTGGCAAACATTAACCTAGGGGTAATCACTCCAAAAGAGGATGGCTTATCATTGACTCAGTCGTCACTCTAGTACACAATGAGTGGGAATATGACTGCACAGCTGGCTAGAACTTCTAAAAGATATTCTTTGGTTAATAACATTCCCTTTAGAAGCCACTATGAATGATTTATTTACCAATTTCTTTAAGATATTAGAATAATATATAAAAGAGATCCTAAGTTTAAGAAAAGTAGAATGACATGAAAGTATAAAAGGATGAAATAAAGGTGTTATTAGAGAAGACATATTATGATTGAGTATTGATATTCATATGATCCTTTAATCCAATTTTATTAAAAAACATTTTGGGTTTCAACATCTAGTTGAAATAAGACCATATAAATAAAGTTGAGAAAGGTATGTATCTAGAAGTAAGTATGTTTTATAACTAGATAAGAGATAATAATTAAATGGTTAAGAATATTATTATATTCCTATTATTATATAAAAGGTGAGTTTTCTACTCTTAAATAAGTTAATAGGGTTGATAACATCATAGAAATTAAATCATGATACTCTTATCTATTCACATTAGAAAGTAATATTTATCGATGACATTCTAGTATTTTCTAAAATTTATGAGGACTATGCAAAAGGTTTAAGGATTTTTCTTCTACAGTTTTTATTTAAAGGTTTGGAAACATATATTAAATGGTATCAATAACATTGAAAATTGATTTTATGAAATATTTATATTTTTGAAGATAACTATTATAGAACACATAATTGAGGTATGGATAAATATTAGGTTTAATGTATGCTTGATGTTGAGGTAATAAAGGATTTATTTATTTTGAGAAAATTGAGTTAGATAGTATTGATATCCTTGAAATTTATAATTGTTTTTAATGAAAAAGTGATCCATGGTATTTTTTAATGTTTATCTCATATTTGAAATCTTGATATATATAGACTAGTGTGTGAATTTATGAACTAGTGGTTAAATATAAGAGTTAATTTTTGAAGGAATATATGCATTTTCTATGGTTTAATGTCTTGGAGATTCAAATGGTTTTGGGAAAGGTATATTACGAATAATATATGATGTGGGTAAATATATATGGGGGTACACAATTGAATGAATGAATAATTTTGTTTGAGGAAAGATAAGTAACATGATATTGTCCACATGAGTTAGGAAGATTTAATATTAAAAGTTATACCTGGAATGAAGAATATGCTAAGAATACTCTCACATACTTTCATTTGTTAAGAATATTTAAAATTGGGAGGATATAATTTATTTAAGGGGGTAGAATGTAACGACCTAAGATTTCACTATATATTCTAATTAAATAAATAATATATTAAATATCATGTTTCACACACTATACCAAAATAAAATAATAAAGCTTAATATATTTTGAATATTAAATATGTTCATTAAAACATAGCTATTAAATTAGCTGGTATAAATCAAAGTTACCATATCTCAATATCAATAAAAAAGGTAGGAATAAATGGAATCTAGAAGCCAACTTATTCCTTATGAAGACTATTTTTATGAGTTCTAAAGGGAGGTATATTTTCTAGGTTTTCCCTTAGACCAATCCCAAGCTAAAATCGAGTAATTAATTTTTTTGAAAAACCATATTTGGGAGAAGTTCAAGCTCATGCATATTGCCACCAGATCCATACTAATTGAACCGCTACCCAAAAATACAACCAAAGATTATATAATTCTTAGGAATTAAAAAATACCATAATGGGTTATTTAAGTAGAAATTTGGATTATATTAACATGTAATAAAATATTTATATGCATAGATATATCATGAAATTATATAATTTTCAAAATATCATTTGTTCTTAATTCACTTTACACTTAAAAAATATATTTTTGAGAAATTAGAATTTTATTTCATGGAAAATAATTTTATTAAGATTTAATAATAAAAATATATGTTGATTTTATGAATGATAATTTAAAATTATATTAATTATTAATTTCTAGAAAAAATAATAGTTAATATACTGGAAGTTTTTTTTCCTATAAAAACAAATTTTCACTATATTTTATGATTTTAATGAGAAATAAAAGTTATAAATTTTAGAATGTGAAATTTAAAAAATCAAATTCATTTTTGAATTTATTATGGAAATATTATATTAAGATAAATTTTTTATTTTTTTCGAAAAAATTTGATTTTAAGGTGAATATTGCAATATACCATTTTGACTAATAAGAAGACCTTTATGCCATTATTAGCATGTAAGTATGAATTATAAATTTATAAAACATTTTTATTAATAACATATGTTTTTTATAATTCAAATTTTACATTTAACAATATTTATTATAGTTTGAAAATATATATTTGATATTTTAGAACTCAAGTAATAATTTTCTCAAAACTATTTCAATACATTATATTTTTATTATATTAAAATTAATTATTAAAAATTATATAAATTGAATAAAAAATTTATTTCAAATTAAGAATCATTAAGTACAAATTATATAATATTTAACACATTATTTTTATTAATAATGATTAATTTTTCTTTGGTAAAAACTAGTAACGTGGTAAAATCTAAAATAGAAAAATTAATAATTCAAGGGGTAAAGGGATTGAAGCATGTTCATTTTTTTTTCAAAAACATTTTTGTAGATATTTAGACCTTATATCTTCTCCAAAATATTATTTCAAAAAAATTTGTGCCACTTTCCTTAATATTTACTTCTAATCATTGACAAGTTATGGGTACTTACAAAAATGTCATCACTTTTCACTTATAAAAGGGACTCTCATCTCCTCACTTACCATCACAAAAAACCCCATAATTTTTGATAAAAATCTACCCAAACTACCCTAAAAAACTATTATATACCTTTAAAAGGTTATTTTATTCTCAAAATATCTTCCCTTATAGGATTAACCCCTTCATTAAGAAGATAATCTAAGTAGTGAGGTATAAGTTCTTAACCTCTCTTTCTCATTTATATTTCTTTTTATGCACCCATTCTTATTAAAAATTTAGTTAAAAAATATTAAAATGATAACAAAAGTATCCTTATTATATTGATATGTTATTATAATTATGTTATAAACATAAAAACCACTTTCCTCTTTCTTTAAGAAAAACAAAAATGTGACACATGTGTGTGTGCAGACTATCACCTCCATGAATAAACGAGTTTGTTTTCCTTTAAAACCTAAAACTCATAGTAAAAAAGGGAATTTAATATCTAATTATTATATTTAAAAATTATTTATGATTCTATAATACTAGACCTTATTACTTATCATTCCACAAAAAATGACACCATCATCCATGTGTACTTACAGGCTATCGTCTCTATGGTACGATGCATTCTGTTTTTCAATACCAACTTTCATGGTTGGATTTAAGAATGGTTTTAAATAATAAATATTAATTTTAGGATATTAATAAGGAAATTTTTAAAAAATTTAATAACATCTTAATGATATGAATAATTAAGAATTGTTGTAAAATTAACCATTATAAAACAAGCATTCTAAGAGGAAAATGATCTCATCATACCAATTAATAACTTTATATAAGTTTTATTCTCATTATAATTATTTTTAATTATCATATATTATAATTATAAAAACAAAATAATATCACTATGATTATGGTATAATTATATTTCAAATAAACCATCTCATAATAATCCATTAAATTATGGTATGTTCAAGTTTGGTCGGTTTAACCACCTACTTGAATAATGCTATAAATCATTATCATGGATGGTTATGAAAAAATAATTAATATTATTTTATAATATAAATATTTAAATAATTATTTTTTTCTTTAAGCTTTAATTAATACTTAATTTATAATTAATTAAAAAACCTTCATTGGTTAATAATCAAAAAAATGTGCTTGTTATTGATATCATCCTCAAGGATAAAGGATGAAATAATCACAAAAGGAAATTTAAAATTCATAAATAATTATAACGAATAAAATAAATTAATTTTAATTATCTAATAATGATCAAAATTTTAATAATAATGAATGTCGACACTACTATTATGAAACTAATACAAAAAATTAAAATTATAAACACCCGATGTAGGAAAATAGGTAAAAAATAACCAATAAATATATATATGAAATGTTTACAAATGAGGATTATAAATGGTTATGGTTATGAATAATATTTTTTGGTATTTATTGAATAAAAATAATTTAATTATTTAGGATGTTTGGGGAAAGTGTATAACGAACCAGGACAAAGGTAAGGGGTTTCATCTCAAATTCTTCTCAGTCATATTTTGTATTATCCACCTAATTTATATTATGTTCTACATATACTAACTAATTTAGATATTATATAATTAAATTTTTTTATTCATGGTAATTTAAGTTCAATTTAAATCCCTCTCTTTTAATAGGGTTTTATTTAAATGATCCACAAGTTGTAACTCAATTCTTGTTCATTGAGTTATAATTATTCTCCTTGGAAGTATTTTATATAAGTTAGGTTAATTATTCCATATGATTTTATTAAATGTTATTTTATATTTTAATTTTATGTATTTAAATTTTTACAACATAAAAACCTTTTTAAAATTTTGTTAATTCATGAACTATGCTATCTGTAAGGGACTTTGGTAACTCAAATATCTATTTTTGAGTTATATGGTCTATTTTGAACTTCAAACTTAAATATTATATTTATTAATTTATTTTCCATTTTATATCATGTTCTATTTTATACGTATAATTATAATTTACCTTTTGATTCAAGTATTCCTACTTTACTATTCTATCACCTAAAATTATAACATTATCACGAACAAACCTCCATCTCTTAATTGGATCTTTGTTTCAAGTCCAAGTTTCCAGTTAGCACCAATATTCTCTTTTCATGTATTGAAATCCAATGATGTATCAATTTATGTGATATTAATGATTTACTTTTACACTTTTAAAAGTTAAGTATTACCATCATTATTTTGATGAGGGGTTTCAACAAAGTAATTATAAAATATCAAAAATGATTTTCATTTTAATTAAAATGTTTTAAATTTTGATTCCATTTTCCTCCTTATTTATAGGGAGATAATTTTCATTTAGTTATTATTTATGAACTGCCCTATAAAATATTTAATGAAATTCATATTTTTGGTGATTGAATTTGGTCTTGATTGATCTAATTTATGTGGTTATTTATGTGATACCCATTAAAATGTAATGTGAAACCCATTGTTATTCTTGAGTTTTAATGATGTGATGATTAAATATTTTTTAAAAAACATGTATTGTTAATATTTATGTGATGAGTGGGACCTATATGGACCTATAATGCATTAGGTAAATATTTTAATCTCATGATATAATGGTGAAACGAGTAGTGATTATTGATCCAAAATGGGAAACTACAGTTAAACAAGCCTAAAAACACCTTACTTTAAAATATTTTGTATAAATTTCCAATAAATAAAATCCAAGGATCATTGGGTCTAGTGCATTTGGATGATTAGATACATGGATATAACTTCATTAATGTAATAACATTTTTTTATTTAATACTCTACATAGTGATCCTAACTCCCATAAATCTTTTAGAACTACATAGGATATCCATGGGAAAATATATAAGGGAAAGGGGTGAGATAGAAATTTTATAATGGGAATAAACATAGAGATAAATCATAACATGAGAGTCAATAGGCATAACATGATATTACAATGAGTATGATAATAATCATGGAAACATAGAATAATTAAATTAAATTATAAGATCATAAAAACGTTTCCAAAACATAAAACATGATATCATAAACATAAGTCAAGGGTTACTACCAATACTCTAATCCTAAAGTGGGAAAAGTCTCATGGTGGTTTAGGTTCACTCATAAATACCTTACATAACATATCATGAGATATAAAGATTTTACCAATTAATTTGAGGTCTATATAATTCTAGGACCAACTTTTACAAAAATTAAAATCATACATATATATGTAGAATGATAAAAATAAACTACACATAAATCATAAGGATGATCAAACCCATGAGAAGGAAGTGAGTTTCCTAATTCTGATTCAATAAATAAATGAATTTTAAATCATAAGTATTATCAAGAGAAGAAACAATTAAATCATTTTGATTGTTAATATTTGAAAAATAAATATAGGATTTGAACACTGAGTTCTAATATAAATAATTTCATGAGAAGGATTTAGAATAAGAAATAATAAAAACATACTTCTTGGGAGAAGTTTATAAGTAAAAGATTCTTTAAAGAAGTAAATAGATTATTGTTTTAGATAAAATTATAATTGAACCAAGGGATTTCATATATAAAAAATTTATATCTTTTAGAGTCTATTCATGGTTTAAAAACATTTTATAGTGGTAATGATTTATATGAGACAAGAAATAAAAATGTTACCTTAAATTGGGTTTACATAAAATGGGAATTTCAAAGGGAACTGAAAACATGTATAACGAAAAAAATGAATAGGATATTTTACTAGGTATATATTTAATATAAATATATGAAAAAATAAACAAATTTCATGAGAATAATATTTTGTAAAAGATATAAAAATAAATAGAATGCATAACTTGGGTATGGTTTGGAAGATCCAACAAGTGATCATGTAAGGAAAACCATTTCAAAATATTTTTTTTTGAAATCATAAATTGAGAGAAGGGATGATGAAAATTTATTTTGAAAAAATAATATGGTAATTATTTTGGTCACATGAGATAACCCACAATGAAGTTTTCAATTAAAAAGATAACATTGATAGGAAGGTAAATTATGGGTAAGGAGGAGATGCCATTGTTTAAGAGGATGTGAGTTATTATTAATATAATTTATTTTTCAAGAAGGAATAAGACTCATAAATAAGTAATATTTGAATAAAAAATTATTCTCCCAAGATATAAATAGTGCATACATATGAAATGAAAGAAAAAAACTCATGAAAAAACATTATAACTTAAGAAAGAAGATTAAGCTATGAAAGACCCTTATATTTCAGTGAATTCATCAATCATTGTCCACAATAAAGAAGATAATGAATAAAAATATTGTTTCCAATTTAAAAAATAATTTATGATATTATAATTTAAGGGGTTATTATTTAAACCATAAAAATGAATATTGGTGCATAATATCAAAGCATGTCTCAATGTTGGGTGATTGAGATGGAAACCCTTACCATGTTCCAGATTCATTCTGTGCATACGCCTACATTTCCAAATAATAAAATTATATATATTATATATGTTATTATAAAAATTAATAATATATATTTAATTTAATATATACCCATTATTATCATATTTTATTTATTTATTATATAATTTTTTTCTTATGTTTGAGTAAAAATTAAATCAATGTTAGCTTATTTCCGTAGTTTTAGTCACCTAAGATGATATTTTAATAATAAGTTAAATATATATTATAACCATTATAGTACCAAAAAATAATAATTAATTTCTTATTAAATTATAATAATGTTGTTATTTATTTTCCTATTTTCATTCATGATAGAGTTTTATAACATTATTCAAAGAAGTTGGTAAACTAATTGAAACATGAACATGCTATATCTCAATGGGTGTGTATGTTTAAGGAATTGTATAATATAATTAAAATATAAGAATATTGATATTATTTAGTTTTTTTTTTTAATTTTATAAATTATATTTTATGTTTTTTATAAATAATAAAAATCATTATGAAAAATGAAAAACATTACTTCATGAAGGTGGTAGTCCACACAAAGCACGATTAACATTTTCATTTCTAAAAGAATGAGAGGAAATTAAGGTATATGATAATCTTAAATTTAAGAATCATACTTATATTATATATATCATATTTACTCATTAATCCCATCATTAAAACCTATTGTGAGGGGTGGTATGAAGAACAGAAGATGTCACTTTGTGGAGGTGGTAGTCTACACAACGTACTAACGACACTTTTTTTTCTTAGCGGATAGAGAGGAATAAATAATGGTTATTATATTAATATAATAACATATAATTATAACAATTATACATATATAAATATGTTTTTATGGATATAAGATATTTTTAACAGGAGTATTAATGACAAAAGATTACGATGAAAGTAATACTTATGTTAGAGACTTGATATTATCTTAGATATATTATTAGAAACCATTACATTAAGATAAATATAAGATAATAGGGTATTATTGATGAAAATATTAATTATATTAATGGTAATTTAGTTATATTCTCATTGGAAATTATAATGGTAAGTGTAACCATGGAGGGGTGGAAGTGGTCCCCTTTACTCTTCCATGGTATTATTACACCATTCCTCAGTTAATTACTCAAAAATTTAATAATAATGGACTATGGGGTGATATTTGGATTATAAATACACAATAAATACTTTACACACATGTTTTAAACACTTTTCAAGTCTTTTACCATTGGTTTTTACATTTTAGCATTTTGATTTTTACCTTGGTAACTAGTTTTTAACTAAGTAATTTATATTTTATTTAAAAATATAAGGTAAACCATATTACCAATTTTTTATTTTTAGAACTATATTTAATATCCATTTAGTCTATTTCAATTTATAAATATTACAAAATCATCTTTTAAATTAAAACATATAATATAGAAAAATAGTTTTATGTAGAAAAAATGACTTTTAACTACTATGTGTTAGTAATATTACTTAGGATTGATTACCAATTAAATGAGTGTTAATATAATTATATATAAGTTAAAAAATCATATTATATTCATCATTTAAATTAGATCAATTTTATTGATTAATTAAAAAATATATGATATTAAAAAACAATTCATTTAAAAAAACTGTTTTACCATTATCACGGTAATTAATGTTAATCTAACTAATAGTATCTTTATGAATAAAAAATGAAAATTAAATTTTTAAATAATACGAAAATGTTTAACTAAAATAGGAAATTAATTTTTTATATTTATTTTTGAAAATTTATAAAGTCTAATTTTTAATATTAGTACGTAAAAATAATTTTTAGTGTGAAATATTACTAGAGTTTAAAAAATATTACACTTTTTTTTTATAAATTAAAAATTGTATTTTTAAAAAATTAATATTAATTATTAAAAATTAATTTTTTATATAATTTTTTATTAAACTTTTAATTCATTATTCTATTATAAAAGTGTTATTTTTTAGAAAAATTAGTATTTATACTATTCACATGTAAATCAATTATTTCAGATAAAAAATAAAAGTTTAATACTAAAAAAACATTGATATAATTAATTAAAAAATGAATTCTATTTTATAAAATTAAAATTATATAATTTATAAATTTACCTTTTAAATGAAAAATATAAATTATAAATAAAACCACTTTTATTGAAAAATAAAATTTTTAAACATTATGTGTTCTTAATATTATTTCATATCGATTTCTAATTTAAGTGGTTTTAATAAATTAGTTTATATATAATAATATTTTAAAATTTTCAATTTATTTTATTATTAAAAATCTTACAATACTCAATAAAATAGTTCTTTTAAAATAAATATTACTTTATACTCAATACGCTTTAACAAATACAATTAATTAATTAATTATTTTCTAAAATTTATTTTTTACTACTCCATTGATATTGAAATATTTTTTTTGAATTTTATATATACATCATATCGTACAATAATAATATAAAGAATAATATATAACATTAATATATAAAATTTTAATATAATACTTTTATTTTATTTTTGAGTTACATTTTTTTAACAATAAAAATATTTAGTATACCTATTGGATGTATATCTAATGACCATATTTAAAAATACAAAATTTTCAATGACCAAATTTATAATGACCATATTTGAAACAAGCATATTTTTTCCAATATATACTCTTACTAGACTTATTCCATTCACACTTCTCATTTCTACACTTTTAATTTTTGATTTGAAAATATTTTTTCTCCATTCATGATGTTATTTTTTATTATAGGTTTTATTTGGATATTGGTGATCCTAAAAGGTGAAGATAATATAAGAGATATCCCAGTGTGGAATATTTTATTTTATTTTTCTATATTTATGAACTTTTAGTGGATGCACTAGTCCATGGTGATTAATAATCCATTGTGTGTAATAATTAGTTTCTTATTATTTTTTTTAATTTATTATTATGAATGAATAAAATTTTATTGGTCAAATTCCTATCTTGAATGACTTATTTTCTAAAATATTTCAATACCTTGAACATATATATTTTTTAGAATTATAAACATATAGATTATGGAGAGAATATGATTTCTAAAAACCCAAGGCATTACAAAAAAAGTTATTATCCCCGATCAACTATGGGAAATGAGTTGTGATGTTGATCGACTATGAGAAGAAAACGGTGATGCCTGATCCACAATGTTGAGTTTCTATGCTTATGTTTGTGCCACATAATTTTTATATGTGTCTATATTGTTACCCTATCCCACACTAATAAAAAATTGGACTTTACTAACACTAGAATATGCCTTTATCAGTAATAAAAAAGCACTGATAATGTGAGAAAAGTTAAAAGCCCAAAAATTTTATCAGCATTGTTAAAGGGGGTAAAATTATATTTTTTCAGACACCTATGAGGCCAAACCCTTTATCAACACTTTAAAAAACCCTTTAACAGCAATCCATCCCCTTTATCAATGCTTTTCACCCCACCACCCCTTTTATCAGCACTTTGTGATTTTCTAGCCTCTTGTGCTCCCACCTAGATTCGAACGCTGCACCTCTCCTTCAATGATAAAACACATTTACCACTATACCATGTTGTTTTGCTGTCTGTTTAATGATATTTCTATTTATTTATATATATATTTACATATATTTATATAATTATTTTATATATATTTATACAATATATATATATATATGTGTGTGTGTGTGTGTGTGTGTGTGTGTGTGTGTATGTGTGTATTTATGTGTGATATATATACTTATATTTATTTAAATATATTATATATTATATTCATTTACATATACTAGAATATAATATAAATATATATCTATTTATTAATACACACATACATGTATATGTATATATAATTTAAAAAAGGTTAGATATTGTTTTAAATAATTTTTTAGAATATACATTTTTACATAAATATGTTGATATATGTATTTATATGAGTATTTTTATATAAGTAAAAATAAGAAAAAATGCATATATTTAATTATAAATATAATTACATTATAAAAAATGATAAAATTTTAAAACCATAATATCAATATAAATGTAATACCTAGGAATATATTCAGTATCCACCAAAAAAGGAAATAAAATCCCCTTAAATGAGGTTGAAAATCCATCAAATGTTAAAAAATCAGGGTACCATAACTAGAAACTTGGTTTTGGAGGCCTTCAAGGACCTTTTTGGCCTTAAAAAATGCGATAGATGTTTACCTTTGTCATTGAGGGTGTAGATCTCGTCACATAATTTGATTTGATATGTGGTAGAGCCCAAATGAACACCCAGATAAAAATTTATGGCCGTTTGAATTTCAAGTTACAATTTCTACTTATTTTACATATTTTATTAGTTTTCTAATTTTTTATCTTTAAATTAATATTAAATGACTATTACTCAATAATAATAAGAAAATTATTATTTAAAAATATTTTTTAATTATTTTATATGCCATTTTTAATAAATATTTTATATATTAAGTGTAAATACCTATTTAATTTATCTAAAACATATTTAAAAAAACATATATTATATTTATATAAATATAAATATATAAATATATTATTGTTAATGAAATCTAATTTTTCTTTGAAGTATACTCTTATCAGTGCTACTAAAAATATGTTGATAAAGGGGGTCTTTATCATTATTTCTAAAAAAGTGTTGATAAACCCCCTATTAGTTATTTTTTAGAATCACTAATAAAAGAACTAATTTATCAATGCTTTTTAAAATCCTTGATAAAGGGTTGGCCTTTATCAGTGCTTTTAAAAAAGCACGGATAAAGGTCCCCCTTTAACAATGCTTTTTTTAGTGCTGAAAATGGGTCTTTAACAGTATTTTTAGATAGGACTTTTAATGCCCTAGTGCTAGATAAACCCAATTATTTAGTAGTGTCATAATTTTATTCTCATGTTTTCATGGTCTTTATGCCATATTATATTTTTGATCACATGAGATTACTTTTTTTTTCCTATTATACAATATGAATATATTTTATGATTCAATGTTCTTTTAATTAGATGCTTCTCTCTTATTTATATTTTCTCATATGATTGTTATCTTACCTTATATAACATGTGCTATGATTATCATCTTCTTAAGTGTTAATTATAAAAAAATACTCAAGTTTACAATGATTTATTATAAATGAAAAGATATTTGATATTTAAGAATCATGATGGAAACTTGTTAGACTCTTCAATAAGCATTAAAAAATCATTTCTAAATTATTTTTAGACTTATTTAACTCATGGAATAAATATTTAAGACCCATAAAAGTCTATTAAGGGAAGTGAAGGAGTCACTTGTTGAACCTCAAGGAATTAGGATGCACTGAAAAGCTGGTGAAGTGGCACGACTTAACTAGTGGCATGGAGTGTATATCCCTCATTCTCATGGAGTCCACTATCTCACTAGTGGAGGGTCACCATATGACCACAAGATTTATTCCGATCCTAGTGATCCCCAGGTGTCTCACCAGCCACTTGGTGGCTTTGGGTGGCAAGCTGATGGAGGCATTCCAGAATATTTTAGTGTGTATTAAATGATACATAAAAAGTCCCAAATCAACTCATTAAAGTTTCAAATCAATACAAGTCTTCCTCAACACTCATAAAGTGTAACACCCCGACCTTCCATGATACGCTTCTCATTCAATAATGCAACAGCTTGCATTGTACGCAACTTCGAGTTCTAACACACCGCAACTAATCAAAGTAGTCGTTATGAATAGTAATACCCACCTTTTGAAATTATATAAATTTTATATTTCAAAATGGACTTCATTTTTGGATTTGGAATATCGAAATTATCCTATGTTGAATTTTTGGTATTTTTCTGAGAACTTCCAATTTTTTATGAATACTGAAAAATACTTAAAAACAACTTTTTTAATCAAAATAATTTATAGTGATAAATTATTCTATATAGTGGTTTTAAAGTATAATTAGAATATATTTTTACCATTTTATACAATGGTGTTAATTATAATTAATTTCACTTTGAAATTAGACATAAACAATTGCCAATCTTTTGATATATATTGTTTCTTAAAAACAAGCTATTTGTTGTGACAGTGGGAATTAATTATAAAATTAATTAATTCAACTTATATTTTGGGAATTTTATAAAATAGACATCATTTTTGAATTCATAATATCAATTATATCTTAGGGTGAAATTATGGCATTGTTTTGAAAAACTTCAATTTTTGATGAATAGTGAAACCACTAAGTGGTAGTTAAAAAACTGATTTTTCGTTTAAATGAAACATTACCACTTTTGTGATTTGATTTTCAAAAATCCGACATACATGGTTGTCATTAGGAAGTAAAATGTGGTTCAATGGGATTAAAATAATTTTTTGGTGAATAGTAACTTTTAAGTTTAATTAATCGCAATTAAAGGTAATTAGTGAAATTTAAGGTAAAAATGATATTATAAAAATATGAAAATACCTATACACTTGTTCTACCCCTATTGGATGTGTCATGTCCGACCAAGACAATCCATGGGTCAACTTGGGGACCACATGGAGCCACTTTGTTCGGATAATGACATAAATAACTTTTATTTAAAGTTAAAATAAAAATGTCACAAACATAAGTTGTTTTACTAAAACAATTTGTAAATGGGGTTATACAAGTAATAGTATTGACTATAAATATTCATTATAAAGCTAAAAATATTTCCTATATCATGATATTTTTTTTATAATTTTTAGACATTAAATAAATTAAATTATTTATGACACCATGATGATGCAGAGATTACCTCATTAATTAACGATTTAAATAAAATGAAAAGATAATGTAAAATACAAGGCTTAAACTTGTCAAAAACCTATTGGATGAGTATATTTCAAACCCTTATCACCTTATCCTAGAATTATATAAGTGTGGGACATTTAAAATCCGAAACTCATTATATAATAAAGTAACATTTCATTACTTTCCAAGAGTGCCCCTCATCCCCACTTATAAAGGCCCCCAACATTACCACATTACTAACACTTTCAAGCAATTTGGCTCGGCCAAACTCTTCCCAAATACTCTCCCAACTTCCCTCTCTTACTCCTAGAAGCCTCACTTTGGGAAGAATTCTTCCCAAGGAAGCCTTTGTCTCAAATCAAAAGAGTTACCCGATTTTAAGGTAATGTCTTCTCTTATGTTATTTTGTTTTATTTTGCTTATCCAACCCCCTAAACTCTTTTTATTCATTTCTTTTGTAACAAAACCAGTATCCTCAATATACTAGGATATTTTTATAAAAATTATTCGAGATACACTTACACACACCTACATATAATGGTTAAATAACATACTGTTTCTGTGGATGATGAATTTCTGCCTCACGAAATGATGATTGTTCAACACTCATATAACACCTATAATGGTGGCCATTTTGATGAAACTATTTTCATATATGATATATATATTATATTTAGCTTTTAATTATCCTTCTGTATTTCTCATTTGTGGCATACTTTATGATTTCCATTATGGGTAAATGCGATAATTTTATTTTAGGAAGTGCGGACTACCGCCCCCTCAAAGTGATTTGAATCGTTAATTCCATATGTGGGATGTATAAAGGATGAAGTAAATGGTATTATACATTATATTATACTAGAATTATATTATACCTTTATATAATTATAACTTCATTCCATTAAATATGAAATAGAAATGAAAGTAGCGTTCATGCATACGTACGGCTTACCGTCTCCATGAACGGTGCATTTCATTTCTTACCTCTAAACGTTATGGAATATTATAAATGCATGTATATACTGGATATATATGAGATATATGATATCAATATCATGAATATAATTCTGGATATAATGGATATATCACCACATGAACAACTTGTAATTATAAGAAGTTTATTTTTGACTTAAGTACCAAAGATCGACAAAACGACCGTTATTAACTTAAATAATTACATAATGTTCATAACATGGTAATAAGTGATATAAAAGGAATAATGAACTTGAAAAAGGTTCTTAAGAAGTTAGATATTAACTCTAGTTTATTATTCAGGAGATCAAAGAACGGTCGAGTGACTTCGGACACGAGGTAAGGGAACTTCTTAACCCAATTTCTATTCTTTGGGTTAATCTCCTACTTTCAAATTATGTCATGATATTATTATGGTCTATCTTATATTAGTACTTACATTATGTGTACCTATAGTGAATACACATAATATATCTATTTTATTTAAAAAATAATATTTGTAAGGGACTTCGTCTCAAATATCCATTCATTGAGGCATATTTTGTTTTATACACAAATTCCTCCTATACGGTGTATAAACCCCTTTGACATTTACGTTTATTCAAAAGGAATCTTTTTTATATGAATCATTTTACTAAACAACAAAAGGAATTATTTTTTTCTTACATATGCGGTGACAATGACTTCTCCACCACCGTGACTATTATTTGAGTTTCGTTTTCCTCTACAAGCCATACCTTTTTTTAAAATGAAAAATAAATATCAAGTTTTAGTTTTCTTTTATTTTGGTATTGAAAATGGTTTTGAAAGTGTTTTTATTATATCAATGTTTTGTATTGATATCTTGTGATTGAAATGTGGAAATTTTGTGTTTCCTTTATGCATATTTTATGTGATATGATTATGTTATGGTTTATGATATGTTTAAACCGGTTCATATGAGGAATGCATTGGACTTAATAAGTGACTGGTGGAGCCCGCTATAGATCCTCGATGCATCGGCAGGTCTCATGAGACAAACTAATGTCTTGGCACGAGGCCTTGACAAAATCTTATTTGTGGTCTTGGAACGAGGCCTTGGCTACGTGGTTATGATAGTCTAGCATTATGCATTCCATCATTATGAAAGTGGTTATTGATATTGCTTTTGATTATTCGACCAGTAAAATATCCATGTGAATAAGTAAATGGAATTATTTCATTTTACTTCTACCATATTATGTTGAAGTTCAAGTTTAAAAGGCTTTTGTTTTAGTTATACATTGCCTTAAATGTTTATGTTTATTTATGAAAGATTCCGCTATATTGTTATCCTTACTGAGCATCTGAGCTCACCCCTTTCAATGTTTTAATATTTTTCAGGATGTGAAGAAGTATTTTATGAATGACCTGCAGGGATAGTCAGAAGAGGATATGAGTGTGGACTATGGAGACTTTGTTATTGTAGTTTTTCACTTTATGATGTAATTTAATATTTATGAATGTATCTAGTGTTTCCAAGGCTACTAAACTAATCGGTCTTTCGAGACTTGATATTTTGTGATCATGCCAATGTTACGTAATAATGCACCGACTCTGGGTAACTGGGGTCAGGGTGCTACAGTTGGTATCAGAGGCAGTTTAGTACTAAACTTGGAAGCTAAATTTAGATAAAATCTGATTAGAGATCACATAGCCCGAAGATAGTCTTTGAGGATTAGTATAGAAGAACTTCCTAGAATTTTGGTATTATAGAGATTTTGTGAGTTTTTCGAGCAATACATCCCTGTCTGGATACGAGCAGGTAGAGGCGGCTCTGGAAAAAATATACCTAGGGGTAAAACCCGAAAACATTGCTTTGAGCTAGACTCGAACGTGAACTGGTGCACGACAACGGGCCTTGCTGTACTCTTGGTTATGACTCTTCCGGGGGATATTCTTAGGATAATTCTCATTTTCTTTACAAACCACTATGAAGGGTTATGAGTATATACTTCCTTAAAGAAAACATTTTTATGATTATGGATTATATCCATAAATAGTTCAATTTATGTTAATTATTTTACAAGTATGGAATTATGTATTTTGATTCATAAACTAATCTAGTTTATGCCATTGTTTAGAAATGGCGCCTAGTGGAAGGAATGGAAACCGTATCAATGCACACACTCCATGTAAGGATTTCCCTCCTACTCAAGATAATTATTGTGGATCTGGAGATACAACTGGGGATGATCAACTTATTGCCATACTGGGACAACTCACTCAGGTTATGAATAATAACCTTACTCGTATGGATCACCCTGATCCACAACATGGAGGATCAATGTTAGACCGCTTAATGAGGCAACAACCGCCAACATTTAATGGTGGTACAAATCCATTAGTAGCTGAGCAATGTATAAACTCCTTAGAGAAAATATTCCATGCATTGGGGAGTAGCGAAAGGGAGAAGGTTTTTATGGCAGTTTACCGCCTCACTGGAGATGCCGATCAGTGGTGGTCGCTGATTCAAAACACAAAGAAAGATGATGACGTATCGAATATGGAATGGAGGGAGTTCAAAGAGCTTTTCTTAGAAAAATACTTTCCTCATGACCGTCAAGTAGATATGGAAAGGCAATTTCTGAGTCTGAGACAAAAGGAGGATGAGAATGTCGCAAAGTATGAGGCCAACTTTACAAGGTTAGCGAGGTATGCTGCAGATTATATACGTAACCCAAGAGGTAAGATTGATCGTTTCTTTGATGGGTTAAAACCATTTCTCCGTTGAGCTTTAGTATCACAATCCTTCTCATCGTACGAAGATATTGTCTCGTGTGCTATCAAGACAGAAAACAAATTATCTAAATCTTATGACAATAAAGTAAAGCAATAGAAGAAGAGAATTGTGGAACAAGAGACAGATAAAGGGAAAAAGGAAAAGAATTATTTTCCATTATGCGATAATTGTGGGAAGAATCACCCCGGTACTTGCCTAGAAGGAATGAGAGTTTGTTTTAAATGTGGAGAAAAAGGTCACCAGGCTCGTGATTGCAAGGGAAATAAAGAGGCTATCAATGTTGAATGCTACAATTTTAGGGAAATGGTGCATTATGCAAATGAATTTCCTAAGCATCAGGGAAACTTTCCTCAGAAAAGGCCAAGGGATCAAGGACAATCTTATGATATTACTACAGTAGAAGTGGAATAATTAATGTATTGGTGCTTTTGGACTCAAGAATTATATTCTAGTTATAAGGATAATGTGATATATATAAGGATTGTACTACAGTACTTGTTTTTTTCATTAAGGTTTTAATATGATAAAGGTAATCATATTTTTAGTATGTGACAATAAGAGAAACATTACTTTGTTTGGGGAATCTGATAAATTGATTTTGGAATTAAGAGACCTTTTAGAGAAAGTATGGACAGAGGTATTTTGGATAACTATAAAGGTTGGGATGGATTAAGTTGAACTTTGAATAGTATTGTTTAAGGTTAAAACATTTCTGAAGATTATTTTTGGAATATTATAATACTTTAGTTTTAGGAAAAGGACAACCTGCAGGGTGGGGCATAACCCGTCGCGTCGGACAATGATAGAGGAATCGAACCCACAACCATAGTGCGACATGCCTTTATTACCTACCACTAGCCTACAGGAAGTCCCTGGTTATTACAAAATAGTTTTACTAATCTAAATGGTATGTGTTAATATTTAGAACCTTATACAATTAGGATAAATAGAATATTTTTGAGTTCTATTACCTTTTAGAGTGAAAGATGGGTTTGTGGTAAAAAATTATTAAAGAATGAAAGTCTACATGACAAGTATGTATATCCCTTACGTTCTTAGTAAATCTCCTAAATAAATTCCTCAACTTTATAAAAGGTAACTTAAAACAAAAACATTTCCAGTTAACTTTTCCAACTGGGGATTCAATGACTATTTAACCAATTACAAGTTTTTGATTTTCTTATGGTTAACTTTCTTCTAATCCAGTTTTCTATGACTCTCCATCAGACCTTGATGGTTTGTTTTTCTTCCATATCTATATTTTCATAGAATCCTAGTATGGACTATCTCGGGTGACCTTTGTACTTATCTTTCTATCTTTTAAAGTTATATTTTTATTAACCTTATTTCCGATGTGGGTTTTCCACAAAAGTATTTTCTATTTTCAACCTTTTATTTTCAAAGAAAAATTTCAAATTGCGAGGATGCAATTTATTGAAGGAGGGTAGAATGTAACACCCCGAGCTTCCATGATACGCTTCTCATTTAATAATGCAATAGCTTGCATTGTACGCAACTTCAAGTTCTAACACACCGCAACTAATCAAAGTAGCCGTTATGAATAGTAATAACCACTTTTTGAAATTATATAAATTTTATATTTCAAAATGGACTTCATTTTTGGATTCTGAATATCGAAATTATCCTATGTTGAATTTTTGGTATTTTTCTGAGAACTTCCAATTTTTTATGAATAGTGAAAAATACTTAAAAACAACTTTTTTAATCAAAATAATTTATAGTGATAAATTATACTATTGAGTGGTTTTAAAGTATAATTAGAATATATTTTTACCATTTTATCCAATGGTGTTAATTATAATTAATTTCACTTTGAAATTAGACATAAACAATTGTTAATCTTTTGATATATATTGTTTCTTAAAAACACGCTATTTGTTGTGACAACAGAAATTAAATATAAAATTAATTAATACAACTTATATGTTTGGAATTTTGTAAAATATACATCATTTTTGAATTTGGAATATCAATTATAGCTTAGGGTGAAATTATGGCATTGTTCTGAAAAACTTCAATTTTTGATGAATAGTGAAACCACTAAGTGGTAGTTAAAAAACTGATTTTTCGTTTAAATGAAATATTAACACTTCTGTGATTTGATTTCCAAAAATCCAACATACATGGTTGTCATTAGGAAGTAAAATGTGATTCAATGGGATTAAAATAATGTTTTGGTGAATAGTAACTTTTTAGTTTAATTAATCGCGATTAAAGGTAATTAGTGAAATTTAAGGTAAAAATGATATTATAAAAATATGAAAATACCTTTACACTTGTCCTACCCCTATTTAATGTGTCATTTACGACCAATAAAATCCATGGGTCAACTTGGGGACCCCATGGAGCCACTTTGGTAGGAAAATGACATAAATAACTTTTATTTAAAGTTAAAATAAAAATGTCACAAACATAAGTTGTTTTACTAAAACAATTTTTAAATGGGGTTATACAAGTCATATGTTTTACTATAAATATTAATTAGAAAGATAAAAATATTTCCTACATCATGAGATTTTTTTTATAATTTTTAGACATTAAATAAATTAAATTATTTATGACACCATGATGATGCAGTGATTACCTCATTAATTAAAGATTTAAATAAAATGAAAAGATAATGGAAAATACAAGGCTTAAAATTGTCAAAAAACTATTGGATGAGTATATTTATAACCCTTATCACCTTAGACTCAAATTATATACGTTTGGGACCTTTAAAATTCGAAACTCATTATATAATAAAGTAACATTTCATTACTTTCCAAGAGTGCCCCTCATCTCCACTTATAAAAGGCCCCCACCACTACCACCTTAATCACACTTTCAAGCCATTTGGATCAGCAAAACTCTGCCCAAATACTCTACCAACTTCCCTATATTACTCCTACAAGCCACACATTGGGCAGAATTCTTCCCATGGAAGCCTTTGGCTCAAATCAAAAGAGTTACCCGATTTTAAGGTAATGTCCTCTCTTATGTTATTTTGTTTTATTTTGCTTATCCAACCCACTAAAATCTTTTTATTAATTTCTTTTGTAACAACACCAGTATAATAAATATACTAGGATGTTGTTATAAGAATTATTCTAGCTACACTTACACACACCTACATCTAATGGTTAAAGAACATACTGTTTCTATGGATGACGAATTTCTGCCTCACGAAATGATGATTATTCAACACTCATATAACACCTCTAATGGTGGCCATTTTGATGAAACTATTTTCATATATGATATATATATTATGTTTATGTTTTTATTATGCTTCTGTATTTCTCATTTTTGGCATACTTTATGATTTCCATTATGGGTAAACGCAATAATTTCATTTTAGGAAGTGCGGACTACCGCCCCCTCAAAGTGATTTGAATCGTTAATGTCATATGTGGGATGTATAAAGGATGGAGTAAATGGTATTATACATTATATTATACTAGAATTATATTATACCTTTATATAATTATTACTTCATTCCATTAAATATGAAATAGAAATGAAAGTAGCATTCATGCGTACGTATGGATTACCGTCTCCATGAACAATGCATTTTATTTCTTACCTCTAAACGTTATGGAATATTATAAATGCATGTATATACTGGATATATAGGAGATATATGATATAAATATCATGAATATAATTCTGGATATAATGTATATATCACCACATGAACAACTTGTAATTATAAGAAGTTTATTTTTGACTCAAGTACCAAAGATCGACAAAACGACTGTTATTAACTTAAATAATTACATAATGTTCATAAAATGGTAATAAGTTATATAAAAGGAATAATGAACTTGAAAAAGGTTCTTAATAAGGTAGATATTAACTCTAGTTTATTATTCAGGAGATCAAATAACGGTCGAGTGAATTCGGACACGAGGTAAGGGAACTTCTTAACCCAATTTCTATTCTTTGGGTTAATATCCTACTTTCAAATTATGTCATGATATTATTATGGTCTATCTTATATTAGTACTTAAATTATGTGTACCTATAGTGAATACACATAATATATCTATTTTATTTAAAAAATGATCTTTGTAAGGGACTTCGTCTCAATCTCCATTCATTGAGGCATATTTTGTTTTATACACAAATTCATCCTATACAGTGTATAAACCCCTTTGACATTTACGTTTATTCAAAAGGAATCTTTTTTATACGAAGAATTTTACTAAAAGACAAAAGGAATGTTTTTTTTCTTACATATGCGGCGACAACGACTTCTCCTCCACCGTGAGTATTATTTGAGTTTCGACTTCCTCTACAATCCATACCTTTTTTTAAAATGAAAAATAAATATCAAGTTTTAATTTTCTTTTATTTTGGTATTGAAAATGGTTTTGAAAGTGTTTTTATTTTATCAATGTGTTGTATTGATATATTGTGATTGAAATTTGGAAATTTTGTGTTTCCTTTATGCATATTTTATGTGATATGATTATGTTATGGTTTATGATATGTTTAAACCTGTTCATATGAGGAATGCATTGGACTTAATAAGTGACGGGTGGAGCCTGCTATAGCTCCTCGATGCATCGGTAGGTCTCATTAGACAAACTAGTGTCTTGGCAGGAGGCCTTGACAAAATCTTATTTGTGGTCTTGGCACGAGGCCTTGGCTACGTGGTTATGATAGTCTGGAATTATGCATTCCATCATTATGAAAGTGGTTATTGATATTGCATGTGATTATTCGACCATTAGAATATCAATGTGAATAAGTAAATGGTATTATTTCATTTTAATTTTTCCATATTATGTTGAAGTTCAAGTTTAAAAGGCTTTTTTTTAGTTATACATTTCCTTAAATGTTTATGTTTATTTATTAAAGCTTCCGTTATATTGTTATCCTTACAGAGCATCTGAGATCACCCGTTTCAATGTTTTAATATTTTCCAGGATGTGAAGAAGTATTTTATGAATGACCTGCAGGGATCGTCAGAAGAGGATATGAGTGTGGACTATGGAGACTTTGTTATTGTAGTTTTTCACTTTATGATGTAATGTAACATTTATGAATGTATCTAGTGTTTCCAAGGCTACTAAACTAATCGGTCTTTCGAGAGTTGATCTTTTGTGATCATGCCAACGTTACAAAATAATGCACCAACTCTGGGTAACTGGGGTCGGGGCGTTACATAAAGTCTATCAATATATACCTTATGGGGATTATAAATGTAACACCCCAAGCTTCCATGATACACTTCTCGTTCAGTAATGTAGTAGCTTGCATTGTACGCAAGTTCGAGATTCTAACACACCACGACCAATCAAAGTAGCCGTTATGAATAGTAATACCCACCTTTTGAATTTATATAAATTTTATATTTCAAAATGGGCTTCATTTTTGTATTCAGAATATCGAAATTATCCTAAGTTGAATTTTTTGTAATTTTCTGAGAACTTCCAATTTTTTATGAATAGTGAATAATACTTAGAAACAACTTTTTTAATAAAAATAATTTATAATGATAAAATATAATATTGAGTGGTTTTAAAGTATAATTAGAATATATTTTTCGATTTTATCCAATGGTGGTCATTATAATTAATTTTACTTTGAAATTGGACATAAACATTTGTCAATCTTTTGATTGATATTATTTCTTAAAAACACGCTATTTGTTTTGACAATGGGAATTAATTATAAAATTAGTTAATGAAACTTATATGTTTGGAATTTTGTAAAATATAAATCATTTTTGAATCAGTAATATCAAATATAGCTTAGGGTGAATTTTCAGCATTTTTCTGAAAAACTTCAATTTTTGATGAATAGTGAAACCACTAAGTGGTAGTTAAAAAAATGATTTTTCGTTTAAATGAAATTTTACTGCTTCTGTGATTTGATTTTCAAAAATCCTACATACATGGTTGTCATTGGGAAGTAAAATGTTGTTCAATAGGATTAAAATAATTTTTTGGTAAATAGTAACTTTTAAGTTTTATTAATCGCGATTAAAGGTAATTAGTGAAATTTAAGGTAAAAATTATATTATAAAAATATAAAAATATCTTGACACTTGTCCGAAACTTATTGAATGAGTCATGGCCGACCAAGACAATCTATGGGTCAACTTGGGGACCTCATGGAGCCACTTGGGTAAGAAAATGACATTAATAACTTTTTATTAAAAGTAAAAATAAAATTGTCACAAACATGTGTTGTTTTACTAAAACAATTATTACATGGGGTTATATAAGTTAAATTTTCAAATATAAATATTCATTGGAAATATAAGAAGATTTAATACATCAGGATATTTTTTTATATAATTTTTGGACATTAAATAAATTAAAATTTTATGACACCATGATGATGCAATGATTACCTCATTAATTAACGATTAAAATAAAATGAAAAGATAATGTAAAATCTAAGACTTACACATGTAAAAAACCTATTGGATGGGTATATTTATAACCCTTATCACCTTATCCTCGAAATATATAATTGTGGGACCTTTGTAATCCGAAAAGCACTTCATAATAATGTAACATTTCATTACTTTCCAAGAGTGCCCCTCCTCTCCTCTTATAAAAGGCCCCCACCTCTACCACCTTATTCACACCATCAAAGCCATTTGGATCTGACAAACTCTACTCAAATACTCTCTAAACTTCCCTCTATTACTCCTAGAATCCTCAATTTGGGAGGAAGGCTTCCCAAGGAAGCCTTTGGCTCAAATCAATAAGATTTACCCGATTTTAAGGTAATGTCTTCTCTTATGTTCTTTTGTTTTATTTTGCTTCTCCAACCCCTTAAAATATTTTTATTCTTTTATTTTGTAACAAAACCAGTATCTTCAATATACTAGGATGTTTTTATGAGATTTATTTTATTTACACTTACACATAACTTTGTCTAACGGTTAAATAACATACTGTTTCTGTGGGTGGCGAATTACTGCCTCACGAAATGATGATTGTTCAATATTCTTTTAACAACTCTCATGGTGGCCATTATGATGAAAATATTTTCATATATGATATATATATTATGATTATGTTTTCCTTATGCTTATTTATTTCTCATTTATGGAATATCTTTATGATTTCCATTATGGGATAGCGAGATAATTTCATTTTAGGAAGTGCAGACTACCGCCCCCTGAAAGTGATTTGAATCGTTAATGCGATATGTGGGACGTATAAAGGATGGAGTAAATGATATTATATATGATATTATATTAGAATTATAATACACCTTTATATTATTATGATTTCATTCCATTAAATATGAAATAGAAATGAAAGTAGCATTCATGCGTACGTACGGCTTACCATCTCCATGAACGGTGCATTTTATTTCTTAACTCTAAATGTTACGTAATATTATGAATGAATTTATATACTGGATATATATGATATATATGATATCTACTTAATGAATATAATTCTGGATATAATGGATATTTTACCACATGAACAACTTGTAATTATAAGAAGTTTATTTTTGACTCAAGTATCAAAGATCGACAAAATGACCGTTATTAACATAAATAATTACATAATGTTCATAACATGGTAATAAGTGATATAAAAGGAATAATAAACTTGAAAAATGTTCTTGAGCAATTATAAATTAACTCTAGTTTATTATTTAGGAGGTTAAAGAAAGGTTGAGTCAAGTCGGGCACGGATTAAGAGAACTTCTTAACTCAATTTCCGTTCTTTGGGTTAATATACTACTTTCAAATTATGTCATGATATTATTATGTTCTATCTTGTATTTGTACTTAATTTTTGTATACTTATAGTGAATACACATAATAGGTCTATTTTATTTAAAAAATGATCTTTGTAAGGGACTTCGTCTCAATCTCTATTCATTGAGGCATATTTTGTTTTATACACAAATTTCTTTTATACGGTGTATAAACCCCTTTGACTTTTATGTTTATTCAAAAAGAATCTTTTTATACGAAGTGTTTTACTAAACGATAAAAAGGAATGTTTTTCTTGTCATATGTATGTGGCGACAACGACTTCTCCGCCGCCTTGACCATTATTTGAGTTTCAGATTCCTCTACAAGCCATAACTTTTTTTAAATGAAAAATAAATACCAAGTTTTAATTTTATTTTATTTTGGTATTGAAAATGGTTTTGATAATGTTTTTATTATATCAATGTGTTGTATTGATATCTTGTTATTGAAATGTGGAAATGTTATGTTTCCTTTATGCATGTTTTATGTGATACGATTATGTTATGGTTTATGATATGTTAAAACCTTTTCATATGAGGAATGCATTGGACTTAATAAGTGACGGGTGGTGCCCTCTATAGCTCCTCGATGCATCGGTAGGTCTCATGAGACAAACTAGTGTCTTGTAACGAGGCCTTGACAAAATATTATTTGTAGTCTTGGCATGAGGCCTTGGATACGCGGTTATGATAGTTTGACATTATGCATTCCATCATTATGAAAGTGGTTATTGATATTGCATGTGATTATTCGACTAGTAGAATATCCATGTGAATAAGTAAATGGAATTATTTCATTTTATTTTTTCCATATTATGCTGAAGTTCAAGTTTACAAGTCTTTTGTTTTACTTATACATTGCCTTAAATGTTAATGTTTATTTATGAAAGCTTCCGCTATATTGTTATCCTTACTAAGCATCTGAGCTCACCCCTTCCAATGTTTTAATTTTTCCAGGATGTGAAGAAGTATATTATGAATGACCTGTAGGGATAGTATGAGGGGATATGAAGAAAAGATGTTGTTGTAGTTTTGTTTTACTTTATGATGTAATGTAAGACTAATGAATATATCTAGTGTTTCTAAGGCTACTAAACTAATCGGTGTTTCGAGACTTGATCTTTTGTGATCATGACAATGTTATGCAATAATGCACCGAATCTAGGTAACTAGGGTCGGGGTGTTATAGTTGGTATCAGAGGCAGTTTAGTACTAACCTTGGAAGCTAGATTTAGATAAAATCTGATTAGAGCACATATCCCAAAGATAGACTTTGAGGATTAGTATAGAATAACTTCCTACAATTTTGGTATTATAGATATTTTGTGAGTTTTCTGAGCAATACATCCCTGTTTGGATACAAGCAGGTAGAGGTGTATTTGACACAGATGTACCTAGGGGTAAAACTCAAAAACACCGGTTTGAGCTAGACTCGAACGGGAACTGGTGCACGACAACGGGCCTTGCTGCACTCTTAGTTACAACACTCCCAAGGGATATGATTAGGATAATTCTCATTTTCTTTACAAACCATTATGCAGGGTTTATGAGTATATACTTCTTCAAAGAAAACATTTTTATTATTATAGTTTAATTTATGTTAAGTGTTTTACAAGTATGAAATTATGTATTTTGATTCATAAACTAATCTAGTTTATGCCATTGTTTAGAAATGGCACCTAGTGGGAGGAATGGAAACCGTATCAATGAACGCACTCCATGTAGGGATTTACCTCCTTCTCAAGATAATTATTGTGGAGATGGAGATACAACTAGTGTTGATCAACTTGTCACCATAATAGGACAACTCACTCAGGTTATGAATAATAAACTTACTCGTATGGAACACCCTGATCCGCAACGTGGAGGATCAATGTTAGACTGCTTCATGAGGCAACAACTGCCAACATTTAATGGGGGTAAAAATACATTAGTAGCTGAGAAATCGATAAACTCCTTAGAGAAAATATTCCATGCCTTGGGGAGTAGCGAAAGGGAGAAGGTTGTCATGGCAGTTTACTGCCTCACTGGAGATGCCGATCAATGGTGGTCACTGATTCAATACACAAAGAAAGATAAAGAATTATCAAGAATGGAATGGAGGGAGTTCAAAGTGATTTTCTTAGAAAAATACTTCCCTCGTGACCATCGAGCAGATATGGAAAGACAATTTCTGAGTTTGAGACAAAAGGAGGATGAGAATGTCGCAAAGTATGAGGCTAACTTTCAAGGTTAGCAAGGCATGAAGCAGATTATATACGTAACCCAAGAAGTAATATTGATCATTTCTTTGATGGGTTAAAACCATTTCTCCATCGAGCATTTGTCTCACAAACCTTCTCATCGTATGAAGACATTGTCTCATGTGCTATCAAGAAAGAAAATGAATTCTATAAATCTTATGACAATAAAGTAAAGCAAGAGAAGAAGAGAATGGTGGAACAAGAGACAGATAAAGGGAAAAAGGGAATGAAGTATTTTCCATTATGTGATAATTGTGGGAAGAATCACCCCGGTACTTGCCTAAAAGCAATGAGAGTTTGTTATAAATGTGGAGAAAAAGGTCACCGGGCTCGTGATTACAAGGGAAAGAATGAGGCTATCAATGTTGAATGATACAATTATATGGAAATGGGGCATTATGAAAATGAATGTTCTAAGAATCAGGGAAACTTACCTCAGAAAAGTCCAAGAGATCAAGGACAATCTTATACTGTTACTATAGTTGAAGTGGAATAATTAATGTATTGGTGCTTTTGGACTCAAGTATTATATTCTGGTTATAAGAATAATGTGATATATATAAGTATTGAACTACAGAACTTTTTGTTTTCATTAAGGTTTTAATATGATGAAGGTAATCATATTTTTAGAATTTAACAATAAGAGAAACTTTACTTTGTTTGGGGAATCTGATGTTACAATTGATTTTGGAATTTTGAGACCTTTTAGAGAAAGTCTGGACAGAGGTATTTTGGATAACTATAATGGTTGGAATGGATTAAGTTTAACTTTGGATAGTATTGTTTAAGGTGAACACGTTTCTGAAGATTATTTTTTTTGGGAATAATATAATACTATAGTTTTAGGAAAATGACAACCTGCAGGTTGGGGGATAACCCATCGTGTCGGACAAAGCTGTAGGAATAGAACCCACAACCATAGTGCGACATGCCTTTATTACCTACCACTAGCCTATAGGAAGTCCCTGGTTTTTAAAAAATTGTTTTCTTAATCTAAATGGCATGTGTTAATATTTGGAACCTTGTACGATTAAGATAAATATAATATTTTTGAGTTATATTATCTTTTTGAGTGAAAATGGGTTTGGGGTAAGAATTTATTAAAGAATTAAAGTCTACATGAAAAGTATGTATATTCCCTTACGTTCTTAGTAAATCTCCTAAATAAATTCCTCAACTTTATAAAAGGTAACTTAAAACAAAAACATTGTCAGTTAAATTTTCTAACCGGGGAATCAATGATCGTTTAACCAATCACAAGTTTGTGATTTTATTATAGTTAACTTTCTCCTAACCCTGTTTTCTATAACTCTCTATCAGAACTTGATGGTCTGTTTTTCCTCTATATCCATATTTTCATAGAATCCTAGTATGGGCTATCTCGGGTGACCTTTTTACTTCTCTTTCTTTCTTTTAATGTTATATTTTTATTAACCCTATTTCCAATGTGGGTTTTCCACAAAGGTGTTTTCAATTTTCAACCATTTATTTTCGAAGAACATTTTCAAATTGCGAGGACACAATTTATTGAAGGAGGGGAGAATGTAACACCCCAAGGTTCCATGATATCTTATCTTTCAGTAATGTAGTAGCTTACATTGTACGCAAGTTCGAGATTCTAACACACCGCGACCAATCAATGTAGCCGTTATGAATAGTAATACCCACCTTTTGAAATTATATAAATTTTATATTTCAAAATGGACTTCATTTTTGTATTCGTAATATCAAAATTATCCTAAGTTGAATTTTTTGTAATTTTCTGAGAACTTCCAATTTTTTATGAATAGTGAAAAATACTTAAAAACAACCTTTTTAATCAAAATAATTTATAGTGATAAATTATACTATTGAGTGGTTTTAAAGTATAATTAGAATATATTTTTACCATTTTATCCAATGGTGGTAATTATAATTAATTTCACTTTGAAATTGGACATAAACAATTGTCAATCTTTTGATTGATATTGTTTCTTAAAAACATGCTATTTGTTTTGACAATGGGAATTAATTATAAAATTAATTAATGAAACTTTTATGTTTGGAATTTTTTAAAATAGAAATCATTTTTGAATTAGGAATATCAAATATATCTTAGGGTGAATTTTCGGTATTTTTCTGAAAAAACTTCAATTTTCGATGAATAGTTAAACCACTAAGTGCTAGTTAAAAAACCGATTTTTCGTTTAAATGAAATTTTACCGCTTATGTGATTTGATTTTCAAAAATCCAACATACATGGTTGTCATTAGGAAGTAAAATGTGGTTCAATGAGATTAAAATAATTTTTTGGTAAATAGTAACTTTCAAGTTTTATTAATCGCGATTAAAGGTAATTAATGAAATTTAAGGTAAAAATGATATTATAAAAATATAAAAATATCTTGAAACTTTTCATACACTTATTGTATGAGTCATGGACGACCAAGACAATCTATGTTTCAACTTGGGGACCCCATGGATTCACATGGTTAAGAAAATGACATTAATAACTTTTTATTTAAAGTAAAAATAAAATTGTCACAAACATGTGTTGTTTTACTAAAACAATTATTAAATGAGGTTATATAAGTTAAATTTTCGACTATAAATATTAATTGGAAATCTAAAAAGCTTTCCTACATCATGAAATCTTTTTATATAATTTTTAGACATTAAATAAACTAAAATTTTTATGACACCATGATGATGCATCGATTGCCTCATTAATTAACGATTTAAATAAAATGAAAAGATAATGTAAACTCTAAGACATAAAATTGTCAAAAACCTATTGTATTGGTATATTTCGAACCCTTATCACCTTATCCTAGAAATATATAATTTTGGGACCTTTGAAATCCGAAAATCACTTCATAATAATGTAACATTTCATTATTTTCCAAGAGTGCCCCTCCTTTCCTCTTATAAAAGGCCCCCACCTCTACCACCTTATTCACACCATCAAAGCCATTTGGCTCGTCCAAAATCTACCCAAATACTCTCTCAACTTCCCTCTATTACTCCTAGAATCCTCACATTGGGCATAAGTCTTCCCAAGGAAGCCTTTGGCTCAAATCAAAAAGAGTTACATGATTTTAAGGTAATGTCTTCTCTTATGTTCTTTTGTTTTATTTTGCTTCTCCAACCCCTTAAACTCTTTTTATTCTTTTATTTTGTAAAAAAACCAGTACCTTAAATATACTAGGATTTTTTTATGAGAAGGATTTTATTTACACTTACACATACCTTCTTCTAATGGTTAAAGAACATACTGTTTCTGTGGGTGGCGAATTGCTGCCTCACGAAACGATGATTGTTCAATCTTCTTTTAACAACTCTCATGGTGGACATTATGATGAAACTATTTTCACATATGATATATATATTATGATTATTTTTTCCTTATGCTTCTGTATTTTTAATTTATGGCATACCTTTATGATTTCCATTATGGGTAAACGCGATAATTTCATTTTAGGAAGTGCGGACTACCGCCCCCTCAATGTGATTTGAATCGTTAATGCCATATGTGGGACGTATAAAGGATGGAGTAAATGATATTATATATGAAATTATATTGGAATTATAATAAACCTTTATATCATTATGATTTCATTCCATTAAATATGAAATATAAATGAAAGTAGAGTTCATGCATACATACAGCTTCCCGTCTCCATGAACAGTGCATTTCATTTCTTACCTCTAAATGTTACGTAATATTATAAATGAATGTATATACTAGATATATATGATATATATTATATCTACATCATGAATATAATTTTGGATATAAGGGATATTTTACCACATGAACAACTTGTAATTATAAGAAGTTTATTTTTGACTCTAGTACCAAAGATCGACAAAATGACTGTTATTAATATAAATAATTACATAATGTTCATAACATGGTAATAAGTGATATAAAAGGAATAATAAACTTTAAAAAGGTACTTAAGCAATTATAAATTAACTCTAGTTTATTATTCAGTAGGTTAAAGAATAGTTGAGTCAAGTCAGACACAAGGTAAGGGAACTTCTTAACCCAATTTCCATTCTTTGGGTTAATCTCCTACTTTCAAATTATGTCATGATATTATTATGTTATATCTTGTATTTGTACTTACTTTTTTGTGTACTTATAGTGAATACACATAATAGGTATATTTTATCTAAAAAATGATCTTTGTAAGGGACTTCGTCTCAATCTCCATTCATTGAGGCATATTTTGTTTTATACACAAATTTATTTTATACGATGTATAAATCCCTTTGACTTTTACGTTTATTAAAAAGGAATATTTTTATAAAAATTGTTTTAATACATGAAAAAATTAATGTTTTTCTTGTCGTACGTATGCGGCGACAATGACTTCTCTGCCGCCGTGACCATTATTTGAGTTTCGGATTCCTCTACAAGCCATAACTTTTTTTAAATGAAAAATAAATACAAAGTTTTAATTTTCTTTTATTTTGGTATTGAAAATGGTTTTGATAATGTTTTTATTATATCAATGTGTTGTATTGATATCTTGTGATTGAAATGTGAAAATGTTATGTTTCCTTTATGCATGTTTTATGTGATAAGATTATGTTATGGTTTATGATATGTTAAAACCTATTTATATGAGGAATGCATTGGACTTAATAAGTGACGGGTGGAGCCCGTTATAGCTCCTCAATGAATTAGTAGGTCTCAAGAGACAAACTAGTGTCTTAGCACGAGGCCTTGACAAAATCTCATTTTTAGTCTTGGAACGAGGCCTTGGCTACTTGGTTATGATAGTATGGAATTATGCATTCCATCATTATGAAAGTGCTTATTGATATTGCATGTGATTATTCGACTAGTAGAATATCCATGTGAATACGTAAATGGAATTATTTCATTTTTTTCCATATTATGCTGAAGTTCAAGTTTAAAAGGCTCTTGTATTAGTTATACATTTCTTTAAATGTTAATGTTTATTTATGAAAGATTTCGCTATATTGTTATCCTTACTGAGCATCTGAGCTCACCCCTTCAAATGTTTTAATTTTTCCAGGATGTGAAGAAGTATATTATGAATGACCTAGAAGGATAGTATGAGGGGATATGAAGATAAGATGTTGTTGTAGTTTTGTTTTACTTTATGATGTAATGTAATACTAATGAATGTATCTAGTGTTTCCAAGGCTACTAAACTAATCGGTCTTTCGAGAGTTGATCTTTTGTTATCATGACAATGTTATGCAATAATGCACAGACTCTGGGTAACTAGGGTTGGGGCGTTACAATAAACTTACTTTATTATCTAATAAACATCACCAAAGTGCTACGATCTTCAAATTTATCTTGATTCTCCAAAGTGACCTCATTACCAAAGTGATCTGCTTTTTCAATCAATAATGTGATCTTATTATGAAATTATTTCCACTCATATATCTTTTTCATTCTCTTATAGTTCTTATTATTATCATTTTGATAGAATTTATACCGTGTTTAAATTATATTACTTCCATCAATCCTCTATATTTGTTATATTTATACTATTTCATTTCTCACTACCTTTTAAAGTGCGGGACTCAGGTTTCTGTCCAAACTACTAAAAGTTAAGGGATTACTTATCTTTGAGGTTTATAGATAAAACAGTTAAAATTAAATAAATGATTGTGTTATGGTTTTTTGAGATAACCTAGAAATTAAGGAAGTATTGGTATCTTGGACACTGTTAACTATAAGGGACTTATACAATAAACCCTCAAACAATTGGGGTATGAGATGTTTAGATTAATCAAATAAATTTATCTAAACTCCTTTATCAAATTTCACTGTTTATTTTATGATTTCTTGATTTATATTTTTATTACTGTTATTATTATACTTTTATACAAAAATACACTCAATCATTTAATTTGAAAACCACTTATTCTTATATACTTTCAATTTTATAAACATATATATTTATTCTATTACTCTTTATCATTTATTTTAATTGTATGAATTGTTTGTTTTAACGTCTTCAAAAAATGTTTTAATTATCATCAAAATTTAAAAATTATTCTTTAGTCATTAAGAATTTAATTATTTCTTTGTTTTTTAAGATAAATTCACCCATATTTCCATTTTATCCTACTCCAACCTAAATTTTTTATCTAAGGATATCTTGATTTTTTAATTTATTGATTTGTTTTAAAACTCTTTAAAATTTTATTTTGTTTTAAAAATATTTAACTATTTTTTCAAGAGTATATTTCTAAATGGATTTTTCAAACACCAATAGTGCTGCCAAAGGGCACTCTATAGATCATTGTACTTTTTTATGGTAAAAATTATGGTTATTAAAAGACACATATGTATACCTTTATTAGATCAATTGATTTCCCATATAGAAGATAGTTATGCATGGTTATACCCCCACTACAAAAAAGAACAAAAATGGAAAGCTGATGATATTTATGCCTTTGAATTATATGGTAAAGCAATGAATTCCTTGAATTTCGGTTTTAATTTTTTTTATTGAATTTATACATGAAAAATGACTTAGTAAATATGAAACTCTTATATGTAACTCATTAAGTAATGAACAAAGTCAAAAATACTATATTAGATATGTTTAGACTTGACTTTGAGAGTTTTTCTATGCATCATAATGAATAAATTACTAAAATTTTTACATGATTCACTAATTTTTTTTAATGTTATAAAGGATTTTGGTGATCCTATTTCTACATGATTTAGTCAAGAAAATAATTTGGGTTTTATTAATAAATTGGGAACCCAAAGTCATTGTTATACAAGAAGGTAAATATAAAAAGAACATGGAGATCATGGATCTAATCAAATTTATCATGAAATATGAGATAACTATGAAATGATAAGCCAAAAAGGTGGAGAATGAGGTCAAAGGAACTCAAAAATACAACCAATTTTAAAGAAATCAACTATGACATATCTGGAATAAAAAACAATATTTCTCATCTTTCAAGAAAGATAATCAAGTATATGAAAAATAAAATATCTTCTCAATGATTCAATAATGATAATCGAGAAATAGAATTTATTTCTTTAGTTGAAAAAATAAGGTTATCATGAATCCAAATTTTCAATTGAAAAAGGTTCTAAAGAAAAGATTTAAATTAAGAAGGCACTAAAAGTTTCAACTTAGATTGCTATAGATAATTATCTTTCAATATATGAATCAAGAGGTGAAATTGATAAGTTCTTAATGGATGATATCAAGGTATGAAATAAAATAAAATAAACTATGAATGTTATGATTCTTTCTATTTTACTTATCCAAACTATTATTTATGTTATAAATATATTCTTTATGATATAGATCAACTTCATGATATTTTTTTATAATTTTTTTTCAAAATTTAAAGAACATAAAAATAAATAAAATCTAGTTGTTTTTAAAAAGATCAAAATTTAAAATAAAACATTATTTGATTTTAAAACTAAAAGGACAACCAAATATTAAAAATCTGGAATCTCAAATTAATGATATTGAAATTAATATTTCTGAATTCACCCTTGGTGATCAATATCTAAATATGATTTTATGATCAGAATGTATTGCTAAAAGTAATTTCCAAATTTTATTTTCAAAACAATCTAATTTTTTCAAAAATTATAAAAAGACTACTTTTCTAAAGGTAAATTAGTAAAATATATTTTGTTATTATTTTAAAAAATTTGAGCTTCTTATTTAAGAATGAAAATTAAAAATACTATATATGGTTTACCAAAATGAATTTATCTTGTATCTCATATTTATAATGGAAATTTTTTTTCTAAATGAGATTAGATTCTAAAATCTTTACTAGCTAACTGAAGTGGAACCAAGATATGGGTTCCAAAAGCATTAGTTTATTATTATTATTTAGAACAAGATAAAAAAATTTAGAATCTAATTAGTATGTGGAAATGGGTGTTTGAGGCACATGTGTGGATATCCTTCCAAATTTCTTTATCTTGAGAACTTTGATGAAGGACTTGTCACATTTAGAGGTGATTTAACAAGTAAAATCAGCCCTATTGGTATGATCATTATATATAAGTCTAATTTAATTAGACATGTTTTATATTTTAATGAATAGAATCATAATTTAATATGTATTAGTAAATTATGCAATAAAAGTTTTAAAATTACATTTGAAAATTATTTTGTTATTTTTTTTAATTATAAAGGGAAAATTTTATTTTCTGCATTTATTTTTAAAAATGTTGATATAATATATTTAAAATATCTTGAAAGTAAAAATGTTAGGTTTCTAAGTGAACAAGACAATGAAACTTGGATTTGTAATTAATTCATACATAATTTTAACATTTAATCTCTTATCAAGATCAACCTTTATCAACTACTATGAGATTTACCAAATTATTTTTCAAATATAACTTAGTTTGTAAACCTTTTAAAATTTATAAGAAACAAAAATATTCTTTCAAATATATAATAGTTTTTTCCTCTTATAAATCCTTATAACTAGTTCACCTTGATCTTTTTGGACTAACACAAGTTTATAATATTATAGATAAATCTCACACCTTTGTAAATATCAATGATCATACTAGATTTATGATGGTATTATTCTTAACTAAAAAAATTAAACTTGTAAAGTATTTAAAAAAATTTCCTTGAAATTTGAAAATAAAAAATTCTATAAAATATTTTGCCTTATAAGTGACTATAGTAGAGAATTTGAAAATAAATACTTTGATGAGTTTTTTGATTCTCATGTCTATCATCATTTCTTCTTCACTCCTAGAACATCCCGAAAAAATGGGTTGTCGAATGAAAATAGTAACTTCCAAGAAATGTCTTAGTCTATATTGAATGAGTTTAAGATACCGCAAATATTTTGAACTGAGGTAGTTAATACCAATTTCTATATCCTTAACCATGTTCCCATTAGACCCATCTTCAGAAAAACCCTTTATGAATGTTTGAGAGATAAAATTCCTTAAGTTTTATTCTTTAATTTTTTTAGTTATAAATTATTTATCTTTAATACCAATGAAAATATAGGAAATTTTGACTACAAATCCATTGAAGGTATTTTTTTTGGGATCTAAATCTCATGTAAATCATACTGAGATTTAACTAAGAAGACCAACACCTTTGAAGAGTCAATTCACATCAAATTTTATGAGAATATTCCTAAACCACATACTCAAATTGATGATGATGTTGACCAATATATTTTGAACTTAACTAAACCTAAATATTCTAAAATAATTAAATATTTTCAAAAACACCCTTTTGATCCTTTTCCTGTGGCATGGGTTCAATCTAAACAAAATCCCCTTGAGAATTTTATCTGTGAATTACAATCCAAAAATCGTACTTGAAGTACATTATTATATGAGGTAGCACATCAAGTTTTTCACTACCACTATGAATTTAATTACCTTGATTATAATATTAATTATGAGAATTAGATACTTTACATGTAATAGTAATTGGATTAATTTCAAAGGAAAAATTTTTAGACTCTCACATAACAACCTGATAATCATACTATTATTGGCACCAAGAGGGGTTCCTAAAACAAACTTCATAAATAAAGAAATATCACCCATAAAAGGCAAAAATTCTTATTAAAGGATATAATCAAGAAGAAGGTATTGATTATGGTGAAACCCTTACACCCTTTTTATAGCTAGAATATATTATAATCTTTTTTTAAATCACCAATCATTTTAATTTTAAACCTTTTGAAATGGATGTCAAAAGTGATTTTAATTTTTTTTATTCTGAAAATGTTTTTGTGGATTAACCACTTGGTTTTAAAAATACTTAATTTCCAAATCATTTTTTGAGTTAAACATAAGTCTTTATGATTTAAAACAAGATCAATAGGATTAGTATGAAAGTTTAACAAAATTTATTCTATCAACTGATTTTAAAATGAAAAAATATGATTCCATTTCTTTTCTAAAAACACTTTTAGAATAATTTATTATTTATTCAAATTTATATTAATTATTTTATTTTCATATCAGCAAAAGAATCTATTTTTAATAAATTTTTCAATTTAATGAATAAAGGGTTTGAAATTCATTTTATGAGAGAACTCAAATTATTACTTGGTTTTCAAATTTACCAAAATAGAAATGGAACTTTTCTAATAAAAAGTAAATACAGTAACTAAATTTTAAAGAGTTTTGTACAAGATCATGGTAAGTAATTTTGAAAACCCATGAGTATAGCTTGCAACCTAACATTAGATGAATCGATTATACCTATTGATAAAAATATTTATAGAAGTATTTTTGGATTTATACTTTTTCTTCCCATAACCCATATATACATCTTGTTCAATATATTCCTTTGTGATGATTTTCACTAAAATCCAAATCAATCTCATTTGAAATCCAAAATTTTTTTATAGATATTTTAAAGGAAAGAAAAACCTTAAATTATTTTATCCAAAGAAAATTTATTTTTATCATGTTTTTATGATGATGATTTTGGAGGATTCTAAACAGCTTGGAATGGTAACAGTGGGACTAATGAACCTCTAGAAAAATCCCACATCTCATGGATTATTAAGAAGAAAAAAATCTGTTTCTCTTTCTATAACTGAATAAAAATACATACCCGTTGAGTTTTTTGCACCAAAATTATATGTATGAAACAAAATCTATTATAATTTGGGATTATATATAATCACACCCCTATCCGGTGCGATAAAACTAGTGTGATTAGTATCTTTGAAAATCCTATCCAAAACTCTCACACTAAGAACATTGATACGAGACACCACTATCTTCGAGATCACTTTCAAAATCAAGATTTAATTCTTGATTTTTTTTTCACTAACCTTCAACTTGCTGATATATTCACATAACACCTTCCTCTTTATAATTTTGAATTTATTAAATGTGAGTTGGGTATGATTATCTTGTGATACATGTACCTTATATTTTGAAAGTATGGGATTTTATATATATATTTTTTTCAATATAAGTTATTTTCTTATATTCAAACTTTTAAAAATTTTGGTAAAATTAAGTGAGTGTTATACTATAAGAAAAAACATTCCTATCAAGATAAAAACAATTTGATATAATTCTAATATAGATTCACCTGGTGGTTTAACCTCCAAAAAGTTCCAGTTGGTTTTTTAATTCAATCTTCACTTTATCCATGAGCAGTGAGCCTTTTCACACCTATCTTGACACTCATGGGAAATTTTATATGGTTTATTAACAGAATATTTTCTACAATTTAATCTTGAAAATATTTTTATGAAAACTTTTATTTCTTTATTTAATTTTTTGACTGGGTCCTTATATTTTTAAGACATAATTTGAGGGGGAGATAACCTTGTTAATGCTAAAATGATCCTAGAAAAGTCACAAATTTTAAAATTATTTTTCAAAATATTATTTCACTATTGTGATTTTTGGAAAAATAGTTTTTAATGTTTTTGAGTTTTTTAAAATTTTGGTTAATTTTATCTAGTGATTTAATGAAATTTTTTCTTTATACTTTTTTATTTTTTCATTTTTTGTTAAAAAACTTTTCTTTTTTCTATCTAAAAATTTCATTAATGATTATGAATGCTTTTTTAAATTTTATATCTCTTTTTTATCTAACCCTATTTATGAAATATTTTTGATAATATAAAAATTTGAGAAATTTATAATGTTAAGGGAAATATATTGCATTTTGAGAAATTTAGTAAAGATTATTTTATGAACCATTATATTATTTTAGTTACAAGGGAAAAATGATTTTTATTTAGTTATATAGGAGAATATTTCTTAAGGGGATAAATGATATTGTTTTTTTTATAAAAAAATATTTTCATAAATCTTATATTTTTATATTATTGTTATTTTCCCATTTTATTAATTTGTTTTATGATCATAATAATGGGAAGATTATTGTGTTTCTCACCTTTTTAAGTTTTAATTATAACAAAACACTCAAGTGTATAATGATTTTTTGTAAATAAAGGGATCTTGGTTATTGAAGAATCACAATGACATCCTGTTAAAATCTTGAATAAGCATTAAAGAAGATTTGTTTAAGTATTATTAGACTTATTGAACTCATGGAATAAAGTTTGAAGAACTATATAATTGAAGGAAGTGAATGAGTCACTTAATGAAGTTCAAGGTAGTATACAACACTCATGGAATGGAAAATATATTCCTCATCCTCTTAGAGTCCACTGATTAGATGGTGGAGGAACACTGACTAGCTGATGAATGTAGGAAGAGCCCAGTTATTTCTAGGCACCTCATTGGCCTGTTAGTGTCTTCGGGTGGGTAACCAGTGGAGCCGTTCCAAAATATTCCAAGGCACGTTAAATGATGGTCAAAAAGTCCTAAATAGAATCATTAAATTTATTTCTCCATATTTGTATTCCTCAAAACTATTAAAGGATATAATAGACCCCTTTGGGTGGGGGTGGGGGGAGGGGGGGGGGGGGGTGGAAACTTACCTTATAATCCAGTCAACAATGCTAATGTGCTATGATATTCAAATTAATCTGGATTCTTTAAAGTGATCTTAATTCAAAAGTTCTCCCTTTTTATAATAAATAGTGTAACATTAATGTATAATTATTTTTTCTCTTATATATTTTTAATCCTCTCTTAGTGATTATTCTTATCATTTTGAGATAATCAAGAATATGCTTAAACATGAATTCTTCTAGAAATCCTCTTCTTCTTATATCCTTCTTCTATTTTATTTCTCACTACCTTTCAAAGTTAGGGACTCAAGTTTCATTCCAAAACTAGTAAAAGGTAATAGGTTACTTCTCTTTGAGGTTTCTAGATATAGTGGTTAAAAAGTTAGGGTAGACTGTATTCTAGTTTCCTATTGTAACATAAAAATAAGAGATTTTTTCTATCATGGATACCATTAAAGATAAGGGACTAATACATAAACCCTCAAGAAGGTTGTCTAATATATATAGGGGTTTATCAAAGAAATATAAATGAACTTATTTATAATTTTTTTCTTTATTTTATGTTCACTCACTTTAAATATTTGTTAACATTGTGCTTATAATTTAATATATCAATAAGCTCAATCGTTCAATTTATGAATCACTTATTATTATATACTTACACTTTTACATTATATATATTTATTACATTGTGATTTATATTTTGATTTACTTTCATAAATTTCTTTTTTAAAGTCTTTAAAAGGTACTAATCATCATCAAACTTTTAAAAATAAGTTCTTGGACTTTAAGAATTTAATTATTGATTTATTTTTTAATGAAAAATTCACACCCCTCTTTCCATTTTATCATAATAAATCCTATAACATGTTGATATGTTTATTATTCCCTTAATGATCATTTGAGATTACCCCTTTATTATGTTTTCTTTCCCCAAGATATTAATATGGGTATTACATGTGAGATGTTTAAAAATAGGATTTAGAGTTGAGAAGTTATGATGAAATGATAATGAGTGTTCTAAAATAAGTTGTTTATGTGGATAATATTCCAAGACCCTAAAACTTAAGTTCTCTAGTTTGTGAAACTATTTTTGAGATAGAATTATTATTCATGTAAAATAATGAAATAAGTGTGGTTATCCAACTTGGGTTTCTATAATAATGGTTGTTATGAGAAGTCCATTAGAGATACTTCTAGAATGTACATCTAATTTATTTCTTCACCATTATCTTCCATACTAAATATATTTTTATGTTAACCATATTTTTTATCATTTTATTCATTACTATTTCAAGTTATAGGACTGTAGGATCTCATCTTGAAATCTTTACTTCTTTGTTTTGAATATTCTTTCCCAGTGACCAAAGTTAGTACAAATATAATATTTCTCAATAAAATAAGACCATTTATACAACTATCTTGGTTTATATGTGGTTGTAGAAAGTATCCCTTGATTGTTGAACCTTATAGATTCCACATACACAAAAACTTATAGTGTATCCAATTCAGAAATTTTTTTTCTAACTATCATTCTTTGAGAACCAGTTACATTAGTTTTAGAAAGGCTTTATTGACATTTTCTTGAATCCATATTGGTAAAATCCTTCCCACTAGATATATTTTTCACATAAAACTTTTCAATATTTTATATCTTTCTAATATCCTGTAACTCTCCCCCAATATTATTAATCCTTAAGTTCTTATACTTTAATTGTCCTTCTAAATTCCTAAAATGTGAATTATTTTCATCATGTATAGTCTCAATTTGTTATTTATAATATTTTCTAATTTTAGACACATTCACTTGATGTAGTTTCTCCTTTTATATTCTTGCCTTTATATCTTTAACAAGTTCTTCAATTATATCACTTTGAACATTCATTTTCTTATTCATTATTGTGATAAATTCTTCTCAATATTTTATGAGATCACAACTTCATCCGACTTTAGTTATCTTGAGTTGAATTCATTCAAAAAGGCTTGAATCTCCACTTATTTATTGCACAACCAATTTTTAGCTTTAATAGAATATGAGGAAGCCTCATATTTAGAATATTTAGGTGATATAAAATCACCATATTAATATTTTCAAGAATAATCCACTAAGGTTATAATTTTAAATGAAAAATGAATCAAATTTGTTTACCTAGATATATATATAAAATTTATTTATGGCCTTATTCTTGTTTTTATTCATTTGGATTTTAGAAAACTGAAATTCCTATTCAATAGATTTCAAAACCAGGGAATTAACATACTCAAGTCTAGAAATATGCTTTCCCTATTTTAAGATATTTTCTTCACCATTATATTATCTAATTTTATCCCTATTTGTTTTGAAGCATTATAAAGAGAAACGTCATTTTGTACATTCGTATTCATGGTCTATTTCAAGACACTCTTTACATATATACAAACAATTAGTTCTATTTTTTTGTATCATACACTACTCCATCTCAACTTAGGAAAAAAAATACGCACAATAAAATATCACAAGAGAATCTAATATAATCTTCCAAAAAAGAGATAAATTCATTTTCTAAGTAGAGAATAATTTCACATAAAATACATGATCCTTCATGATTAAATATATATATAGAACAATATTTAAAAATAAAATATGTTAGGTTAATTTATCAAAAAAAAATCACTTTTGATACACTTATTGGAACCCAAGACATCTTTAGATAGGGAGTGGGTGAATTAGGGCATTGAGAATTTAATTTTTTATCTCATTAATATTTTTTAGAATATTGTTCTCATGTGAGAATGAAGACTTATTGAACATGTCTTTTATCGAAATGCATTAACATCACACAAAAAGAACATATAAAAAAATTAAATTAGATAAGAATAATAGAATTTTAATTGGTTCACCCAAATAGGATACTACAAGGATTACACACTGTCTATGTGTCAACGTTCTAGGAAGTAATACTAATTACTATTTTATTACAAATATTTGGAAGAGATCACTACTTATTTAGAGTCACTCTCTCTTATTTACTCCACACACTTATTCTATTAAGGATAAATTAAATTTATATATTTTAGGGTATCTTCAATATCAAAATGATAAGCATGAATTGTTTTCATCTTTAACTCTAGAAAGATTTAATTTTATCTCTATTATGCTAATTATTTACTTCTTCAATCCAGATGAAAAAAATCCTCATAGGTGAGGGTTGAGTCTAAGTGTTCTCTTAATCCAAAATTAGACTTCTTATCAGATATTAATAATTTAAAAAGTAGAAAAATCCTTTTCATTTTCATTATTCTCTATCCAAGTGTAATAGTGGTAATCTCCCTTATTCTATCAATCCTTATGTCAGTAATATATTATCATATTTTTCCACTATAAATCCAACTTGAGTCCCTCTTCATTTTCCTCATCCTCCCCTTATTATTATTAATATTAATATTATTATTCTTATTATTATATTAAAAAAACCAAATATTTGATATATGCCTGATCCCTTATTCTTATTCTTGATTTAGATATATCAATGTTGTGCAATATCTCTTTCCTAAAAATTCTTCATGTTGTATTTAATAATACATGATTTATTCCATGCATTGAAACAAATGAAATAGATCACACCACACTCCTTTGAGATTTATGATATCTCCATGTTTCACATTCATTGATCTTGTTTATATTTATAAATTAATTGTTTTCTTTTTTTCTTCTTCTTCAAATTCCAGTCTCTCAATACACTTCATTAAAACTTCCTACAAATATTATCCTTGCTTATTAAATATTACTATATGAAATATTTGGAACATAGAAACTCTAAAGATATCACTATTTATACTCTATTAATTCTCATGAGTTACCTTACCATATTCTAATAAAGAAAACTCATTAATTCATATAGGACAATACCAGTCAAGTAATTCATTCACCAAATCCACATCATCTTTTAGAAAACAAATATCATGGAATAATATCTATATTTTTAATATGTATATAGTATAATGAAATATTTCCAAAATAGTCACATTCTTTGAACCTATCATGACTTAGAATACATCATCTTCTATCTTATATAAAGGTTGTGACTCATATGAAAATTTCAAAATGAATCATTTTTTAATGAATCATATAAATATTTCAAGATGACTCATACATAATGACTCATATAAATATTTTATCATAAAAAATTTTCTTTCTTTCATATGAAGATATGATTTATCTTGCAAATCTTTAACTCGTATCCTATAAGATCCATCAAAATTTATTTTTTTCTTTTAAATCAATCACATAAACATAACCATTCAATATTATGTTCATATAAAGACTAGTTCTCATTATAAATAAATCTTTATGCACTTAAATCTTCAAGATATTAAAAATAATAAACTTGTTTAAATATAATTTCCTCTAAAGCTAAATGATGATTTCAACATCATGATATTATCCCATTTCTAATTTTCTAGTTACCATGATTTACCTTATGCCATAGAGATATGAAAATGGGTAATTCCAATTGATTAAAGGTGATATAAGATCTGTATCATGAATGAAAACCATTCATGAAAGAAGATGATAAATAAAAAATTATCATTTCATTATTTATGTGTGTCTTTATAATATATGAATAATGTCCCATATAAAAATTTCTTTAGGGATGGGGATACATGATATATGTGGGTGATCCAACCAATATCATTTCCTCATTATATCATTTAAATATAAACTAGAACCCCCATTGATGCTAAATCATGCCGATAGTCTTCTTTAGTGTCCTCCTACACTCTTTGCCTTATGCTAGACTTGTTATAGTACTATACCACCTAGGTCAAGATGATGTAAATCTTGGTCATTTTCTATTTGATGGATAGTTATTTTAATGATATATCCTTGGGATGACCTCTTTTTTTTTCAAACACTTAAAATTTTTTTCACATTGAGGGAGGATTATATATATAAGGAAAGGAATAGTCATACATAGATAAATAATTTTACAAAAATATCCTCTCTATTGAAGTCATATACAGCCCCGGGTACATGAATTTTTGTCTTAAACATTAATTTCACTTTTTATTGTATGTTTTGTTTGTTATTAATTTAATTATTAGAGGAAATTAAATGAGTATTGAATTTGGGTGATATAGTGAGTATCCACCCAATTAAAAAGAATTTGGATTCTAATAAACATATGGTAAATGGAAAAAGAATAAAAAGGGAGACTACCCTTGAATAATTAGCCAGATAGATTGAAATAGATAATCCTTACATCAAATGATTTTAGAGTTGGTTCTTAAGTCAAAGAAAAGTTTTTAAGGTAGAGAATTAATATATATAAAAATTTACAAGTAGAAAATTTTTGAGTGAAGCCTACTGAATTGAGATATACTAGACAACTTATATAGTTGTAATTAAAAAGGATTAATAAAGTTAAAATTATAGAGACATATGGATTAAGTTATAGATAAATCAACCAACTTTTGTTTTTCTTGAAGGCTTTTAAAATTAGTGAGGAATTGTCTTGGATGAAGAATGGAATTATTTGTGATTATAGCTATAAATAAGTTGCAATAAAGTTCTTTAAATACTCAAATTGAGTATTTATATGCTTCAAAATACATTTTTAATGATCTAGAACAGTTCAAAATTATTCTGATAATTATTAAATATATTTTATTTGATTTATAGGTTTTATGAATGGTTTGGAATGATCTATAGGTTACATTCACTTATTCTTGTAGGGTATAATTGAGGATATTTTTTAGGTTAATTGGATTCTATAAGGTATAACCCATTATGAAAAGTGAACTTTGTAAAGTTACTAAATAATCTCCATTAGGTATATTATAATTCATAGGGTATATATGAACTTTATAAAGTACCTTTTAGGGTATAATTAGGCTTCTTAGGGTATACCTAGACTTTATAGGGTGTAATAAATGAACCCAACACTGGATGAGAATTTTAAATCATAGGGTACAATGAAACCCATGATGTGTTTCAGTTGAAATATTGAAAAAATGTATAGACCCTATTCTCATTATAAGGTACATCCTCAAAGGGTACATATAGAATCTTAAGGTAAAAAATTTGGATAATTGTTTTTAGAAAACTAAGAAATTTCATAATTTAATATTCGAAAGTGGAAATGAAAAGTAGTGATTCCAAATACATTCATTCATTTTATAAACATAATTAATCATATTCAAGCCATGATTAAAGTGGTTTAATAGGAAGAAGAGTTGAGATTATAACTAATATTGATAGACTCAATATAGTGTCTTTATAGAGTTTCTGAGAATCTCACACACTATAAGAGAGAATCTCACGCCACAAGTGTTTATACTACTGTTGTATGTTTTTATACAGCTATAAAGAAATAGTTTTGTGTGGATATTCATGGTGTATTTTTGAGAATAAATATTTATACTACTATATAATAAAATGGTATTTTTATTTAGGGTTGATACAAATATAATAAAATTGATAAATATAAAATAATGGATTTTTATAATATTATCAGAGATAACCATTGAGAAAAGATCATAGAGATTATAGGAAAAAAGTATAGTTTATATTGGTTTTTTTACTTTCACATAATTCATAAAATATTACCATATATGTTAATATTAATATGACCCCATAAAAAATGGTAGTATATAAAATTGCGTATCAATCAGAGAAAATAAAATAGAATAGAAGAAAGAGACTATTGTTGGGGTGAGTGATCTTAGATCATTAGAACCTATTGAGTATGAATAATGACAAAATTTTTTGTTGAATTAAAAAATATCATCGGTTTCAAAGAAGAGAATATAAAGAAGTTGACCAAAATTAGTTGGTCGAAGAAAAACAGAGAAGAATAAGAAGCAATAATACATGTTGCTGCATATTATGAGCAAGAGTAAACCCAAGTGTTCATTTTTTCATCACTAGGAAAGATTATATAGTTGTGATATTTATTTTATACATGCTTGGTAATATTTTATGGGATTAATTCATAATGAATTAGTTATAAAAATCTAGTGAGCTGATTTGAATATGATATGGGAAGCTAGGAATGGAACACTGAACAGGTTTCATGATTTATTCTTGAAGAAACCAAAGGCAGTTGAAAGATTTAATATTTAGAAATAGGATCAAATTTTATGAATTCTATGACATCTGGAAAAACTTGGTGATCTATTTTAAAAGGATAATTTTTTTTTGAAGCGAATTGGTGGGATAACTGTATAAAGAACATGTGGGAAATATTTTTGTTTACTTGTGTAATATAGTGAATAACTCACCTATATAATATGGTGAGAGGGTGTATAGTGATAACTAACCCAATCCACATGTGTATTGATGGTAATATTTATAGTGTAAAATTTGTGACTTAGATATCGAAGCACAATAAGGAGTAGGATTCTTGAGGGGGTCCAAATCTTGAGAACACACTCATACCATACTTAACTATTTTTGTGTATTGAATATAGGTTTATAAAATGTTAAATAAGTAAATTTACATCTATATTAACAAAAAATAGTTTTAATGTCCAAAGGGGTTAAAAATTTAGAAATAAAAATTATAATTTTTTAAAAGTTGACCACACCTGATTCATACCCCCTATAAAGAGTTTTTTCATTAATTCAATGGGTCTTTAAATTATTATTAGATCCAAGGTTATATGTGATTATATCTATAACTTTTCTTACCCAGGTGTTTTTATTATGATTTCTTGAAGTGAAAATTTGACGTTTTTTAGAAGGGCCTCAGATAGAAGAATCAGTTTCGATCTCTATCAAAACTAATTTTTAGGGTTCATCTAAGAATATACAAAATAATAAGAAAAGAGAGGTGATTAAGTTAATAAATAAAACCAAAGTTCTATAGTAACATCCACTAGTTGGAGGTATTTAGATTCGTAAACATCTTGATAAATTTATTAATTAGTATTTCTCTAGTGAATTATGTTTATTTTGTGAAGAAGATTTGTTCAATGAATCACAGATTGTTTTTTATTTTCAAGTTAAGCATTACTTGAATAAAGTTCCCATTGATGTTGTCACATATATATTTTTATATTTCAAATAGACATAGGATGAATCTTCACAACTAAAAAATGAAGATAATTCAATAGATGATAAATTAGTTAAGAAAGTGAGTAAATGTAACTCTCTCCCAAAGCTTGTTACAACCATGGATAAATCTATTTTATATTTAAATAAAAGATTTTTCATGATTGATAAAAAATTTAAAATGGTTATTTTTGAGAAATAGGTGTTTGAAAAGGTTATTAAATAAGTTATCCATGAATTTTAATAGCCTTATCAAGTCTCTATGAATGTAAAAGATAATCTTCTATAGGTAAAATCCAAGAGGATAAGAGAGAAAGATATTTCATTATAATAAAAAAGTTCAATGCATGAGGGTCAGTTGAATAATTTGAAGAAATAATTTAAATAGATACTTAATTAACTTGAAGACTAGAAGTACATTTTCAATATGAAATTTCTTGAATTGTAATTAAACCTGAGAAATTTGAATATAACCCAAGTAGAATATTCACAAGAATATTAAAACATAATTGATACCATAAGTGTTTATAGAAATGTACTTGAATCTAATAAGATTTTAAATGATTTAAAAATGATATGGTAATCATCTAACGATAAAACATAAATAATCTCAACAAAAAAGGTAACCCATAACCCAATTGAATCTATTTATACAATATTTGTTTTCAGTGGGTGTACAAATATCAAATAAACAATTATATGAATACGAAAGGGTAAAAATTATAATAAATTTGCCATATCATAAAGGGTGAATACAGGTATATATAAGAAAAATATATCCCTAAATGGAGCAAAACAATTTGGATTTTTTTTCCAAAAAAAGAAAGATTGTAAACCCCTCTAGGCTTCACATAAAGAGAAAATACGACGGTTTAACAGCTAATTGTAGGGTTATAGGATGTTTGAAAATATATCCATTGAATTATAAAACAATATATCAGTAAATTGAAGTTATATAAGTCTTAAATAAATTTGGAGAAAATATAAAAGTCAAATTAAACCTTTCATACAAAAAAAAGGCTTCATAAAAAGGGAAATTTTTCAAGCAATAATAGATTTTATTGATTTTACAATTTCAATGATTCTTGCAACATATATGGTTACTGTTATGAGGATTGTTGGAATATAATATCCCAACATAAATATTATACTATTAAATGAGAATACCACTATAATAAAATGAACCAATAAAGTAAATAAAGTCTACTTCATAAAATAAATTAGTGAAAACGATTATTGAAAAAAGTGAACCCAAGAAGTCAAAGAGGAAAGATGAAGTGGACATGAAATCTATGATTCTATTGTGGTAAGAGAGGATATATAATATAACATTATAAAACATCCATAAAAATAATGTTGAATTGTAGAAATATGAAATCCACAATGAATGAGTAAATATAAGAAAAATATATATGGATTAGCATGTTGGTTGACACTACACATGAAGAGATGGAGGGGTTCTCCATAAAGGGTAACCTAAAAGTTGAAGTTGTGTATGGAAGATGAAATCATGTGGAACATATGGTTGTAATATGTATGAATTCCTTTCGTATAAAATTTAAAAACAAATATAAATCACCCATAACTCCAAATAATAATAACAATTATATAAATAAGGAGTCTGCACACACAAAGAATCTTGACTGCACTCCAAAAGAGCGTTTAACTATATAAAAATATCAATTAGATGAGGCTAGAAAATGGAGAAATCTATAAAAAAATTACTTACTTTTTAGTGAAAATAAGTCTATTCCAATAAATAATAAATCTAATTTTTTTAAGAAATCCATACTTTACACCGATGTTTATATTTATAAATCCAATGATAAATGACACACGAAGAGTGAAAACAACTTTAGAGATTCAAGGAAAAGTGTTTATTGGTTGAGAAAAAAGTATTAGCCCCATTTATATAATTAATTATTCTATGAATATCTAAATTATTCCCATATTTTGGTGGTTGTGAATTGTGGAAAATTGAATTAAAGGTGAAGATTGAAGATGGAAGAAATGGTCAAAGTAATAAGATCTAAACAACATGAATGATTTTCCATAATGAAACATTTTAAGTGTTATTCATCTCCTAATTGGTACAAAATATAACTAATTTCCAACATGATTGGAATCAACCATTTTGAATTATGTAAAATATAACTTGAGGGGGTGCTATCAAAATTGGTAATTATACTAGAGATGTAAAAATTCTAATTAAATATGGATTTTGGAAAAACAATCCATAAAAATTGAAATTTGAGGTATAATATTCATTCTCCCAATACAATTTTGGTATGTATTGAATATTATTATCAAGGGGGAGTGATTTTATAACAAAAATAGAATAAAACATACTTTCACTTGAAATATTTTGGTTTGTTTTCTCAATTTGATTGTAGGTTTGTAAAACTTCTTGAAAATTTTCTTGAAAACCCCTTGAGATAAGTATTGAGTATTTATCATACTGAGATTAGTCTATAGAAATTTTTTTGTCTAAATTAGACACTCTTGTTTTCTAAACCCGGTTATGCCACATAGAATTAGAGTTGATTATTTTATGGAAAATTTCTAAAAAGCATGTGATATCATCCTTTTCTCAAGGATATAATTAAGAATAATGAAAGTGAAATAACAAAATTGGAGAATATGTATTTATTAAAATTATAAAAGTACGGATGATGATTCCATTACACCTATGGTATGAATAATAAGGTTAAAAACTATTTTTCACATTTACATTTACTTTCAATATGGGGGAGATAAAATATATCAAATCTGGACCTGAAGTTAATTTTTTTAAAAATACAAATGGGGATATTGAAGTGAATTTTATTATTATGTTTTGTATTTATTTTCAATGCAATTATTCAAGGAAAGTTAATGTGTGTTGAAGTTGGGTGATGGAGTGAGTATCTAAACACTGAATATGAAGTTGGATTCCCATAAACTTATGAATAATGTAACAAGAATGAAAAGGAAGGATTCCCATGAACAAAGAGAAAGATAAATTTTAGTGGTTATCCGTTATATCATATGATTGTAGAGTTGGACCCCAAGTCCATGACAAGTGCTAAAGGTATAGAAGTATTGTCTAAAATAGTTTACAGGTGTAAAATATGAGAGTTATTCCCACTAAACTGAGATGTATTGAAAAACTTCTATACTATAATTATAAAATATTAAGATATATCAAAGTATGAATAAATATGGATGAAATTTTAGAGAAACCACAAATGTTTTATTAATATTCAATGCTATTAAAATCACTGAGGAAATCTCTTAGATGAAGGATGGAATTGTTTAAGATTTTATATGTAAATTATCCATAGTAATGTTATTAAAATACTATAATTGAGTATTTATATACTTAAAAACATATTTGGAATGAGATAAAAAGGTTTGTAATTATTTCAACGATTCCTAGATATATTTGAGGTGGTTTAAAGGTGATTTGAAGAGGTTTTAAGAAGTCTTTAAAGCACTTAGAATTGAGATGGACTAATTCTATTTTTACATAATTTTATAAATTTTCTAAGTTAATGAACCCAAGGTACTTGATAGGGTAGAATAAGAACATTTTAGGCTATATTATTTGATATTCATAGGGTACAAATGAGGATATTCATAGGGTTCCCTGGACTTTATAAGGTGCAACCCTTTGTAAAGAATTGACTTCATAACATTCCCAGATTATATTCATATGGCGCATTGGAATTTATAGGTTATAAATGAAAATTCTACGGTGCCTTTTTAGGGTATAATTAGAATTAATAAGGTACATATGGACTTCATAGGGTACAATAAATAAACCCTATGTTGAATGAGAACTTGAATTTACAAGGTACAATAAACCCTTCAACGAAACATTATATGATATAGGATTTTTCATGGTTCAAATTTTGAAAGTTTCATGAAAATATTATTATCATAAGGTACATCCTTGTAGTGTAAATAGATCATATTAATGTACATCACTTGGCTATTTTTTTAGAAAAATGAGAAATTATAGGACTAAATATTCTGAAGTGGAAACAAAAAGCGACAATTACAAATCCATTTGTTCTATTATAAATTTCATGAATCATAGTTAATACATGATTTAATATATATAAGAGGAAGAAGATTTGAGATTATATATTATGTTTATAGACTCAAAATGGATTCTATAAAATGTTTTTGAGAATCTCTCATGATGTAAGAGAGAGTCCCATACTGCAACTAATGCTATTGTATATTTTTTATACAACACTAGAATAATGATTTAATGTTGGTATGTTTTGAGTATTTTTGAGAATAAATATCAAAACTACTACATAATAAAATGGGATTTTTATTTTAGCCAAGAAAAAGATAATAAAATTGAGAAAAATAAAAGAAGTGAATTTTCGTGATATGTATAGAGGCAACTATTGAGAAATTATCAAGGAGAATATGTGGTAAAGAAAGTTAGAGCACATGTAGTTTATTTTATTTCATGTAATTACCAAAATATTTCTATTTAGGGGAATGTTAAAATGACCCTAATAAAAGTTTCTACCTATACATATGTATATTGATAAGAGAAAATAAAATAGAAGAGAAGATAAAGAGTGTTATTGGGGTGAGTTATCCGAGAGAAGTAGAACCTCTTGAGGAATAAGAAGAACTCAAAACTATACTAAAGAAAAAAATATTATGGGTTTCAAAGAAGAGAAAAAGAAAAAAATGAAAAAATTAGTTGGTAAAAGAAAAAATATAAGAAGAATATATATTAGTCCTAAATGTGTTGCTTACTATTAAAAAGATAACACCCAAGTGTTTGATATTTTCATCACCAAGAAATATTCTAGAGCTATTCTATTAAGTGTATAAACACTAGGTAATATTTTATAAGTTGTTTTCTTAAAGTATAAATTTTTATAATCCATCAATAAAATATTAAGAAGATTTGGGAAGATTGGAAGATAACAAAGACCATGTTTCGTGTATCATTCTTGAAGAAAACAAATGTTTTCAAAGTCTCTGAGATTGAGGAAGTGGATCTTATTTTTTGTATTTTGTGACATCTAGATAGAATTAGTGATCTAATTCAAAAGGAATATGTTCTATGAATATAATTTGTTGGATAAAAGTATAAATAATCCATGGAAATAAATTCTGTTAACTTGTGTAATATAGTTAATAACTCACCAACATTATATGGTGAAATGATAATATTTATTGTGTAAAATATATTAATTTTACATCCCTTGAAAAGAAAGGATAAGTATTCCTTATATGGTTTGAAGCTTTTAATACACATGTTTCATACTTGACTGATCTCCTACATTGCATATATTTATATACTATGTTAAAGAATAAAGGATCTATCTTCATAAACTTGAAATAATGGTTTAAAGTCTAAAGGAATTAAAATTTTAAAATAAGATATTCAAATTCACTAAAATTTAACACCACATGATTTATCCCTCCTCTCAAGTGTGTCGGAACAAGTCCACTGGGACTATCAAAACATATTTATTCCCTTTCCTTTTTTTTCACATTTTCTCAAAAAATAGATTCTTCAACTACTAAAAAAAATATATTCATCCACAACTACTCCAAGATCAATTATAAACTCATTAAAATTTATTCACAACCAAATGTGTCAAGAATAAATATCTTCAACCACCATATCCATGCATGAATTCTTAGATCAACCAAACTAGATCCCAAATTCAATCGAACTTCATCCACACCACCAATTAATCCATGTATGAATAACTTCCAATAGGTGGTTTCCACGTGTGGAAACCATTATTTACTTTATTCCTTTAACTAGGAAACCATTTCCTTTAATTATAATTCATATAAACATATTAAAACATATTTATAACAAATCCAATAGTCTATTGGTCAAAAAAACCCGACCATTCTATTATCAGTGAATCAAGGATGTATGAGTGAATTTATAGGATTGACATACTATGTGTCTTATAATCACTTGATGTATTGAACAAAGGTATTATTTGATAATTCATTCTTGAATAAGATTCAGTTAGTGGGTATAGGTATAAATATACATGTGTTTGATATAAACCATGCCAAAGGCCTTTATAACTTTAGTAGAACCAATTCATTACTATAGGATACTCTTTACTTACATTTATGGTTATTGTGATTCATATTTGTAACCCATTCTAAATAGTTCTATATGGTTACACTTTGTTTTTGATTGAATTGGGATTGAGTTTTAATAAAATAACTACTCTATAATTGTTTTTTATTTTAGCAAAAATGAGTTTTGGATAAATTATTTACAAGGTATTACATATGATGTGATACATGGTAAAGTTAATGATAACTTTATAAATGCGTTTTGAAAGATATCCAAAAGGATTTTTGGATATGGTTTCACTAGCTATTGTATTTGATACAATATATAGTGAAATGGAACAAAGTACATGAGGAATTATTTTGAGTGGGATATTGATATAGATTGTCAAGATTAATTGGTTTTTGGCCAAAACTGAGGGAGGTGAAGGTGAATTAGTGTTGGTAACTTATTAAAAAAATTAAACCTTTACCCTCCTTTACCAATGAACTTCAATTAGTGGATCTCACTCTATTTTATCTCACTTGGTCTATAAGAAAGTATGATGATTGAAAAGTACAATGATAAAGAACACTAAGTTTTGTTAATGTAGTACACCTCCAATGTGAATGACTAAATCCCTAGAATATGGTGGTTTTTATCCCACTTGTATACAACTCTTCTATTATTATCAAGATGAAGATAATCCTAGGGTATATCCTTAGATCTATAATCCTAGAACCAATTGACTACAATGAAAACACTTAATTATAGTTCAATCTCTGTAACCAATAATTTATTTATAGAATAATGATATTGGACTGCACCTCTTAATGTGATTAACTCTAAAGATCAATTCCCTTCAGCAGAATATAATATTTATGATCTCATTACTCTAATAGAATAAATATAAAGGGCTACATTGATATGTTAAAACCTTATAACATAAGAATATTATAAGTTTGGGTGATTAGTAATTAAACTTGTAATATATTCAGTAGTAGTATGAAAAAACTATTCTACTTATTTTTATGCTTCAACACACTGATATGTTATTTACTATAATATCAGATATCACTCCTTCAACATAAAGGATTAGGATGATGATATATACATCAGGTAAACTTTTATTTTCTTTGACACAAATAATATATCTAGTAGTAGTAATTTCATATGTCCCCACCCTTCACCTTCTTCACTTATTCAAATATATTCCCATAAAACACACATGAAATTTACTTTTATTATATTCATTACTTTTACTTATGTATAAATCTCAACCATCAAACCTAAATATTCTTCAAACTTCAATTTTAGTTAAACTGCTCATAATTAATTACCTTTAAATTCTCCTGAAGAATCGACCTCTAAACTTCTTATAACAATCAAAGTCACCAAGGCACCCATCTATTTTATTTATTCTAAAAAACCAATTACTTAATAAATACAATTCTATATGTCAATGTGATATAATATATTTTATAGTCATGGAATCACTTGTTGTGGCACAAATCTTCACCCACAAAATTATTCTCATCACATACTACATCATGGAAATCTCTTTACAGTGCAATTACATCAAAAAATCCAAAAAAAACTTATAAATTATTTCTCTTCATATCTATGCTTGTGGCCTAGATTTATTTTCCATGATGCATAAAAAATTCATCTTCATTATTTAACAATAAAACCAATATATTGATTCATGATAGTATTTGTAACCGTGATATTTTAAACAATGAAGATAAAGAAATAAATAAATTTATTTTATTCCTTATATGAATTATTTTTCTGACCCTTTAACATCTATATATATTTTTCAATTTATGGAGGAATCATATATTAAAAAATAAACGGTCTCTATAAAATAAGATATTACACTTAAATATAACTATAATTTTTAAAATTTTTCCAATTCTTGTGTTAAATAAGAAATTTATCTTACACATTTTCCTAAGACCTTTAGATGACCCTTAAATTCTCAGGATATTCTCCATAATTTTCAAAATATTCAGACTGAAACTCTAACATACTATTATGAGTGGATAAGATTAATTTTACAAGTGAAGAAAATTACTTTTACATGACATAGGGAGCTTCATGACTTTGTTGAATTCTAGTTTTCAGAGTAAATAATGGATCTTAAAAATTATAATAAATCCCATAAAACATTATTAAATGTTCAACGACCTACTTAGAATGATTCTTTTGCATACTCATAATGAACCTTACTTTAGGTCTTGATGACCCTGACATTTTATATTGAGTCTCTTCCATTATCCAAATTCCCACTTATACTACTCTTAAGCATGATTTTAGATGACTTATACACTACAAAATACTTCCAAAACATAGCCAATTTTCATGTATATCTACTTAGAGCTACTCTTGCAAAACTTAAGGAAAAATCTAAAGGATTTTTTGATTTCTCATATCCATGAAGGAATTATATAACCAAAATCCAAATATTCAAATTACATTTGAAACACTTTAAATTAAATTCAACCAATACAAGAGTAACTCTAAAGCTAAATGCAACATATAAATATTAATTAGAATATTTAAATGAGTCTTATACTACCTCAATATCATTATTTCATCTAAATACATCCAACTGTATTTACATATGATATAAAACTCATCAAAATTGATAAATAAAAGGATATAACTTTATAAAAATAAAATACAACCTTAGTTAAACTCCAGTTTCAACCAACATCTATACAAATAAATAATATTTATCATTATGAAAACTCCATGGAACTCTTTTACTATTTTCATAAAATATTCTAAAATAAATTCTACTAGAAGAATTTCAATCAATATACCTTCAATAATTTATTCTAAAAAACTATTATTTATGTAATATAAATTCCAAAAGCAACTAAAATATTCCATCAAACTTTGATATCAGTTAATATATCTTCATACATGTCCAATGGAAGTATATTATACTCCACTTATCTTTTACCATAATTTAAAAATAATATAACCATCTTTATAAGAAGATAAAAGGTAAACTATTCACACCATATTTACCCAATTTTGAAAGACTTTATATAATATATTCAAACTTGATGTATTCAATATTCAAGCCTTAATATGTTCATTAAACTTCTTCAACCCAACACATGATAACATAATGCTTGGGAATTTTTTCTATCTTCTTCATTAATGAACTTGGGAACTCCAATAAACTTCCAAACATTTTTTTCTCACAAAATATTAACATAATTTATATTGTATTCATTATTATTGAAAAAATACTACACAAACACAATTTGGGTTTAATAATCTCCCAATTTTTTATCAATACCTATATAGAAAATCTAGGTCAATATGTCTTCATTATTTTATTCTTTATTTTATTCACCCTCCCCTTATTGATAATAAATAAAAATAAATTGAGATAGGATGATCTAAAACCACTCTAAGCTAATCACTATCAATTATTTTACTCTAATTATATATGAGATATGATTGGTGTAGAAAATAAGATGGTTTAATCTAGGATAAAAATTTTTATATAAAAAAGTAATATAATACCAAAAGATAATATACAACTTGATATAATTATCAGGGGTTGTTCAAAATATTTTCACGATGAAACACTACACTCATATCAAAAGGAATTCAAAATCAACAAGTTGTTTAATCTTTAGAAATTAATCCTTGATTTTTTCACATTCATTTCATTGATCAATTAAAACTCTCCCTTTAACTTTAGAATTCATTATTACAAAAAATTAATGAGATAATTAACATACATACCTTTTCAATTAAATTTCTTCATGTAATTTTTAGAAATTCTAAATTTTAATGTTTTTTATGAAATTTTAATTATGACATATTCTTAAACTTCTCCACTTGTCTCCCCTAAGAAGACACTATATCTTCACTTCATTAGGGTTGATCACTTTATCAAATATAATTCAAGATTAAAAGTGTTGAATCATACCAAATGGTAACTTATCCAACCTAATATCCTTGATTGACAACAAAAAAGATTCCAAAGTCCCCCCTGCACACATGTATCACCTTTAATTACCTACATAGACAGATCAAACACAATATATTAGAATAAGTTGAAACTCCTATTTTATTTTTAGTGAGGGAATCATGGTTGAAATTTGAATCAAAACCAAGAGATTAATTTATTTTCATCTCTATAACTGTGTGAAATCTTAATTCTTGCACTTATGATTTTCTAAGTAGAAATTTTGGGCAACATGATCTTCTTCTATTTCTTGACATCTTCTCTGTGTGAAATATTATTCTTTGAATTATACATCTGTGCACATGCATATCTCAATGCTTATTGTGACTTATTTATAATGTATTCATGATATTGAAACATGATTAAACAATTATTATAAATATTCCTAGCCTACTTTCACTTTCCACACAAATCCTCATGAGATCCAGAGTTGCCATATTTTGAAAAACCTATAATGAAATTTGACTTCTTTATGTGGAGTTTCTTCTTTCTCTTCAAAAATTTCATTCACTTATGATTATACAAAATTTATTTACTTTAGAAACTAATATATACAAATTATTATAGATATTTAATAAAATTCCTCATCTTACATAAGACTTTGACATGGTTCTTGAACAATGAACTTCACTACCCTAGTCCTTTTAATTTTCTATTTGATTGATTTCCTCCTTTATTTATATAGATTGCTTCCACAAACACTTACAATAATATATTATTTGAGAAATAATATGTTTTTTACCATCCACCATAATAAAAGAAACTATCTCTTATTGTTGAAACATTCTTCTTTGACCTCCTTGGTTTTCTCTTAATAATAAAAATAATATTTTTTTCTATTTGTTTCACAAGGTAAAATAATTTATAATCTTATTATAATTTTGACTTCATGTTCTTCCTGAAAAAAATTATTTAGAAACATGGTTGGTCAACTTACACAATAATGTATCTTCACAATGACCAACCTCATTGCATATTCTATAGAATTTCTTACTGATATTAAATCTATTTGAGATAAATAGATTTCAATTATTTTTCTATGAACTTTTTATAACCTTAGATTTGATCCCCCATTGATATAGGATTTATTTGTCCCCCAAATGTTTAAATATTATTCCAAAAATCAAGATAATATTTACTAAACCTTCCATATTACAACCAATAGTCAAAAAAATTATTCTTCTTTGAATAACATGCTATCCAAATTTGATTCCTTGATGTTTTTATATATAAAAACAATTTTTATGGGTATATTTAAGGGAATAAACCCCCAAAAAATTAATTCCATTCGCAATATAAATAATGGGTGGGTCTTTATTAATTTAATTAATCCATTTTTATATAGATTTTGATTTGTAACCTACATGGTACATGAAAACAAACTTAGTAATTTTTTAATTTTATGGAATAGATAGTACCTTTTGATTTGAGATTTCTATAGATTGTTCAAACGATCTCTAAGTTTTATTTCCACAAGATTGAGGTCAATTAACACAAGAATCCTCATTATAGTTATGTGTAGTATTTGATCTTATCTCATTCTATTGTGAATACCTAGCTTCTGTCACTTTTAGATTTATAATTTTGAAATCTAATTTTAGAAAATTAATGTTGAGGATATTTTTATCATCCCTATATAGTTTCAAATTCCCCTCAATATCTCTACTTATTATCTCAACGTTATCCTCATGCATCATATTCTTATCTTTTAGTATATTATAAATCTATTTAATGATCTATAATTTGAATTCTAGTTGACAATTTGACGCACACCTATCGTAGGGAATGTCAAAAAAATTATTTCCTATGTTAAAATGTAGTAAAGTGGTTGACCTAGGATGTATCCCGGAGAGGAGTGCACACAAAACGAGTTGTCACTTTAAAAAGAGGGTAAACAATGTTGTGTTTTTGAAATGAAATTTGAAATTAAAATGATTGAAAAACTATGATATTAAAAGGATGATTAGGTCGGGGTCATTTTCCTAATTGTAATGATATCCTTGTTCAATTTAATTCAAACCTCTTCTTATTATTTGATTAAAGTGAGTTTCCACAATCGTTTCCTCTCACTTCCTTGGTGAAATTATTTTTTTGAGAGAAAACCTTACCAAGATCTCGGTTTGGTCAACTCTCCTTCCATGTGTATAATAACAGTATTGGATATCCTTAATTGAAATGGGAAATACCCGATTGGGTTTTGTTTATCCCAAACAATCAAAAACATTCACTATACCTTTTACACGTACTGACGATCATCAAGTACTTCACCACTAATTCCTGGTTTATTCCATCGTATATAAACTAGAAATTAGTGGAGGGAGATAATGATTATTTTACCAAGGAAAAAATAAATAACGAAATTAATATTCCAGAACGATCATACTTGATAATAAAATCCGATATAAGAAATTGAAAAAAACTTTGAAGAATAAAGAAATTTATTCAATTGTTTCCAAAAACTCAAGCATTACAATGTAGAAAACCAACCCTTCCCCAATCACTCCAAAAGTTTACCCCACCATGGTAAGGGTAATCGAGATGAATGGGGAAGAATAAGGCATTATAAAACTATGAAAAAGAAAATAAATAAAAAATAAATATGAAAATATCATGTTGTTCATAATTCCCTTGGCCGTGTCCCCTCAAAATCTCAGCGTATTTGGACATGTATTCCGAGAGTTATGGCCATTTTACTCTGAGCATTTATTCTGTCCATTCAGACTCTCCAAAACAAAATGCTCCGGATTAGGGTGATTTAATGACCCCATAAATGGCCAATTCATGCGGCCCTTATTTCAGAAAAGATGCTCCAAAACTCTTTTCACGTCCACCCACCGAATATCACAACATTTGTGTAACACCCCGATATTTTATGAAAAATATTCTTTTTAATTTCATTATTGACTTGTGTCGTACGCTACACGAAAATGAGCTTTCACAACAAGCATCCTTGACTTGACTTGCATAACATGCAATCACGACCTTCCTCGATAGCACGTGTAGTACGCAATACCGAGTTTTATTAAACAACGATATGCTATTTAAATATTATTAAAACTAGCCGTTATGAATAGTAATAACCACTTTTTGAAATTTTGTAAATTTTATTTTTCAAAATGGACTTCATTTTTGGATTAGGAATATCTAAATTAGCTTAGGGTGAAATTTTAGTACTTTTCAGATAACTTTCATATTCCAATGAATAGTGAAAATTACTAAATTTTAATTAAAAACAACTTTTTTAATCGAAATAATTAATAGTGATAAATTATTAATTTGAGTGGTTTTAAAGTATATTTAGAATATATTTTTACAATTTAATACAATGTTGTTCATTGGATGTAATTTCACATTTAAACCAGACATAAACAAGTGTCAATCTTTTGATAGTTATTATCTCTTAAAAACACGCTATTTTTTTTGACGACGGGAATTAATTTTTAAATTAGTTAATGTAACTGATATGTTTTGAATTTGGTAAAATAGACATCATTTTTTAGTTTATAATATCAAATATAGCTTAGGCCTAATTTTTGGTATTTTTCTGGAAACTTTCATTTTTTGATGAATAGTGAAACCACTAAGTGGTAGTTAAAAAATGAATTTTCCATAAAACATAATTTTACCACTTCTGTGAGTGGAATTTCAAAAATCCGAGAGACACGGTTGATGTCAATAAGTAATATGTGGTTCAATGATATGAAAATAATTTTTGGTGAATATCAACTTTTTACTTTTTTTACCACGGTGAAAAGTAAATAGGGTAATTAAGGGTAAAAATGATATTATTAACCTAACACATGTCTTAATTATATTGGATAAGTGTAATTAGACCAAAAACAACATTAGAAATAAAATATGACCATTTAGGCCCACTTGGATTAGATTAGGACATTTATTATTAATTTATGTAAAGAAGGGTTAAAATAGTTAAAATCAAAGTTTAATAAGTAAATAATTTTTAATATAGGGTTATACATAAGATAAATTAGACTATAAATATTCATTATAAAGATAAAACTATTTCCTAAATAATGGTATTTTATTTGTAATTTTTAGACATTAAATTTGTTAATTTATTTATGACACAAAGATTATGCAGTAATTACCACATTAATGAAATATTGACATAATTGATGTTATAAATACCCAAATAAATTCAATTTGAGACTTTTTATGAATTCCACTACTTTTATAGGTTAATATGAAATGTTATTATACATTTAATTAACTTTGTTTGAAACAATAATTCTGTTATGAGTTTCACAAAAAATCAATTACTAAATAGTGTCAAAATTGACATATAATAGTTTTAAAACAAATATTATATTATTAATTGTTATTTTATTCCTAAAAATCTAAGGTTTGGCCAAATGACTTATATAAGGTTATATATATTAATAATAAAAAACTTGGGGTTCGTTTGGCTTCTTATAGTATGTTTATTAACCTTATAGTGTAAGAACACAAAAAGACACGGTAAAAGTAAAATTATCTAACTTAAAGTTAAATATAACTTATAAGGTTAAAATAGGAACCTAAACTTGTCTAAATTCTATTGGATGAGAGGATTTCGACCCATACCCACCTTATCTTCTAAATAAATCAATTTGGAGAAATTTAAAACCGAATTTGGCTTTATAATAAAATAATATTTTTAGTTTTTCCAAAGGTGCCCCTCTCCTCCCTTATAAAAGGGAACCTCCTCCCTGTCTTCCTCATACCACTTTGAGCCTTCAGGCTCGGCCGAAACCTACCAATTTCTCCTCTCCACTTCCCTAGAAACATCCTAGAGGTCTTGGTCTTCTTCAAAGACCAATTTTAGTGCCCTAAAAGGAGGTCTCAAAGAAGCGCTTCAAAGAAGAGGTAATGTCCATTACCGATTCTTTCAACTTTATTTCTTCTTCCACTTATTCTTATTTAGTTGTTTCATTATGAATTAATAACATCAGTATCACTAATATACTGATATGTTGTTATAAGTATGAAACAACCCTATTTCACCATCTATACATCCTACGGAAAATGAAATCGCCACGCGTGCGTACGTACGGAATACCGTCTCTACGCCGTGGTGTAATCTATTTTCCACCACCACCTTACCTAGATGGGTATAATGGTGTAAAGAATGAATATATATGATTATTGTAAATTTATATTTATTCTGAAATAGTATACATACACTCTAATACAATTCCACGATCATGGGAACAATATCATCGCTCGTGCGTACGTACGGAATACCGTCTCCACGATGTGATGCGACTCATTCTACATGATCTTCATTGCATAATGATTATATAAATGAATTGAATGAATTAATATGATATATATTACAATAATACCATTCTTTAAATGAGGTATCTATAACCTAAAAAGAAGAATAAGAATTTATTCAACAAAACACACATAAGAACAAAAAGTAATAAACACCCGAATAACAAGTAGCAATGAAATATTACTAACAATAAGCTAAGAATATGACCAAATATGATATCATAAAAATGAGTATGATTATGGAATAAGTCAATGACATTATTTAAATCATTATACAAGAGGTTCAGACACTTACAAAGCAAATCAGACCTAAGGTAAGGGAAAATATCACAATCTCATTTTTATCTGAGATTGTTTATACTTTGGTATTTACTGGGGTGTATTTTATCATCCACATCCATGTTTTATAAATATGTAATATTATTTCCATACAAATACAATTGTTTAAATCCTATTTTACCCTTTGGTGAGTTTTTAGTAAAAGATATGAAAGGAATCTTTTGTCGTTTTTCGTACGAGGTACTTTTTTTACTTTTCCGAAAAAAGTACGAGAAGAATGTTTTTTTAACTTATACGACATGAATGGATTTTTAAAACATTATTTCCAAGAAGATTCCTTTACAAGTTTTAAAGTTTATTTTTAATCAACTTCTTTTAGTTTAAAATTTTATGACATGTTAAGAAAGGAAAATTTTTTTTGAAGTAGAAAGGATATTTTCCTCAAGAATGGAGTTCAAGTGTTTTATCAAAAATATTTTCCATCTAAGATAATATAGGGTTATGTTTTTATCGCTATTATTACATTGATTTGATTATGTTGTGATGGAATTATTTTTAATTCATTTATCTTATATGAATTGTTTTATGATGTCATGTTGATTAAGAATCCCATTTTTTATTACATGGGTTATGCTACGATTTATGGTTTATGATTTTGTGGCACACATAAGAATGGTATAATTATGAGATGGGTGGGACCTATATCTCCCTACAATGCATTGGGTAAAGATTTTATATCTCATGAGATAGACATGGATGGAATGGCAGGTTAAATCGGTTCAATGAAACAGGACTGAAACGAGGAGTGAACTCGGTTCAGAAATGGACTTTGTCCACTAAGATAGTATTGACAATGAGTTTTGACTAATAATAAATGATTCTCTATTATTATGTGTGTATTCCACAAAGTTTCATGTTTTATGTTATGATTATTGGGATTAAATTTCACTACCATGACTTATCCCATGTTATGAAATTATGATCTCATTTGCAGGGTAAGATTTCCAAATTGTTATGTTCTTATGAATATGATGTGATTGATATTTCTTTTGTTTACCCTTACTGAGCATTTGATCTCACCCTTTTATGTTTTCTTTTCCCTAGGATATAAATAAAGGTTTTAGGTAAAAAAAATAAGGGAAGATCTTTATGGGAGATGTTGAAGATCTTTCACCATGATTAGAAGATTATATTATGAGTTTCCAAAGACACTAATCTATTACGGTCCTTGTGTATGTGTTTTTGTGATGTACTAAGTATTCCGCAAAATTAATGTAATGTCCATGTACGTCAAGCTTCGGGTCTCTACAGTTGGTATCAGAGGAAAGGTTTAGTCGACCTTTGCAAACTAGGATACGAGAACTTTAGTGACATCCCTAGAGATATTTCTAAGGTATGTATTGGGATGTACCTAAGGTTAAGTATACGTTATAGTCCTAGAATTGTGCTAACCATCTTAGAATTAATCCTAAGATGTTAGATATTAATGGTACTCCCCCTTTATTATGTTGTTTTCCCTGGCGTGATTTTTGCCTCTCACACTATTCTTTTTGGGTTTTAGACGATGGCTGGAACCCGAAGAAACCATATTGATCAATATAATGGACGATGAAATGATTTTCCTACTGAACAAACCAACATTATGGGAGATGGAGTGAAAAATCTTATTGCTATACTTTTACAAGCTATGAATTATTCTGGACTATCAAATAAGTAGAGAAGGGAACAATATTCTATTGAGTCCTTCATGAGGCAACGCCCACCTTCTTTCAGTGGGTCTTCTGATCCATTTGTTGCTGAACAATGGATCAATACCACTGAAAATATATTTTCAGTTCTTCAATGTTCTGAACATGATAAAGTCATCTTAGTAGTATATCGTTTGGAAGGTGATGCTGGTCAATGGTGGAATCTTATCAAGAATACAATGCCAAGAGATGAAATTGAGTCCATGGAATGGGACGAGTTCAAGAACTTATTTTTCAATAAGTAATTCCCTCATATTCTTCGAAAAAAGATGGAGAAAGAGATTCTTGAACTAAAGAAAAAGGATGATGAATCTGTTGGTATATACAAAGAGAATTTTACAAGGCTTGAAAGGTATGCATTTGGATTTATAATCCAACCTGAAAGTAAAGTTGATCGATTCTTCAGTGGCTTAAAAGCAAATCTTCGAAGGGAATTAGCTATAAGAGACTTCAGTAGCTATGGAGAAATTGTGTGTTGTGCTATTAAGGTAGAAATGGAAGTTGGTGTTACATATCCATCTCATGGTTTTTACAAGAAATGAAAGATAGAGTTCAAGGAGAAATCTCAGAATAATGGTGAAAAGAAGATGAATGTTTCCTTATCCTCAAAGTGTGGAAAGCAGCATGGTGGAGATTGTCTTAAAGGGACTAGAAAATGTTTTAAGTGTGGAAAAGAAGGTCATCGAGTAGCTGAGTGTCGAAGTAATGGAAAAAGGGTTGCTAATGGTGTGAATAAAGAAAATACTGCAGAGAACGCACCAACAACACTTTAATGCTTCAAGTGAAAGGAAATGGGGCATTATGCTAATAAATGCCCTAATCCAAGGGTTAGTGATGATCGACATGTGCAACCACTTAAGGAAAAGGACAAAGGGAAGTCACATGCAATCACTATTGCAAATGATGAATACGAAAACGATGTGGTGGAATGATTAAGTGTTTATGTAATAGGATTCCAAAATAATGTTGTATATAGTATCGTGGAATATTGGAATATTTATGTATTGGTCTATTATGGTTTTCAATAATTTTATGGTACCGAAAACCATGGAAAGTGATTGAGATATTTTTGGTAAGATGATGATATGCGCATAATGAAGGGATAAGAAGATAATGATATGTTTGATTGTATTCATGAGATCATGATTGATATAAGGACTAAGTGATATCATGGTTTGAGTATAAAGAATTTTGAGGATTTTGGTTTGTGGAAAGTGTTAAATTTTAACTAGATTTATGTTTTCAGTAAGGTTCAATGGGTATTCATTCTTCAAGAGAATACATGATTAAGGTATTCACATGTTTGTAATTTGACCAACAAGATATATCGTATGATATATGGGGGATAAATGATGGCATTCACGTGATTGTTATGTGAAATTTCAAGTAATCATTTTATTTATACTATGAGCTTGGACCGAAGTATTTTAGATAAGCCTAATGATTAGAATGGATTATGTTGGACATAAGTTTGGATAGAACTTTTTTCGATATTATTGAAGGGATGTTATAGTAATATATCTTTAGAAAAAGGACAACCTGCAGGACGGGCGACAGCCCATCGCGTTGGACAAGGCTGTGAGAATCGAACTCACAACCGAAGTGCGACTGGCCTTTATCGCCTACCACTTGCCTACAGGAAGTCACTGTTTAGTAGAAACTAGTTTTATTATATTAAGCAGTATGATATATGAAGTATAAGTCCATTTTAGGAACCATTTATGATTAATCTCACTATAGATGGACTTATGTATTTTTTGATAACTTTTCTAACCTTTTGTTTGAGACAGATGGAATGACCCATCATTCTATCACATGATCTACTAACACATCATGAATGACAAGTTCAACTTCATTTCTTTAAGAGATGAAGTGGAAATTGTCCAAAGAAGGACTAGCAGAGAGACTATACCAAAATCACAAAAGTATTTATTCTAATTCCAATTTCATCAACTTTAGGGAAATGATCTTGAAAACCAAAAATGTTGTCCTAGTGCTCTTATATCTGATGAATTAGATGGTACCTTAGATCATCAAAATTTTTGGCTTTCTGATTGCTGGCTTTTCCATAGCCATGTTCTCTACCACTCTCCATCAGAACATGATGGTTAGATTTCTCTTCCATATCCATATTTTCACCTACGTGGAAACCTAGTGATTAGTTTATTTGGGTAACCGTTACGTTTCATACTTTTGTTTTTAAAGATTGGTTTTGTTATTCCTTTTTACGATGTGGGTTTCTATTAAAGAAAATTTCGAGTAGTAAACCATTTATAACCCCGATGAATTTCGAGGGCGAAATTCATTTTAAGGGGGGTAGAATGTAACACCCTGAGATTTTATGAAAAATATGCTTTTTAATTTCATTAATGACTTGTGTCGTACACTACACCAAAAGGAGCTTTCACAACACACATCCTTGACTTGGCTTTCATTACACACAATCACGACCTTCCTCGATAGCGTGTGTAGTACGCAATACCGAGTTTCACTAAACAACGATATGTTATTTAAATATTATTAAAACTAGCCATTATGAATAGTAATAATCACTTTTTGAAATTTTGTAAATTTTATTTTTCAAAATGGACTTTATTTTTGTATTCGGAATATAGAAATTAGCTTAGGGTGAAATTTTGGTACTTTTCGGATAACATTCATATTCTGATGAATAGTGAAAATTACTAAATTTTAATTAAAAACAACTTTTTTAATCGAAATAATTAATAGTGATAAATTATTAATTTGAGTGGTTTTAAAGTATATTTATAATATATTTTTACAATTTAATACAATGTTGTTCATTGGATGTAATTTCACATTTAAACCAGACATAAACAAGTGTCAATCTTTTAATAGTTATTATCTCTTAAAAACACGCTGTTTGTTTTGACGATAGGAATTAATTTTTAAATTAGTTAATGTAACTGATATGTTTTGAATTTGGTAAAATAGAAATCATTTTTGAGTTCATAATATCAAATATTGCTTAGGCCTAATTTTTGGTATTTTTTTGAAACTTTCATTTTTTGATGAATAGTGAAACCACTAAGTGGTAGTTAAAAAAAATGAATTTTTCATAAAACTTAATTTTACCGCTTCTGTGAGTGAAATTTCAAAACTCCAAGAGACACGGTTGATGTCAGTAAGTAAAATGAGGTTCAATGAGATGAAATTAATTTTTGTTGAATAACAACTTTTTACTTTTTATTTACCACGGTTAAAAGTAAATAGGGTAATTAAGGGTAAAAATGATATTATTACCCTAACACATGTCCTAATTCTATTGGATAAGTTTAATTTGACCAAAAACAACCTGAGGAATAAAATATGACCATTTAGGGCCACTTGGATTAGATTAGGAGATTTATTATTAATTTATGTAAAGAAGGGTTAAAATAGTTAAAATCAAAGTTTAATAAGTAAATAATTTTTAATATAGGGTTATACATAAGATAAATTCAACTATAAATATTAATTAGAAATTTAAAATTATTTCCTACATAATGGTATTTTATTTTTAATTTTTAGACATTAAAATATTTAATTTATTTATGACACAAAGATTATGCAGTAATTATCTTATTAATGAAATATTGACATAATTGATGTTATAAATACCCTAATAAATGTACTTTGAGACTTTTTATGCATTACACAAATTTTATAGGTTAATATGACATGTTATTATTCATTTAATTAACTTTTTTCGAACTAATCATTCTGTTATGAGTTTCACAAAAATCAATTAATAAATAGTGTCAAAATTGACATAAAATAGTGTTTAAAAGAAATATTATATTATTAATTGTTATTTTATTCCTAAAAATATAAGGTTCGGCCAAATGACTTAGATAAGGTTATATATATTAATAATAAAAAACTTGGGGTTCTTTTGGCTTCTTATTGTAAGTTTATTAACCTTATAGTATAAGAACACAAAAAGACACAGTAAAAGAAAAATTATCTAACTTAAAGTTAAATATAAATGATAAGGTTAAAATAGGAACCTAAACTTTTCTAAATTCTATTGGATGAGTGGATTTAGACCCATCCCTACATTATATTCAAAATAAATCAATTTGGAGCTATTTAAAACCGAATTTGGCTTTATAATAAAATAATATTTTTAGTTTTTCAAAAGGTGCCCCTCTCCTCCCTTATAAAAGGGCACCTCCTCCCTCTCTTCCTCACACCAATTTGAGACTTAAAGCTCGGCCAAACCCTGCCAATTTCTCCTCTAAACTTCCCTAGAAACATCCTATAGGTCCTGGTCTTCTTCAAAGACCAATTTTAGTACCCTAAAAGGAGGTCTCAAAGAAGCCCTTCAAAGAAGAGGTAATGTCCATTACCTATTCTTTCAACTTTATTTCTTCTTCCACTTCTTCTTCTTTAGTTGTTTCATTATGAATTAATAACATCAGTATAACTCATATACTGATATGTTTTTATAAGTATTAAACAACCCTATTTCTCCATCTATCCATCCTACGGAAAATGAAATCACCGCGCGTGCGTACGTATGGAATACCGTTTCCACGCCGTGGTGTAATCTATTTTCCACCACCACCTTACTTGGATGGGTATAATGATGTAAAGAATGAATATATATGATTATTTTAAATTGATATTTATTCTTAAATAGTATACAAACACTCCAATATAATTCCACGATCATGGGAACAATATCATCGCTCGTGTGTACGTACGAAATATCGTCTCCACGATGTGATGCGACTCGTTCTACATGATCTTCATTACATAATGATTATATAAATGAATTGAATGAATGAATATGATATATATTACACTAATACCATTCTGGAAATGAGGTATCTATAACCTAAAAATAAAACTAAGAATTTATTCGACGAAACACGCATAAGAACAAAAAGTAATAAACACCCGAATAACAAGTAGCAATGAAATATTACTAATAATAAGCTAAGAATATGACCAAAAATGATATCATAACAATGAGTATGATTCTGGAATAAGTCAATGACATTATTTAAATCATTATACAGGAGGTTCAAACACTTACGAATCAAATCGGACCTAAGGTAAGGGAAAATATCACAATCTCATTTTTATCCGAGATTGTTTATACTTTGGTATTTACTGGGGTGTATTTTATCATCCACATACATGTTTTCCCAATATGTAATATTATTTCCATACACATACAATTTTTTAAATCCTATTTTACCCTTCGGTGAGTTTTTAGTAAAAGATATGAATGGAATCTTTTGTCGTTTTTCGTACGAGGTACTTTTTTGACTTTTCTAACAAAAGTACGAGAGGAATGTTTTTTTAACTTATACGGCATGAATGGATTTTTAAAACATTATTTCCAAGAAGATTCCTTTACGAGTTTTCAAGTTTATTTTTAATCAAATTCTTTTAGTTTAAAATTTAATGACATGTTAAGAAAGGAAAAATGTTTTTGAAGTAGAAAGGATATTTTCCTCAAGGATGGAGTTCCAGTGTTTTATCAAAATTATTTTCCATCTAAGATAATATAGGTTTCTATTTTTATCCCTATTATTACATTGATTTTATTATGTTGTGATGGAATTATTTTTATGAATTCATTTATCTTATATGAATTGTTTTATGATGTCATGTTGTTTAAGAATCCCATTTTTTATTACATGGGATATGCTATGATTTATGGTTTATGATTTTTTGGAACACATAAGAATGATATCATTATGTGATGGGTGTGACCTATATATCCCTCCAATGCATTGGGTAAATATTTTATATCTCATGAGATAGACATGGCTGGAACGGCAGATTAAATCGGTTCAGTGAAACAGGACTGAAACGAGGAGTGAACTCGGTTCCGAAATGGAATTTGTCCACTAAGATAGTCTTGGAAATGAGTTTTGACTAATAATAAATGATTCTATATGATTATGTGTGTATGCCAAAAATTTTCATGTTTTATGTTATGATTATTGGGATTACATTTCACTACCATGATTTATCCCATTATATGAAATTATGATCTCTTTTGCAGGGTAAGATTTACAAATTGTTATGTTCTTATGAATATGATGTGATTGATATTTCTTTTGTTCACCCTTACTGAGCATTTGATCTCACCATTTTATGTTTTCTTTTCCCTAGGATGTAAATAAAGGTTTTAGGTAAGAAAAAAAGGGAAGATCTTTATGGGAGATGTTGAAGATCTTTCACCATGATTAGAAGATTATATTTCGAGTTTCCTAAGACACTAAACTATTACGGTCCTTGTGTATGTGTTTTTTTAATGTACTAAGTATTACAAAAAAGTAATGTAATGTCCATGTACGTCAAGCTTCGGGTCTCTACAGTTGGTATCAGAGGAAAGGTTTAGTCGACCTTTGGATACTAGGATACGAGAACTTTAGTGAGATCCCTAGAGATATTTATAAGGTATGTCTAGGGATGTCCCTAAGGTTAAGTATATGTTATAGTTTTAGAATTGTGCTAACCATCTTAGAATTAATACTAAGATGTTAGATATTGATGGTACTCCCCCTTTATTATGTTGTTTTACCTAGCGTGATTTTTTCCTCTCACACTATTCTTTTTGGGTTTTAGACGATGGTTGGAACCCAAAGGAACCGTATTGATCAGTGTAATGGATGATGCAATGATTGTCCTACTGAACAAACCAACGTTATGGGAAATGGAGTGCAAAATCTTATTGCTATACTTACACAAGCTATGAATCATTCTGGACTTTCAAATGAGCAAAGAAGGGAACAATATTCTATCGAGTCCTTCATGAGGCAACGCCCACCTTCTTTCAGTGGGTCTTCCGATCCATTTGTTGCTGAACAATGGATCAGTACCACTGAAAAGATATTTTCAGTTATTCAATGTTTTGAACATGATAAAGTCATCTTAGTAGTATATCGTTTGGAAGGTGATGCTGATCAATGGTGGAATATTATCAAGAATACGAGGCCAAGAGATGAAATTGAGTCCATGGAATGGGACGAGTTCAAGAACATATTTTTCAATAAGTACTTCCCTCGTATTCTTCGAACAAAGATGGAGAAGGAGCTTCTTGAACTAAAGCAAAAGGATGATGAATTTGTTGGTATATACGAAGCGAATTTTACAAGTCTTGCAAGGTATGCATCTGGATTTATCATCCAACCTGAAAGTAAAGTTGATCGATTCTTCAGTGGCTTAAAACCAAATCTTAGAAGGGCATTAGCTATAAGAGACTTTAGTAGCGATGGAGAAATTGTGTGCTGTGCTATTAAGGTAGAAATGGAAGTTGGTGTTACATATCCATCTCATGGTTTTTACAAGAAACGGAAGATGGAGTTCAAGGAGAAATCTCAGAATAATGGTGAAAAGAAGATGAATGTTTCCTTATCCTCAAAGTGTGGAAAGAAGCATGGTGGATATTGTCTTAAAGGGACTAGAAAATGTTTTAAGTGTGGAAAAGAAGGTCATCGAGCAGCTGAGTGTTGAAGTAATGGAAAAAGGGTTTCTAATGGTGTGAATAAATAAAAGACTGCAGAGAACGCACCAATAACACTTTAATGCTTCAAGTGCAAGGAAATGGGGCATTAGGCTAATAAATGCCCTAATCCAAGGGTTAGTGATGATCGACATGAGCAACCACATAAGGCAAAGGACAAAGGGAAGTCACATGAAATCACTATTGGCGATGTTGAATATGAAAACTATGTGGTGGAATGATTAAGTGTTTATGTAATGGGATTCCAAAATAATGTTGTATATAGTATCGTGGAATATTTGAATATTTATGTATTGGTCTATTGTGGTTTTCAATAATTTTATGGTACCGATAACCATGGAAAGTGATTGAGATATTTTTGGTAAGCATATGATATGCGCATAATGAAGGGATAAGAAGATAATGAGATGCTTGATTGTATTCATGAGCTCATGATTGATATAAGGACTAAGTGATATCATGGTTTTAGTATAAAGAATTTTGAGGATTTTGGTTTGTGGAAAGTGTTAACTTTTAACTACATTTATGTTTTCACCAAGGTTCAATGGGTATTCATTATTCAATAGAATACATGATTAATGTATTCACATGTTTGTAATTTGACCAACAAGATATATCTTATGATATATGGGGGATAAATGATGGCATTCAAGTGATTTTTATGTGACATTTCAAGTAATTATTTTCTTTATACTATGAGCTTGGACCGAAGTATTTTAGATAAGCCTAATGATTGGAATGGATTATGTTGGAAATAAGTTTGGATATAAATTTTTTTCGATATTATTGATGGGATGTTATAGTAATATATCTTTAGAAAAAGGACAACCTGCAGGATGGGCGACAGCCCATCGTGTCGGACAAGGCTGTGAGAATCGAACCCACAACCGAAGTGCGACTGGCCTTTATCGCCTACCACTAGCCTACAGAAAGTCCCTGTTTAGTAGAAACTAGTTTTATTATATTAATGAGTATGATATATGAAGTATAAGTCCATTTTAGGAACCATTTATGATTAATCTCACTATAGATGGACTTATTTATTTTTTGATAACTTTTCTAACCTTTTGTTTGAGACAGATGGAATGACCCATCATTCTATCACATGATCTACTAACACATCATGAATGACAAATTCAACTTCATTTCTTTAAAAGATGAAGTGGAAATTGTACAAAGAAGGACTAACGGTGAGTCTATACCAAAATCACGAAAGTATTTATTCTAATTATAATTTCATCAACTTTAGGGAAATGATCTTGAAAACCAAAAATGTTGTCCTAGTGGTCTTATATCTGATGAATTAGATGGTACCTTAGATCATCACAAATTTATGGCTTTGTGATTACTGGCTTTTTCATAGCCATGTTCTCTACCACTCTCCATCAGAACATGATGGTTAGATTTCTCTTCCATATCTATATTTTCACCTATGTGGAAACCCAGCGATTAGTTTATTTGGGTAACCGTTACGTTTCATACTTTTGTTTTTAAATATTGGTTTTGGTATTCCTTTTTACGATGTGGGTTTCTATTAAAGAAACTTTCGAGTAGTAAACCATTTATAACCCTGACGAATTTCGAGGGCGAAATTCATTTTAAGGGGGGTAGAATGTAACACCCTGAGATTTTATGAAAAATATTCTTTTTAATTTCATTAATGACTTGTGTCGTACGCTACACCAAAATGAGCTTTCACAACACGCGTCCTTGACTTTCCTTGCATTACATGCAATCACGACCTTCCTCTATAGCGCATGTAGTACGCAATACCGAGTTTCACTAAACAACAATATGCTATTTAAATATTATTAAAAATAGCCGTTATGAATAGTAATAATCACTTTTTGAAATTTTGTAAATTTTATTTTTCAAAATGGACTTTATTTTTGGATTCGGAATATCAAAATTAGCTTAGGGTGAAATTTTGGTACTTTTCGAATAACTTTCATATTCTGATGAATAGTGAAAATTACTAAATTTTAATTAAAAACAACTTTTTTAATCAAAATAATTAATAGTGATAAATTATTAATTTGAGTGGTTTTAAAGTATATTTAGAATATATTTTTATAATTTAATACAATGTTGTTCATTGTATGTAATTTCACATTCAAACCAGACATAAACAAGTGTCAATCTTTTGATAGTTATTATCTCTTAAAAACACACTATTTGTTTTGACAACGAGAATTAATTTTTAAATTAGTTAATGTAACTGATATGTTTTGAATTTGGTAAAATAAACATCATTTTTGAGTTCAAAATATCAAATATAACTTAGGCCTAATTTTTGGTATTTTTCTGGAAACTTTCATTTTTTGATGAATAGTGAAACGACTAAGTGGTAGTTAAAAAAATTAATTTTTCATAAAACTTAATTTTACTGCTTCTGTGAGTGGAATTTCCAAAATTCGAGAGACATGATTGATGTCAGAAAGTAAAATGTGGTTCAATGAGATGAAAATAATTTTTGGTGAATAGTAACTTTTTACTTTTTTTTACCACGGTTAAAAGTAAATAGGGTAATTAAGGGTAAAAATGATATTATTACCCTAACACATGTCCTAATTCTATTTGATAAGTGTAATTCGACCAAAAACAATCTTAGGAATAAAATATGACCATTTAGGCCCAATTGGATTAGATTAGGAGATTTATTATTAATTTATGTAAAGAAGGGTTAAAATAGTTAAAATCAAAGTTTAATAAGTAAATAATTTTTAATATAGGGTTATACATAAGATAAATTCTACTATAAATATTCATTAGAAATTTAAAACGATTTCCTACATAATGGTATTTTATTTGTAATTTTTATACATTAAAATGTTTAATTTATTTATGACACAAAGATTATGCAGTAATTATCTTATTAATGAAAAATTGACATAATTGATGTTATAAATACCCCAATAAATGTAATTTGAGACTTTTTATGCATTACACTAATTTTATAGGTTAATATGACATGTTATTATGCATTTAATTAACTTTTTTTTTGAACTAATCATTCTGTTATGAGTTTCACAAAAATCAATTACTAAATAGTGTCAAAATTGACGTAAAATAGTTTTTAAAACAAATATTATATTATTAATTGTTATTTTATTCCTAAAAATCTAATGTTCGGCCAAATGACTTAGATAAGGTTATATATATTAATAATAAAAACTTGGGGTTCATTTGGCTTCTTATAGTAAGTTTATTAACCTTATAGTGTAAGAACACAAAAAGACACGGTAAAAGTAAAATTATCTAACTTAAAGTTAAATATAAATGATAAGGTTAAAATAGGAACATAAACTTGTCTAAATTCTTTTGGATGAGAGGAATTCGACTCATACCCACCTTAGCTTCTAAATAAATCAATTTGGAGCTATTTAAAACCGAATTTGGCTTTATAATAAAATAATATTTTTAGTTTTTCCAAAGGTGCCCCTCTCCTCCCTTATAAAAGGGAACCTCCTCCCTCTCTTCCTCACACCAATTTGAGCCTTCAAGCTCGGAAAAACCCTGACAATTTCTCCTCTCCACTTCCCTAGAAACATCCTAGAGGTCCTGGTCTTCTTCAAAGACCAATTTTAGTGCCCTAAAAGGAGGTCTCAAAGAAGCCCTTCAAAGAAGAGGTAATGTCCATTACCGATTCTTTCAACTTTATTTCTTCTTCCAATTATTCTTCTTTAGTTGTTTCATTATGAATTAATAACATCAGCATCACTCATATACTGATATGTTGTTATAAGTATTAAATATCCCTATTTCACCATCTATCCATCCTACGGAAAATGAAATCACCGCGCGTGCGTACGTACGGAATACCGTCTTCACGCCGTGGTGTAATCTATTTTCCACCACCACCTTACTTGGATGGGTATAATGGTGTAAAGAATGAATATATATGATTATTTTAAATTGATATTTATTCTTAAATAGTATACATACACTCCAACACAATTCCATGATCATGGGAACAATATCATCGCTCGTGCGTACGAATGGAATACCGTCTCCACGATGTGATGCGACTAGTTCTACATGATCTTCATTGCATAATGATTATATAAATTAATTGAATGAATTAATATGATATATATTACACTAATACCATTCTGTAAATGAGGTATCTATATCCTAAAAAGAATACTAAGAATTTATTCGACAAAACACACATAAGAACAAAAAGTAATAAATACCCGAATAACAAGTAGCAATGAAATATTACTAATAATAAGCTAATAATATGATGAAATATGATATCATAACAATGATTATTATTGTGTAATAAGTCAATGACATTATTTAAATCATTATACAGGAGGTTCGGACACTTACGAAGCAAATCGAACCTAAGGTAAGGGAAAATATCACAATCTCATTTTTATCCGAGATTGTTTATACTTTGGTATTTACTGGGGTGTATTTTATCATACACATCCATGTTTTCTCAATATGTAATATTATTTCCATACAAATACAATTGTTTAAATCCTATTTTACCCTTCGGTGAGTTTTTAGTAAAAGATATGAAAGGAATATTTTGTCGTTTTTCGTACGAGGTACTTTTTTGAGTTTTCCAACAAAAGTACGAGAAGAATGTTTTTTTTAACTTATACGACATGAATGGATTTTTAAAACATTATTTCCAAGAAGCTTCCTTTACAAGTTTTTAAGTTTATTTTTAATCAACTTATTTTAGTTTAAAATTGTATGACATGTTAAGAAAGGAAAAATATTTTTGAAGTAGAAAGGATATTTTCCTCAAGAATGGAGTTCAAGTGTTTTATCAAAATTATTTTCCATCTAAGATAATATAGGGTTCTGTTTTTATCCCTATTATTACATTGATTTGATTATGTTGTGATGGAATTATTTTTATGAATTCCTTTATCTTATATGAATTGTTTTATGATGTCATGTTGTTTAAGAATCCCATTTTTTATTACATGGGTTATGCTATGATTTATGGTTTATGATTTTGTGGCACACATAAGAATGGTATCATTATGAGATGGGTGGGACCTATATCTCCCTCCAATGCATTGGGTAAAGATTTTATATCTCATGAGATAGACTTGGCTGGAACGGCAGGTTAAATCGGTTCAGTGAAACAGGACTGAAACGAGGAGTGAACTCGGTTCAGAAATGGACTTTGTCCACTAAGATAGACTTGGCAATGAGTTTTGACTAATAATAAATGATTCTCTATGATTATGTGTGTATTCCACAAAGTTTCATGTTTTATGTTATGATTATTGGGATTACATTTCACTACCATGATTTATCCCATGTTATGAAATTATGATCTCTTTTGCAGGGTAAGATTTCCAAATTGTTATGTTCTTATGAATATGATGTGATTGATATTTTTTTGTTCAACCTTACTGAGAATTTGAGCTCACCCTTTTATGTTTTCTTTTCCCTAGGATATAAATAAAGGTTTTAGGTAAGAAAAAAAAAGTGATGATCTTTATGGGAGATGTTGAAGATCTTTCACGATGATTAGAAGATTATATTCCGAGTTTCCAAAGACACTAAACTATTACAGTCCTTGTGTAAGTGTTTTTGTAATGTACTAAGTATTCCACAAAAGTAATCTAATGTCCATGTACGTCAAGCTTCGGGTCTCTACAGTTGGTATCAGAGGAAAGGTTTAGTCGACCTTTGGAAACTAGGATATGAGAACTTTAGTGATATCCCTAGAGATATTTCTAAGGTATGTCTAGGGATGTCCCTAAGGTTAAGTATACGTTATAGTCCTAGTATTGTGCTAAACATCTTAGAATTAATCCTAAGATGTTAGGTATTGATGGTAATCCCCCTTTATTATGTTGTTTTCCCTAGCGTGATTTTTTCCTCTCACACTATTCTTTTTGGGTTTTAGATGATGGCTGTAACCCAAAGGAACCGTATTGATAAATGTAATGGATGATGCAATGATTGTCCTACTGAACAAACCAACGTTATGGAAGATGGAGTGAAAAATCTTATTGCTATACTTACACAAGCTATGAATCATTCTGGACTTTCAAATGGGCAGAGAAGGGAACAATATTCTATTGAGTCCTTCATGAGGCAACGCCCACCTTCTTTCAGTGGGTCTTTCAATCCATTTGTTGCTGAACAATGGATCAGTACCACTGAAAATATATTTTTAGTTCTTCAATGTTCTGAACATGATAAAGTCATCTTATCAGTATATCGTTTGAAAGGTGATGTTGATCAATGGTAGAATATTATCAAGAATACGAGGCCAAGAGGTGAAATTGAGTCCATGGAATGGGACGAGTCCAAGAACTTATTTTTCAATAAGTACTTCCCTCGTATTCTTCTAACAAAGATGGAGAAGGAGCTTCTTGAACTAAAGAAAAAGTATGATGAATCTGTTGGTATATACAAAGCGAATTTTACAAGGCTTACAAGGTATGCATCTGGCTTTATCATCCAACCTGAAATTAAAGTTGATCGATTCTTCAGTGGCTTAAAACCAAATCTTCAAAAGGAATTAGCTATAAGAGACTTCAGTAGCTATGAAGAAATTGTGCGCTTGCTATTAAGGTAGAAATGGAAGTTGGTGTTACATATGCATCTCATGGTTTTTACAAGAAACGAAAGATGGCGTTCAAGGAGAAATCTCAGAATAATGGTGAAAAGAAGATGAATGTTTCCTTATCCTCAAAGTGTAGAAAGAAGCATGGTGGAGATTGTCTTAAAGGGACTAGAATATGTTTTTAGTGTGGAAAAGAAAGTCATCAAGCAGCTGAGTGTCGAAGTAATGGAAAAAGGGTTGCTAATGGTGTGAATAAAGAAAAGGCTATAGAGAATGCACCAACAACACTTTAATGCTTCAAGTGTAAGGAAATGGGGCATTATGCTAATAAATGCCATAATCCAAGGGTTAGTGATGATCGACATCAGCAACCACTTAAGGCAAAGGACAAATTGAAGTCACATGCAATCACTATTGGCGATGTTGAATATGAAAACGATGTGGTGGAATGATAAAGTGTTTATGTAATTGGATTCCAAAATAATGTTGTATATAGTATCGTGGAATATTGGAATATTTATGTATTGGTCTATTGTGGTTTTGAATAATTTTATGGTACCAATAACCATGGAAAGTGATTGAGATATTTTTGGTAAGTAGATGATATGCACATAATGAAGGTATAAGAAGATAATGAGATGTTTGATTGTATTCATGAGCTCATGATTGATATAAGGACTAAGTGATATCATGGTTTGAGTATAAAGAATTTTGACGATTTTGGTTTGTGGAAAGTGGTAACTTTTAACTACATTTATGTTTTCACTAAGGTTCAATGGGTATTAATTCTTCAAGAGAATACATGATTAAGGTATTCACATGTTTGTAATTTGACCAACAAGATATATCTTATGATATATGGGGGATAAATGATGGCATTCACGTGATTGTTATGTGACATTTCAAGTAATCATTTTATTTATACTATGAGTTTGGACCGAAGTATTTTAGATATGCCTAATAATTGGAATGGATTTTGTTGGACATAAGTTAGGATATAACTTTTTTCGATATTATTGATGGGATGTTATAGTAATATATCTTTAGAAAAAGGACAACCTGCAGGACGGGCGACATCCCATCGCGTCGGACAAGGCTATGAGAATCGAACCCACAACCGAAGCGCGACTGGACTTTATCGCCTACCACTGGCCTACATGAAGTCCCTATTTAGTAGAAACTAGTTTTATTATATTAAGCAGTATGATATATGAAGTATAAGTCCATTTTAGGAACCATATATGATTAATCTCACTATATATGGACTTATGTATTTTTTGATAACATTTCTAACCTTTTGTTTGAGACAGATGGAATGACCCATCATTCTATCACATGATCTACTAACACATCACGAAGGACAAATTCAACTTCATTTCATTAAGAGATGAAGTGGAAATTGTCCAAATAACGACTAACGGTGAGACTATACCAAAATCATGAAAGTATTTATTCTAATTCCAATTTCATCAACTTTAGGGAAATGATCTTGAAAACCAAAAATGTTGTCCTAGTGCTCTTATATCTGATGAATTAGATGGTACCTTAGATCATCACAAATTTATAGCTTTGTGATTGCTGGTTTTTACATAGCCATGTTCTCTACCACTCTCCATCAGAACATGATGGTTAGATTTCTGTTCCATATCCATATTTTCACCTATGTGGAAACCCAGTGATTAGTTTATTTGTCCAACTGTTACGTTTCATACTTTTGTTCTTAAAGATTGGTTTTGGTATTCCTTTTTACGATGTGGGTTTCTATTAAAGAAACTTTCGAGTAGTAAACCATTTATAACCCCGATGAATTTCGAGGGTGAAATTCATTTTAAGGGGGTAGAATGTAACACTCCGAGATTTTATGAAAAATATTATTTTTAATTTCATTAATGACTTGTATCATACGCTACAACAAAAGGAGCTTTCAGAACAGACATCCTTGACTTGACTTTCATTACACGCAATCACGACCTTCTTCGATAGCGCGTGTAGTACGCAATACCGAGTTTCACTAAACAACGATATGCTATTTAAATATTATTAAAACTAGCCGTTATGAATAGTAATAACCACTTTTTGAAATTTTGTAAATATTATTTTTCAAAATAGACTTTATTTTTTGGATTCGGGATATCGAAATTAGCTTAGGGTGAACTTTTGGTACTTTTCGGATAACTTTCATATTCTGATGAGTAGTGAAAATTACTAAATTTTAATTAAAAACAACTTTTTTAATCGAAATAATTAATAGTGATAAATTATTAATTTGAGTGGTTTTAAAGTATATTTAGAATATATTTTCACAATTTAATACAATGATGTTCATTGGATGTAATTTCACATTTAAACCAGACATAAAGAAGTGTCAATCTTTTGATAGTTATTATCTCTTAAAAACACGCTATTTTTTTTGACAACGGGAATTAATTTTTAAATTAGTTAATGTAACTGATATGTTTTGAATTTGGTAAAATAGACAACATTTTTGAGTTCATAATATCAAATATATCTTAGGCCTAATTTTTGGTATTTTTCTGGAAACTTTCATTTTTTGATGAATAGTGAAACCACTAAGTGGTAGTTAAAAAAATGAATTTTTCATAAAACTTAATTTTACCGCTTATGTGAGTGGAATTTCAAAAATCCAAGAGACACAGTTGATTTCAGTAAGTAAAATGTGGTTCATTGAGATGAAAATAATTTTTGGTGAATAACAACTTTTTAATTTTTTTTACCACGGTTAAAAGTAAATAGGGTAATTAAGGAAAAAAATGATATTATTACCCTAACACATGTCCTAATTCTATTGGATAAGTGTAATTAGACAAAAAACAACCTTAGGAATAAAATATGACCATTTAGTCCCACTTGGATTAGATTAGGACATTTATTATTAATTTATTTAAAGAAGGGTTAAAATATTTAAAATCAAA